>CM071913.1:26717076-27317076 GCA_036785865.1 Coffea canephora | reverse complement strand
TGCTCTGCACTCCCACAGCGCAAGCATCTTCTTTCTTTCCTCCAACAGTTGTCCTCAGTGTGGTTTGGTTTCCCACAAAATCCACAGGGTCCACGTGCAACTGAGGCCGAACTTCCTTGTGAGGTGCTCTTCTGCGGGCCCCGTCCATTGTGACCACCCCTCGGCGGAGTCCCACGTGGCATTCCCGGTAGCTTTCCTCCTCCGGCTCCCCTTCCAAACTTAGGAGGGGTCCCTTTATCCCCTTGGGTCGAACTACTCGCAGAGTATCCTCATTTTTTCACCTGAAAATTCCTCGCTTGAAGCCTTGCATTCTCAACTCACAAAGCTTTCTCCACGGCGTCACTAAAGGTACTGATCTGGGCTACCGCCAGATCCTTTTGAATTTCCACATTGAGTCCTGTCGCGCCCCATTTTTTGATAAATAAATAAATGGTTTGAAAATGTATTTTTTGTGATTGGAAAATGAATTGTGATTTAAAAGAAAAAATGGGTCTAAATGGGGGGTTGAAAATGCGACGATTTGACCCAAAATTATAGTTTAAAAAGGGTTTGAAATAAAAATTGGAGTCGCCACTTGGTAATGAGTAAGGTGTACCAAGTCACCAAAAAATGAATTTTTAAAGAAAAACAGGAAAAAGTAGTAAGAAACCCCTTTTAAACGACTCCTAGTCCACGTAAACCAAAGAAAAAGGCTCGGGAGTCACATTTGACAAAGGGGAAGGCAAGGATAAAATCCAAAACACCCCTTTGACCTAGCCAAGGCTAGTTGCATGATTTAATCAAAGATTTTCTTATTTTAACCAAAGAATTTATTACATTTGGATGCACTACATGAATGCAAACCCTAGACCTAGGGGTATTGGGGGAAATTTCTCTTCAAAGGTTGAGTGGTGCCAATCACATTAATTGTGAAGCCCAATAACGATCCTTTGAAGAAGTCACGAATAATGCGAGTGGGATGCAAATGAATGGAATGCATGTATGCAATGTGAGGACATGAGTTTGAAAAAAGTAATAAAAGACAATAATATGTAAGTGAAAAATGTGCACGTGAGTGGGCAAGTTACGGTATGTGAAATGATAATATGAAGTGCATGTGTGCAAGTGATGATAAAAGTGTTCGTGTGCAAGTGAAGAAACATAAAGGTGCACGTGTGCAAAGTGGGAGGAAAAATGAAAGTGTGAAGAGAGTATAAAAGGGTAGAGTAGATTTAAAAATGCACGAGCCTAGGGAATTCATGCACATTGGGTACGGGGAGACCTAAATCGTGACTCAATTTGCCCTTTTATAGAGGGAATACAAGCGTGCTAAGCCTTAGAAAAAGCCACACTCGTCTATATCCCATATTTAAGGGGACTCTCAAGCAAATGAACCCTATAACTAGCATGAAATGCAAAAATCCTACAATGGAGGGAAAAGGGGTTCGAGGGGCATGCAAAATGATAAAACTAAAAAGAATGCATGACATGTAAAGAACATGCAAACATGTACTAGCGAGGGGAAATCCCTAAGGGTCTAGCGTTGGACTAGCCCATTCTATGAATTCCGACTAGCGTTGGACTAGTGGAAACATACATCCATCCATCACATTCATTCAGGCTATGGAAAACGAGTAGACATGCCAAACACTTATAAACACATAGCACATAACATTTAGCATGCTCGACTAGATGCAAGGCCCTAACAAAGCAAATTAACACGTAGCAACTAAGCATGCAAGACACATAAGACGATTAAAGCCCTAACTATTACATTTGCTAGCTAGGCACATGACTTCGATAGGTCTTCATTGAATGCTCCTCCAAGCCCTATCTATTACATGCCAAGAGGTGTACACATACCCCATAAAAGAATAACTAAAAAAAACAAAAGTAAATGACATGAATTAAAGGAATTAAGGAAAGCAAGGAAAGCAAATAGGTATGCAATTCTCACGTAGCACGTTGGATCACGTAGGAGAGACAAAAAGGGATAAAAGAAATTATACCGCCCTTGAAATGGAGCTGTAATGGGGTGAAGTCACTTATTTATCCTCCAAAATAAAAGAAATGGTCAAGGTACCAATTTATTTGGGAAAATTAAAGAAAACACGCAAACCCGGGTTCACATGGTCATAAAGCTCTTAAATTCATGCATTAAGTGCAATTTAAACAAAGCATGGTAGTTACTTAAAGCAAACAAGCAATGAAAAGCTGTAAAATTAGAGCTGCCAAGGACCAAATTGAGGACATTATTCAATTGGTTGGGTCATAGTAGAATAAAGGGAGACTTGGGGGGTCAAAGTGCAATTTTAGAAAATTGTTTCATGCAATCCTCATGCAAAAGACGTGAGAAACACATTCTACAATAACAATCGCAAGCCTTCAGAGAATTTCTTTCCTTCTGCATTATACAACATTTCATTTCCAACTGAAACATCAACAAAACATTAACCTTTGAATTAACCAAACTTAGAGTCCCACATTTCCTTCAATCATAGCCAAAACCCACATTCTTATTGCAGGATTAAAACAGCAAAATGGATGCTAGGAACAATCGACAAAACAAAATGCAACAAAAGACTTCCCAACAGGAAAAAAAAAACGCAGCAAAGAAATCTCTCGTTTCTTTATGATTTCTACAATACGGACGTTCTGACCCTTTGACATGCTTAACAAAACATCAACCAACCCACCTAGTGTTTGTAAACAGGAAATCTGGAGCAAGATAGGTAAGTAATCAACGAGGGGATGGGGAAAACATTTCTGCAATGGAAGACAACCATGCTTGCTGCAATTTTCCATTCTAACTGAAATGCATTGATGTGGAACAACTTCAAACCAAACCAAACATAAGTGCTATGACTCCAAAACCATGTTGTTAACATCAACCAAATGTCATTGTTTACCCTCAAGAATCAAATGAAGAGCTGGGTATGAAATCAGCAAAAGAAAATAAAATTGGAGTATTGAAGGTTTCAAACATCTACAAAACCAAGTCTACCTCTATTACCACAACAAAAGGCTTTGCCATGTTGTAGCCTACTGTGGCACCACACCTTGCTGATTTAAATTGCAGCAAGCATATACACAGCATTAATAACACAGCAAACAGGCCCACAGGAGCAAACAATCCACACCAGAAATTCAGTTACCAAAGAAAATTCAGTTTTTGTCTAATCATTGTAACAAACCAGAAATTTCGAGCTTGTTGCTTGTTTCATCAGATTTTCATGCACAAATCCCAGCCAAACACAGCTTGAAACCAAACAACCTGCTTACCCAATACCCTTCTCACTCTTCAACATAAAGCCTTTTGGGTTTAGGCACCAAGAAAAATCAGAATAAAAAACAAGCAAAACTGGAAATTTTCTGCGGCTTCACAAATCAACCAAAGACAGATTCATCGTATACCCCCACCATAGGCAAACCCCACGCTGCTACCCCTAAATCCAAATCAGCCCAATGCTCATCTGACTATATAGGACCCACATAAACACATAACTAATACGCAGCAATGGAAATTTTATGTTTGGGGGGGGTCAAAACAAGGACCTTGGAACAGAGAAATTCTACGTGAAACCCATCCAAAACAACCATCAAAACATGATAGATCAAAGAAACAAACCAAACAAGTAAAAAAAAAACAAAGGAATTAACTTGGACCTTAGCTGAAAACCAAGAAGGAAATCGCAGCAAGTGACTTGCCGTGGAACTGCCTTTCAATGATGGTTGAAGCTGGTGGTAGAGGCGTTGTTTCCTCTTTCCGTTTGCTGCCTTTTCTTTTCTTTTCGCTAGGATTCAGTCTCTCTCAACCTCTCCACTTTTTCTCTCTTCTTTCTGACCGAAGCTCTCTTCTCAAGTCACAAACTTTTCTCAAATTTTTCTTCTGTCGGTTTTTTCTTTTCCAAACCCTCAACCCCAGATTCTAGTTGTCAACCTCTCTCCTTTTTTTTCAGTCGACTATCCCTTCCTCCAGATTTTCGGCCGTCTGTTTTCTATCTCCTCCCCCCTTTTCGGCTGATGTTTTCCTTGGCTTTATATAGGCATCATAACCCTAAACCTTCAGTAAAATCTTCCCTATTTGCAGCTAAAGGGGCTGCCCAACTCTATGTTTGCAAGCTGCGGCAATACGCAGCTTGCATGCCGCGTTTCTCTCTCTTTTTTTTTTCTTAAAGTAATTTAACAAAATTAATAATAAAATACTAAATAATAAAAAACAACAATTTTACGTCAAAATAAACAAACTAAAACAACAAAATTGCCATTTTCAATCCCTTTTTTTCATTTTTCATTTTTCATCATTTTTCACTTTTTTTTCCCCTTTTTTTTTCAAGAAATTCTATGCCAAAAACTTAAAAATAGAAATAAAACTAGAAACTAAAAACTAAAAATCGAATAAACTAACATGATAAATAAAAAACAGTAAATGAAATTACACCAAAAATTTGGTGTCTACAGTTTGCCCCTCTTTGTCTGAGTTTTGGAAAAACTTGAGACAAAGAATTAGACACCAAATACTTACCTGCGTTATTCGGCTGCGAATTACTCAAACGATGGGGACTGACCCCTGATAGGAAATTTTAAAATCGGGACTAACCCGAGATAGAAATTTAAACGGGACATACCCGAACAAGAATTTAAAACGGGATTGACCCGAACAGGAATTTAAACGGGACTGACCCGAACAAGAATTTAAAATGGGATAGACCCAGACAGAATTTAAACGGGACTGACCCGAAAAGTAATTTAGACGGGACTGACCCGAACAGAAATTTAAACGGGACTGACCCGAACAAGAATTTAAAACGGGACTGACCCGAACAGGAATTTAAACGGGACTGACCCGAACAAGAATTTAAAAAGGGATAGACCCAGACAGAAATTTTAAAATCATGGGACTGACCCGAACAGAAATTTAAACGGGACTGACCCGAACAAGAATTTAAAATGGGATAGACCCAGACAGAAATTTTAAAATCATGGGACTGACCCGAATAAACATAAAATCATGGGACTGACCTGAATAAGCTTTAAATCATGGGACTGGCCCGAATAAGCTTGAAATCATGGGACTGGCCCGAATAAAACATAAAATCATGGGACTGACCCGAATAAGCTTTTAATCATGGGACTGACCCGAATAAGCTTTAAATCATGGGACTGGCCCGAATAAACTTTTAATCATGGGACTGACCCGAATAAGCTTTAAATCATGGGACTGACCCGAATAAGCTTTTAAATCATGGGACTGACCCGAATAAAACATAAAATCATGGGACTGACCCGAACAAAGCTTGAAATCATGGGACTGACCCGAACAAAGCTTGAAATCATGGGACTGACCCGAATAAACTTAAAATCATGGGACTGACCCGAACAAAACTTGAAATCATGGGACTGACTCGAATAAGCTTGAAATCATGGGACTGACCCGAATAATCTTAAAATCATGAGACTGACCCGAATAAAACTTAAAATCATGGGACTGACCCGAATAAGCTTGAAATCACGGGACTGGCCCGAATAAGGTTAAAATCATGGGACTGACCCGAATAAAGCTTAAAATCATGGGATTGACCCGAATAAGCTTGAAATCATGGGACTGGCCCGAATAAACTTAAAATCATGGGACTGACCCGAATAAGCTTTTAATCATGGGATTGGCCCGAATAAAATATAAAATCATGGGACTGACCCAAATAAAAGGAAAATCATGACTCCACTGGGGAAGTTTAAACAATGAATTGAGTTTTTACCTCAGGGTAGTTCAAATTTTGTACCAAGAGGGAGATTTGATCTCTGTGGCTAAAATGATAGCTGATGTTATTTCTTATGATCAGGCTTTGCCATTATCTCTTCGTTTTTACTTGCTGGCGGGACAAACCCAGTTCCAGTGGCGATGAAAATAAAATGCTTACTGGCGGGACAAACCCAGCTCCAATAGCGATGAGAATGAAATGCTTACTGGCGGGACAAACCCAGCTCCAGTAGCAATGAAAATAAAATGCTTACTGACGGGACAAACCCAGCTCCAGTAGCAGTAAAATGCTTTTGACAATCGGACAGTGGGATCAAACCTGAGCCTGCCGAGGTCGGAGGGATAAAACTCGTGCCCTAATGAAAATAAAAAGCGGTCAGTGGGATAAAAGCGGTCAGTGGGATAAAACCCGAGCCTGCCGAGGTAAACTTGATTTGATTTTTGACTTTGTTTTGATTTTTGATTTTTTGATGATGATTTTTTTTTAAATTTTTTTGATTTTCAAAAGATAATTTGCTCCAGTGTCAAGTCCATTTTCCCCCTTCTTCTTGTTTCTCTTTGCAGTATCGGCCGACCGCCTCACTGGATGCTTTTCGTCATTTTGAAGCATGAATACCTGCACAGGGGCTTAACAAAGTATGACATGCACTCAAATTTCTTATTTGGAAAGAACAGCGTGATTGGTTTGATATCCTCAAATGTATTACAAAAATTTTTTGCCCGAGTATGGGCTTATTTCATGAAATCTCACAAATAAAATTTTTGCCCCAGTGTGGGCTCCCTTGATTGCAAAATTTTGTTCAGATGATTTCCCATTTATTTGAACAAAGAAAAACCGCACTTTCTAAAATTTAGAAAAGAGTGCACATATACAACAATGTGAAGAAACTTTAACGTCAAGTTTGAACTCATGCAGAGATTTCATGATGAATTCCTCGAAGTAACACCAAATTCAAGAAGTTTTCTTCCTTACCTTTAGCATTGGTGTTAGGGTAATGGGTCACCCCTTCTGGTTGGCTCATCTTTCAGGACCAATCAAGTGACTTTATTTGGAAATGGCTAAAGGAAAATGGGAGGTCAAGATTTGTCTTATTCTTGTGCCCAAAATTGTATGTAATCCCTTCAATGTCACATCTTAGTGAAAGCAAGGAGTTTGTCACCCTTATTTCTTAAGAAAATTGAGTCAACATATAAGCTTTAAGTTTGCAACAAATGGGTAAGAACGATAGCTAAACATGCGACAACTGGTTATACCCTTATGATCACAAATGATTGATGGATTTCTTATGAGCATAATACTCACTTTGGATTGTCATGAAGGAATAAGTCAACGATGGACTTTGTTAGCTTGTAATGTGGCTTGAAAACGATAGCTAAAGAATAAAACTTTCAAGGACATAGCACCGAAGATCGTATTTTCCCCAAAATTGCCCCTATTTTGAACTCGAAGATTCTGAACTTTGTTTAATCACTCAATAGGGACTTCACCATCGAATCCTTTGTATTTCATTTTTCCTTTTTGCTTTTCCGTTTTCTTTTCTTTGATCTGGTGGGTTTTCCATGGTGAGTAGTGTCAACCTCATACTCAAGTAATTCAGAAATACAGCTAAAATTTTCCGGCATCAGAAATTTTCTTAACAGGGCCATTGCAAAGAACAGAAGTCAGGACTTTCGGCTTTTGTAATGGGGTCAGGTGGGGTGCTTAGAAAAGTTAAGGCTTGAAGGCAGATTTTAAAAATGGTTTGAAGAATCTGAGATCGCATTGTTGTGCCAACCCTATTTTAGGGTCAAATCAGAATTTGCCCCAGTTTATGCTCAGTTGAGGCTTTTTCTCTTTCATTTTCTTTTTTCTTTTGATTTTTCGGCTTTCTGCCATTTTTGAAATTTTCACAAAATTTGCCCCAGTTTATTTTTGAACTGAGGTTCTCTTTTTCCTCTTGCTTTTGATTTTGTGGCTTTTCACTTTTTCACTTCTTGAAGTTTTCCTTTTCAACTCCAACTTGCCCCAGTGTGCGGTTTGCGATTCTCAGGGGTTGCCAAATGAAGTATTTTATTCTGATGGCTCAAAAGGGATAACTAGGGATAGAATGTTTGATTGGAAAAAGAAGATGGCCTGACTTGTATTCTGTTCCTTACAATAACTCTGAGAGGAAACTTTCATTAATGCGAAATTTCTTGCATGTATCTGAATTAACTGACTGAGGAAGACTCTCCATAAGTGGTTCGTCGGACAAAACCCTTCCTTTTTTCCCTTTTTCCAAAATTGAAGCCCAGATAGATTCAAATTTCTCCAACTTGTGATTCCCTCTTTTCTTTTCTTTTGGCATTTTTGCTTCTTTTTCTCTTTCCCTCTCTCTTTTTTTCAAAATTCCCCAATCTCCTTCCCCAAAGTGGGGTGCGATCATATGTGCACTCGAAAAGAATCACCAATTTTTAGCTCAAATGAGGATGCAAGGGATGATCAGTGTTTAGGTTGTAGAAATGACGGCCAAAGCATCATTCTTACACCTCATGACAACCAAAGTAACGAAATGGTCATTGAAAATCCATTCCCCTTTTTGATATTTGAAAATTTTCCAATATAGGGTAGTGATCATTAGGGATCTTATTTGAAACAAAATTATTCTTTCAAAGGCTCAAATGGGGGAGCAAATGATAAAATGTGTATAGGTGGAGAAACGAATGCTCAAAGCATCATTCCAAATTTTCAAAACAAACAAGTATAATGTACATTTTTGCTTTCACTTAGATGTGAATTGAATATAATTAGACACAGTGGACACTTTTCAAGCAAAAATTGCCCCAATTTGCAAATTATCAATCAATGTGACTGATTTTGTTTTGGGGTTGAATGAAATGAGCAAAATATGAATTGTACAGTGAATTGTACAGTGAAGGAGAAAATGTATCTCATGAGGCTTTTGGAGTGACCATTCACTTTTTTTTTTTTTTTGAGGTGCCCTTATTGTATAGCTCGGATTACCAACCTAGTGTACACGAGGAAAGCATACACTTGTGAATTTTCAGGCTGGGGGTTGAAAACAAACCCCAATTTAGTCTTATTTCTTAAAATTCATCATGAAATCTCCAACGAGCCAAAATAAACAATGAAATGTACATGAATATACATACAAAACAATAATTGTTTGAATAAAAGCTTCATCAATGCCAATGTTTGAAAAATTTAAAAGCAATACATATGAGAAAAATTCTACAAAATTCCTTTGCACATGTATACACATTTTCCCTCTTAATATCCCCTTTTTCTTTGAGCAATGAAATCCCTTAGATGTTTTGCACGAGCGCTTTCAAGTGAATTTTTGACTTCAGATTGTAGGGTCTGCCTAAGAATCAAGTAATTTTCAAACTTTATCAGATCAGAATTGTTTTCACACTTTATTTCATGTTTTCACGTTTTATGAAATTTTTATGAATGCAGGGGAGGGGGAAAACAAAAGAAAAATACCCAGAGTTAGTAATCAAGACTATAAAATTGGTATGCATGCCCTATGGGGGAACCCTTTTTATGCCAAGGGTAGGCCTAGCATGAAAATGCAATCCTCTAGGGTAGGCACCATACCATACCTGATAAATCCGATCAATTAATTGAGTGGAAAATAATTTTGAAAGAATTTGATCAATTGGAGTGACGAGAGATTTGTCAAAATGAGGACAACGTCCGAATAGATTGATCACCTTTGATTTGCAAAACGCATGGGTTTGACTTTGACGAACCTCCCATCGAAGAGATTGGAATTCGTTGACAAATTATCTCAGTGAAGCACGGGTCAAAACCCCAACTGATCAAATGGCTGGATGCAAAGGGTGTTTTCTCAAAATCGACTAGGTTTTCCAATTTGAAATTCGACACTGAAACCCTAATAGGGCAAACGGGTTGAATGAAATTGACAATTTATTTAAAATCGACCGAATTACCCTAAAAAGGGAAACAGGTCAAATGAATTGAATGAAATTTAATTTATCCAAAATTAATCAGATCACCCTAAAAAGGGTAAATTGATCAAATAGATTGAGCGAAACTTGATTTATTCAAAATCGGCTCGGTTGCCCTAAAAATGGGTAAATTGGTCAAATGAATCTAAAAAGGGTAAATTGGTCAAATGACCCTAAAAAGGGTAATTTGGTCAAATGAATTGATGATTTATTCAAAATCGACCGGATGACCCTAAAAAGGGTAAATTGGTCAAATGACCCTAAAAAGGGTAAATTGGTCAAAAGATGGTTTATTCAAAATTGATTATGAATTGACAAAATGGATCGATTGAATCGGCCGGCCATTGGTGGTTTCAAAAAATTAGTCTATGAGCCTTCTAAAATCACGATTTGGCCTCAATTTATTCATCGTCTCAACAAGAGGAATCATTTGTGAATTTATTCAAATTAATGTCCTTTGTGCAAGGGATTTTTACCAACTTTGATAAAATGGCCAAAAAGTGATTATTAGACGCTCATATTCCAAAGATCGCTCTTATGAAGACGATCGGATCCTACCTTACCTTGTGCACTACCCCTTTGGATGGTACAAAATGTAAACGTGCAAGTCTCACTAGATTAAGTATCCGAGACACAAGGTGGCTTATTCCTAACACGGGATCCCCTAAATGGCATTCCCTTTCTAGGGTTTATGCATGATGCCATTTTATTAAAGCAGTAAAACATGCAATTTGAAATGAAATATGACCTAAGGGACCCTTTATTTGCCAGGGTAAGCCTGAAATGGCATGGCATTATTAATTTATGAATGAAATATACCGAAATTTCTAAACGTGCAATAACCTATCTATAAGGGTAGGTCCTAAAAGAGGATCGTGCCAGACCTCTTATTTCCTAACGTTTGTGAATGCAAAAGACAAGAAACAAGGACACGTTAGTTCAACACATAATCACATAACACGTTGGACAATTAGATGATATAAAAAGCAACAAAGAAATAAGGAAAGAGGGTGGGATCCCTCCCCTAGTGAATCGTGTCCCTAATAGGGTAAGGTCGACTCTACCCTAGGCAACTCTAATATGGATGCATGAGGTTGGGGTTCGCTAATGCATCTAGACTCGACAAGCTCAGGTCCCCAAGCTTTCAGACTTGGAAACCAAGGGTCATCACTCCCAAGGTTCCTTGTCGGTGGCTCGAGCGATTCCCCAGACATTGCTACGCACACGTCGTGTCACGGCCACATGTCTGAGTGAATCTATCACACATCCTCAATCTTCGACTAAAAGCTACAAGCTATTAACCCAAAGCTTAAAGCGGAAGATTAAGTGACCCCTCGGATCGTGCTACGCACACGTCGTGTCACGATCACACGTCCAAGTGGGTCGCCTAAAATCCTAATAGGGTGGAGTGGCGTGACAAGCCACTAAAAGAAAAATAAATGAGGGGTGAAAAATTAAAGCGTATGCACGTATGCTAGTGCTCGTTTGGAGGGGAGGGATCAAGAACCAATGCGAGGCTCTAGGGTGATGTCCCCCACCCAAAATGTAATGCAAGCGCGAGATAAATAAGTAAACATACATCCAATCAACCAATCATGCGAGCGAGGGAGTAGTTGGACACGTGTGAAATGCAAAATCCTAAAAAAGGAAAAATGCAACCCTAAAACACCCAAATGTGATATATGAAAGGGTTAAAAGAAGAAAAAGGTTGATTAAATCAAATTTGCTCGGACTCTCAAATGTCCCCAGTGGAGTCGCCAACTGTCGCGCCCCATTTTTTGATAAATAAATAAATGGTTTGAAAATGTATTTTTTGTGATTGGAAAATGAATTGTGATTTAAAAGAAAAAATGGGTCTAAATGGGGGGTTGAAAATGTGACGATTTGACCCAAAATTATAGTTTAAAAAGGGTTTGAAATAAAAATTGGAGTCGCCACTTGGTAATGAGTAAGGTGTACCAAGTCACCAAAAAATGAATTTTTAAAGAAAAATAGGAAAAAATAGTAAGAAACCCCTTTTAAACGACTCCTATTCCACGTAAACCAAAGAAAAAGGCTCGGGAGTCACATTTGACAAAGGGGAAGGCAAGGATAAAATCCAAGGCACCCCTTTGACCTAGCCAAAGCTAGTTGCATGATTTAATCAAAGATTTTCTTGTTTTAACCAAAGAATTTATTACATTTGGATGCACTACATGAATGCAAACCCTAGACCTAGGGGTATTGGGGGAAATTTCTCTTCAAAGGTTGAGTGGTGCCAATCACATTAATTGTGAAGCCCAATAACGATCCTTTGAAGAAGTCACGAATAATGCGAGTGGGATGCAAATGAATGGAATGCATGTATGCAATGTGAGGACATGAGTTTGAAAAAAATAATAAAAGACAATAATATGTAAGTGAAAAATGTGCACCTGAGTGGGCAAGTTACGGTATGTGAAATGATAATATGAAGTGCATGTGTGCAAGTGATGATAAAAGTGTTCGTGTGCAAGTGAAGAAACATAAAGGTGCACGTGTGCAAAGTGGGAGGAAAAATGAAAGTGTGATAAGAGTATAAAAGGGTAGAGTAGATTTAAAAATGCATGAGCCTAGGGAATTCATGCACATTGGGTACGGGGAGACCTAAATCGTGACTAAATTTGCCCTTTTATAGAGGGAATACAAGCGTGCTAAGGCTTAGAAAAAGCCACACTCGTCTATATCCCATATTTAAGGGGACTCTCAAGCAAATGAACCCTATAACTAGCATGAAATGCAAAAATCCTACAATGGAGGGAAAAGGGGTTCGAGGGGCATGCAAAATGATAAAACTAAAAAGAATGCATGACATGTAATGAACATGCAAACATGTACTAGCGAGGGGAAATCCCTAAGGGTCTAGCGTTGGACTAGCCCATTCTATGAATTCCGACTAGCGTTGGACTAGTGGAAACGTACATCCATCCATCACATTCATTCAGGCTATGGAAAGCGAGTAGACATGCCAAACACTTATAAACACATAGCACATAACATTTAGCATGCTCGATTAGATGCAAGGCCCTAACAAAGCAAATTAACACGTAGCAACTAAGCATGCAAGACAGATAAGACGATTAAAGCCCTAACTATTACATTTGCTAGCTAGGCACATGACTTCGATAGGTCTTCATTGAATGCTTGTGACAGCCCCACCTCCCCCTAAGGCAAACCAAAGGGTTCGGCGGACCGCCTGCCCAGCTCTCGCCGGGACTCAGTCGTTCACTCACACAAATCATAAATAGAACCACAAGAAAAAAAAACAAAACGAGGATCCAAAATTTAAGACAAAACTTATATACATAGATATCTCAGAAGGAAGTACAACCGTCAATAAACAGAGGTTCTCAATTCACCATACAACCAGCCCGTGCTAAGCACTAGAGCGAGAACCATTACAAAAGAAAACCAAGAGCTAGACCCAGCTAGTCTATACCGGCTCTCGTCCTTACTTGCCTTCCCCTGTTAAGGAAAACAAACTAAAGGGGTGAGCTATAAGCTCAGTGAGGTTCCGAACACATAGGCAATAAGAAGTTCAATGCATTCATTACATGTTACCAATAATTCAAATACAAAAGAAAGCGATAAACACCTTCATTAAAAGGATACGTGCTCACAAGGAGCCATTCGTTCATTCATTCGTTCATTCATTCGTTCATTCATTCTCCCTTCGTTCCCTCATACCTTCAATCATTTGAAAATGCATTTGTATATAAGTAAAACCCTCATTCATTCATTCGTTCATTCATTCATTCATTCATTCACCAGGCTCCACCAACCTCCACCAACCTACAAGGTAATACTCGAGTATACCAAAACGTTCACCCAGGTCCCTAATCGCCCGACCGAGTCCGCTTCTGGCTCGAGACGACCGGTAACAAGGGGCAGTGGCCAGTTCAGCCAAAAGGCTTACATTCATGCGCAATTAACATTTCAATCATTGAAAATTTCACAATCATTTAGGCCAATGCGATAAAGTACACACTTGCCTCGAAAACTCGTTTTGGCAATCAATGAAAACATTTAACATGTTATCAATCACTCATACAAGCCATATAATCATGAAACATAACAAACAAGGAACACTCACCTATACACGCAAAATAACATCCACTTCTCAATCACCAATGAAACCTAAAAGTAAACAAAGAACACATTACAATCCATCTAGCATGATTTGGATGAAAACAAGGATTACCCAACTACCCGCGAGTAAACGTATAAAATGACTTTTAAAGTGTCAATAGAGCATATGGATCTGTGGACGGAAATTACTAGGGTTTATAATCCAACCGTGAAACCAAACTCAAAAGGTTATGAAATTTCCGGCAGAAAACACTTTAACCAACGACAAATCGAAAACCAATAAGGTAAGCTAAGAAGTATTGATTCCAGAATCATTTATGTAGCTCAAAATCAATAGACTATATGCCTTGATGAAAATCATGAAAAGGTGGCAAAACTATCTCACTTTCACTCTTAAAACTTCACTTAAAAGTTATTCACTTGTGGCCAAGAGAACCCTAGGTCAACCTCTATATTTTGGTAAACAGTAAGTAAACGTTTGGAATTTCAACCCAAAGAGGTATTAGGTTTTAGAATGGTAAAATGATCATTTTATTTGCCAAGCGGAAATATACAGGTTCAAATAGAAATTTAGCCCTCGGCCACCTTTTGAAAGAGCCGGTAACATTTTCAGTAAATACGTCCAATTCGTCACAAAATACATTCGCAAAATTACTTTAACTTGCTCACATTACAAGAAGATAAACGGACGGCATGTCCTTTGTGTTTACCTATTTTCCAGCCATTAATGGCTTTATTATTTTCCTCAAAACAGTCCCAACATCTATATAGAATAATCTCATGTCTAAAAGCCATTCACTAGGCTTAAAGTCATATAAATACAAAAATAAATACAAAAATCAAGCTAGAAACATTTCCGGATAAAAACAGTTTTTGACACCATTTTGCGGTTTTGGCACCATTGGCGTATTATCGGATGAAGGTGCAAGAAACACCGTTTCGAAGCTAACAGATAGGGCTACAATGTTGAAGAAGGTAACTCAGTCCAGTTTGTAGTGAAACAAGGTCAAAATTGACATATATGAAACTAGAAACTCACAAACAGGTTGGCTAACCGCACAATTGTTAAACAGCAATAATTCAGGCTACCGAAGTCCGATTAAAGTTTATCTTATGGTGTTTCGAAGCTAAAACACAACCCTACATTTATTATGAAGACCTCCATGGCCAAATCATGCATTTTCATGATCAAAAATGGAAAACTACACAAAAACAGAATTCTGGGCGCGAAACAGGTTTCATGGACCGTCAAGGGTATTTCGGTCATTTCACATGCTACAGTGGTCGGATCAAGCTGAAATTTTGTAGGCTACTATTTTATACCATTGGCTACAACTTTCATGTTTTGGCCAAAATCTAATTCGGTAAGGATCATAGTGAAAAGTCACGGTCAGATTGGGTGAAAAGACAACCCTGTTCACTGAATTCCCACCTAGACCAGTCTGGGTTTTTCCATCTTATCTCAGGCTACCGAGCTCGGATTGGGCTGAAAATTTACAGGAAACTAGAAAACATCATTCTCTACAACTTTCATGTTTTGTGTTAAGGCCAATTCGGCCTCTAACATGCTGAAATAAATTCGGACAGAACAGGCTTGTGTGAAACCCTAACCTGGAAATTTTGCCCCAAACCAGAATTTTTTGTACAATCTATCACATCCAACATATATCAACTTCATTTTACACTATAACTAACCAACAATCCATGACTAACCAACACCAAACATATGAAATCAGAAAAATCAAGCATCAAATAACAATTCATCAATCTCCACCAAAAATCATAAAATCTTCCACTAAAACATCTCTTTAGCCATCACAAGTCATGAATACACCATTATTGAAAACAAACAATGGATATTTACACACCATACCTTGATAACTCACAAAAGGTAGTAGCTTAGGTCTCTTGCTTCCAAAACAACTCCACCAAAGCCTTTAAATCTCCTTAGTGAGCAAGTTTTATGGAGTAGTTGGTACAAACTTTGATTGGAACTCAAGATTCAAGCACAAGTTGAAGTTGGAGTTGAAGGTTTCTCTCTTGTTTTTTCCCTCCCCTAAAATTTCGGCCAAGCTCAAGAAAATGGAAGAAAATGGAGCCAAGAAGAAGATAAAAAGGAAGGAAAATGTCTTGGTCAAAGGTCTTGGTCAAGACCTTGGTTGGATTTGTGACACATGGCTTAATCCCAAATATGTCCACCAAAATATCTCTCTTTTCCTTAGTCAATAATGGTGGCTGGCTTAAGGGTTAATTAAGAGCTAATTAGCTCAACTAAAACAAGGAGATTAAGGTAATAAAGTGGTGGTCAAGTGGTGTACTCACTCGGTAACAAACGGTACCCGTCGGTTCGGGCCGATTTTCTTAAATAACACGTACTAGGGTTTTTTTCTTCCTATTCACTAACTTTATATCATTGTTTCTAATCACATATTATTTCTCACCTAAAAGTCACTCTTAAGCACCAAATTTGATCCTCACTCCGTACCGGATAATTACACTACGGATACACGAAAAACCCTATTTCACTTCGATTTGAAATCGAAAAGGAAAACCCTAATTTCCTATGATCATTGGCATTGTTCTAGGGTGATTGATTAGTAAGATGGTATAGAATAATATTTTCCAAATAATTTTCAAATAAAAGGAAATTTTCAAGAAATATATAAGGAATTTGCAAGTCCTCACACTCTCTCCCCCTTAAGAAATTTCGTCCTCGAAATTTTTACCTTCAGATGGCTCAGGAGCTTGTCGGTTGTCTAAGGCATATACCCTTGTCGGTACTTTTGCTCGGTTCCCTCTTTCATTCGTTTGTTTTGATTTAGTGCCCTCCAGTTGCTGAGTACTATTTTCACGTGACTGTTTCCTCGGACAGTTGCTAACTTGGTGTTCACCACTCCCACAAATCAAGCACTTCCGCCCTTTCCGCCAACAATCGTTCTCAGTATGGTTGGCCTTCCCGCAATAGCCACAAGTCAAGTAGGAAGCCATTTTTTGGCTTTCTGGAGGAGTCTCCCCATATCCGATTTGGCTTCCTTTGGTAGACCTTTCATTTCTAGCCCCTACCGTCCAGGGCGGGTAGGACAAAAAGTTTGCTTTCTGCATTTTGGAAGGGACTATCGATTCACTTCGTTCCTCACTCATACTACCAGCTGCACATCTTTTCCGAGTTTGGGAGGCTTTTACTTGTGCCTTTGTATTCTCGATTCGTTGAGCCTTCTCAAGGGCCTCCGTAAACGTATTCACTTGCGCTGCTGCTAACGCCTCTTGGATGTCCAAATTTAGTCCCTGTATAAACCGTCTCACTCTTCTCGGTTCCGTGGCTACTAATTCGGAAGCAAACTTGGATAGTTTCGTGAATTTCGTTTCGTATTCAGCCACACTTAAGGTCCCCTGGCGTAGTCCAATAAATTCGTCCTCCCTCCTTTCTTGAACTAAGGGTGGGAGGTATTTCTCGTTAAATTCTCTTACAAAATTCGCCCATGTCCAGACAGTCTGTTCTCTTTCCCACTTTGTTCTAATTACGTTCCACCATGCCCGGGCCGATCCTTCAAATTGAAACACTGCGAAGTTCACCTGCCTCTGTTCAGTGTAATTCAAAGCTGTGAATATATTCACCATGGCCTCTAGCCATTGTTCAGCGATGTCCGGATCAGGCCCTCCAGCGAATTTTGGAGGTGCAAACTTCTGAAATCGCTCCAGAGCCTTATCCTCACCCGTCTCAGGGTTCCGGGGTTGATTTACGGGTATTTGACCTTGTTGATCTACTAATCTTGCCAAGATATCCGTCATTTGTTGCATTGTCGTCGCCATTTGGTCTCCGGTTGCAACTCTCGGTCCTTGTTCTTGTTCGGCGGACGTTTCCCTTTCTGCTCTAGGTTCTGGGGTCCGTTTAGTTCCACGGCCTCGACCACGTCCCTGACTACGTCTCCCGTCCATATTTTTTTCCTTCCCTCTCTTTTTTTTCCAAAAGTGGTTTAATGAATAAATGCAATAAGGTGACTCAAAAGTAACCAAAATTGAGGCACCAAGTACACAAGTAAACATATATGCACATAGCACTCCACATATCAAGAAAATAGATGATCAATTACACAAGTACGTATCAAGTCAAGCAAATATTCATATGCTCAAGTACACCAATTAACGTCATGTAATAAGAATATATGGGCGAATCAAACGAGGAGATGATGTATCGTCCCAGTCTTAGCTAAGGTAACCCCGTCCGGTCCCTCACGTCACTTACTATTCACACCAGATATCCCTTAACCTCTTGTACTCATTCCAGTCGAACAAAGCCTGTTCATGTTCCCACTATACAAGTCTCAAATACTTAGCACTACCTCAACTCTGGAGTACTCGGGTACGAGAATCCGAAATAAGATAATTCACCTCTCGAGCTGGCCAGTCCCAAGAGTAAACCATCTACAATCGGAATTCCTCCCAGACGTACCTATCTATGGTCCTTAGATTCCACAAGAAAATTTAAGGCCTATAACGTTCACAACTCATAGCTTATGCTCGAACGAGCACTTAATCCTTCATACCCATTCACCACTCAGTCCAGGCTTACTCCGCGCAGAGACCACGCGAAGCAGGCTCTGATACCAACTGTGACAGCCCCACCTCCCCCTAAGGCAAACCAAAGGGTTCGGCGGACCGCCTGCCCAGCTCTCGCCGGGACTCAGTCGTTCACTCACACAAATCATAAATAGAACCACAAGAAAAAAAACAAAACGAGGATCCAAAATTTAAGACAAAACTTATATACATAGATATCTCAGAAGGAAGTACAACCGTCAATAAACAGAGGTTCTCAATTCACCATACAACCAGCCCGTGCTAAGCACTAGAGCGAGAACCATTACAAAAGAAAACCAAGAGCTAGACCCAGCTAGTCTATACCGGCTCTCGTCCTTACTTGCCTTCCCCTGTTAAGGAAAACAAACTAAAGGGGTGAGCTATAAGCTCAGTGAGGTTCCGAACACATAGGCAATAAGAAGTTCAATGCATTCATTACATGTTACCAATAATTCAAATACAAAAGAAAGCGATAAACACCTTCATTAAAAGGATACGTGCTCACAAGGAGCCATTCGTTCATTCATTCGTTCATTCATTCGTTCATTCATTCTCCCTTCGTTCCCTCATACCTTCAATCATTTGAAAATGCATTTGTATATAAGTAAAACCCTCATTCATTCATTCGTTCATTCATTCATTCATTCATTCACCAGGCTCCACCAACCTCCACCAACCTACAAGGTAATACTCGAGTATACCAAAACGTTCACCCAGGTCCCTAATCGCCCGACCGAGTCCGCTTCTGGCTCGAGACGACCGGTAACAAGGGGCAGTGGCCAGTTCAGCCAAAAGGCTTACATTCATGCGCAATTAACATTTCAATCATTGAAAATTTCACAATCATTTAGGCCAATGCGATAAAGTACACACTTGCCTCGAAAACTCGTTTTGGCAATCAATGAAAACATTTAACATGTTATCAATCACTCATACAAGCCATATAATCATGAAACATAACAAACAAGGAACACTCACCTATACACGCAAAATAACATCCACTTCTCAATCACCAATGAAACCTAAAAGTAAACAAAGAACACATTACAATCCATCTAGCATGATTTGGATGAAAACAAGGATTACCCAACTACCCGCGAGTAAACGTATAAAATGACTTTTAAAGTGTCAATAGAGCATATGGATCTGTGGACGGAAATTACTAGGGTTTATAATCCAACCGTGAAACCAAACTCAAAAGGTTATGAAATTTCCGGCAGAAAACACTTTAACCAACGACAAATCGAAAACCAATAAGGTAAGCTAAGAAGTATTGATTCCAGAATCATTTATGTAGCTCAAAATCAATAGACTATATGCCTTGATGAAAATCATGAAAAGGTGGCAAAACTATCTCACTTTCACTCTTAAAACTTCACTTAAAAGTTATTCACTTGTGGCCAAGAGAACCCTAGGTCAACCTCTATATTTTGGTAAACAGTAAGTAAACGTTTGGAATTTCAACCCAAAGAGGTATTAGGTTTTAGAATGGTAAAATGATCATTTTATTTGCCAAGCGGAAATATACAGGTTCAAATAGAAATTTAGCCCTCGGCCACCTTTTGAAAGAGCCGGTAACATTTTCAGTAAATACGTCCAATTCGTCACAAAATACATTCGCAAAATTACTTTAACTTGCTCACATTACAAGAAGATAAACGGACGGCATGTCCTTTGTGTTTACCTATTTTCCAGCCATTAATGGCTTTATTATTTTCCTCAAAACAGTCCCAACATCTATATAGAATAATCTCATGTCTAAAAGCCATTCACTAGGCTTAAAGTCATATAAATACAAAAATAAATACAAAAATCAAGCTAGAAACATTTCCGGATAAAAACAGTTTTTGACACCATTTTGCGGTTTTGGCACCATTGGCGTATTATCGGATGAAGGTGCAAGAAACACCGTTTCGAAGCTAACAGATAGGGCTACAATGTTGAAGAAGGTAACTCAGTCCAGTTTGTAGTGAAACAAGGTCAAAATTGACATATATGAAACTAGAAACTCACAAACAGGTTGGCTAACCGCACAATTGTTAAACAGCAATAATTCAGGCTACCGAAGTCCGATTAAAGTTTATCTTATGGTGTTTCGAAGCTAAAACACAACCCTACATTTATTATGAAGACCTCCATGGCCAAATCATGCATTTTCATGATCAAAAATGGAAAACTACACAAAAACAGAATTCTGGGCGCGAAACAGGTTTCATGGACCGTCAAGGGTATTTCGGTCATTTCACATGCTACAGTGGTCGGATCAAGCTGAAATTTTGTAGGCTACTATTTTATACCATTGGCTACAACTTTCATGTTTTGGCCAAAATCTAATTCGGTAAGGATCATAGTGAAAAGTCACGGTCAGATTGGGTGAAAAGACAACCCTGTTCACTGAATTCCCACCTAGACCAGTCTGGGTTTTTCCATCTTATCTCAGGCTACCGAGCTCGGATTGGGCTGAAAATTTACAGGAAACTAGAAAACATCATTCTCTACAACTTTCATGTTTTGTGTTAAGGCCAATTCGGCCTCTAACATGCTGAAATAAATTCGGACAGAACAGGCTTGTGTGAAACCCTAACCTGGAAATTTTGCCCCAAACCAGAATTTTTTGTACAATCTATCACATCCAACATATATCAACTTCATTTTACACTATAACTAACCAACAATCCATGACTAACCAACACCAAACATATGAAATCAGAAAAATCAAGCATCAAATAACAATTCATCAATCTCCACCAAAAATCATAAAATCTTCCACTAAAACATCTCTTTAGCCATCACAAGTCATGAATACACCATTATTGAAAACAAACAATGGATATTTACACACCATACCTTGATAACTCACAAAAGGTAGTAGCTTAGGTCTCTTGCTTCCAAAACAACTCCACCAAAGCCTTTAAATCTCCTTAGTGAGCAAGTTTTATGGAGTAGTTGGTACAAACTTTGATTGGAACTCAAGATTCAAGCACAAGTTGAAGTTGGAGTTGAAGGTTTCTCTCTTGTTTTTTCCCTCCCCTAAAATTTCGGCCAAGCTCAAGAAAATGGAAGAAAATGGAGCCAAGAAGAAGATAAAAAGGAAGGAAAATGTCTTGGTCAAAGGTCTTGGTCAAGACCTTGGTTGGATTTGTGACACATGGCTTAATCCCAAATATGTCCACCAAAATATCTCTCTTTTCCTTAGTCAATAATGGTGGCTGGCTTAAGGGTTAATTAAGAGCTAATTAGCTCAACTAAAACAAGGAGATTAAGGTAATAAAGTGGTGGTCAAGTGGTGTACTCACTCGGTAACAAACGGTACCCGTCGGTTCGGGCCGATTTTCTTAAATAACACGTTCTAGGGTTTTTTTCTTCCTATTCACTAACTTTATATCATTGTTTCTAATCACATATTATTTCTCACCTAAAAGTCACTCTTAAGCACCAAATTTGATCCTCACTCCGTACCGGATAATTACACTACGGATACACGAAAAACCCTATTTCACTTCGATTTGAAATCGAAAAGGAAAACCCTAATTTCCTATGATCATTGGCATTGTTCTAGGGTGATTGATTAGTAAGATGGTATAGAATAATATTTTCCAAATAATTTTCAAATAAAAGGAAATTTTCAAGAAATATATAAGGAATTTGCAAGTCCTCACAATGCTCCTCCAAGCCCTATCTATTACATGCCAAGAGGTGTACACATACCCTATAAAAGAATAACTAAAAAAAGCAAAAGTAAATGACATGAATTAAAGGAATTAAGGAAAGCAAGGAAAGCAAATAGGTATGCAATTCTCACGTAGCACGTTGGATCACGTAGGAGAGACAAAAAGGGATAAAAGAAATTATACCGCCCTTGAAATGGAGCTGTAATGGGGTGAAGTCACTTATTTATCCTCCAAAATAAAAGAAATGGTCAAGGTACCAATTTATTTGGGAAAATTAAAGAAAACACGCAAACCCGGGTTCACATGGTCATAAAGCTCTTAAATTCATGCATTAAGTGCAATTTAAACAAAGCATGGTAGTTACTTGAAGCAAACAAGCAATGAAAAGCTGTAAAATTAGAGCTGCCAAGGACCAAATTGAGGACATTATTCAATTGGTTGGGTCATAGTAGAATAAAGGGAGACTTGGGGGGTCAAAGTGCAATTTTAGAAAATTGTTTCATGCAATCCTCATGCAAAAGACGTGAGAAACACATTCTACAATAACAATCGCAAGCCTTCAGAGAATTTCTTTCCTTCTGCATTATACAACATTTCATTTCCAACTGAAACATCAACAAAACATTAACCTTTGAATTAACCAAACTTAGAGTCCCACCTTTCCTTCAATCATAGCCAAAACCCACATTCTTATTGCAGGATTAAAACAGCAAAATGGATGCTAGGAACAATCGACAAAACAGAATGCAACAAAAGACTTCCCAACAGCAAAATAAAAGCGCAGCAAAGAAATCTCTCGTTTCTTTATGATTTCTACAATACGGACGTTCTGACCCTTTGACATGCTTAACAAAACATCAACCAACCCACCTAGTGTTTGTAAACAGGAAATCTGGAGCAAGATAGGTAAGTAATCAACGAGGGGATGGGGAAAACATTTCTGCAATGGAAGACAACCATGCTTGCTGCAATTTTCCATTCTAACTGAAATGCATTGATGTGGAACAACTTCAAACCAAACCAAACATAAGTGCTATGACTCCAAAACCATGTTGTTAACATCAACCAAATGTCATTGTTTACCCTCAAGAATCAAACGAAGAGCTGGGTATGAAATCAGCAAAAGAAAATAAAATTGGAGTATTGAAGGTTTCAAACATCTACAAAACCAAGTCTACCTCTATTACCACAACAAAAGGCTTTGCCATGTTGTAGCCTACTGTGGCACCACACCTTGCTGATTTAAATTGCAGCAAGCATATACACAGCATTAATAACACAGCAAACAGGCCCACAGGAGCAAACAATCCACACCAGAAATTCAGTTACCAAAGAAAATTCAGTTTTTGTCTAATCATTGTAACAAACCAGAAATTTCGAGCTTGTTGCTTGTTTCATCAGATTTTCATGCACAAATCCCAGCCAAACACAGCTTGAAAGCAAACAACCTGCTTACCCAATACCCTTCTCACTCTTCAACATAAAGCCTTTTGGGTTTAGGCACCAAGAAAAATCAGAATAAAAAACAAGCAAAACTGGAAATTTTCTGCGGCTTCACAAATCAACCAAAGACAGATTCATCGTATACCCCCACCATAGGCAAACCCCACGCTGCTACCCCTAAATCCAAATCAGCCCAATGCTCATCTGACTATATAGGACCCACATAAACACATAACTAATACGCAGCAATGGAAATTTTATGTTTGGGGGGGGGTCAAAACAAGGACCTTGGAACAGAGAAATTCTACGTGAAACCCATCCAAAACAACCATCAAAACATGATAGATCAAAGAAACAAACCAAACAAGTAAAAAAAAACAAAGGAATTAACTTGGACCTTAGCTGAAAACCAAGAAGGAAATCGCAGCAAGTGACTTGCCGTGGAACTGCCTTTCAATGATGGTTGAAGCTGGTGGTAGAGGCGTTGTTTCCTCCTTCCATTTGCTGCCTTTTCTTTTCTTTTCGCTAGGATTCAGTCTCTCTCAACCTCTCCACTTTTTCTCTCTTCTTTCTGACCGAAGCTCTCTTCTCAAGTCACAAACTTTTCTCAGATTTTTCTTCCGTCGGTTTTTTCTTTTCCAAACCCTCAACCCCAGATTCTAGCTGTCAACCTCTCTCCTTTTTTTTCAGTCGACTATCCCTTCCTCCAGATTTTCGGCCGTCTGTTTTCTATCTCCTCCCCCCTTTTCGGCTGATGTTTTCCTTGGCTTTATATAGGCATCATAACCCTAAACCTTCAGTAAAATCTTCCCTATTTGCAGCTAAAGGGGCTGCCCAACTCTATGTTTGCAAGCTGCGGCAATACGCAGCTTGCATGCCGCGTTTCTCTCTTTTTTTTTTTTCTTAAAGTAATTTAACAAAATTAATAATAAAAAACAACAATTTTACGTCAAAATAAACAAACTAAAACAACAAAATTGCCATTTTCAATCCCTTTTTTTTTCATTTTTCATTTTTCATCATTTTTCACTTTTTTTCCCCTTTTTTTTTCAAGAAATTCTATGCTAAAAACTTAAAAATAGAAATAAAACTAGAAACTAAAAACTAAAAATCGAATAAACTAACATGATAAATAAAAAACAGTAAATGAAATTACACCAAAAATTTGGTGTCTACAAGTCCCTGAATAAAACGCCGAACTCTCCTTTGCTCCGTCAGAATGAGTTCAGGGGCGAACTTAGATAAACGAGTAAACTGGCTCTCGTACTCAGCCATCGATTGAGTCCCTTGACGGAGTCTAATGAACTCGTCCTCCTTCTTTTCCTGGACTAGAGGGGGAAAGTACTTCTCATTGAAGTCCCTCACAAAGTTTACCCATGTTCTTGGTGTTTGTTCCCGGTCCCACTTCATTCGTATCATGTTCCACCAAGAACGCGCGGCCCCTTCCAATTGAAAGACAGCAAAAGTAACTTGTCTCTCCTCAGAATAGTGTAGGGCGGCAAAAATATCTATCATTTTCTCTAACCACTTTTCGGTCACGTCCGGATCTGGCCCGCCCAGAAATTTTGGCGGAGAGAACTTCTGAAATCTCTCTAGGGCCCGATCTTCACTCTCTACTACATGGCCAGGGTTCCCAGGTTGCTGGATAGGAGGTTGGCCCTGCTGTTGCACTACGTGGGCTAATAGGTCAGTCATTTGCTGCATAGCAGCAGCTATCTGGACACTAGGGTCAATCATAGGTTCAGGGTTTGGTTCAGATGTGGTATCCCTAGTACCCCCGTCAGTTGTGGGTTGCCTATTACCGCGTCCGCGGCCTCGTCCACTACGAGTGCCTTCCATTCTCTAAGTCAATCTAAAGTCGAGGCACAAAAATAATATTAAAAATGCATATAAATATAGTCATATAAGCATGAACGGAGAACCAAAAGTAAACACCACATAAGGCATGTATACACATAGAGCATTTATACATAGAATCCATAACGGTGTCAAACAGTCATACGTGAGCAGTCAAGCAAATATATAGAAAGGTACTCCCGTGAAGCCAAAAGAGGGTCTGCCAAAATACAATGTACAACCTAGGTCCCAAAAGTACAAAGCAACTAACCAAAAGCCTCTCCTAGGTATCCCTCACACGGGATCAAAACAAGGCTCAAAAAACCCTAATCTAGTCCTCAACGGAGCCAACCGACTGCCCCCCAGAGCTAGAGCTAGGGCTAGGGGCGCCTCCCTGACCTGGAGCTCCGTCACCTGGAACTCCTCCTGGCGCATTGGCGCCAATCACTCCCTGGATGAGTGTCCCACACTCGTTGATAATACCGCCGGACCGGTCTCTCACCTCCCGGACTACCCTAGTGAGGTGGTCGTTAACCACCTGCAACTGCTCCCTCAACGTGTTCGTTCTCTCCTGCTCCATGGCCATGTCCCCCTGGAGCTCTCCAATCCTATTGGCCTGCATCCGCATGATGCCCCTAAGCCTAAGAGTCTCAGTACGCTCCTTGGCGGCGGCACATCTAAGCCTCCGTCGTTCAGCAAGTACTGCCTCAACCACGTGGTCCGCGTAAGAGTAAAAATGGCAACACCTACAGCGGCGGGTCCGGCTAGCGGTATACCACAGCCGAGTCGGACCTCCCGGTCTCTCCTGGTAATCGATGAATCGTAGGCGCCTCTGAGGTGGCACACCTCCGCCCGCTCCACTAGTCCCGGCCATAACCTACAAAAATAGCAAAGGTTTATATCTTAGACAATATATTCACACTTAATGGCGTCTAGACACAATCCTCAAAATTCTAAGAATCAGGTTTCAGGTTCGCCCAGGTTATTTCTAACCTAAACTCTGATACCACCTGTGACAGCCCCACCTTCCCCTATGGCGTACCAAAGGAGCTAGCGGACTGCCTGCCCAACTCTCGCTAGGACTACTAAAATGGTAAAACACCAACTCAAGTCGTTCGGGCATCTATTAGCGCGCTTAACCCAACCAACAATTGAGAAATGAAAAACAAAAGTCAAAGCGTAAAGTGAATAGTGACTGCCACGTCACAATCCGCCAAGACCCAATCGAATACAAGTAACTTCTTACAATCCCTGAAAGGAATATATACAAGCCAAATATAATACATTGAACATGAGTACACCTCCATTGTTACAAACCACATTCATATGTTTACAAGCCAAAGGAAAGCATTTAAATCCAAGTACAATTAAGGTTCCAACTATTGAGGAGCTATACAAAATCTCTCAACTAGCTCTACTCAACTCATTCTTCCAAATCAAAAGTCCAAAAGATAATTCCCTGTAAGGAAAACAAAATTAACAGAGTGAGCTTTCGTCCAATGAGGTACTATCACGTAAATATACCAAGAGCACCTAAACACAAGAATATTCAATCCAAATACGTACGTCAAGTAAGCAAAAGCAATAACACCCAAGTATACGGAATAAAAGGATATGGATGGCTCTCAAGAGCCCTTTTCCTCTTTTGCCATACTTGATGTCATCTCATTGACTCTCCGTCAATGTATACTAGGTAATCATGACCGTAGACTCCTCTTTACTCCAATTATCCGTCCACCTCACTTTCCCCTTACCGGGCCCGAACACCAAACAGTACAGAATTGGTATTACTCAAGTATACCGGAATCAAGGGTCTCATACCCCAAAGATTCCCAAATACAAACCCCATGGCTTGTCAAATGTCCCTGACCAAGTCCTTACTGGCTCGAGTCCATTGACTTCCAATGAGGTAGAGCTCAGAGTGAACAGAAAAGATCCAGAGTTACAGTAAAGGTCGGCATGCAAGCGACACCAAATCAAGTACAGTAAAGAGTATTCAAGTGATAAGATAAACAAACAAGTAGGCCTAATATAATAACCAGTCAAGGAGGCCAGAGAGTACGAGAGTGGTAAAGTACACCCTCGCCTCACCTAGTCCAAACAATCATCACAACCAGTCCCAATCACAGAATTCAAGTACAAGAAAGCCACGGAATAACAAACATGTGAGTAGTACACTCACCAAATCAAACAAAGTAATTTCACAAGTTTTCGCCTGATGTGAGCCTCGGATCATCGGCGCGCCCTATAATTGTGACGACCCTACCTCCCCCTGAGGCGTACCAAAGGGTTTGGCGGACCGCCTGCCCAGCTCTCGCCAGGACTCACTCACTCAAATCACGTACACACATCCATGGACCATAAATAACATCCACAATTCAAGCTTATAATTTACATTGATAGAGATCAGGGTACAAAATCTCGATATACTTAAACTAGTTCAAAACATATATAATCCAAATACAAAATGTTCCATTCGAGGAATAGCGCGAGTACAAGTCAAAAGTTAAAAGTCAAACAACTAGACTACGCTAGTCTTTACATATCTCATGCCTCGCTCGTACCCCTGTAAGGAAAACAAATAACGTGGTATGAGCTAAAAGCCCAGTGAGGTTCCAAATAGCAAATTGACCATTATTTATAAGTACAAGTTTTCGATATAGCAAAGTAAGGAGCATGAAGAGTTCATAAATGTGAGCAATAACACGTCAAGTAGAAATCTCAAAATGAGCGAGTGTAAAAGTTTTTCAAAATCAACAATAATCCAATAAGCAATAATCAATCCAAAGCATAAGGATACGGATGGCCCTCAGGAGCCAACTTCCATTCATCATCAGGAGCTTGATCACGTAGTAGTTGACACTTCGTCAACTTTCAAGTAAAGGAACCAATCCAGTAGAGCACCACTTACACGACTCTCCGTCCACCATTCACACCCCCTACTGGGCCCAAAATCCTCAATAAACATGGGTGGTAATACTCGAGTATACCGATTAGCCGAGGAGGTATCACTCCACTCGACAAAATAAGAGACCCAGGGTTCGTTACCCAATCGACCAAGCCCTTGCCGGCTCGACTAGAGTAACTCGCCACAGGGTTTCTGGAATTCCAGGAAGTGCGCACATCAAGTATATCAAGTCAATTGCAATCAATAAACAAGTATATCACGTAAGGGCAAGTGCGATAAAGTACACTCTTGCCCTGTCAATTCACGTATATAACAAGTACTCATATTGGTCACGTATCCAGTTCAAGTATCTAGTGCAATTCAGTATTTGAAAGCACTCACCACAAGATATAGTGCCTTTACTGGTCACTTTCAGGTTATACTCCGAGTTCGGAGTCCAAATCTGCGATAAAACTCAATTTGAGAACTTTGAAACATGACTAGAGTTCGAAACTTAGACGTTTCGTTCAATAAGAATCAAGAAATTGAAATTCACTTGGACAGTAGTCGTGAAACACTTGCTCGCCTTTTTAAACAGTAAAACTTTGTAATATTTATACTTGAAATTGTCTTGCGAGTTGAAAGTACAAGGAAAACATACTTTGAGCAATCATTATTTCATTTCTCAAGGGTACAAGTTCGTCCAAGTCCTAACGTATAGCACTCAAGAAACATAGTGGCCAAGGTTCTCGCTAGTTCAAGTAATAAGTACTTAACCTTCACTCAAGTCGCTAATATAGTTTTCTAGTCCTCGAGTAAAAATTCGGGCAGCATGCCCTTTGTGTTTACCTAATTTTCCAGCCTTTTAGGCTTCATTGTTTTCCTCAAACACAACCCAACATTATACATATCAGCAATTCATGTCAAGAGCCGTTCCATAGGCTCACAATATCATAATAACAAGAATCGTATTAAGTACAAGTGCAGAAATTCAATTTAGTTCAAAACAGATTTGACGTACAAATACGGAAATAACATATCCGAGGTTACGCTTATCGGATTAAAACGAAACCTACGCCGTTTCGAAGCTAAGACACAGAGCTACAACATTCATGAAGGTCACTTAGTCCAGTTCCTAATGTAACTCAGTCAAATTCTCGAATTACTAAATCAGAAACCAATTCGTCGGCTGTTTAAACGTAGAACACTGTAATGGTCATAACTCAGTGTAAAAAAGTCCAATTCAGGTGTTCTTTGAGGCATTTTAAAGTTACTTCAGAACACTACAACTTTCATGTTTTGGCCCAGAGGTAAATCAGTACGACTCCCAGTCAAAAAACGTGATAAATTGGACTTAACTGATGAAACGGACTGCTGGGAAATATTTAAAACAGTAAGGGTATTTTGGACTTTTCACATCCTACGTTGCTCTGATTGAGCTGAAATTTTGTAGGCACCTATAAAATGTCATTCTCTACAACTTTTCTTCTTTGACCTAAGGCCAAATTAGCCTCTAACACACAGATACAAATTCGGACAGAATGTAAGCAAGAATTTCCAGAAATCTGAAATCTTTAGTTTTTAGTGGAACTTTCCTAAATTTCTTGGTCTAATCACTACCACAACACCTTATGAAACCTCAATTGCAACATATAAGCATCTTACAACAATTTGGGCAGAATTTCCATAAGCCCTAGTTCATCAAATAAATTGGGGAAAAACCTCTAAAACATGCTAATCATCCATGATTCCACCACTATAATCAACTACTAAACTTAATTTAACAAAATTGAAAGCAAAACTTAGAGAGATAAGCTCTCTTACCTTGAATAGAGGACACAAAGAGTAGCCCAAGCTTTCTCTTTCCAAAATTTCACCACAAATCACTAACTAAACACTCAAAGGTGAGTTGAATTGGTTTATTTCCTTAGTTTTCTCACTTTGTAGCTAGAAATCAAGAAGAAATGAAGAAGTTTTTCTCTTGGTCTTTCCCTCTCTCTCTTATTTCGGTTATGGAGCAGAAAAATGAAGGAAATGGAGCTTAACTTGTCTTATAAGGAAGTAAGAAGATTAAGGCTAATTGTGTCCACAATTTTTGGCCAACACTTGGACTAATCTTGTCCACAAATTTTTCTCTTTCTTCCCTTACATTTCTAGCCTTATAATTTCGGTCAAACCAGCTGCAAATTAGGAAGATATTTTGTGCAAAAGTCAATAAGCTTGTTTAGTAAGAAAAATGGTGGTCAAGCGGTGCGTTCAATCGGTAGTGCGCGGGACCCGCCGGTTCGCGCCGTTTTTCTTAAAAACTCACGTACTAGGTTTTTTTTTCTTCCCATTCACTATCCTTATATCATTGCTACTACTCACACATTATTTTTCACTTAAAAGTCACTTTTAATCCCCAAATTAATCCCTGGCCAGTACCGAAAATTTATCCGGCGGAAATCGCGAAAACCCTGATTTTGCTCAAATCTTGAAACCGAAGTGTAAAACCCTATTTTCCAGGTTCATCTGCACTTATTGTTGAACAATTGGGTAGTAGGGCTTTAATAAATAATAATTTTCAAATAAAAGGAAATTTTTAAGAAAACGTGAGGAATTTTCCAATTCCAATGATTAAATTTAGGGTTTCAATCAAAATGTGAGAGATTTAAGAGAACCGGTTAGTCACAAGTAAACTAGGGTTTTTGACTAAAATATTAGGGTTTCTAATCTTTTAAAACAAAATAAGGTTTTAAATCAAACCCGAAGAAATATACTTTAATATTTTCTTCACAAACAACCTCCTAATATTCGGGATGTTACAATAATAATCAAGAAAGTATAATTAAGACTCAAACACGAGTCGAATACCTTTTTCTAGGAACTATTAAGGCAAGAACCAAATATAGCTTGGAAATAAGAAATACATAACATTTAGGGTTAAGAGTAGAAACAACCCCTAAAACCGTTCACTTCTATCCAATCTCAACCCAACTCACAAGAACCCAATACCCTAGACACTTGGACAGCATTTCCCCTAAAATTTCAGCTTTCCAACCTACAAGACAATCATTAAAAGCCATCCAACGCAACTACAAGCACCCAAACAATTCATAAGCCATTCAATATACTTCATTAGGGTCACAATACCCCTCAATTATAGCCAATTAGAAGCTCAACAATCATCCATAGAAAACCCCCAATTTGAAACCCTAAATCTGAAATTTTCCGCACAAGCGGAAATTTTTCGCAAATAACCACAATTAACGTACAAGAGAGCTATTTAACACCATTTAGAACCATCAATTCAAGCCCAAACATATCCATCATAGGAAAACAGAAATAAACCCACAAAAATCAGAAAATTAGCTAGCTTCACTCCAATCCACCAAATCTTCCGTAAAATCACGTATATAGCTACTGTAAGGCACCAATTGGCCAAAATTAGAAACAAAAGATGAGTTCCAAGCAAGATACCTTAGTTCTTCAAGAAAGGTTGTAGCTTAGGAGGTTTTCTTCCAAAACAACACCACCAAGTTCTTCAAACACCCTTAGCAAGATGATTTTATGGACTAATTCAAGAAATAATCGGTTAGTTTTCAAGATTTGAGCAAGGATTTGAAGATGAAAGGTTGAAGGTTTCTTTCCTTTGCTTCCAAGGGAGTTTCGGCCAAGACAAGTGAAGAATGAAGATGATTTGGTAAAAAATTGGACTTTTGGTAGAGTTAAAGAAAGTTAGGCAAAGTTAGGCAAGTTTATTCCAGTAAGAAATGGACACTTGTCACTTCATTCTTTTGCTTAGAGTTATCTTATTGTCTCTCATGGTTAATCCATCTAGGTAACCTCTAATCAACTCCTAACACCTAGTAATTAAATCCCTTTACGCAAAATTTAACCTAATTGACCGAATTTCTCTCACTTAATGCACTAGCGGGTCCCACGTCCAAAATACGTTCCTAATTTCTCACGAACTAACTTATACTAGAAAAAATGATTTAAAAACTATATTTACTGATAAAATGTGGATAAAAGTAATATAATAAAGAAAATAAAAGAAAACGGGTGCACAGGAATAAAACCCTAAATAATTTTAATTTTTTTTCTGGGTTCTCACATTAATTACTCGTAAATCGAGACTCAAAAGTGGGATTTTAACACATAAGCAAAAATCTGATTTTCATCTTTGAATCCAATGTGTAATACGATCAAGTGATATCAAAGGAAAAGAGAGTTTGAACAACTCCATTTTCTTTAAGTTTCGAAATTTTCAGATTCGTTACATTTACTTTGGAAAATCATATCTCACTCTTTACCTGTCCAAAATTGAAAATTTTGGTACCGTTGGAAACTACTTCAAAAGTACTAAAAGTTCCTAGAATACATTTTTCCATGATTCCAAATGGAAGGCATTCGAAAATTGGCTAAAAGTTACTGTTTTAGGCTTGCGAGACAGTTTTGAGGTTGGTTTTTTGCCAATTTTGAAAATTTGGAAACATTCATACGTTGCAAACCAGCCTCCGAAATTTATAACCCCATTAGAGTTGCAAGTAAAGTTTAGGACGGAACAAGCGGATCAAGAATCGGAGTTTTGAGCGCCGAGATACGGTCACTCAAAGTTGGAGGAAAAACGAAACTGTTAAGCTAGTTTCAAGATTTGAGTTCCAAACTTTGGGACTTTAGTTTGGTAGAAAAATAGACTCGGAACGGCACCAAATTTGGTATGAATATAATACGATATAAGGGCCACTCCCTTGCCAAATTTCATAGAAAAATATGAACGGAAAGTCGGTTAACAAAACCATTGAAATCGCAAGAAGTTCTAAGGCTAAGCTGCCTTTGAGCTTCCGGTTTGCCGTTTTCCAAACATTTGGCCAAGAAATGACTCAAACATGATTCATTCCAGTAGGTAATGTCTAAAATATGTCCAAGGTACATTTGATAGGTGATTTACACCAAGAAATATCGGATAACAAGTCCCAAATCATTGCTAGTTCAAATCTGTCCAAATGTAAGGTATTCCTTCACCAGACCAGATTCGAGTTTTGATCCTAAATCACTCAATTCAACTCATAATTGAGCGTGGTTGGTGGCGTTGGAAAATAGACTCATAAGTTTACATTTTCTCAGAAGAAACTATTTTCAAAATCTGTCCATAACCAGCTCGTTCGTGAGCATTAATTTGCAGCTCATGAGCTGCCTTCCAGGAAGCAACGAAACAAGACAGTGGATTTCAAATGAATGGTTTGGCTAGCTCAAATGGAACCAGGACATGAAATTTACACCAACAGAAAGATAGGAATGTCTAGTTTCCAGTACCACAAACAGCACTCAATTCCGACATCGGAGCAATGAGTTATGGCCGAAACAAGAAGACTGCCTGGGCAGTGACGGGATTAAAATTCCAGTTTTCTAACCTTTCGAAAGTCTAACATTTGAGTGACCAAATCAATTTATTTTTCAATGAAACTTTTTACACAACCAATATAACATGTAAACAACATAGACAAGTCATTAGAACTTCAAAATTTGCACCAAAGTGCTCGAACAAAGCAGGGGCAAAATGGTCACTTTTGGTCGTTGCACCATCCTTGAGTTTCCATCAACAATCCAACATTAATCCACTAGTTTAATTACAAAATAAACATTATTACCATAAAAACATCACAAATCAGTCCATATATCCAAGGTGGGAGTTCATAGAGCCTACACACCAAAATCCAACACAAATAAAGCTACCCACAGGGAAATACAAACTTATAAGTGCAATACTACTTCTATAAACTAAGATTCAAGAGGTTGATCATCCTTTACCTCTCTTGATGAACTAGGGTAGAATTTTTGGTCCAATGAATGCCCAAGAAAACCGTGGAAATGATGCTCCTCACCTGGCTAGAGTTGTTCTTCTAGTATTAAGGAAGTTGTGTACAAATTTTGAGGTGAAATGGTTGGAGGAATGAGCAACAAAATGAAGAGCTTTTGGTCTCTTTTTCTTCTTCTTGGTTTCGGCTGTCTTGGAGCAAAAATGGAGGGAGTGTTGCACGCCACTTTAGATGATGAATTGAAGGGTTTTGATCTAGTGTGATGCACCCATGAGAAGCTTAATAATGTGTGGCCCAAAATGCTCCAAAAGTCAACTAAGGATAGTGCGCGTACCTGCGCGCTTCGTGCTCGATTCCTCTCGCGTTTATTTCACTAGTGCACTAAACCTCTAATGCACTTGTATACATACTATTGTTATTCACTCTTAAAAGTCCAAAAATAATGGCCTTAAGTCCCTCAATTAATCGCGCGCGTAAAAACACGTACTTCCGATTTAAGCGCGACAAAGAGAAACCTCTAAGAAATTTTTATAACGATAGTACTAATAACTATCACTTGAGTACTTAAACATAAAAATACTTATTTTAAAATTAATGTATAAGTCTCCAATTTTTCCGAGCTTATTGTATTCTCAAATCGATCACTGTCTCCAAATGCGCATTCACAATTCTCACTAAATGAGCTTCCAAAAATTAATTTCCATAACAAGTCATTTTAAAAATACACGTAACTCATAGTTCCATGTAATTGGGTCTAAAAAGGTTAAAAAATAATATTCGGGGTAAACGGGCATTTAAATATTTAAATAAGCTCGTAACAGGAGTTTAAAATAAATAAATTTTTTGAGTCCTCACGACTTTTCTTAATATACTATTGATCATTCTTATTTTTCCAAAATTAATACACTATCAATTCAAATATAATCTCGAAAAATGTGTACTTGTTGTCCCGAACTAAACGAGTTTTCTTAAAGTAACTTTTTTCTAACAAAACATTTTAAAAACATAAAAGAGGCGTTTTTCTATATAAATGGATTTTAAATAGTCAAACTAAATAATTAATTAAACCAGTAAAATAAAATAAAATAGGAAAATTTTTAGGCCCTCACACAAACCAATGGACAGTTTGAGAGAATCATTCAAACTCTTGAGGATATACTGAGAGCCTATATTGTGGATTTTGGAGGGAGTTGGAACAATACCTAACCTTGGTTGAGTTCGCGTATAACAATAGTTATCACTTTTCTATTCAAATGGCTCCATATGAAGCATTGTATGGATGATGGTGCCTGTGGCGACCCCACTTCCCCCTAAGGCGAACCCTTTGGCGGGCCGTCTGCCCAACTCTCGCCAGGACTCACGCAAGCATACTAACCCAAATCCTTTCGAAGAATAACCTCATCCCTTATTACAACAATTCTCCCGAATAGACAGTTACTAAAACCACATTAACTTCAGAGATAGTAGTAATTTAACGTAGACAATCGACGGCTTCTAAAAATCTCACGCGATACGAACTGCGAAATAGAATCGTACCGTCCCAACTAAGAAAAAATTCATACAACAAAATACAACAATCAAGCCGAGCATCCAAATTGAGTTTTACACATTTTCCAGCTTCAAGTGGCAATCCAAAATAAAAAAAAGTACATTATCGAAATTAACGCATTACAGCCCACAAAAGTAGTCATAGTATTCAAATACATTCCAAAAGGAAAACATGAGCGAGTTTCAAAGCTTTCAACTTCCAGAACCTGTTAAGGAAAACAAATAAACGTGGGGTGAGCTAAAGCTCAGTGGTGCCCCAAAACATGCATCTAAATAAACAAATAGCAAGAATCAATATTGACTAAGGTAAACAAGTAGGAAAGCGGATAACAACACAAGGTAGGATACAGAGGCTCTCAGGAGCCATTTTCCTCGCTTGATCACCATTCATCGTAGTTGACCCTCCGTCAACTCTCACTACTTATAGTCCATGTAGATCCTCTCATTTTTACTCCTAACCCGTCACCGTACGTACCCCTGTCCCGGGCCTGAACACCGACTAAGGAAGGAGTATACTCGAGATATACCCTTAGAAAATTGGGAGCGGTATACTTGAGTATACCCTCAGGAAATTGGTCGAGGGATTCACCCAGCGACATTTCCGTAGTTGGATTCAGAAGTCGAGGGATTCACCCAACGACGCAACTACATTTAGATTCACGGATTCATGAGAAAAATGTTTCACGCAAGTCACCACTCGAACGGCTAGTGCGATAAAGTACACACTGCTCACTTCGATGGATCAAAAACTAGTTTTGCAAATTATCACATATTGAGTCAAGAAAGCACTTTAACCAAGTAAGCATAGAACAAGCAGGGACACTCACCAAGAGTGAAGTTCAGATATCAAGTTGGGAATCGAATTCCGCGTCCTCGCAATATCCTAAAAACCAAAATTTGAAACTATAAGTTCTCTATTCAATTTTTAAGCTTGTACGTATTGTGGATTATCTAGTATTTTACTAGTTAACCTTCTCAAAGAAATTTCAAAAATCTACTTGGTTTGAAGCTTGACAAAAGTAGTAAAAATGTTTCTTATAGTTTTCCTTGAGATATTTTTCCTTAGAAAAGGGTAACTAGTATTATTTTCTTGAAATAATTCGACCATCCACTTAGGATTGAAATTTAGTAAAAGTAGGAAATGTTTTATATGGCTTTCCTTAAAAATATTTTTCTTTATACGAGTGCGGCTAGTACTATTTTATTTAGAATAAGTTTTCTTGCCGAGGAAGTTTTCTGCTATTTTTAGTTAAAGTCACCAAAATCTTGTATTTTGGAAATTTTCCTCTAGACAATTAGCCAGGGACAATTTTAAGGAAAGAAAAGGAATTAGATCAAGACTTAGGGTTTTAAAACTAGTGAAATCATTTTCTAAAAGTAATAAGGCTAGTTTACTCTTAAAGGAGGAAATATCGAATTGGCAAGGTTTTAGAAAATCCCTATACGAAACTTCTAACTTTAACATATAATACTAAGTTTTATCGTACCATACTAGAGTGAAGATATATTTAAATAGCTTGCTTAAAAACTTTCTGAAGTTCACAGGACCAAAACGGATTCCTTACAATTCCGATTTGTAAGCACGTAATATTTCAGATTCGTCAATATAGCAACTAACATTTCAAATAGAAATCTCACTAAGGCGTCATCAATCATTAGCCCTAGATTTCAACAGATTCAATTCTGATCAAGAATAAAACGAATGACCAAGGCTTCGTCAATCATTAGCACTTGGTTTTGGCAAGCTCATATCACCTCTTAACTAAATCAAAATGAAGGTAAGGCCTCCAAGAAATTCCAGCAATTAAATTTCATCACCCTTTAATACTTATAAAATCATTCAAATGGCCAAGAGCTTCATCAATCATTAGCCCTTGACAACCATCAATCACTTCCAACCACAATTCAATCAGGAATTCAACTCAGAACAAAGAGAAAAGTCACAGCTAACTTAACTCTTAAATAACTCTAGAAATTCAGAAATTCAAATCACAAATAAGCTAAATGTTCGATCCAAGTCAAAATTCAGTTTCATGAAGAAACAGGACATTCAAGCAGGACAGCCTACTTTGAGGAGTCACGGACAGCAGTACACATGGAGGAAAAATATGAAATTTCTATAGAACAAAGGCCCATGATTCTAGTTTCAAATGCCACTGACGGCACCTTAAACGGATTTTCCTACACCAAGATATAAGCATTTTACTGAGACTGGTCAGTGAAATCCGAAAATCTGGAAACTCATTTTTCACTTTGAAAAACTCCTTTTTCTCTTTTAACACCATAAGGTTTTTATTCAAACCATCCATACATTTCAGTATGACATACATACCAGCATATACCAAGGCAAATAACGCCTAATTCCAGTAAATGGTTCAGTCAATAAATCATATATATACTAATCTGTCATCAGCTAAGTACAACAGTCACCAATTGGCAATTCAATGTACGGTTACTTCCTTAATTTCTCCTTTGTTAACACTAACTTTTTTTTTTCGGGCGCCAGCCCAAAGTTTATTCAAGAAATTCAAAATTGTGTGGTGGGCGAGGCTGAAATTCAAAATTGTTAACACTAACTTGACATGCAGAGGATGGTTGTTAAGCTACAGAGTGTATTGTGCAATAATATGAAATTTACAGCTCAAAACAACATTTTTAGAACTAAAATTCGCCACAAGAAATCTAGAAAATTCCTTTACTATCTCTATCAACTCGCTTGAAAATTTTGTAGGTCTACACTTCAACATTTTTGATCAATTCAAACCACAATTCAAATGTTTCACATCAACATATCTTATAGAACTTTAAAACAACATATTCCAGGCATTTCCAACCATTATGCTTCAAAGAAAAATTTCAAAACCAAGCTGAGATTCCAACTCAACCTTCGGCTATCACAAAAGAAATTCCAGCATTTATATATATCAACATTTTTGGTTCAATCTTTCAATATATCAAATATTTCATCGCTAAACAACTTACACAACTTAAAATTTACATCTCTTATGTATTTCTAAACCATTATGTTCCAAGGGAAAAATAAAATAAATTTCCAGAAACCAATTAAAATTTCCAAAGACAAACTGAAAATTCTGGTTCATACCTCTCGGCTATCAATACTTTTCCAGCACTTAGGGTTTTATAAATCCAACTTTTCCTTGGCTAAAACATGGTTTTAGATTCTCAAATTTGTCATGTGAACCTTTGGCTAGCTAATTAACATTTTTGGTTCAAAGTCGAATTCGAATAACAACTACAAACATCCCAAAAATCCAGAAATTTGTCCAGCTAGTCACGGATGAGCATGCATGAAGAAATTTTCTGTTTTCATTTTATTTTCTTGGTTAGCCGAGCTACTTAGCCTCATGCAAGACTTAATTACCTTATTATTAGTGAGGTAATCACATTCACCAGTTCAAATTGTTACCAAATAAACAGATTAGTGCTGCCTTTTCATTTCAGCTACTCGGCAGTCCATTTCTTTCCAAATCAAGGTTTCTTATGCTTCTAATTTAATCATCCAATACGCACAAATCAACATGGAAAGCCACCTAAAGAATTTACTTATCATATCCAGTTCAAAACAGGTTCGGTCAGCAGCTATAAACACCCACAAATCCAGAAATTCCTCCAACTATTCTCGGATGATCTTGCATGCAGCAGGTTTTCTTGTTCATCTTTATTTTTCTGAGTTAAACCCGTTAATTAGCTACATGCTGAGCTTAATCATGTTGAAATTTACTAGTTAATCATGGTTAGAGACTCAAAACAGCAAAATTAAACCAAATGAAGCGGCATTAAACCAGTCAGATTCTCGGCCGAAACTTTCACTTCCAAAACAGATTTTTCCACAACTTTGATTTCATCATCCGACTGCACAAACAACACATGCAAGCTCTGATACAGCTTCCTCTACCAGCAAATAGCTATTTTAAGACTTGAATTTACCTCAGCTAGGAACTCAGCTCACGCATAAGAAAGCTATGAAGTTTTGCTCTCTCTCAGCTTGCGCACACTATTTGGTCCTGGTTTTTGGTTTGCAGCTGGAATGGTGTTGCGGTGAAGATGGTTGCAGCTGATGGAGGTTGAAAAGAAAACAGAGGAGACTCACGCACGACCTCTCCCTTTTTTCCTTCAACCCACAGTCAGAACCAGAAAATTTGTTTTGCAGCTCGCGGATTCCCCTCTCTCGGTTTGTAGAGTGCGGCTCTCTCACTCCCTCCCTTCGTCGATGGTAACAAGGCAGAGTAGGAGTGCAGTGGTGGTTTGTAATATAGTAATGAAGAGGAAGAGGGATGGTGCCGCTGTTTGGAGAAGGGAGGTTGAGTGTTGAGATGGTAAAAAAATTTCTATTGGCCGGATGGTGCGGTGCTTAAGATGCTGTCAGAGGGATTGTTTGGTTTTGCATGGAAATGTTGGGGTTTTATGGGGGCATTTTAGTCTTTTCACTTTTCTTCCTAACCTCTACTTAAATTCTCAATTCTAACTTAATTCCAAAAATTATCCCCAAGTGTGATTTGAACACCTAATTATACACTAGTCATGCAAGACTTTAATTATCGTAACTTCATGCTTTAAGTATGCTTCGCATACTTGTATTATATTTATCTAAAATTCATTGATTTCGTCTTATCGTGAAAAATTTCCTTTTAACATATAACGCTAGCAACTAATTGGAATTAATCATTAAATTTCAAGTAATTTATTTTAAGGTAATAAGATTAATCGGCTCGAGTATCATTAATTTAACATGAAGGAATCTAAATATTCTAACATTTTAAATTAATCTAATTCTAAAAGTATTAATTTAACCTATCGAAACATAAAAAAAATTCATAGTTTAGTAAAATTATATTATTTTTGGGGTTCTCACAGTGCTGATCACCTATTCATTGGGATGAATTAGGAGAGACGAAGATCATAGATCCGGCCACAATACCATGGATTGAGGAAGCCTACAAAAGGGTAAAAGTAATTCGTCAAAGGCTTCAAACTGCCCAAAGTCGACAAAAGAGCTATGCCAATCATCGGAGGAAGGATTTGGAGTTTGAGATAGGAGATAAAGTGTTTCTTAGGGTTACACCATTGAAAGGAAAAATTAAAGCAGGAAAAGGGAAAAAGTTACAACCGAGGTACATAGGACCTTTCAGTATACTCCAGCGGATAGGAAAAGTAGCTTATTGATTAGAGTTATCAGCTAGTTTGTCTCGGATCCATGATATTTTTCATGTTTCTTTGTTTAAGAAATATCATCTGGATCTGACTCATATTTTGCCACCAGAAGATATTGAACTAAACGAGTCTTTTACCTATGAGGAACGACCCATTCGAGTACTGGATAGGAAGGTGAAGGACTTGACAAATAAGCTTATTCCACTGGTTAAGATTCTATGGAGACACCATGAGGTGGAAGAAACAACCTGGGAGCTAGAGAAAGACATGCAAGAGAAGTATCCCAAGTTGTTTACGACTAAAGGTATGAATTTCGAGGTCAAAATTCTCTTAAGGGGGAGAGAGTGTGAGGACTTGTAAAATCCCTCATATGTTTCTTAAAATCCCCTTTTATTTGGAATCCATTACTATATACTAGCTTTACTACTCATTCACCCCCTCAATAATTGCAATCAAACATAGAATCAAGGGTTTTTCCTTTCATTTTTTTGTTATCGTAAATTAGGGTTTTTGCGTCTTTTGGTAGAGTGAATAATCAGTGTGGAGTGTGTACTCAATTTGGTGATTAAGAGTGAGTTTTAGATAAAAAAAAAAGTGTATGTTTAGAAGTGATAATAATAAGTTAGTGAATCATAAGTTAAAACACTAGTACACGCGATTTAAGGAAAATTGGTTTGAACCGACGCATACCATTCGCTACCGATTGAATACACCTCTTGAGGAGGAAAACAAGAGAGAGCTCTTCAATTTCTAGCTTCCAAATTTGCTCAAATCTTGAGTTTCAACCAACCAAATCACAAACCACACCATACAAGTGATCATTAGGGAAGGTTAAAGGTGTTGGTGGAGTTGTTTTGGAGGAGGAAAGATTAAGCTCCTACCTTTCTTGTGGTTTTAAGGTATTTTACCTAGAATATCCTCTTTACTTCAATTAATTGCTTATTAGTGGTTTTTAGTTGCTTTAGATGTTGTTTTGTGGAAGATTAGCACTTGAATGTATGAATTCCAGCTTGGATGATAACCTGCCCTGCTTCTGCCCGGTTCTATTTAACCTTGTTAGAGGCCGAACTAGCCTTAGCACAAAACATAAAAGTTGTAGAGAATGATGTTTTATAGTTTCCTACAAAATTTCACCTCAATCAGAGCAATGCATCCTCTGAAATGACTGTAATACCCCTGCTACCCTGTTTCTGTCCGAAAATGAAAATCAGCCTCTGTAAGTGGTTAGTTTGACCAGGACTATTACCGAATTCGTTGATGATGTCTTCTTAAGAATTATAGCCTTGTATCTTAGCTTTCAAATGGCTTTGGAATTACTTGAATTGGAGTTGTGTGTGCAGCGATATGAGTGAATAAAGCAGGATTGCTAGTTGATTTCTGCAGTGAATTTCGAACTGGAAAATTTGGAGTTGTTTTGGTAAATTTGACCTATTTAGGGTGAGACCTAGTGTGAGAACCCTCATTTTTAAAATACAATTTCCCCAAACTACATGCCTTGCACCAAGATTTAAACCATCTCTTATATGCCCTAGCATTATATTTCACAATGTGTTACAACAAATCCCTTGTATTGACCCTCACTTTAAAACAAAATTTTCTTATTTACATGCCTTATTATAAGATCTAGACCATTTAATATATGCCCTTACAAATTATTTTCTATGTGTTATAATAATTTCCATGCATTTTATTTCAATTCATTTTACTTGAAGTAAAATATTTCCTTGAGCTAGGTTGTAAATAATTCACCACTTGTAATTGTTCAAGTGTTCTTTTATTAGTGGTAGAGACATTATGTGAGAGATTTGAGGTGTTGAATAATTATTGGTGCATTTGGAAAGGTAAGAATGGCATTAGTCAAAGATTAAGAAAGGTTGGGACAATAATGGAGCCATGTGGCAAAACCCTAGCCATGTATCTTGTTTGACCAAAGGATTAGAGGAATTTTAAACCAACTTTGCTTCATTTTCCTCCAAAATTTCGTCCACCTTAAGGGCTTCCAAGGGAAGGAAGAAAACTCCATCTTCTTGCTATGACAACCTTAGTTTGATCTTGAACAAAAACCAAAAGAGAAAGATCTAGAGTTTGTGAGAAAATTTCCTTCAATCTTTGAGGTTGTTTCAAGCCTAAAGCTTCTATTGTGGTGGTTTGTTTGGTGACCAAAGCAACTTGTAAGTAAGGTATGTAATCTTTAAAATTTGGGTTTATGATGTTATATCATCTACTTGAGGTTGAAATGGTGAAAAATAACTTGTTATGGTTGAATTTGGGGTTAGTTTCTTGAGTTAATCAAGTAATGGTTAGGTTTACTAATATGCATACCAAGTGTTTGATGAAATGTCTAACCCTTATTCATGTGTGTTTATGAAGTATTGATTTGTTTTAAACCCCTATTTAGTTGGATCTAATACTTGTTATGTGCAATGAATGAAAATAACAAGAAGAGTAGAAGTTAGAAATTTTTAAAGTGTGCTGACCGAAACTTTTTAAGCTTGCTGCCTAGTTTTTTCTTGATATTTTCATGCACATTTTGGCTACAAATGTGAGTGTTATATGTTGGGTTATGTGTGTGGAGGTTGTCTACAAAAAATTAGCCAATTTGGTTGAATAAATTTCGAGTTATAAACAAAGGAGGAAAACTGGACTAGGTCCAGAAATTTTCTGTCCAGCAATCTTGTTAAGGTCATAACGTGTTACTCACTGATCAGAATTGAGTGCCGTTTCTGGCAATTGAAAGTAGACTCTTAGAGCTTTAAAACGGTACAAAGCTCATTTTCGGGTTCATCCCGAGCGATCCGTGGCGAGTCTGGAAATTTGGCTGTCCGGCGGTACTGTTCATCTGAGACAGTCCAGAAAGTTCATTTGGTTTCTTAATTTTGAGCCACTTATGTTGGGATTTTGGAAATGGTTTCTTCTAGACAAATTTAGCCTTATGAACCTAGTTTCCAATGCAATGACGGAACCTAATTTTGACTTTCCCACAATGAGCAATGACCATTTTCCGGAGGCTGGCCGGGCGAGACAGTTTAACCCGTAATGAAGCCTTTGAGCTTTAGTGAAACTTTTCTTTTGCCAAACTTTCATGTACATACTAGACTTGTTTTCCATGAACTTTCACCGTGGTTTAGACCCTATTTGCATGCTGGATTAAGTAGCTTAAGCTACTCACTTGGCCTCTTACTGAACCTATACTTTAGTAGGGAACGAATCCAATTATTAATGTTTTCACTCGTTGACCTAGATTTGGGCAACGACGGTGATCATAACTGAGACGTTTGACGTCGATTATTACTTTTGCTTGACAGGTGAGTGTTCCACTACCTGCTGCCTGTTTATGTGAAATATCTGAATACTTGATTTACGACTGTTTGACCCAAACCCAATGTAGACACCAAATTTTAGCTCAAGTTCATTTACTCTTTATTTCTTAGTTTTTTGTTTTTGTCATGTTTGTTTTATTCATTTTTAGTTTTTAGCTTTTTTTTAGTTTTCATGCCATTATTTTATTTTTAAGCTTTTAGGATGGAATTTCTCAAAAGAAAAAGAAAACAATGGAAAAATCATGAAAAAGGAAAAAAGGAAAAAAGGAAAAATCATGAAAAAAGAGAAAAAGGGAAAATTGGTCACAAAAATACGTTCAAATTCAATCTTTTGGCACTTTAGTTATTTTTATTAAGTTATTTTGAGAAAAGAAAAGAAAAAAGAAAAAAAGGGAAAAATGAAGAAAATTTGAAAAATGGACATTTTTGTTGTTTTTATTTGTTTAGTTTGTTTTTTATTTTATTTATTTGTTTTCATTATTATTACATGGTTTTGTTATGTTGTTATTATTATTATTTATATTCTGTATTTATTAAGTTAAAAAAAAAAAAAAAAGCTGCGTGCATGCAAGCTGCATTTTTGCAGCTTGCAAAGGAACTTTGAGGCAGCTCCTTAGCTGCAAATACAGAGGAAGTTGTTAAGGGTTTAGGAGGGGGGCTCCCATATAAATAGAAAGAGAGGATTCAGCCGCAAGGGGGGAGTTTCTGGGGAGAGAGAAAGAAGTGACGGCAGGAAAAATTTGGAAGAGGGGATAGGATCGGCAAAAAAGGAAAAATTAAGAGAGCCTACGGGGGAGTATCTGATGGCAAGGGAAGCAAGGAGGTTTTTGGTAACAATGGCTGAGAGTCTAGTGACGGCTGGAAAGGGGTAACCAAGAAAGGGAGAAAAAAGGGGGGAGAGGAGAGAGTTACGGGGGATAGAGAAAAAGGATACAAACGGCAAGGAAGAGGAACCAGAAAACATAGCCAAGCAATCTGGGAAAGAGCAAGTGGAGAAGGAGATTCGGGGCTGAAGCTTAAGGCTCAAGATCGGCCGCTGATACTTCCATTGAATCCAGGCTGAAGAGTCTAGTCCGAAGCTGTGAACAGGTAGCTTTCTATTCCGTTAGTCCGTATGACATCTAGCCTATATACTAGAATTTCTGAGTTCTTATTTATGTTGGCTTGTGTTGAATGATTGTGTTGTGTGTGCTGGAGTAGGAAGTTTGGTGTTAGGTTGGGTCTCTTGACAGGGAAGTTATGAGCTAGAATATGCGGATGTGTTCTAAAAGATGAGAAATAATCTGATGTCTTACCGCACTTCACAGTCCAAAGTTTTGTTGCTGCATTTCATTCGACTCTTTCTGGGTTCATGGTTGTTCTGGGTTCTAAAGTTGGGTGTTCGGATTACTTCGCTTGTTTGTTATTTGAAATATTTTGAGAAATGTTTTAGGGGAAAGGTTTGGTTAGAGATGGTGTGCCCAAATCCAACTGTGTTTGAAAATCTGTTTTGTTTTGAAAGCAAGTCATGGAAAATTTTCTGTTTGGCCGATACAAGCTCAATGGACAAAGAGCTGCACGCATGTTTTTCCAGAATTGTGCATGTTATCGCTTTAAGTTTCTTGGCTGTTTGGATCATGATTGATGGTGTAGTTGATAGCTTGGTTCAAAGTTGTATTGTTGGGATTGAAAATATCTAATCAAAGCCATGCGTTTGAATCAAAATCTGGTTTCGTATGATGCAAACGTAGAAAGCCATGACTAGGAATATTGCAAAAACTTGCGGCACTTTTTCCTCTTTTTATTGCTGTTTTGTTGTTTAGTTTCTACCCTTGATGAACAGCTCCCTTTCTTGATTCAATCTTGCAATGAAATGGTATGTTTGGGCGATGTTTGATAGGTATGAAATCTGAAATTTGGAGAACTTGCTTGCATTATGAAATGGGTAAAAGCTGTGGCTGGAAATTGCAGAATGCTATTTCAATGCTGACATGATCTTTGGTCTGAATTTTCTAATGTTTAAACATAATGATTTTGGGTCATAAGCTGTCTTCATGCACATGCTATTGCAACAAAAAGAAACCAACAGTTTTGCTTGGTTCATGGTTGCCGAAAGGAAAGTTCTTGCTGCAGTTTCCTTCTTCTTTTTGTCCATCCAAACCAGATTTGCCATCTTAATCCTGTAACCAAATTTCATGTTTTGTTGTGGGTCAATAATTTCTGGTTTGAGGAATTTGATTGTGTGATGAAATGGATACAGTTTGTTACTAGAAATTTGCTGAAGTTTTGGAAAACAAAAGGGAGCAGCCTTTGATTTTGTTTAGATTGCAGAATCTTGAGCTTTTACGTATGTATGCATGAAATGACTTCCAACAATTGTACTTTGACCCCTCAAGTCCCTTCTTATTCTGCTATGGCCCAAGTAATTGGAACATTTAATCAAGTTGATCCCTCAAAGTTTTTCTTTGTTCCACAAAAGCCCAAGCATGTTCTAGTATCTTGCAATTAGGTCCTAAAATATTTGCAATTTCAATCATCACTTGGCCTTTTCGTTGCTTTTGGACCCTTGAAGTTCCTAAAAATGTTTCATTAGGCTTGAGTGCTTGATTAGTGTTCACAATTGAGTCCTTGGTAGCCTCCATTTCTCAACTTGATTTCTTATTTGCTTTCACTAATTACCATGTTTGTTTAGGTGGTACCCAATGCATGAATTTGTGAGTTTTGTATCTAAATGAGCTTGCCTTTGCCTATTTTCTTTAATTTTTCTGAAATAAATTGGCTTTGACCTTTTTCTTGCTCTTAGACTTTCAAAGTTTCTAAAATGTTTCCATTGGCTTTGAATGGTTGATTAATGCTTGCATTTGAGTCCTTGGTGGATTCCTTTATTGGAAATTATGTATAGTTTGATTTCATTTAAATTGCAATTAAGAGAGTTTTGATGACTTTGTTATACTTTACTATTTGAGGTACCTTGACCTTTTTATTGTTTTGAAGCCATTTTTCATTCATTTGGACACCATTCAAAGGGGCAGTATAATTTCTTTTATCCCTTTTGTTTCTCTCCTATGTGACCCAACGTGCTAAGTGAATATGCATGTCTTCTTCGCTTTTCTTGCCTTCCCTTAATTCCTTGCATTTATTTCATCTACTTTTACTTTTATTCAAGTTATTCATTATGGGGTATGTGTACACCTCTTGGCTTGTAATAGATAGGGATTGGCGAGCTTTCTTGTCCATTTTCCCTTTCCCCCCTTTTGTTTTAGTTAGCAAATGTAATAAGTTCATTGCTTGCTTTCGTTGCTACGTGTTTAATCGCTTTATTAGGTCCTTGCATCTAGTCAAGCATGCTAAGTGTTATGTGCTACGTGTTTATAAGTGATTCGCATGTCTACTCGCTTTTTATAGTCATGAATGAATGTGATGGATGAATGGACGTCACCACACTAGTCCAATGCTAGTTGTGGCCCCTTTCCGTCACCATACTAGTCCAACGCTAGTTGTGGTTCATTGTTCCGTTTCCACTAGTCCAACGCTAGTCGGAATTCATAGAATGGGCTAGTCCAACGCTAGACCCTTAGGGATTTCCCCTCGTTAGTACATGTTTGCATGTTCATTACATGTCATGCATTCTTTTTAGTTTTATCCTCTTTGCATGCTCCTCGAACCCCTTTTCCCCTCATTTTAGGATTTTTGCATCTCATACTAGTTATAGGGTACATTTGCGTGAGAGTCCCCTTTTGATAAGGGAAACGAGCGAGTGTGGCTACTCGATAGCCTTAGCACGCTAGTTTTGCTTTCTAATCAAAGGGAAAATCGAAGTCGAAAAAGTTAGGGGTCATTCCCATACCCGACCTGATGCATTCCTTTAGGTTCATTCATTCTCATTTTATCACTTATTCACTTTTCAATTCACATTCCCTCATCACTTTTCCTTTCCTTATTGTTCATTTTGATTTCTACTTCACAAAATTGCACTTAATTACACCTATATGCACTTATCACTATATTTTATACACTTGCACACAAACACTTGGATTTTTCATACAAATTCACACATGCACCTTTCCATACACTTGCACACAAACACTTGGACTTTTCATACAATTTCACACGTGCACCTTTTTATACACTTGCACACTTGTACTTTAGCCATCATTTGCATTAATCGACCTCTATAAGGTTTTCCTTTATTGGCCGCCACAATTCATGTGGTTGGGACCAAAAACCTTACAAGAGACATTTTAGAATTTAGGTTTGCATTTTTTCTTTTCTTTTGCATTCATGTAGTGCATCCAAATGTAATAAATTCTTTGGTTAAAACAAGAAAAACTTTGATTAAATCACGCAACTAGCCTTGGCTAGGTCGAACGGGTGCCTTGGATTTTTATCCTTGCCTTCCCCTTCGTCAAATGTGACTCCCGAACCTTTTCCGTTGGTTTACGTGGACTAGGAGTCGTTTAAAAGGGGTTTCTTACTACTTTTTCCTATTTTTCCTTTAAAAAACTCATTTTTTAGGTGACTTGGTACACCTTAACTCATTACCAAGTGGCGACTCCAATTTTATTATTTCAAAAACCCTTTTTAAACTACAATTTTGGGTCAAATCGTCGCATTCTCAAACCCCCATTTAGGCCCACTTTTCTTTTAAATCACAATTCATTTTTTCAATCACAAAAATACATTTTTTAAACCATTTATTTATTTATCAAAAAATGGGGCGCGACAGTTGGCGACTCCACTGGGGACATTCGAGAGTCCGAGCAAATTTGATTTAATCAACCTTTTTCTTCTTTTAACCTTTTCATATATTATATTTGGGTGTTTTAGGGTTGCATTTGTTCTTTTTTTAGGATTTTCCATTTCACGCGTGTCCAACTACTCCCTCGCTCGCATGATTGGTTGATTGAATGTATGTTTACTTGCTTACCTCGCGCTCGCATTGCATTTGGGGGGGGTGTGTCACCTTAGAGCCTCGCGTTGGTTCTTGATCCCTCCCCTCCAAACGAGCACTAGCATACGCGCATACGCTTTAATTATTTTTACCCCTCATTTATTTTTCTTTTAGTGGCTTGTCACGCCACTCCACCCTATTAGGATTTTAGGCGACCCACTTGGACATGTGATCGTATCACGACGTGTGCGTAGCATGATCCGAGGGGTCACTCGATCTTCCGCTTTAAACTTTAGGTTGATGACCTATTAGTTTTTAGTCGAAGGTTGAGGATTTTTTTTAGATTCGCCCAGACGGGTAGCCGTAACACGACGTGTGCGTAGCAACGTCTGGGGAATCGCTCGAGCCACCGACAAGGAACCTTGGGAGTGATGACCCTTGGTTTCCAAGTCTGAAGGCTTGGGGACCTGAGCTTGTCGAGTCTAGATGCATTAGTGAACCCCAACCTCATGCATCCATTTTAGAATTGCCTAGGGTAGAGTCGACCTTACCCTATTAGGGACACCATGCACGAGGGGAAGGATCCCACCCTCTTTCCTTATTTCTTTGTTGTTTTTGTATCATCTAATTGTCCAACGTGTTATGTGATTATGTGTTGAACTAACGTTTCCTTGTTTCTTATCTTTTGCATTCACAAACGTTAGGAAATAAGAGGTTTGGCATGACCTCCTTTTAGGACCTACCCTTGTAGATAGGCTATTGCACGTTTGAAAATTGTGGTACATTTTGTTCATAAATTAATAATGCCATACCATTTTAGGCCTACCCTGGCAAATAAAGGGTTCCTTAGGTCACGTTTCATTTCGAATTGCATATTTACATCGCTTTAATAAATGTCATCATGCATAAACCATAGAAAGGGAATGCCACATAGGGAATTCCGTGTTTAGGAATAAGCCACCTTGTGTCTCGGATACTTAATCCAGTGAGACTTGCACGTTTACATTTTGTACCATCTAAAGGGGTAGTGCACAAGGTAAGGTAGGATCCGATCATCTTCATAAGAGCGATTTTTGGAATGTGAGCATCTAATAATCACTTTTTGGCCATTTTATCAAAATTGGTAAAATTCCCTTGCATAAAAGGACATTAATTTGAAGAAAATTCACAAGTGATTTATCCTATTGAGACGATAAATAAATCGAGGCCAAAATTTGATTTTAGAAGGCTCATAGGCTAATGCATCGCAATAGAATTTTGAAACTACCAATGGGTGGACAATTCAACCCATATTTGAATACATCAATTCCATTCAATTCATTTGACCAATTTACCCTTTTTAGGGTCATCTGGTCGATTTTGAATAAATCGTCAATTCATTTGACCAATTTTCCCTTTTTTTTAGGGTCATTTGACCAATTTACCCTTTTTAGGGTCACCCGGTCGATTTTGAATAAATCGTCAATTCATTTGACCAATTTACCCTTTTTAGGGTCATTCGGCTGATTTTTGAATAAATCACTAATTCAATTTCATTCATTTGGCCAATTCATCCATTTTTAGGGCAACCGAGCCGATTTTGAATAAATCAAGTTTCGTTCAATCTATTTGATCAATTTACCCTTTTTTAGGGTGATCTGATTAATTTTGGATAAATTAAATTTCATTCAATTCATTTGACATGTTTCCCTTTTTAGGGTAATCCGGTCGATTTTTAATAAATTGTTAATTTCATTTGACCAATTAGGATTTCAATGTCGAATTTCAAAATGGAAAACCTAGTCGATTTTGAGAAAAACATCCATGGCATCCAGCCATTTGATCAGTTGGAGTTTAAACCCGTGCTTCACTGAGAAAAGTTGTCAAAACGAATTCCAATCTCTTCGATAGGAAGTTCGTCAAGGTCAAACCCGTGCGTTTTTGCAAATTCTTGTATCGATCACAAGTGATCAATCCATTCGGGTGTTGACCTCATTTTTACAAATGTCTCTCGTCACTTCAATTGATCAAATTTTTCAAAGAATTATTTTTTTACTCAATGAGCTGATCGGATCCATTAGATATTGTATAGTGCCTACTCTAGCGGATTGCATTTCCATGCTAGGCCTACCCTTGGCATAAAAGGGTTCCCCCATAGGACATGCATACCGATTTTGCAGTTTTGCCTACTAACTCGGGGTATTTTTCTTTTGTTTTCCCTCTCCCCTGCATTCATAAAATGTTTCAATAAGGCGAAAACATTCTTCTATATCTGATGATAATTTTGGTCCAATAAAGTTTGAAGGTTACAAGTATTATTTGATTCTTGGGTAGATCTTGCCACGGAGACATGAAAGATCCATCTGAAGGCTCTAGGCCAAAATCTCTGAGAGGCTTTATAATTGTTTTTCAAAGGAAAATTCTGTTTATTTGATGTGTTAATACATTTTTGCTCTAAAAGAAAGGGAGACAAAAAGAGTATATATGTGGAGCTCTTTAGAAGTTTTTTTTTCTTGTCATTTGTATCATAATTGAACGAGAAATTTTGTTTCAAATTTTTTCAGCAATAAAATTTTTTTTGACAATTATTGTTTTTGTATATTCATGTACATTTCATTCTTTATTCTTACTCATTGGAGATTTCATGATGAATTTTGAGAAATAAAACAAATTGAGATTTTTTCCAACCTCAGTCTGAGGATTCACAAGTGTATACTCTCTAAAATCTTCATGCATACCAGGTTGGTGATCCGAGCTGTACAATAAAAGTGCTCAAAAATAAGAGAGGTCCTTCAAAAGGCCCAATGAGATACCTTTTCTCCTTCGCTGAACAATTCATGTTTTGCCACTTCTATTGACCCCATTGGGGCAACCTTTACTTGGAAAAATGTCCATGGTGTCTAATTAGACTCAAATCACATCTAAGTGAAAGCGAAAGGGTGCATTATTCTTGTTTGTTTTGAAAATTTGGAATGATACTTCGAGCATTCTTTTCTCTATCTATACAGAGTTTATCATTTGCTCTCCCGTTTGAGCCTTTAAAAGAATAATTTCGTTTCAAATAAGCGCATTGATGATCACTACCCTTCATTGGAAAATTTTCAAATATCAAAAGGAAATGGATTTTCAATGACTATTTCGTTACTTTGGTTGTCATGAGGTGTAAGAATGATACTTTGGCCATCATTTCTACAACCTAAACACTGATCATCCCTTGCATCCTCATTTGAGCTAAAAATTGGTGGTTCTTTTCGAGTGCACGTATGATCGCACCCCACATTGGGGAAGAAGATTGGGAAATTTTGAAAAAGAAGAAAAAAAGAAAAAGGGAAAAGCAAAAATGCTAGAATAAGGAGGGAACCGCAAATTGGGGAAATTTGGTTCCACTTGGGTTCCAATTTTGAAAAGAGAGAAAGAGGAAAGAAAAAGGAAGAGATTTGTCCGCACGGACCGCCTATGTTTCACAAATATGGATGAACAAAGGTCTTCCTCAGTCAGTCAATTCAGATACATGCCAGAAATTTCGCATTAATGAAAGTTTCCTTTCAGAGTTATTGTAAGGAACAGAATAAAAGTCAGGCCCTCTTCTTTTCCAATCAAACATTCTATCCCTAGTTATCCCTTTTGAGCCTTCAGAATAAAATACTTCATTTGGCCACCCCTGAGAATCGCAAACCCCACACTGGGGGCAAGTTTGAGTTGAAAAGGAAAAATTCAAGAAGTGAAAAAGTGAAAAGTCACAAAATCAAAAGCAAAAGAAGGAAAGAGAACCTCAGTTCAAAAATAAACTGGGGCAAATTTTTGTGAAAGTTTCAAAAATGGCAGAAGGCCGAAAAATGAAAAAAGAAAGAAAATGAAAGAGAAAAAGCCTCAATTGAGCACAAGCTCTGGCAAATTCTGATTTAACCCTAAAATAGGGTTGACGTAACAATGCGATCTCAGATTACCTAAACCACTTTTGAAATCCGCTTTCAAGCCTTAACTTTTCTGAGCACCCCACCAGACCCTATTACAAAAGCCAAAAGTCTTGACTTCTGTTCTTTGCAATGGCCCTGTCAAGAAAATTTCTGATGCCGGAAAATTTTAGCTGTATTTCTGAATTGCTTGGGTATGGGGTTGATGCTACTCACCATGGAAAACCCACCAGATCAAAGGAAAAAACGGAAAAGCAAAAAGGAAAAATGAAATACAAAAGATTCGATGGTGAAGTCCCTATTGAGTGATCAAACAAAGTTCAGAATCTTCGAGTTCAAAATAGGGGCAATTTTGGAAAAATGCGATCTGTGGTGCAATGTCCTTGAAAGTCTTATCCTTCAACTATCGTTTCAAACCACATTACAAGCTAATAAAATCCATCGTTGACTTATTCCTTCATGACAATCCAAAGGGAGGATCATGCTCATAAGAAATTCATCAAATCATTTGTGATCATAAGGGTATAACCCTTTTCCACATGTTTAGCTATCACTTCTGTCCATACGTTACAAGCCTAGAAGCTTGCATGTTGACTACGTTTTCTTAAGAAATGAGGGTGACAAACTATTTGCTTTCACTAAGATGTGACATTTGATGGATTACATACAACTGGGGCACAAAAATGAGACAAATTCTGACCTCCCATTTCCTTAGCCATTTCAAAAATAAAGTCGCTTGATTGGTCCTGAAAAGATGAGTCAACCAGAAGTGGTGACCCGTTACCCTAAGCACCAATGCTAAAAGTGAGGAAGAAATCTTCTTGAATTTGGTGTTACTTCGAGGAATTCATCATGAAATTTCTGCATGAGTTCAAACTTGACGTTTAAAGTTTCTTCACATTGTTGTATATGTGCCTTCTTTTCTAAATTTTAGAAAAGTGCGATTTTTCTTTGTTCTAATAAATGGGAAATCATCTGAACAAATTTTTGCAATCAAGGGAGCCCACACTGGGGCAAAAATTTTATTTGTGAGATTTCATGAAATAAATCCATACTGGGGCAAAAATTTTTTTAATATACATTTGAGGATATCAAACCAATCACGCTGTTCTTTCCAAATAAGAAATTTGAATGCATGTCATACTTTGATGAACCCCTTGTACAGGAATTCATGGTTCAAAATGACAGAAAAGCATCTGGTGATGTGGGAGGCCGATGCCGAAGAAAGAGAAGAAAGAAGGGAAAAGGGCCCTACACTTGGGGCAAATTATTTTTGGAAAATTCTCTCTCAAAAAATCAAAAAAAAAAAATTCAAAAGTCAAACATCAAGTTCACATTCTTGTTTCTTGAAAAATCAAAATTGATTTCTTGTGGGCGAAGCTTCAATGCCCGCCGCGCACCCTTCCATTCCCCACTCTTGACAACCATATTTGATTCTACCACCGTTAGCATCGAGTTTGTCTCACTAACGTGTGCGTTTCATCCTACCGCCGTTAGCATCGAGTCTATCTCACTAACGTGTGCGTTTCATCCTACCGCCGTTAGCATCGAGTCTATCTCACTAACGTGCGTGTTTTCATCCTACCGCCGTTAGCATTGAGTCTATCTCACTAACGTGCGTGTTTTCATCCTACCGCCGTTAGCATCGAGTCTATCTCACTAACGTGCGTGTTTTCATTCCACTGCCGTTAGCATCGAGTCTATCTCACTAACGTGCGTGTTTTCATCCTACCGCCGTTAGCATCGAGTCTATCTCACTAACGTGCGTGTTTTCATTCCACTGCCGTTAGCATCGAGTCTATCTCACTAACGTGCGTGTTTTCACTCTACCACCGTTAGCATCGAGTCTATCTCACTAACGTGCGTGTTTTCATCCTACCGCCGTTAGCATCGAGTCTATCTCACTAACGTGCATGTTTTCATTCCACCACCGTTAGCATCGAGTCCATCTCACTAACGTGTGTGTTTTCATTCCACCGCCATTAGCATCGAGTCTATCTCACTAACGTGCGTGTTTTCATCCTACCGCCGTTAGCATCGAGTCTATCTCACTAACGTGCGTGTTTTCATTCTACCGCTGTTAGCATCGAGTCTATCTCACTAACGTCCGTGTTTTCATTCCACCACCGTTAGCATCGAGTCTATCTCACTAACGTGTGTGTTTTCATTCCACCGCCGTTAGCATCGAGTCTATCTCACTAACGTGCGTGTTTTCATCCTACCGCCGTTAGCATCGAGTCTATCTCACTAACGTGCGTGTTTTCATTCTACCGCTGTTAGCATCGAGTCTATCTCACTAACGTCCGTGTTTTCATTCCACCACCGTTAGCATCGAGTCTATCTCACTAACGTGTGTGTTTCATTCTACCGCCGTTAGCATCGAGTCTATCTCACTAACGTGCGTGTTTTCATCCTACCGCCGTTAGCATCGAGTCTATCTCACTAACGTGCGTGTTTTCATTCTACCGCCGTTAGCATCGAGTCCATCTCACTAACGTGTGTGTTTCATCCTGCCACCGTTAGCATCGAGTCTATCTCACTAACGCGTGTGTTTTATTCTATCCTCGGCAGGACCGGGTTCTATCCCGCTGACCGCTTAGATCACGTTGGGCCTGGACTTCGTGCCGCCAACTTCACAACATCCCGTTGGGCCTGGACTTCGTGCCGCCAACTTCACAACATCCCGTTGAGCCTGGATTTCGTGCCGCCAACATTTCATTGGGCAGGCTCGGGTATAATCCCACTGACCAAATTCATTACACTGGGGCAAATTATTTCGAAAAGTCTCTCAGTCAGGAAAAATCAAAAAAAAAAAATCAAAAATCAAAAAAATCAAAGTCAAAAATCAAATCAAGTTCATCACGGCAGGCTCGGGTTTGATCCCACTGTCCGATGGTCAAGACATTTCATTTTCATTGCTATTGGAGCTGGATTTGTCCCGCCAGTAAGCATTTCATTTTCTGTCCGGGTCTATCCCGTGGGTCTATCCCGATTTTACATTTCTGTCCGGGCCTATCCCGTGGGTCTATCCCGATTTTTCATTTTCTGTCCGGGTCTATCCCGTGGGTCTATCCCGATTTTACATCCCGATTTTACATTTCTGTCCGGGTCTATCCCGTGGGTCTATCCCGATTTTACATTTCTGTCCGGGTCTATCCCGTGGGTCTATCCCAATTTTATATTTCTGTTCGGGTCAGTCCCGTTTAAATCCTGTCTCGGGTCAGTCTCGATTTTAAAATTTCCTGTCAGGGGTCAGTCCCCATCGTTTGAGTAATTCACAGCCGAATAACACAGGTAAATATTTGGTGTCTACTTCTTTGTCTCAAGTTTTTTCAAAACTCAAACAAAGAGGGGCAAACTGTAGACACCAAATTTTAGCTCAAGTTCATTTACTCTTTATTTCTTAGTTTTTTGTTTTTGTCATGTTTGTTTTATTCATTTTTAGTTTTTAGTTTTTTTTTAGTTTTCATGTCATTATTTTATTTTTAAGCTTTTAGGATGGAATTTCTCAAAAGAAAAAGAAAACAATGGAAAAATCATGAAAAAGGAAAAAAGGAAAAAAGGAAAAATCATGAAAAAAGAGAAAAAGGGAAAATTGGTCACAAAAATACGTTCAAATTCAATCTTTTGGCACTTTAGTTATTTTTATTAATTTATTTTGAGAAAAGAAAAGAAAAAAGAAAAAAAGGGAAAAATGAAGAAAATTTGAAAAATGGACATTTTTGTTGTTTTTATTTGTTTAGTTTGTTTTTTATTTTATTTATTTGTTTTCATTATTATTACATGGTTTTGTCATGTTGTTATTATTATTATTTATATTCTGTATTTATTAAGTTAAAAAAAAAAAAAAGCTGCGTGCATGCAAGCTGCATTTTTGCAGCTTGCAAAGGAACTTTGAGGCAGCTCCTTATGTGAGAGCCCGTAAAACCCTAATATTTTTCCTAGGGTTTATTCCCCTTTAATTGCATAATTTTGCATTTTCTGGCTTAGAAATATTTTCTGAGAGGATTTTATGAGCAGTTATAGTTTTAAGATGATTTTTCTAGCATTGGAGAAATTTTAGAAAATTAAGGATAAATAATGGATGTGGGACCCACTAGTGCGAAAAGTTCGGAAAAATTCGGCCAATAAGGTTAAGTTTCGGATACTGTTATAAATTTATCGGGTGTTAAGAGATAAGTAGAATGTGTGAATGATTGATGTGAGAGAGAAAAGAAAGATAGGGATGCATTTATGAAGGTGACAAGTGTCACCTTCTTATTGAATGACTTTTAAGATTTACTATTCATGATTTTGACTTTTTTGACCAAGGATTAAATATCCAAAAATTCACCAAAAATCACCATTTTCTCTCTTGGATGGCCGGCTTTCTCTCTCTCAAAGAAGAAGGAAATTTTCCAATTTTCAAGCTTCCATAAGCCTCAATCTTCCATAAACAAAGGCTTAGACTAGATTCTACTCCATAAAAACTTTGCTTCTTGTGATAGTAAGTGTGTTGGTGAACTTTGTTTGAAGAGCAAAGGTGTCCTACATCCCTCTCTCTCTTGATTTCTTGGTAAGTGTTGCTTAAACCCCTTACTACCTCTAATGATGGTGATAGTATGCTTATTGGTGGCATGAGTGAAGGATTATATGATTTACCCCTTGATTTGGCATGTTTTGGTGAAGTTTTCATTTTATTGAGAATTTTTCTGGTTTAATATGATCTTGATGTTGGGGGCTTGTATGATGAATTGTAATGGTTGGAAATGGCTCTAGTGGATGTCAAATGTGGTTAAATGCAACTAATTTTGGATTTGGATGGAAAATTGGAATTTAGGGTTCTTGAAGCCCCAATTCTGTCCGGTTTTAGATCACTGTGTTAGAGGCCGAATTTGACTTTGCTCAAAACATGAAAGTTGTAGGTATTGATGAGGTTGATGTGCCTGCAAAATTTCAGGTCATTTGGATTAATGTAGAATGAGTTATGACGAAATTACTGTAGCTGTTCTGCTTTGAGCAGAATGCGAAAACTGCGATAGTAATTGGCTCTTTTGACTGGAATTGGTTTGGATTTTGGAGTTGGTGTCTTCTGATGAAATGTAGCTGAGTGTCTTAGCTAACATATGCCTTTGGAATTTCGACATTTGGACTTGTATGGACTGAGATGTACCGATTACAGTTTTCTGTGTTTTGCAAACCTGTTTTCGGAATTCTGGGTTAGTATTTGGCATATTTGACCTAGTTGTGTTAAGAACTGGATTGAGTGACCTTCTACATTATTGTAGCCCTGTTCCATAGCTTCGAAACGGTGGGTCTTACACCCCCAACCGATATTTGTAGTGAGAGTTATACCATTACCGCATAATGAGTGTAAAACAGTTTTCTATTTGGGGCCAAGACTAAGGCCATTCTCTAATTTCTGGTTTGCTATTATGCTCATTTATGCATATGAAACCCTATTAGGGTTGTGAATTGGTGTTGTTTATGGCTCGGCATGGAGTCTTATTGTATGTATTGAATGATTTTAGGGCGTGAAGGTAGTGCACGACGGCTTGGTGATCGTGGTACATGAAATACCACTTACTTGCTTGGTGAGTATATTACTCACTTACTTGTTATAATGTGGCTTTGTGCTATGTGTATTTGATGCCTTGAAGGCTTACTTGGTTATTGGAAATGACTGAGGTGAGGGTGTACTTGATCGCCCTCACCCCTTGTGATTTTAGTTATGGCTATTGATTGTTTTACTGAAATACTGCACTGGATATATGAGATACTGCATTCCATTCATGGAAACTGATTTGATGTCGTTGGACGAGTATCCAATGGCTTTACTGCATTTATGAGCTCAACCCCGTATGGTAGTTAATTGGATCGAGCCAGCGAGGGCTTGGTCGTGAAAATTATCATGCCACGGGGACTGTACTGGGGAACCTTGTGGTAATGAGACCTTTGGTTCCGGTAAACTCGAGTATTACCAAAAGCTACTGAAATGGAGTGCGGGCCCGGTTGGGGTATGTTTGGTGGAAGGAATGGAAGTAAAGTGAAGTCTATGGTTTGGTACTGTTAACATTGACGGAGGGTCAATGAGGTTGGATCAAGACTGCGAGCGTGGAAATGGGCTCTTGAGAGCCGACCGTATCCTTTTACTGTTTTGCTCCATTGCTTATTTGTGCACTTTAAATGAAGGTTCATTCTTATATGACTTTGATTGCTTATTGGGTGGTATACCACTGGGCTTTAGCTCATTCCGTGTTATTTGTTTTCCTTACAGGGATATAATTGCTTTTGAAAATGGACTGGATAGTCAACTGCCATACTGAGCTTGTAAATGCCTTTTGTATTGCTCTTGAAGTGAAACCCTAATGTTAAACGGGTTCATTTCCTTTTGATAGGCAAATCGAATGTGTACTTGTTAGTGAATGGTTTTGGTTTGCCGTTGTGGCTTGTAAATGGCTAATGTTATGTTGGTTATGTTTTTCAATGCTTGGTTGGGTTTCGGATTGGTCGGTTACTATTCATGGCCGACTCTGGAGTTCGTTTCTTTTATTTTGGGTTATTTTGCCCTTTTGCCTTGTTGCGCGCGTTATAAGTTTCAAAACGTGATAGATTGACGTAAACCGTACCGTTAGTCCTGGCGAGAGCTGGGCAGGCAGTCCGCTAACCCCTTTGGTTCGCCTTAGGGGAAGGTGGGGCTGTCACAGGTGGTATCAGAGCCTAGGTTTGAATTAGCCTGGGTGTAATAGAAGTGCTCGACTTGAGGGTTTTATTGATTATGGTTTTTAAGGTTATTCATGTTGTTTATTCCTTTGCTATAGGATGGATGCCAGTGGTGACCCGAGTGACCGTCCGGTAGGCGATCGTCCTCGTAGCACGCTGCCGACAATTAAGTATCAACTTAGGCAGAAGGGGGCCGTGGTCCGTTGGAGCCCGGCCAGCCGCGTTCGACAGTGTGGGTGTCGTAGCAACTTTGCCTACCCAAATACACTAGTTTTGTCAGTGGCGAAGGAACGCGAGGAGTTTGCTAAGGAAAATACTAAGCTGGAAGCTGTGGTTGCGGCGTTGGAGACCGAGGTGGCCCAGGTGAAGGCCACTAATGAGAAGCAGGCCTCGCGTATTAAAGAATTAGAGTATGACGTGCTTGAGGTCGAGGACCGAGTAGACGACCTCTGCGATCAGCTGAGGACTACACGTGAGCGCGAGACTAAGCGAGCTCGCAAAGTGAGGGGTCGTGCTGAGGCGATCCTCAACCTATGCGACGACGGACTTGAGGAGTCTAGTGACGAGGCCTCGTATGCTGGGGCCGAGGCTGGGGAGGAGTCTACCCCATCGCCTGGGTCTCAGACCCCGGCAACCGACTAAGCTATGATATCTAGGCACCTTTTGGGCTAGTGGTGGTTTTTGAATGTACATAGGGATAGGGATAGAGCCTTAGCTAACCGTTTGGGTGTAGAGTTAGCTATGTGTAAATCTCTTTTGATAGGCCTATCCTCGAGAGGATCTTTTGTGTATGTACGTGCTTTGGCCGTACTTGACTGACTGCTTGTATATATGTTTGGCTTGTATATATGTGTGCTTGTGATCTTGTTGAAATGCATCAATATGTGTTTTGTGCAAAGTTAAGTATTGCTTATATGTTTTACTGCTGCTTTGGTTTAGTACTCTTGCCTAGACAAAGTATACCCTATGGAAGGGACACGAAGTGGACGGGGACGTGGGCGCGGTAGGCAACCCACACCGATTAGGGAAACGGGGGAAGCTTCTATTGGACCGAATCCTGAACCCCAGATAGACCCTAATGTGCAAGAACCACAAATAGACCCAACTGTGCAAATTGCCGCTGCTATGCAGCAAATGACCAACTTATTAGCACAAGTAGTGCAACAACAGGGCCAGAACCCAAACCCTAATCCTGGAAACCCCGGAAACCCTGGTAACCATATCGAGAGCGATGATAGAGCTCTCGAACGCTTCCAAAAGTTCGCCCCACCGAAGTTTGTTGGGGGACCCGACCCGGACGTCGCCGAGCGATGGCTCGAGAAAATGGTTGATATTTTTGCGGCCTTGCACTACACCGATGAACGGCAGTTGACTTTTGCCGTTTTCCAATTCGAAGGGGCAGCCCGTTCCTGGTGGAACATAATTCAACAGAAATGGGAGCGGGAGCAGACACCGCGGACTTGGGTGAACTTCATCCGAGAATTTAATACTAAGTTTTTCCCTCCTCTAGTCCAGGAGAGGAAAGAGGACGAGTTTATCCGGCTCCGGCAAGGGACTCAGACTGTGGCGGAGTACGAGAGTCAGTTTACCCGCCTGTCCAAATTTGCGCCTGAACTAATCATGACTGAGCAACGACGGAGTAGGCGCTTCATCCAGGGTTTGAATGTTGAGATCCAGAAAGACCTTGCTGTGGCTCAAATCAACGCGTATAGCGAGGTCGTGGAAAAGGCCCAACGAGCGGAAAGTGCACGGTCACAGGTCCGAAACTTCCAGGCTAAGAAGCGTGGCTTTCCTGGGAGTACTTCTGGACAGGGTGAGAAGAGCACTCCCTCCAAATTTGGACGAGGCATGGGTGGTGGTCGACAGTCCGGATCAGGCAGAGGGACTCCGTTCAGGGGTGGTCAAGTTGGGCGAGGACCGAGGGGAAATGTTCCGAGTGGCCCGACTTCGGCACCTCGTGGTCCCTGTGGGCACTGTGGCAAGACAAACCACACTGAGGATAATTGCTGGAGGAAACTGGGTAAATGCCTGCGGTGTGGAAGTGCGGACCATCAACTGGCTACATGCCCGGTCCTGAAACAAGATGGAAAGGGGAGTCAACTACCGTCAAGGACCAATACTGGACCAGCCAAGGGAGACGGATCTAAGCCTAAAGTGCCAGCTAGGGTATATTCCTTAGAGCCTCACCAGATCCCAGAGTCTTCCGAGGTGGTGGAAGGTACGATCCCTATTTTCCACCGCTTTGCCAAAGTTTTAATTGATCCTGGTGCCACTCATTCGTTTGTTAACCCTGATTTCATGTGTGGCATTGATATAAAACCTGCTAGCTTACCATATGACTTAGAGGTTAGTACACCTACGGGGAATCAACGTTTGGTGACTAGTATGGTTTATAAGGATTGTGATGTATGGGTAGGTGAGCGGAGGTTTTTAGGGGACTTGATTAGCTTATCCATTAAGGGGTACGACGTGATTCTGGGTATGGACTGGTTAGCTAAATATAACGCCCAACTGGACTGTAAAACGAAAATAGTTGAATTTCGCATTCCTGGCGAGGCAACCTTAAGGTTAGATATAAGGGGTAGGTTAGCCTCATCTGCTCTCATTTCGGGCATTCGAGCTAGGAAACTGATAAGTAGAGGGGCGCAAGGATTTTTGGCCTTCTTAATTAATACCTCTACGGATAAGTTAAAAGTGGAAGACGTGGCGATAGTGAGGGAATTTCCGGATGTATTTCCTGACGAGTTAGTAGCCCTACCTCCGGAAAGAGAGATAGAATTCCGAATAGATCTTTTACCTGGAACCGCACCTATCTCCAAAACCCCTTACCGAATGGCGCCTGCAGAACTTAAAGAGCTTAAGTTGCAATTGCAAGATCTTTTGGAGCGGGGATTCATTCACGAGAGTGAGTCTCCTTGGGGAGCTCCGGTCCTATTTGTGAAGAAAAAGGACGGAACGTTGAGGATGTGTATTGATTATAGGGGGTTGAACAACGTTACGATCAAGAACAAGTATCCACTGCCCCACATCGACGAGTTGTTTGACCAGCTGCAAGGAGCAGTGGTCTTCTCGAAGTTGGACCTTCGACAGGGATACTACCAGTTGTTAATTAGGAAGGAGGACATTCCGAAAACTGCTTTCAATTCAAGATACGGGCATTACGAGTTTGCCGTTATGCCCTTTGGACTGACTAATGCTCCCGCCGCTTTCATGGACCTAATGCATAGGGTTTTCAAACCCTATCTAGACCGATTTGTCGTGGTATTCATTGACGACATTTTGGTCTACTCCAAGTCACGCGAGGAGCATGAGGAGCATTTGAGAGTGGTGTTGCAGACATTGAGGGAACATCAACTGTATGCTAAGTTTAGCAAATGTGAGTTTTGGTTGGAGGAAGTGGCATTTCTAGGGCACGTGATCTCTCATGAGGGTATTTCGGTGGACCCGGCGAAGGTTGAGGCCGTGACAAATTGGAAGAGGCCAGAAAACCCCACGGAAATTCGTAGCTTTCTAGGGCTAGCTGGGTACTACCGAAGGTTTATTAAAGATTTTTCCAAACTGGCAGGACCTTTAACTGACCTAACGAAGAAGCATGGCCAGTTTATTTGGAACGGCCGATGCGAAACAAGTTTTCAGGAATTAAAGAGAAGATTGACCATGGCTCCGGTACTGGTCTTGCCAAATGGAGTGGACGGGTTTGCAGTATATGCAGACGCGTCGCGAGAAGGATTGGGATGCGTTTTGATGCAGAACCGGAATGTGGTTGCTTTTGCCTCTAGGAAATTGAAGCTTCACGAGCAGAACTACCCGACTCACGATCTAGAATTAGCTGCGGTTGTGTTTGCTCTGAAAAAGTGGAGGCACTACCTATATGGGGTGACCTTTGAAGTGTTTTCGGATCACAAGAGCCTTAGGTACCTCTTCTCCCAGAAGGAACTGAATATGAGACAACGGCGATGGATGGAATTTCTGGAGGACTACGATTGTACAATCAACTACCATCCGGGAAAGGCAAATGTAGTAGCGGATGCCTTGAGTCGTAAAGTGCAAGTGGCAGGGCTAATGATCAAGGAATGGGATTTGCTAGAATCCGTGTGCGAGTGGAAACCCTGTCTTGGGAGCCATAAGGTGATATTTGGCAATATTAGGGTTACATCCACTCTACTGGAACGTATAAAAGAGGCGCAAGGCAAGGATTTGATGGTGCGGAAGTGGAGAGAGAAATTGGAAAAGGGAGAAACAACGGACTTCAATTTGAGTCCTGAAGGTATTTTGAAGTACCGAAACCGAATGGTAGTACCAAAGGATGAATCGTTGAAAGCAGAAATTCTGGAGGAAGCTCATCGGTCCAAGTATACAATCCATCCGGGTAGCAGCAAGATGTACCAAGACCTGAAAGGGACCTATTGGTGGGATAATATGAAGAGGGAAATAGCTCAATACGTGCAGAAATGTCTCATTTGCCAGCAAGTGAAGGCGGAGCATCAAAAACCATCGGGTTTGTTACAACCCTTGGAGATACCCGAGTGGAAGTGGGAAAACATCACTATGGACTTCGTTTCAGGCTTACCAAGGACGCAAAGGGGACACGATGCCGTTTGGGTGATCGTTGATCGATTAACCAAGTCGGCCCATTTCTTGCCGGTGAACATGAAGTACTCAATGGACAAATTGACCCGACTGTACATGGATGAAGTTGTAAGACTACACGGCGTGCCGGTGAGCATTGTCTCAGATCGGGATCCACGGTTCGTGTCGCGATTTTGGCAGAAGTTTCAAGAAACCCTGGGGACGAAACTCAACTTGAGCACTACTTATCATCCTCAGACGGATGGCCAGTCAGAACGGACAATTCAAACTCTCGAGGACATGCTGCGAACGTGCATCTTGGATTTTGGAGGCAGTTGGGGTCAGCATATGACCTTGGTGGAGTTCGCGTACAACAATAGCTTTCATTCGTCGATTCAAATGGCTCCGCACGAAGCTCTTTACGGACGCAAGTGTCGCTCACCGATTTACTGGGACGAAGTTGGTGAAAAGAAGGCACTGGACCCGACAACTATTCCATGGATGGAAGAGGCTCACGAGAAGGTCAAGTTGATAAGGCAACGGCTTCAAACCGCCCAGAGTCGCCAAAAGAGCTACGCGGATAACCGAAGGAAGGATTTGGAATTTGAAGTTGGAGATCAAGTATTTCTTAAGATCACACCCTTACGAAGTCTTACAACGGGTAAAGGAAAGAAACTTCAACCACGGTACGTCGGACCCTACAAAATCCTTCAGAGGGTTGGAGCGGTCGCGTATCGATTGGAACTGCCATCCAGTCTATCTCGAATCCATGATGTATTCCACGTCTCGATGCTAAAGAAGTACCATCCTGACCCATCCCATGTATTGCAACCGGAGGAGATCGAAGTAGATGAATCGCTTGCCTATGAAGAAAAACCGGTCCAAGTACTCGATCGAAAAGTCAAAGAGCTCAGAAACAAGAAGATTCCGCTAGTGAAAGTGCTATGGAGAAACCACGGAGTGGAGGAAGCTACTTGGGAGATGGAAGAGGAAATGCGAAAGAAATACCCAAACCTTTTCGGGAATTAAGGTGAGAAATTTCGAGGACGAAATTCTTTTAAGGGGGGAAGAGTGTGAGAGCCCGTAAAACCCTAATATTTTTCCTAGGGTTTATTCCCCTTTAATTGCATAATTTTGCATTTTCTGGCTTAGAAATATTTTCTGAGAGGATTTTATGAGCAGTTATAGTTTTAAGATGATTTTTCTAGCATTGGAGAAATTTTAGAAAATTAAGGATAAATAATGGATGTGGGACCCACTAGTGCGAAAAGTTCGGAAAAATTCGGCCAATAAGGTTAAGTTTCGGATACTGTTATAAATTTATCGGGTGTTAAGAGATAAGTAGAATGTGTGAATGATTGATGTGAGAGAGAAAAGAAAGATAGGGATGCATTTATGAAGGTGACAAGTGTCACCTTCTTATTGAATGACTTTTAAGATTTACTATTCATGATTTTGACTTTTTTGACCAAGGATTAAATATCCAAAAATTCACCAAAAATCACCATTTTCTCTCTTGGATGGCCGGCTTTCTCTCTCTCAAAGAAGAAGGAAATTTTCCAATTTTCAAGCTTCCATAAGCCTCAATCTTCCATAAACAAAGGCTTAGACTAGATTCTACTCCATAAAAACTTTGCTTCTTGTGATAGTAAGTGTGTTGGTGAACTTTGTTTGAAGAGCAAAGGTGTCCTACATCCCTCTCTCTCTTGATTTCTTGGTAAGTGTTGCTTAAACCCCTTACTACCTCTAATGATGGTGATAGTATGCTTATTGGTGGCATGAGTGAAGGATTATATGATTTACCCCTTGATTTGGCATGTTTTGGTGAAGTTTTCATTTTATTGAGAATTTTTCTGGTTTAATATGATCTTGATGTTGGGGGCTTGTATGATGAATTGTAATGGTTGGAAATGGCTCTAGTGGATGTCAAATGTGGTTAAATGCAACTAATTTTGGATTTGGATGGAAAATTGGAATTTAGGGTTCTTGAAGCCCCAATTCTGTCCGGTTTTAGATCACTGTGTTAGAGGCCGAATTTGACTTTGCTCAAAACATGAAAGTTGTAGGTATTGATGAGGTTGATGTGCCTGCAAAATTTCAGGTCATTTGGATTAATGTAGAATGAGTTATGACGAAATTACTGTAGCTGTTCTGCTTTGAGCAGAATGCGAAAACTGCGATAGTAATTGGCTCTTTTGACTGGAATTGGTTTGGATTTTGGAGTTGGTGTCTTCTGATGAAATGTAGCTGAGTTTCTTAGCTAACATATGCCTTTGGAATTTCGACATTTGGACTTGTATGGACTGAGATGTACCGATTACAGTTTTCTGTGTTTTGCAAACCTGTTTTCGGAATTCTGGGTTAGTATTTGGCATATTTGACCTAGTTGTGTTAAGAACTGGATTGAGTGACCTTCTACATTATTGTAGCCCTGTTCCATAGCTTCGAAACGGTGGGTCTTACACCCCCAACCGATATTTGTAGTGAGAGTTATACCATTACCGCATAATGAGTGTAAAACAGTTTTCTATTTGGGGCCAAGACTAAGGCCATTCTCTAATTTCTGGTTTGCTATTATGCTCATTTATGCATATGAAACCCTATTAGGGTTGTGAATTGGTGTTGTTTATGGCTCGGCATGGAGTCTTATTGTATGTATTGAATGATTTTAGGGCGTGAAGGTAGTGCACGACGGCTTGGTGATCGTGGTACATGAAATACCACTTACTTGCTTGGTGAGTATATTACTCACTTACTTGTTATAATGTGGCTTTGTGCTATGTGTATTTGATGCCTTGAAGGCTTACTTGGTTATTGGAAATGACTGAGGTGAGGGTGTACTTGATCGCCCTCACCCCTTGTGATTTTAGTTATGGCTATTGATTGTTTTACTGAAATACTGCACTGGATATATGAGATACTGCATTCCATTCATGGAAACTGATTTGATGTCGTTGGACGAGTATCCAATGGCTTTACTGCATTTATGAGCTCAACCCCGTATGGTAGTTAATTGGATCGAGCCAGCGAGGGCTTGGTCGTGAAAATTATCATGCCACGGGGACTGTACTGGGGAACCTTGTGGTAATGAGACCTTTGGTTCCGGTAAACTCGAGTATTACCAAAAGCTACTGAAATGGAGTGCGGGCCCGGTTGGGGTATGTTTGGTGGAAGGAATGGAAGTAAAGTGAAGTCTACGGTTTGGTACTGTTAACATTGACGGAGGGTCAATGAGGTTGGATCAAGACTGCGAGCGTGGAAATGGGCTCTTGAGAGCCGACCGTATCCTTTTACTGTTTTGCTCCATTGCTTATTTGTGCACTTTAAATGAAGGTTCATTCTTATATGACTTTGATTGCTTATTGGGTGGTATACCACTGGGCTTTAGCTCATTCCGTGTTATTTGTTTTCCTTACAGGGATATAATTGCTTTTGAAAATGGACTGGATAGTCAACTGCCATACTGAGCTTGTAAATGCCTTTTGTATTGCTCTTGAAGTGAAACCCTAATGTTAAACGGGTTCATTTCCTTTTGATAGGCAAATCGAATGTGTACTTGTTAGTGAATGGTTTTGGTTTGCCGTTGTGGCTTGTAAATGGCTAATGTTATGTTGGTTATGTTTTTCAATGCTTGGTTGGGTTTCGGATGGGTCGGTTACTATTCATGGCCGACTCTGGAGTTCGTTTCTTTTATTTTGGGTTATTTTGCCCTTTTGCCTTGTTGCGCGCGTTATAAGTTTCAAAACGTGATAGATTGACGTAAACCGTACCGTTAGTCCTGGCGAGAGCTGGGCAGGCAGTCCGCTAACCCCTTTGGTTCGCCTTAGGGGAAGGTGGGGCTGTCACACCTTAGCTGCAAATACAGAGGAAGTTGTTAAGGGTTTAGGAGGGGGGCTCCCATATAAATAGAAAGAGAGGATTCAGCCGCAAGGGGGGAGTTTCTGGGGAGAGAGAAAGAAGTGACGGCAGGAAAAATTTGGAAGAGGGGATAGGATCGGCAAAAAAGGAAAAATTAAGAGAGCCTACGGGGGAGTATCTGATGGCAAGGGAAGCAAGGAGGTTTTTGGTAACAATGGCTGAGAGTCTAGTGACGGCTGGAAAGGGGTAACCAAGAAAGGGAGAAAAAAGGGGGGAGAGGAGAGAGTTACGGGGGATAGAGAAAAAGGATACAAACGGCAAGGAAGAGGAACCAGAAAACATAGCCAAGCAATCTGGGAAAGAGCAAGTGGAGAAGGAGATTCGGGGCTGAAGCTTAAGGCTCAAGATCGGCCGCTGATACTTCCATTGAATCCAGGCTGAAGAGTCTAGTCCGAAGCTGTGAACAGGTAGCTTTCTATTCCGTTAGTCCGTATGACATCTAGCCTATATACTAGAATTTCTGAGTTCTTATTTATGTTGGCCTGTGTTGAATGATTGTGTTGTGTGTGCTGGAGTAGGAAGTTTGGTGTTAGGTTGGGTCTCTTGACAGGGAAGTTATGAGCTAGAATATGCGGATGTGTTCTAAAAGATGAGAAATAATCTGATGTCTTACCGCACTTCACAGTCCAAAGTTTTGTTGCTGCATTTCATTCGACTCTTTCTGGGTTCATGGTTGTTCTGGGTTCTAAAGTTGGGTGTTCGGATTACTTCGCTTGTTTGTTATTTGAAATATTTTGAGAAATGTTTTAGGGGAAAGGTTTGGTTAGAGATGGTGTGCCCAAATCCAACTGTGTTTGAAAATCTGTTTTGTTTTGAAAGCAAGTCATGGAAAATTTTCTGTTTGGCCGATACAAGCTCAATGGACAAAGAGCTGCACGCATGTTTTTCCAGAATTGTGCATGTTATCGCTTTAAGTTTCTTGGCTGTTTGGATCATGATTGATGGTGTAGTTGATAGCTTGGTTCAAAGTTGTATTGTTGGGATTGAAAATATCTAATCAAAGCCATGCGTTTGAATCAAAATCTGGTTTCGTATGATGGAAACGTAGAAAGCCATGACTAGGAATATTGCAAAAACTTGCGGCACTTTTTCCTCTTTTTATTGCTGTTTTGCTGTTTAGTTTCTACCCTTGATGATCAGCTCCCTTTCTTGATTCAATCTTGCAATGAAATGGTATGTTTGGGCGATGTTTGATAGGTATGAAATCTGAAATTTGGAGAACTTGCTTGCATTATGAAATGGGTAAAAGCTGTGGCTGGAAATTGCAGAATGCTATTTCAATGCTGACATGATCTTTGGTCTGAATTTTCTAATGTTTAAACATAATGATTTTGGGTCATAAGCTGTCTTCATGCGCATGCTATTGCAACAAAAAGAAACCAACAGTTTTGCTTGGTTCATGGTTGCCGAAAGGAAAGTTCTTGCTGCAGTTTCCTTCTTCTTTTTGTCCATCCAAACCAGATTTGCCATCTTAATCCTGTAACCAAATTTCATGTTTTGTTGTGGGTCAATAATTTCTGGTTTGAGGAATTTGATTGTGTGATGAAATGGATACAGTTTGTTACTAGAAATTTGCTGAAGTTTTGGAAAACAAAAGGGAGCAGCCTTTGATTTTGTTTAGATTGCAGAATCTTGAGCTTTTACGTATGTATGCATGAAATGACTTCCAACAATTGTACTTTGACCCCTCAAGTCCCTTCTTATTCTGCTATGGCCCAAGTAATTGGAACATTTAATCAAGTTGATCCCTCAAAGTTTTTCTTTGTTCCACAAAAGCCCAAGCATGTTCTAGTATCTTGCAATTAGGTCCTAAAATATTTGCAATTTCAATCATCACTTGGCCTTTTCGTTGCTTTTGGACCCTTGAAGTTCCTAAAAATGTTTCATTAGGCTTGAGTGCTTGATTAGTGTTCACAATTGAGTCCTTGGTAGCCTCCATTTCTCAACTTGATTTCTTATTTGCTTTCACTAATTACCATGTTTGTTTAGGTGGTACCCAATGCATGAATTTGTGAGTTTTGTATCTAAATGAGCTTGCCTTTGCCTATTTTCTTTAATTTTTCTGAAATAAATTGGCTTTGACCTTTTTCTTGCTCTTAGACTTTCAAAGTTTCTAAAATGTTTCCATTGGCTTTGAATGGTTGATTAATGCTTGCATTTGAGTCCTTGGTGGATTCCTTTATTGGAAATTATGTATAGTTTGATTTCATTTAAATTGCAATTAAGAGAGTTTTGATGACTTTGTTATACTTTACTATTTGAGGTACCTTGACCTTTTTATTGTTTTGAAGCCATTTTTCATTCATTTGGACACCATTCAAAGGGGCGGTATAATTTCTTTTATCCCTTTTGTTTCTCTCCTATGTGACCCAACGTGCTAAGTGAATATGCATGTCTACTTCGCTTTTCTTGCCTTCCCTTAATTCCTTGCATTTATTTCATCTACTTTTACTTTTATTCAAGTTATTCATTATGGGGTATGTGTACACCTCTTGGCTTGTAATAGATAGGGATTGGCGAGCTTTCTTGTCCATTTTCCCTTTCCCCCCCTTTTGTTTTAGTTAGCAAATGTAATAAGTTCATTGCTTGCTTTCGTTGCTACGTGTTTAATCGCTTTATTAGGTCCTTGCATCTAGTCAAGCATGCTAAGTGTTATGTGCTACGTGTTTATAAGTGATTCGCATGTCTACTCGCTTTTTATAGTCATGAATGAATGTGATGGATGAATGGACGTCACCACACTAGTCCAATGCTAGTTGTGGCCCCCTTTCCGTCACCATACTAGTCCAACGCTAGTTGTGGTTCATTGTTCCGTTTCCACTAGTCCAACGCTAGTCGGAATTCATAGAATGGGCTAGTCCAACGCTAGACCCTTAGGGATTTCCCCTCGTTAGTACATGTTTGCATGTTCATTACATGTCATGCATTCTTTTTAGTTTTATCCTCTTTGCATGCTCCTCGAACCCCTTTTCCCCTCATTTTAGGATTTTTGCATCTCATACTAGTTATAGGGTACATTTGCGTGAGAGTCCTCTTTTGATAAGGGAAACGAGCGAGTGTGGCTACTCGATAGCCTTAGCACGCTAGTTTTGCTTTCTAATCAAAGGGAAAATCGAAGTCGAAAAAGTTAGGGGTCATTCCCATACCCGACCTGATGCATTCCTTTAGGTTCATTCATTCTCATTTTATCACTTATTCACTTTTCAATTCACATTCCCTCATCACTTTTCCTTTCCTTATTGTTCATTTTGATTTCTACTTCACAAAATTGCACTTAATTACACCTATATGCACTTATCACTATATTTTATACACTTGCACACAAACACTTGGATTTTTCATACAAATTCACACATGCACCTTTCCATACACTTGCACACAAACACTTGGACTTTTCATACAATTTCACACGTGCACCTTTTTATACACTTGCACACTTGTACTTTAGCCATCATTTGCATTAATCGACCTCTATAAGGTTTTCCTTTATTGGCCGCCACAATTCATGTGGTTGGGACCAAAAACCTTACAAGAGACATTTTAGAATTTAGGTTTGCATTTTTTCTTTTCTTTTGCATTCATGTAGTGCATCCAAATGTAATAAATTCTTTGGTTAAAACAAGAAAAACTTTGATTAAATCACGCAACTAGCCTTGGCTAGGTCGAACGGGTGCCTTGGATTTTTATCCTTGCCTTCCCCTTCGTCAAATGTGACTCCCGAACCTTTTCCGTTGGTTTACGTGGACTAGGAGTCGTTTAAAAGGGGTTTCTTACTACTTTTTCCTATTTTTCCTTTAAAAAACTCATTTTTTAGGTGACTTGGTACACCTTAACTCATTACCAAGTGGCGACTCCAATTTTATTATTTCAAAAACCCTTTTTAAACTACAATTTTGGGTCAAATCGTCGCATTCTCAAACCCCCATTTAGGCCCACTTTTCTTTTAAATCACAATTCATTTTTTCAATCACAAAAATACATTTTTTAAACCATTTATTTATTTATCAAAAAATGGGGCGCGACACCCAAATTTGATAAAAATGGAGACGAGTGTGTACTTTATCGCACTCGTCCTCCTTCACTCCCACTGAGGCTCTGTATACTGCTATTGTGAAATGTGAATTCTCTATATGTGACTGTACTTGAGTTGTTTGGGTGAGATCCCATCAACTGCTACTACTGTTTGGGTACCCAACCTCATAGGTGAGTTGGTTGTATCGAGCCAGCAAGGGCTTGGTCGAGAAGGCCAATAAACATTGAGGACTGTTTACTGTTCACTGGAAATCGAATCTTGCTTGGAGGTCCCTGGTGAAGCATAGCCGTTGTGCTTGCTTGTTGTGTTGTCCAGCACCACCAGTGATAAAATCCTCGGCTTGATACTGTTTCATTAGAATCCTTGAGCATTGGAAACTCGGATTCTTGGTATACTCGAGTATTACCAAACTACTGTTTATGGAGTGCCGGCCCGGTGGGGGGTTGTTTGGTGGACAGAAACTGGTGAAAGTGGTGTTCTACGGACCTATATACTATTACAAGTATTGACGGAGTGTCAACAGGAGGCAATTATGATCAAGCTCAAGTGGACCTTTGGCTTTTGAAAGCCACCCGTATCCTTGAATTGAACTGTGATTAAACTGTTATTTTACTGTACGGTGTTTAGTTGGGCTATTTTGTGATTTTATGTGGCTATGTGTTTACTTGTTTACCTGGAACCTCACTGGCTTTAGCTCACCCCATTCCCTTTGTTTTCCTTAACAGATCGGGAAGGGATTTGATCGAGGGATTTCTTAGCTTTATTTTGCCGTTCTTACGTTTTGAGGTTGTAACTTTCGTTTAAGCAAACTTGTAAGCTTAAATTCTTAAGGGTGATTTATATTATGTAATTTTGAGTGAAGCGTGGTAAGTTGGCATGCGATGATATATGTACTAAGCTGAATTGTTGGATTAGTGATTATGTTTGAGTTAGTGTTTCAATCCCCTGCATTGTCAAATGTTACATTCGTTTCATTGATGATATTAGTACTTTGAACGACTGAGTCCTGGCGAGAGCTGGGCAGGCAGTCCGCTGATATCCTAGGGTTTGCCTTAGGGAGAGGTGGGGCTGTCACAGTTGGCATCAGAGCTTAGGCTTCAGATCTTTGTAGTGTATCCTAGACTTAAAAGTTTAGGATGCCAGCCTGTGGGATTTGGTTTGAAAGTTGAGTGACCGCTGGTAGGGATAAAGATTAGAGCCTAGGTTTGAATTTGTAACGGCCCCACCTCCCCCTAAGGCGAACCAGAGGGTTCGGCGGCCGCCTGCCCAGCTCTCGCCGGGACTCAGTCGCTCACTACAGTTCTCAACCCAATTACAATATAAATCTCAAAATTACCTCAAATTCTCCAATGATTACATATTACAAATGCAGCGGAAACTGATTCCAATCGTGGAACGTATACTTACATCCATATCAATTTCATATATTTACACAAGACCAACTCATACATAAAATAGATCCAAACTTAAACTGTACACGATATAAGCCATCCAGTCACGTGAATAAGCACTCCAAGCTTTTCTTCGCCTTGAGCCCTGTGGGGGGGAAATAAAACATTTTTGGGGTGAGCCAGAAGCTCAGCGTGTAACCATTAAAATCAGTAATCAATTCAGTTTCACAGTCGTTCATTTCAGTGATGTCATGATTTCAAGATCAAATGTACATTTATTGCTCTCGTGAGCCAGCGAGATCGTTGTACTTAAACACCCAACGCTCCAAACAAACATTAAACAGTAAACAGTCAGTGGGGGAGCCATTTGCTCCAGATGAACAGTACACAGAGGTGGAGACGTTGGTGTTCAGCACACGAATTCCAAGCACTCATTTAAGCCAAAACATGTCATGGGCCACATGCAAGCACTCATGATATGCAATCAAGTAAATAGTGCAAGAAACGGTTCATAAGAAGCTTTAACAATAGTTTGGGGTCACTCACCTCCACGGCTCAGAAATCATCCATTCAGCAAGCTCCAAGTAGTACTAGTACAAGTCAAGCTAGGAAAAAGTCCGGAAATGAAGGTTAAGCTCAAAACCAGAAAAATAGTTTTGACGTCATTTTGCGGTAATGGTACCAAAGGCGCTACGATTGTCGGATAGGGGTGTAAGACCCACCGTTTCGAAGCTAAGAACCAGGGCTACAACAATGTAGAAGGTCACTCAGTCCAGTTCCTAGCACAACTAGGTCAAATATGCCAAAAATACCAAACCAGAACCACTAAAACAGGTTCACAAATCACACAATGCTGTAATGAGTCCAACTCGGTCCATACAAGTCCAAATGCATTGATTCCAAAGGCATATGGTAGCTAGGACATCCAGCTACATTTCATCAGAAGACATCAACAACAAAATCCAAACCAATTCCAGTCAAAATGGCCAATTACAAGTGCCGTTTTCGCATTCTGATCAACCCAGAACAGCAACAGTAAAATCGACATATCTCACTCTACACTAGTCCAAATGACCTGAAATTTTACAGGAACTTCAAACTCATCAATACCTACAACTTTCATGTTTTGAGAAAAGTCCAATCCGGCCTCTAACCCTATGATCTAAAACCGGACAGAATTAGGGGTTTATGAACCCTAACTTTTCACAATTCATTCCAAACCCAAAATTGATTGCAAATATCAACAATTCACACCTACCAGTGTCATTATAGGCCATTGCCAATCATCATAAACAACCACACCATCATAATCCAATTAAACCAGAAAAATCATCAATAAAATAAAAACTTCACCAAATCACTTCAAACCGAGATGAAAACCAGAAATTTCAGCACTTTAATCACTAATAAGCATAACTTAAGCTTCATTAAGTGCAAGAGGGAATTCACACACCACTCACCTAGTAACCAAGAGAGATAGAGATGTTGGACACCTTAACTCTTCCAAAAAGCTTCACCAAATCAACCACTAACACCAACTAGAAAGATTTTATGGAGTAGAAACTAATTTATGCACTTGATTTGGAAGATTGAGCTAGTTGGGAGCTTGACAATTGAAGAAGTTTTCTTTCCTTTTCTTAGTGAGAGGGCCGGCCAAGAGGTTGAAGACAATGGTGATTTTTTTGTGAATTTTCAAGATATTTAATCAAATGGGTCAAAAGTCAAAAACATGAATAGTGTTCCATAAGTCAAATCCAATAAAAGGTTGACACTTGTCACTCCTTAAATGCAATCTTATCTTTCTTTTTCCTCTCACATCAATCAAATCTCACTCTCTACTTATCTCTTAACACCCGATAAATTTTACACAGTATCCGGAATTTAACCTAATTGGCCGAATTTTTCCGAACTTTTCGCACTAGTGGGTCCCACGTCCAATATATATTCTTAATTTTTCAAAAACTCTCCAATACTAGAAAAATCATCTAAAAACTATAACTGCTCATAAAATTCCTCAGGAAAATTTCCTAAGCCAGGAAATGCAGAAAACATGCTATTAAAGGAAATAAAACCCTCGGAAAAGATTAGGATTTTTACGGGTTCTCAAACTCTTTTTTTTTCGGGGCGTCACAGAATTGGCCTGAGTGAATGAGAAATATTCGACTTGAGGATTATATTAGACTATTTTCCCCTTAAGAGTACTTAAGTTTCCTTTATACTTTTTGTAGGATGGACGAGACGGATCTAGTGGCCCTAGCAATAGACCGGTTGGCGAGCCGTATCATGGGGACTTACCGATGATTAGGTATCGAATCAAGCCCGGAGGAGCTAGAGCCTATTAGAGCCTATCTAACCGCTACAGGCGGTGCGAGTGTCTACATATTTATACCTATCCTAATGAAGTAGTGTTGGCCGTTGTGAAGGAGTGGAAGGTGTTTGCAAGGGACAATGCTAGGTTTGAAACTGGAGTGAATCAATTGAAGGAAACAATTAAAATGCTAACTGATCGGATTAAGGAGTTTGAGTATGATGTGGTCGAGGGCCGAGAAAGGGTTGATGACCTTTGTGCACAGCTTGGAGAAGCTCAGGAGCGCATGATTAAGAGGGCCATGAAAATGAGGGATAGAGCTGAATCGATTTTGAATATTTGTGATGATCTGCTGGGAGAAGTGAGTGACGAGACTTCTCACAATGGAGATGACACAGTAGCTAAACCCGCCCAGTCTGGGGGGGTCAACTAGCCCTACGACGGATTAAGCCTCTACTCCTAGGCTACTACCTTGGATGATTTTGACTATTGTACATAGAAAGGATAGGAGAGGTTGTGGCTCAGTGGTTGTACAGTTTTCTTTTGACACTTGTGCTAGATTTTGTTTGATATGACTGTACAACTATATCTGTACTCTTGAGGCTCGTACTTTCTACTTTTGGTCCGGTTATTTTCTAAATGACTGTTAGGAGTCTTTATGTACAGTGTTTTGACTGTTAACTCGGATCTTTGACTTTTGAACTTTTGACTTTTGACTTTGACCTTATTTTGGCATTGGCCTTTAACTGCTTTTCAATTTCACTCGTTTATCGTGACTCCGATTCCATTTCTTATATGATCTTTAAATATGAATAAGCATATTGTATACCCTTATTTGCTTACCTTGTCAGTTATAATACTTGGGCCCTAGACTAGTGAGTAATCATGGAAACTAGACGACAATATGGTTGGGGCCATGGGTGTGGATCTAGGTAGGTTCAAGACTAAGAGGAGGAATAAAGGTCTGTAGTCAATTAGAACCAAGGACCCGAATGTGGAGAAGGAGACCAGGTAGCTACAGCTATCAATCGTATGATTGATCTATTGTTTACTGGCCTGTTTGGTTGACCATCGAGGCCAAGTACCGGGTAACTAGTAAAGGAACCTTGAAGTAAGTGAAGATAGGGCCCTGAAATGGTTCCAAAGTTTGCTTCCCCTAAATTTCTTAGAGGACCAGATCCCAAAGCCACCGAGAATTGGTTTGAAAGAATGGAAGATATTTTTGTTGCTTCACGTGGTCCCTACGCGGAGTGAGTTTGGGGTCAAGTGGTGTTATTGTCCGATTATGTGGGTAAGTGGTAAGGACTAGGTGCTCTTCTAGGGCGTAAGCTATGAATCATAACTGTTATAAGCATAAACCCTTTATCAGGATACTTGGGAGGAATAGATATATACGTCGGGTAGGAATCTGTAATATGGGTGATTTACTCTTGGGACCGGCCAGCTCGAGTTATGAATTACCTTATTGTGAATTCTTGTACTTGAGTACCAAAAAGAGGAGAGCACTAGAATAAGGGTCTGTATCTTGATGGTACTTGAGATAAGTTTTAATGGCAAAAGTCAAGGTGCGGAAGTTATCATGGACTAATCTTGAAATAGTCTGTTAGTGTTTCTATAGACGGTGGCTAGACTGTAGTGTACGTTGAGAAATTTGCACTGAAGACCTATTTCCTTCTCCTGCTACTGTGAAGACTTGATAAGTGTTTATTTCGAATGTGAGGCGGTTTGATTACAACTACATTGATATTTCTACTCCTCTTGTGACATTCTTTCCTATACTTCCTTGACACCTATCCACTAATATCAAAGTATGGATTTGTTTTGATTATTATAGTGTTGAGATCAAGAGTTTTGGAATTTTGTATGGGGATTGGAGAAAAGAATTGGGTTCTATACCTGTACGCAAAAGCTTGAGATAAGGTGTGGAACTTTTGATATACAAAATACACTTTAGGGTTTCACTATGTACATAAGTGGCAATGGTACTTCTTGTGTTAAGACACCATAATAGAAATAAGTGGCATAGTCTCTTGAAGTATTGCCCCACTTGTGTTCTGCTTTCTCGTCTATCTCAATTGAGAATAGCTAAGTTTAATTCCTCGTGGTCAAATTGGAAATGAATGAACTTAAAAGTTATATGACTAGACCTTCTACGAAGCCAATCAGAATTAGAGTTGCCTGGCAAGCTACTATCGATAAGTGAATCGGTGAGATGACAAAGGTGATTGATCTGCATGAGAAAATAGAGACTGTTCAAAAAGAAGTAGAGTTCCAAAAGAGATGAACTGAGTACTGGGAAAGATGATGGGAACCAAAATACCTAGAGAACATTGAACTACCGTATCAGGACATACAATTGAAAGGAAATATGAAGGGGTTCCAGAAGAGATACCGAATAAGTTTGCATCAGTACATTTGCCTAGATAAATAGCCATTAATGAGGTTTTGCCCGGATAAGTTATAATCATTGGACTATGCATAGTGACATTTTTTTTATATAGCAAGATGTATTCCCTTAGGAACAGTGGACTTGGTACCTGCTGTTTTAATAAGTGCTCTGAAATATTGGTGGTTGTGCAGTATTGGATCCTTATCCCCGAGTTTATTGCCTTACTTTGGTCTTTGAGTTAAAAATTTATTGTTTGTCGCTCAAAGGGAAGAAATGATTTAATATACAGTGCATGGGTTAAAGAGCCAGTAAGACAAAGGCTTGTTAGAGAGTATTTTGTGTGAGAAGAGTGAGATTCAAGATAAAAGTGTGAGCCATGAGATAAAATTTGAGAATAAGAAAGAGATAAAACTTGAGGGCAATATGAAAGCAAAAGAGGGTAAAAATTCAGGAGAATTGAGAGAGAAAGAAAAAGGGCAGAATTTGTGTGCGAAAACAAGTAAGAGTGAGTTAGCTTTAGGAGTTGAGTTGAGAGAGTTTGTACTTATGGTTAACCGTCCTTATTTTGGTAGATTGTCATTACTCTCATTGATGATATGACAACCAATTCACTTGTGGATGTCACTCATCAATGGCTCATTTGTGACAGCCCCACCTTACCCTAAGGCGAACCAAAGGGTTCGGCGAACCGCCTGCCCAGCTCACGCCGAGACTCAGTCGTACCTCCATCAAAACCGGAATAAACTACAAGAATCAAATCGAATTGGACGGGCCACTGCCACGTCATCATCCAACCAGGTACATGCAACCATTATGTGACAGAAGAGAATGTAAATTCCCAAATACCAATTTCACATAAACATGGGAAAACTCTTTAATATATACATATAAATAAGTTTACACACCAAAAGGAAACATTGTATTAAAATACATTTAGGGTTTTCCAACTATCAAGGAGCTTTACAAAAAAATATTAAAACTAGCTCAACCCGTGCTTCAAAACACCTTAGCCCCAAAGGTGGTTCCTTGTAAGGAAAACAAAGATAACGGGAAGGGGGTGAGATTACGTTCAATGAGGTACCAAAATAATAACAAGTAAGAAACATGGGACTCCATGGTCAATTAATCACAGGAGCAAATCAAATAAAGAAGTGAACAAACACGACAGACAGAAAGGATACAGGTGGCTCTCAGGAGCCAAATTCCCATTTGCTTCACCGAGGCTTGATCGAAATAATAGTTGACACTCCGTCAACGTTATAGGAGTAACCAATACCGTAGACTCCACTTTCTTCGATTCCTTCCACCTTACATACCCCTACCGGGCCCGAACATCGAACAGAACAGAAGTGGTAATACTCGAGTATACCCAGAATCAAGGGTCTCAATACCCAAAGATCCCAAAACAGACTACCGTGGTTCGTTATCTAATCAACCAGGCCCTTGCCGGCTCGACTCGAGTAACTTCGCCACAGGAATTGAGCTCAGAGGTCACAGAAAGGTCGTTGGATACAAGTTCCAAACGACGTCTGAACAGATACAGATAACAGATACAGATACAGATCCAGATTCGCACCAAAATTGGCATATGAACAGACAAGAGAACGAGTGTGATAAAGTACGCCCTCGTCTCAAAAAAAATAAACAGATAGTGCAGTCATTGAAATCATAGATTGCAGGGCAGAAATCAAGTTAAACAACAGTTGAGGGGAGTGGTACACTCACTGGTTTCAGTACAGACACGTCAAAAGTTTTTTGCCCAAAATAGAGCTTTAATCACCAAGGAGCCCTAAAATAACCAAGGCGAAACAATTATGATTCCCACTTTCATGAATCCAGTACACAAAATACACATATAATCAAAGGCATGAACAACCCAAAAACCCTTCGCTCGAGTCATAAGTAAATCCAACTAGCCTTCAAGTAAAGTTTCGGGCAGCATATCCCTTGTGTTTACCTATTTTCCAGCCATTAATGGCTTCATTATTTTCCTCAAATCAGTCCCAACATGTCATATAGAATAATCTCATTTCCAAAAGCCGTTCACTAGGCTTAACGTCATGTAAATACGAAAATCAAGCTAGAAACATTCCCGGAAATGGCATTAAGCTCTAAACCAGAAAAATAGTTTTTGACGTCATTATGTGGTTTTGACACCATTGGCACTACAGTTATCGGATGGAGGTACAAGACCCACCATTTCGAAGCTAAGATATAGGGGTACAATATTGTAGAAGGTCACTCAATCCAGTTCCTAGTGGAACTAAGTAAAAAATGCAGAATACTAAACCAGAACCGCAAAAACAGGTTATCCAACCGCATTCTGGTTCAACCATCATAAGTCAGGCTACCTAAGTCCAAATCAGGTGATTCCAAAGCCATCCGAAAGCTAAGATACAAGGCTACAATTCTTCAGAAGACATCAACAACCAAATCAGAAGTATTCCCAGAAAAATAACCAATTACAGAAGCAATTCTCAAGTTCGGGTAAAACCAGAGCAGCAGGGGTATTTCGGTCTTTTCACAATCTATGCTACTCCGATTGACCTGAAATTTTGTAGAAATCTATAAAATATCATTCCCTACAACTTTCATGTTTTAACCCAAGGCCAATTCGGCCTCTAATGATGAGCTACTGTGCCGGGCAGAATGTACAATCATAAAACCCTAACTTTCCAAATTTCTTCCAAAACAGAAATTGCTTGCAATTAACCACTTTTTCCACCTTCTAGCTTCCTTAAATATCATTTCCAATTATCATACATGACCACATAATCATATTCATATGAAAACAGAAAAATCACCAATAATTATAAAACTTCACCAATTCAACCAAAATCAAGATATAATCCATAAAAGTGCATCTTATACTATCACCAATCATGAATTATGCATCATTAGAGGGAGGAGAGGGGTTTCTTCACCACTGACCTTAGCAACACAAGAGAGGGAGCAACTAATCACTTTAGTCTTCCAAACAACTCCACAAATCACATCACAAACACTAAGTGAAGAGGTTTTATGGAAGGAGTTGAAGATTAAACGGTTAGTTTAGGAGATTGGGCAAGATTGGAGCAAGAAACTTGGAAGCTTTTCTTTCTTTTCTTGGAGCAAGAGGTTCGGCCATATGAAGAAGAAAATGGTGAGTTTTTGGTATTTTTTTTTTATTTATTTGGTCAATTGGTAAGACAATGAATAGTGGTCATAAAGTGAAACTAATCATATGGTGACACATGTCCCTCTCATTAATGTCATGCCTAACTTTTTTTGTCTTTCTCACACCTATGCACTTGGTACCTCTAAATATCTCATAACACTCTGTAAATTAAACCCAGTATCCAAAACTTCACCGAACTGGCCGAATTTTTCCGAACTTTCTGCACTAGCAGGTCCCACGTCCGTTATACGTTCTTAATTTTTCAAAAACTATCCGATACTAGGAAAATCATCTAAAAACTATATTAACTCGTACAATTATCTGGAAAATTTTTCCTATAAAAAAATGTAGAAAAGCATGCGATTAAATAAAAACTAAAACCTAGGAAAATGAAGAAAGTACGGGTTCTAACATCATTGAATTGATTACATATGGTAAGTGTCCTTTGTGCATAGCAAGAGCTGTATTGCTTGACTTGTTGACACATGAGAAACCTCTTGAGTTAATTGCATTTGTTTTAAAGGTTTTCTATGTGCATAATGTAAATAATCAACTTATGTTAGCTAAGTGTGTGTTTGTTTCCTGTCTTAGTAGAGTTGTTTATTTGCATTATGTTGGTCCTGGTAGAGTCAATTTGAGTCATTTTGAGAGTTACATGTATCCTAGTTGTGTGAGTCTAGTTTTGAGTCCTTGTGTGCTATTAGTTTTCCTTCAGTCATGCGATCCTAATGTTCGTTCTTGTGTTGTCCCTAATATCTCGAGTTGGATTATGTTTCAAGTCACCTACATTTTGCCCATGCATCAAATGTTTCTTTTCCCTAGTATGCATATCATCCATGCAAATAGTACGATGGATCGACTTGATCTCACTAATTTGGAGAGTTTATTTGTTTAGAAGCTTTAGTATTACCTAGACCTTATACTAATTTATGTGTAGTTTCAGGTCATGTAAAGAGACATAGAATGGTGCATGGCATTCAATCATTTCCATCTTGTTATCAACTAGGTAAGTTTGGTGTTCGTGAGTATTTCATTATCGTTCATTCCTCATATTTTGTGTTTGATCTAGGTGTTGATTCAAGGTCAAATCTTTTCTTAGGGGGAGGGAATGATAGAGGTCTAAGAGTCCATAGTGACATATTAGGTATCCTATCATAAGAGTTGGTGATCATGAGTTCCTGGATACATGTTCAAGGCGAATGAGACGTGAGATGAGTCGTGTGTTGGGTCATGTTCATGGCCAAGCTAAATAGAAGGCATGTTTCATGACTTGTGTCCATCAAAATATTCCTTGATGTGCTCCATTGTAAGCAAAAGCTCAATTTGAAGACAAATTGCCTTCAAGAGAGGGGAAATGATATGAATCTAGTTGCCTTTAAGGGTTCAAGTGCTACCCATCTTCAACCCTTGCAAATGTTTAAAGTGCTACCCAAACCTTTAACACTTCAACCCTCCCGCGTTCTGGCTCTGATACCACTTGACCTAAAAGCTTAAACTGTTAGGGGAGGCCCAGCGACCGCACTTATGGGTTTAGGCCAATAGTCACATGAGTCTACTACTCCCACGCTGTAACGACCCCATTTTCCCCTAAGGCGAACCAGAGGGGTCAACGGGCCGCCTGCCCAGCTCTCGCCAGGACTCAGTCAATCACTACAGTTTCCCAACAAAATTCCAATATAAATCTCAAATATATAAATCAAATTCTCTAAGAACTACATATCACAAACGCTGCGGAATGTACACGTACGTCCATTCAAGTCCAATCATTCATTACAAACCATATCCACAAGCTATTACACAAGAGGCGATCCAAATTCAAACCGTACAAGGTGTAATTCCATCCATTTCAATTCCCCTAGCCCAACAATTACACAAACGATTCCAAATCTAAACTATACAAATTACAAGCCATCCAGGTACACAAATAACGTAATACAACTCTTCCTTTGTTCGAAATCGGTACTCGCATAAACACATCAAACACGTAATGCAGTTTATCCAAGACTTGATAAGGACATATATATACACGAGAAAGGTTCAATTGTACACTTCAAAAGTACTTGAATTCATTTACATCAAAATTTCAAGTTTTCGAGGAGCAACTCAAAACTAGCTACATAACTAACTCAACTCATTTCAAAACTTGAGTCCAATAGTGTCCCTGTAAGGAAAACAAAACAACGGGGGTGAGCTTGCGCTCGTGAGGTACCAAATGCACAAATACATGATATGGCCAAATAACATATATGCATAAGTGCCTTCATTCAAACATCCATTTATAAAAGGATACATTCGGCCCTCAAGGGCCGTTTCCGAGGTCCATACTTGATCGTACTCATTGACACTCCGTCAACCATTGAGGATAACCAAAAACCGTAGACACCACTTCGCACCAATTCCTTCCACCCTTCACCCCCTATTCGGGCCCGCACACCTCATAGTTTCAAAAGGTAATACTCGAGTATACCACAAGGTCGAGGAGATAACACTCCACTCGCCTATCAGAGACCCGAAGGCTCGTTAACGAATCGCCCAAGCCCTTGCCGGCTCGACTCAAATAACGGTCCAAGGGAATGAGCTCAGTTTTCACAGAAATAATAGGGCATTGCCCTAACAAATATCAAATCACATATTCATGAAATTTCACAGTCCAACAGTAACAATAGTGCAAGCAAATGGTCAAGAGCGGTAAAGTACACCCTCGACCTATTCAAGTCATATAACAAGTACATTGAACCATTTAATGATACACTCACCAAGCACGGCTCACGAAGCTTATCCGGCAAACCTCATTATCTTGATCAAGTTGAAATCCTAAAACCAAATATCAAGTCAAGCAAAGGAAAATTCTAACATTAACAAGTTTCTATTGCCTTTTGGCATTTTAAAGCTACACCCATCCGATCGAAACAAATCTTATGGCGTTACAAAGCTAAAACATATGCCAACATTTCTTATGAAGACCTCCAAGGCCAAATTATACATTTTCAGGGTCAAATATCGAAATCCAGGAGAAAGAGCGAAAACTGTCATAAAACAGGGGTTACGGGGCAGTCATGGGTAATTCAGTCAATTCACAAGCTACAGTACTCCAATCAATCTGAAATTTTGCAGGCAAGTAGTCAACTCATATATCTACAGGTTTCATGTTTTGAGCAAGAGCCGAATCAGTCTTTAACATGGTCAAATGTACAGTACGAAAACAGGGCAGAAATAATACAACAAAAGCTGAAATTACACTTCCAAGCCAATCTTTGCAAATAACCATCACTAACCACAATTAAGGGCTAGAAATCCTCACTTAACATGAGACTAGCCTATACTAGTCATGTACATGCCAAAACAAGGATGAATGAACTTAAACAAAGCTTAGAAATGTCACCATTATGGACTCTTAACAACCCAACATCCAATTTACACGAATTTCCATAAATTTAATCAAGATCACACAACTTCAAATCAATCATATACTCTCCAAAAATGGGACAGCATTACCCCTTAATTTAACACATTTCCAACCTACCATTCAATACCAAATATATATCAATTCAACTCCATTTGTACATACAATTTATAGACTAGTAAATATACTCAATTAGGGCCACAATGCCCCTCAAGCAAGCCAATTAGAAGCTTATAAGCCAACTATTAGAATTTTCCCCAAATCGAAACCCTAGAAACCGGGATTCACACCACAAGCGTAAATTTTCCGCAATTGATCACAATTAACGCATAAAAGCTTCAATTAACACCATTTCAATCCATCAATCCAACCCTAATCATAACTTTCATATAAAATCAGGAAAATACCCAATAAATCAACAATTCACCATCAATTCCTTCAACCCATGAAATACTTCACAATATAACACATTTAACCACCACAAATCATTAATTAACCAATATTAGACCAAAAGGAAACTTGTTTATGCCACTTACCTCAAATTCAAGAAAACCATCAACATAGAGCCTCCCCTCCAAAAACAATCCATCAAAAGCTCTAAGCCACCATAGCAAGCCCATGTGTGAATTATTGTCCAAAACCACCGGTGAAATCACAAGATTTAAGAAGAAATCAAAACTAGAAAATGGAAGAGTTTTTCTCTTTCTCAAGGCCTCGGTTGAGCAACAGCAGAAAATGAAGACAAAAGACAGCAAAACATGATATTTAATGAAGGAAACAGCCGGTCAAAGCTGCTGACTGGCTGTGCCACGTCAGAATCCGGCCGGAATCTGGCCGGATTTTCGGCCGGATTCTTGGCCGGATTCAAGGCAGAGAGCTCCTCAATTTTTTTTCAAAACGGCTGGGCAATCCGGCCAGCTATCCGGCCAAATCCGGCCGGATTCGGCCCCCTTCACATTTCCAAAACTTTTTCTTCTTTTCCAAGTTCAAAATGGTACTATTCCGCTCGTTCAACAAAAACTTGTATAAAAGGAAACCCTCCTTTGGCCGGGGCGTCACACACGCTTATTGGACGCTAGAAAGATTCGAACCCCAGACCTTTAACACTTCAACCCTCCCACGTTTTGGCTCTGACACCATTTGACCTAAAAACTTAAGCTGTTAGGGGAGGCCCAGCGACCGTACTTATGGGTTTAGGCCAGCAGTCACTTGAGTAAATGACTGGTGCCACATTTTGGATTTTGGGTTTATGGTGAGAACCACTACAAGAAAAAAGGGCATTAGTGACAACATTTCCTAGTGATGACAAAAAGTCGTCACAAAATGAGGTTGTTTAGTCACGACATTGAAGGTTGTCACAATTGACTCAAAACAGCTAAGTTTTCAGTGACAACCATTAATTGTCATCACAAAACTACTTCGCGCCATGGGACTTGGAAGGCGGGAGTTTTGCGATAGTGACAACTTGATAAAAGTTGTCAGTAATTCTACCTCTTTTTTTGACAACTTTTCATTGTTGTCACTATTTATATTTATTGACGACCAATTTTTGTCAGTAAAACTATAATGTAGTTAGTGATACAATTTTTGTCACTAACTTGAACATCTCCAATGCATTTATTTAATTGTGAGCCTCAATATTAATTTATTTTTTTAAAAAAATTTAATAATTTATTAAACTAGTCATAGTTACTCAAATAATAATAGGTTTTTAGCTGGAAAAAATTAATGAAAGTTTCTAATTAGAACAACTATATAAACTATTACAACTTGAAAAAGAGTACATTTACCAGTTGTTCGAATTTAGCAAAAAATTTTCATCCATTATAACCTTTTAATAAATATGTTAGGAAGTAATGATTAGAAATATATTAGTAAATTTAAATAAAAATTGAAGTTAAAAATTAACTTGGATTGCCGTGATTGACTAGTACCAAATATTTGTTCAAGCTAAACATGAAAAAAAATGGCCCGGGTACTACATAGTATACACTAGAAAAGGAACCACTCTTACTCCCTACTTCCAGATGCCTTTAGTACTCTTAACACTCTCAATCCCTCGGTCAACCCAACCCCCTTTATTCATTTTCCAAAACCTGAGCAGCAGTAGAGACGACAATCGACAGCTGCCGCCGTAAAAAATGCAAATCTTCATGGAAATCCTGATGGGGAAGACCATCACCCTTGAGGTGGAGTCTTCTGACACCATCGACAATGTCAAGGCCAAAATCCATGACAAGGAGGGGCATTCCCCCGAAACCAATAGCACCTCATCTTCATTCGCAAGCAGCTGGAGGACGCCCGTACCCTAGCCGACTACAACAGCCGAAAGGAGCCAGAAGGAGTCCACCATCCACTTCTTCCTCCACCTCCTTGGTGATGCAACACCAAGCCCAAGAAAAAGAAGGCAAGTTTACCGGAAGGCTGGCAGTGATTGAGGGAACTCTAGACTAATTGTGCATTCAACGCTGAAGGGGATCGATGTGCTCTCCACCAACTCTCAGGTAGGTCCTCTTATGTCTGTCCTTGTTTCCCTAATTTTTTCCTCAATTAATTTGCCCTAAATTTTTGGCAAAATTTTTACGGTGCCTAGTTTGAGTCGTGGACTCCTTCTAGTAGAACTGTTTGATCTATAGTTGCAATTGCTTAAGTTATTTTTGTACAACCATGGGATGTAGACTTGATCACCCAATTCCATATGTGAGTCATGGTGACAAAATTCAATGGGTTTATGTGCGGGTGCGGTTTTGGCTTGGGACTAGGTGGGGCAGAAGTTGATGCCTGATTGGATGGTGGTGAAGGGAGTGGAAGAGAGCAAGGAGGTGATTATGGTACGATGTTGCTATGAGTGGCTACTGGTGAGAGAAATAGTGGGTTACATGGTGCTGGGTGGAGTGGGAATTGGGGAGTGATTAGTTGATTATCTATGTGGCTGAGCAAAGAGGTAGCACATTAAAGTTTAATCTTCAAAATTTCCCGAAAGCTTCAAACTTTGCTTGAAACTAAGCTAAACCAGAACAACCCATTAAAGTACCTACAGAAACGATTCTTGAAAGTGGTTCTTCGAAATTATTTGGATTTTTATCAAAAATCAAAGCAATAGCTACTGGCTCGTTGTTAATGAGCTTTATTAATTAGTAATAGTACTAATAATAATATTTACATACATGCTATACATGCTGTTACAATTATCCAATGAAATGACATAGAAAAGATTTGAAAGGTAGGAGGTGTGATTGGATGAATTGTGTGGTCTGTTTGAAGCTTTGGTCTTTTCTGGTAGACCAAATATATAGGCTGAAGATATCTATAATTATAGCCCGAATATACATAGGAAAAGAAATACAAATATATAGGCTGACGATATCTATAATTATTTTCCTAAGTAGCATGTTGGTCAATTTGATATTTGTGATTGTTTTCGTGGTCAATCTAATTATTCTACACAATTGTATGGTGGCCATGCATGCTATATGATAACATCATGATTTCTCCTTAAAGTTTTAGTAATTGTTTTTATTTTTTGACTTCTAGTTTATCTCATGATTAACTAATCATATAAGTAACTTGAAACCTATTATAACTTAGAAAGCATCATTCTAAGTTATGAATATGGAATTCATTCCAGTATGCTACTTCCAACTTTGAATTGTACTCATATTCCCTTTTCATATATTGTTGATTTGGCGTGCTACTTATATGCATATAATTATATAAATCAATATAGTGTGGATTAGTTTCAAGTAGATCACAAAAATTACTTTATTTCTCTTAGATTTGATTGATTTCTTATTTTTTGTAGCAATTGAAGTTGTTGACATAGGCTTAGGGCCTTCCTCGGATATTCTCATTGAGTTGCATTTTTCACTTTGAGGTACTTTACAGGCACTCTCCCTCAGTCCTTTTTCTTTTGTTTAGTAATCATGAGTACACTTTACTAGAATTTTTGCTTTGCGAATGACCTACAAAAATGTACTGCTGTTCACCAGTACTAATGTTTATTTAAATTATAAGATTTGAGTTGTCATCTGATGATAATGCTGATTTAATAGTACATCATGTTCATATTTGTTTTACTTTTAGCACATGCACTTGATTGTGATCAATATGAATGATAAAATTTGTGTTTCATTACTTTGGAGTTTCTTTGTTGCTATTTGCGATGATTAGTTTCCCCAATTTAGTTATTGTGCCTTCATTAAAATAATCTTGGATGCATATATCTTTATGTTAGGATACAAGATAGAGAAAACATGGGCTAGGAGTTGGATGATTAAAAACTACCTAGATCCCAAATATTTAGATGGAGTTGGATATCAATTAAAACTTTTTACTGCCTCATTAATCTAAGGCTATTTATGCCAATAACTGATTCATTGAAAAGGAAGGATAAAAAAATCATGAAAATTTTCCTTATGAAACTAAGGTGGCTATTTAATTTTGTTGTTTGTTTTGATTTATTTGAGTATCAATTTACAAGAACGAATAGGTAGTCTTTGTGTAGCCCTTTCTTTATAGATGAATCCAATAAAGACTATTTGTATTCGTCTTGTGCTTTTAATTTCATTCTCAGCTGTGAAATTAGTCATGTACTGTTAGATTATAACAAATTTGTCCCTAGTTAGTCAGGTTGAGATACGAGGTTGAGATACGAATGCCACTTTGGTTAGTAGCATCCCTAGAGATTCTGTTGTGAATAAGATTCTGCAGCATGATTCTAATGCGATACTTGCCAAGTTTGCTACCTTGTTGTCATAAACATGTAAAATTGCCAGATAATCAGGAAACATGCTAATTCGGTTGCTTTAGATTAGGGGATTTGTCTGGTTCTAATGACTTTATTAGCCTATTGTAATCTCTCAGGTTTCTAGAATACCTGAGAAAATGAGCGAGTGTGGACTTTAATTGTATCAAAAAGTTTGCTATCCAACATCACTATTATTCCCTTTTTTTGGTGGTGTGAAAGACTTGGCATTATCATTGTTAATTATCACTTTTAAGTTTCATTTCCTTATGATATTCTAGGAAGAGTTGTCGTATGTGCTTTTTTGTAATGTTAAATGACGTATTGAGACTGATAGAATAGAGCATTTCCTTAAAGATGCAACGGAATGATCTTTTGACCAGGATTTTTGTAAGAAGCTGGCATGGCTTTTCAAGCAAGCTAGGAACTTTTTGTGCCTTTTAATTGTTGGAGAAGATCAATTTGATGAATTTCTCATTGGATGATTACTCCTTCCTTTGACATGCTAAAATTTCTACCATTCTAAAGGTCATGCTAGAAAACCTGTTGTAAAGTGGATTGAGGTACTTTTGCTCTGCCTTCTTTCTAGACAGGCTAGTGGTCAAGTTGATCATTTTTTTACGTGAATATTAACAATACTTATGTTACCGGATGCATATTTAGGTCCATAATTATAGAAAAGGCAGTAAAATTACCTCTATGAAGATGGTTCAGCTGATGCAACAAGAAAATTAACCCTAAACCATTTTTCCAAAAGCTGGCTTTTTGATCAAGACGAGTTAGAATTCCCATATGCCAAAAGGTGCTTCTTATCAATATGCTTTTGCTTTTGTGTGGAAATATAGACAACCAGTATTTGTGCATGCATCAACCCCAAACCATTTTTCCAAAGATTTTAAGCACGATTTTATGGTTAATATGTTTATTTCACATGCAAGTGCTTTCCTACTAGCATAGTCTCTCAAAAAGTCACCTTTAGATCTGGTTGGCGTGATAAGAGGGCAAATTTCTTGGCTACAAGTTGATGAACTAAAATTTTTTTGTCTTGTAAGATGCAACTTTTACAAGTTGTTATATTTAATTAACTCATAGATTTTAACAATGTAAAACATATAATAAATAAATTCTAACAAATGTGTGATAGCTTTAAAGCTGATAACTTGTGTTCCATTCCTTTGTTCCAAATGGATGTCCTAGCTAGAGTCGGCTCTACTTTAAAATGAACTTAGATAACAATAATGTTTGAAACTTAAATAAGAAGTGGGAAACACATGGATTGCATTATGAATTGAATTTAATAAATGGAGAAGGTTGGGTAACAAGTAGTCAATGGTAAAATTGAGAAAATCGTTACCACTCTTTTTCTTATTGCATGGCATTAAATGCAAAGTTAGACATCAATTTATCGTGAGTAGGGAGTAAGTTGGGATCTTAGTAGATCCACAGAATCTTTATATTGTACAAGATCAAGTTTCCTAAACCTTCACAAGTCCAGCTGGGTACCCTTTCCTTGACTAACTTTTATGTATAGAACTCTTATGTATAGAACTCAGGTATGTAGAAATTTATCAGGAATAGAGGTGTTTGAGGACACTTCTGATTTGATTGTATTTATTGATTGTCTTGTTTGTAAAGTCCTAGGAAGGTCTTGTTCCTTCAACAACATGTTTTCTCTATCTTGTCATGAAAAGTATGTATAGCCATTTGCTAGCTATGATTTCTTGCATATCTCTGCTTGTAGTTGGTTTTCTATTACTGTTTTGAGTGTGTGTAAAATGATATCCGATAATTTACTATTTGAGTTAGAGATAATATTCAGTCAAAAAATTCTTTGTTAGCTTTTGGCTCCATGACTTTGTTAGGAAGACATGTTAAGCCACTCCGTGAAAAGCTAGTAATATTTTTGTTTGGCCTTGAGTAGTTTGTTAAAAAGGTATTGACCTCACTAATACTTAACTAGCTAACTTCTAAGCTAATTTGGGATATTGTCCTTGTTATGTTAATTTTCTGCCTTATTTGTTCTTGTCTTGACCAAGATTCTAATCGTGATTGAGTTTTGTTGTAGGTAAATATAAGATAGTTTATTTTTTTGCTCAAGCTACTTGTTACCTACTAATTATTATACTACTTTATGCAGACTTGTATTGCCTGTTCAAACTCTTTTGGCCTCTAATCCACAGCTACTAATTGATTGAAGAACAATGAAGACAAAGTTGTGTTTTGCTCTTGAAGTGTTTCGGCAGTAGTTACTAGCTAAGTTTAGGACTTAGATTTATTTTTGTAAAGCTGTAGCAGGATGTTGAACTTAAATATGATATTTTGGCATTTCAAATATAATGGATGTCTTCTGTTTTTAATTAGCAGGCTTTGTTGTTATTTTTCTCAATTAGTAAATGGTATTGTTGGATTGATTAATTCCAGTATAATTTTCTTTATCAAACTACACGGTTACAGTATATTGTCACTAATTAGACTTCTCCACTGACAATGAAATGTTGTCACTAATTAGTATCTCTAAACTTAAAGCCTATAGTGATGACAAAAAGTTGTCAATATCACGTCTATTTTAGTGACAAGCGTGAACCAAAGTTGTTAGTAATTAGTCAATACAAGCAACAATCATCAAGAAGTTTCAGTGACAATGTTACTGGGGCCATCACTGACAAGATATAAAGTCATCACTATATTTGTACTTTTTATTGACGAAGTGAGTTGTCAGTAAAGAATGCTATTTACTGACGACATATAAAGTTGTCACTGTACATCTTTACCGACGGGCATTCACTGACGACTCTGTGGCGACTTAAATGTTGTCAGTAATTGTCATTAGTGACGACTTTTACTTTTTTTGTGACAAGAGCTGGTTGTCATTGATGACCTTTTTTCTTGTAGTAAACCATTCTTTGTAAAGGGCTCTAGCTTTGGGAAATCCTCCTCCTGCAACATACACATGTGAGGAATAGGTGTTTGCTTCTTAGCTTCTTCTTCCTTATGAATAATATCTAAATATTTTGAAGGTAGTCAACCTTGCAAATGCAAGGGTTTTGTGTCTATTCAATGGTTCAAATGGCATCCAAAGGTGTGAAAGACTCGAGCCATCAGTACAAAGAGCAATTCGTTCAAGTATTAATGTTAGGAAACAATTTCCAAGCAGACTTAATAGATTCACAGACTAATCCATACACAAATTTGCTTACAAATTGCATTTGGGATATGATTTTGATGTTATCCAGTGTCAATTCTTCTTGGTGTCGCGCCCCATTTTTCGCGATGAAAATAAAGGTATTTACCAAAGATGTGATTTTTATTTAAAAATAAGTGAAAATGACCTAGAATGAGACTTTAAAAAATGTGACAGTTTGGGTCCAAAATCTAGTCTAAAAGGGTTTTTTAAGAAAAAATAGGAGTCGCCACTTGGTATTGAGTTTTGGTGTACCAAGTCACCCAAAAGTGTTTTTTGACAAAAATAAAATAAAGTAAAACTCTTTTCGACAATTCCAGTTCTTTGAAAAACAAGAGAAAATGAGTTCGGGAGTCACGGTTGAAGAAAGGGAAGGCAAAAGTTCGATTAATTCAAACCTAAGGCACTCTTTTAACCTAGTCTAAGCTAGTTGCGAGGTTTAGTGTGACAGCCCCACTTTCCCCTAAGGCGAACCAGAGGGGTTAGCGGACTGCCTGCCCAGCTCTCGCCAGGACTAACGGTACAGTTCACGGCGGTCTATAACGTTTCGGAACATATCGTTGCGCGCAAACAAGTCAAAACGCAAAAATACAAAAAAAAAACGAAAATCGAAGCCGAAATTTATCTAAACCATAGCCAAGCATATATATACCATGGCAATCAACATTTACAACCATAATGGCATGCCAAAACCATTCATTAAGGAGTACACATTCGATTTGCCTATCAAAAGGAAATGAACCCGTTATACATTAGGGTTTCACTTCAAGAGCTATACAAAAGACATTTACAAGCTCAGTATGGCAATTGACTATCCAGTCCGTTTTCAAAAGCAATTATATCCCTGTAAGGAAAACAAATAACATGGAATGAGCCAAAGCCCAGTGGTATACCACCCAATAAGCAATCAAAGTCATATAAGAATGAACCTTCATTTAAAGTGCACAAATAAGCAATGAAGCAAAACGGTAAAAGGATACGGTCGGCTCTCAAGAGCCCATTTCCACGCTCGCAGTCTTGATCCAACCTCATTGACCCTCCGTCAATGTTAACAGTACCAAACCGTAGACCACACTTTACTTCCACTTCCTTCCACCAAACATACCCCAACCGGGCCCGCACTCCATTTCAGTAGCTTTTGGTAATACTCGAGTTTACCGGAACCAAAGGTCTCATTACCACAAGGTTCCCCAGTACAGTCCCCGTGGCATGATAATTTTCACGACCAAGCCCTCGCTGGCTCGATCCAATTAACTACCATACGGGGTTGAGCTCATAAATGCAGTAAAGCCATTGGATACTCGTCCAACGACATCAAATCAGTTTCCATGAATGGAATGCAGTATCTCATATATCCAGTGCAGTATTTCAGTAAAACAATCAATAGCCATAACTAAAATCACAAGGGGTGAGGGCGATCAAGTACACCCTCACCTCAGTCATTTCCAATAACCAAATAAGCCTTCAAGGCATCAAATACACATAGCACAAAGCCACATTATAACAAGTAAGTGAGTAATATACTCACCAAGTCAGAAAATGGTGTTTCATACACCGCGGTCACCAAGGCGTCGTGAGCTACCGTCACGCCCTAGAATCAAGCAACAAATGCAATGAGACTCGATAACGAGTCATCTAGCAATGCTAAACACAACCCCAGTAGGGTTTCATATACATAAATGTGCATAAAAGCAAACCAGAAATTCGAAAATGGCCTTAGCCATGGCCCCCATACAAAAAACTGTTTTACACTCATTATGCGGTAATGGCACAACTCTCATTACGAAAATCGGTTGGGGGTGTAAGACCCACCGTTTCGAAGCTATGGAACAGGGCTACAATAATGTAGAAGGTCACTCAATCCAGTTCTTAACACAACTAGGTCAAATATGCCAAATACTAACCCAGAATTCCGAAAACAGGTTTGCAAAACACAGAAAACTGTAATCGGTACATCTCAGTCCATACAAGTCCAAATGTCGAAATTCCAAAGGCATATGTTAGCTAAGACACTCAGCTACATTTCATCAGAAGACACCAACTCCAAAATCTAAACCAATTCCAGTCAAAATGGCCAATTACTATCGCAGTTTTCGCATTCTGCTCAAAGCAGAACAGCTACAGTAATTTCGTCATAACTCATTCTACATTAATCCAAATGACCTGAAATTTTACAGGCACATCAACCTCATCAATACCTACAACTTTCATGTTTTGAGCAAAGTCAAATTCGGCCTCTAACACAGTGATCTAAAACCGGACAGAATTGGGCTTCAAGAACCCTAAATTTCCAATTTTCCATCCAAATCCAAAATTAGTTGCATTTAACCACATTTGACATCCACTAGAGCCATTTCCAACCATTACAATTCATCATACAAGCCCCCAACATCAAGATCATATTAAACCAGAAAAATTCTCAATAAAATGAAAACTTCACCAAAACATGCCAAATCAAGGGGTAAATCATATAATCCTTCACTCATGCCACCAATAAGCATACTATCACCATCATTAGAGGTAGTAAGGGGTTTAAGCAACACTTACCAAGAAATCAAGAGAGAGAGGGATGTAGGACACCTTTGCTCTTCAAACAAAACTCACTACACAACTTACTAACACTAGAAGGCAAGTTTCTATGGAGTGAAATCTTGTTTATGGCCTTGATTGAGATGATTTGCTAGTAGAAACTTGAAGATTGGAGAGGTTTTTCTTCTTGTAAGAGAGAGAGAGAGGGCCGGCCATCCAAGAGAGAAAAATGGTGATTTTTGGTGAATTTTTTGGATATTTAACCTTTGGTCAAAAAAAGTCAAAATTGTGAATAGTAAATCTTAAAAGTCATCCAATAAGAAGGTGACACTTGTCACCTTCATAAATGCATCCCTATCTTTCTTTTCTCTCTCACATCAATCATTCACACATTCTACTTATCTCTTAACACCCGATAAATTTATAACAGTATCCGAAACTTAACCTTATTGGCCGAATTTTTCCGAACTTTTCGCACTAGTGGGTCCCACATCCATTATTTATCCTTAATTTTCTAAAATTTCTCCAATGCTAGAAAAATCATCTTAAAACTATAACTGCTCATAAAATCCTCTCAGAAAATATTTCTAAGCCAGAAAATGCAAAATTATGCAATTAAAGGGGAATAAACCCTAGGAAAATAATTAGGGTTTTACGGGCTCTCACACTCTCCCCCCCTTAAAAGAATTTCGTCCTCGAAATTTCTCACCTTAATTCCCGAAAAGGTTTGGGTATTTCTTTCGCATTTCCTCTTCCATCTCCCAAGTAGCTTCCTCCACTCCGTGGTTTCTCCATAGCACTTTCACTAGCGGAATCTTCTTGTTTCTGAGCTCTTTGACTTTTCGATCGAGTACTTGGACCGGTTTCTCTTCGTAGGCCAGTGATTCATCTACTTCGATATCCTCCGGTTGCAAAACATGAGATGGGTCAGGATGGTACTTCTTTAGCATCGAGACGTGAAATACATCGTGGATTCGAGATAGACTGGATGGCAGTTCCAATCGATACGCGACCGCTCCAACCCTCTGAAGGATCTTGTAGGGTCCGACGTACCGTGGTTGAAGTTTCTTTCCTTTACCCGTTGTAAGACTTCGTAAGGGTGTGATCTTGAGAAATACGTAGTCCCCAACTTCAAACTCCAAGTCTTTTCTTCGGTTATCCGCGTAGCTCTTTTGGCGACTTTGGGCAGTTTGGATTCGTTGCCGTATCAACTTAACCTTCTCGTGAGCCTCTTCCATCCACGGAATAGTTGTCGGGTCCAGTGCTTTCTTTTCACCAACTTCATCCCAGTAAATCGGTGAACGACACTTGCGTCCGTAGAGAGCTTCGTACGGAGCCATTTGAATCGACGAATGGAAACTATTGTTGTACGCAAACTCTACCAAGGTCATGTGCTGACCCCAATTGCCTCCAAAGTCCAAGATGCACGTTCGCAGCATGTCTTCTAGCGTCTGAATCGTCCGTTCCGACTGGCCATCCGTCTGGGGATGATAAGTAGTGCTCAAATTGAGTTTCGTCCCCAGGGTTTCTTGGAACTTCTGCCAAAACCGAGATACGAACCGTGGATCCCGATCTGAGACAATGCTCACCGGCACGCCATGTAACCTTACAATTTCATCCATGTACAATCGGGTCAATTTGTCCATTGAATACTTCATGTTCACCGGTAAGAAATGGGCCGATTTGGTTAATCGATCAACGATCACCCAAACGGCATCGTGTCCCCTTTGCGTCCTTGGTAAACCTGAAACGAAGTCCATGGTGATGTTTTCCCACTTCCACTCGGGTATCTCCAAGGGTTGTAACAAACCCGATGGTTTTTGATGCTCTGCCTTCACCTGCTGGCAAATAAGACATTTCTGCACGTACTGCGCGATTTCCCTCTTCATATTATCCCACCAGTAGGTCCCTTTCAGGTCTTGATACATCTTGCTGCTACCCGGATGGATTGTATACTTAGACCTATGAGCTTCCTCCAGGATTTCTGCTTTCAATGACTCGTCCTTTGGTACTACGATTCGGTTCCGATACTTCAAAATACCCTCGGGACTCAAATTAAAGTCCGTAGTTTCTCCCTTTTCCAATTTCTCTCTCCACTTCCGTACCATCAAATCCTCGCCTTGCGCCTCTTTTATACGTTCCAGTAGAGTGGATGTAACCCTAATATTGCCAAATATCACCTTATGGCTCCCAAGACAGGGTTTCCACTCGCACACGGATTCTAGCAAATCCCATTCCTTGATCATTAGCCCTGCCACTTGCACTTTACGACTCAAGGCATCTGCTACTACATTTGCCTTTCCCGGATGGTAGTTGATCGTACAGTCGTAATCTTCCAAGAATTCCATCCATCGCCGTTGTCTCATATTCAGTTCCTTCTGGGAGAAGAGGTACCTAAGGCTCTTGTGATCCGAAAACACTTCAAAGGTCACCCCATATAGGTAGTGCCTCCACTTTTTCAGAGCAAACACAACCGCAGCTAATTCTAGATCGTGAGTCGGGTAGTTCTGCTCGTGAAGCTTCAATTTCCTAGAGGCAAAAGCAACCACATTCCGGTTCTGCATCAAAACGCATCCCAATCCTTCTCGCGACGCGTCTGCATATACTGCAAACCCGTCCACTCCATTTGGCAAGACCAGTACCGGAGCCATGGTCAATCTTCTCTTTAATTCCTGAAAACTTGTTTCGCATCGGCCGTTCCAAATAAACTGGCCATGCTTCTTCGTTAGGTCAGTTAAAGGTCCTGCCAGTTTGGAAAAATCTTTAATAAACCTTCGGTAGTACCCAGCTAGCCCTAGAAAGCTACGAATTTCCGTGGGGGTTTCTGGCCTCTTCCAATTTGTCACGGCCTCAACCTTCGCCGGGTCCACCGAAATACCCTCATGAGAGATCACGTGCCCTAGAAATGCCACTTCCTCCAACCAAAACTCACATTTGCTAAACTTAGCATACAGTTGATGTTCCCTCAATGTCTGCAACACCACTCTCAAATGCTCCTCATGCTCCTCGCGTGACTTGGAGTAGACCAAAATGTCGTCAATGAATACCACGACAAATCGGTCTAGATAGGGTTTGAAAACCCTATGCATTAGGTCCATGAAAGCGGCGGGAGCATTAGTCAGTCCAAAGGGCATAACGGCAAACTCGTAATGCCCGTATCTTGAATTGAAAGCAGTTTTCGGAATGTCCTCCTTCCTAATCAACAACTGGTAGTATCCCTGTCGGAGGTCCAACTTCGAGAAGACCACTGCTCCTTGCAGCTGGTCAAACAACTCGTCTATGTGGGGCAGTGGATACTTGTTCTTGATCGTCACGTTGTTCAACCCCCTATAATCAATACACATCCTCAACGTTCCGTCCTTTTTCTTCACAAATAAGACCGGAGCTCCCCAAGGAGACTCACTCTCGCGAATGAATCCCCGCTCCAAAAGATCTTGCAATTGCAACTTAAGCTCTTTAAGTTCTGCAGGCGCCATTCGGTAAGGGGTTTTGGAGATAGGTGCGGTTCCAGGTAAAAGATCTATTCGGAATTCTATCTCCCTTTCCGGAGGTAAGGCCACTAACTCATCAGGAAACACATCCGGAAATTCCCTCACTATCGCCACGTCTTCCACCTTTAACTTATCCGTAGGGGTATTAATTAAGAAGGCCAAAAATCCTTGCGCCCCTCTACTTATCAGTTTCCTAGCTCGAATGCCCGAAATGAGAGCAGATGAGGCTAACCTACCCCTTATATCTAACCTTAAGGTTGCCTCGCCAGGAATGCGAAATTCAACTATTTTCGTTTTACAGTCCAGTTGGGCGTTATATTTAGCTAACCAGTCCATACCCAGAATCACGTCGTACCCCTTAATGGATAAGCTAATCAAGTCCCCTAAAAACCTCCGCTCACCTACCCATACATCACAATCCTTATAAACCATACTAGTCACCAAACGTTGATTCCCCGTAGGTGTACTAACCTCTAAGTCATATGGTAAGCTAGCAGGTTTTATATCAATGCCACACATGAAATCAGGGTTAACAAACGAATGAGTGGCACCAGGATCAATTAAAACTTTGGCAAAGCGGTGGAAAATAGGGATCGTACCTTCCACCACCTCGGAAGACTCTGGGATCTGGTGAGGCTCTAAGGAATATACCCTAGCTGGCACTTTAGGCTTAGATCCGTCTCCCTTGGCTGGTCCAGTATTGGTCCTTGACGGTAGTTGACTCCCCCTTCCATCTTGTTTCAGGACCGGGCATGTAGCCAGTTGATGGTCCGCACTTCCACACCGCAGGCATTTACCCAGTTTCCTCCAGCAATTATCCTCAGTGTGGTTTGTCTTGCCACAGTGCCCACAGGGACCACGAGGTGCCGAAGTCGGGCCACTCGGAACATTTCCCCTCGGTCCGCGCCCAACTTGACCACCCCTGAACGGAGTCCCTCTGCCTGATCCGGACTGTCGACCACCACCCATGCCTCGTCCAAATTTGGAGGGAGTGCTCTTCTCACCCTGTCCAGAAGTACTCCCAGGAAAGCCACGCTTCTTAGCCTGGAAGTTTCGGACCTGTGACCGTGCACTTTCCGCTCGTTGGGCCTTTTCCACGACCTCGCTATACGCGTTGATTTGAGCCACAGCAAGGTCTTTCTGGATCTCAACATTCAAACCCTGAATGAAGCGCCTCACTCGTCGTTGCTCGGTCATGATTAACTCTGGCGCGAATTTGGACAGGCGGGTAAACTGGCTCTCATACTCCGCCACCGTCTGAGCCCCTTGCCGGAGCCGGATAAACTCGTCTTCCTTCCTCTCCTGGACTAGAGGAGGGAAAAACTTGGCATTAAATTCTCGGATGAAGTTCACCCAAGTCCGCGGTGTCTGCTCCCGCTCCCATTTCTGTTGAATTATGTTCCACCAGGAACGGGCTGCCCCTTCGAATTGGAAAACGGCAAAAGTCAACTGCCGTTCATCGGTGTAGTGCAAAGCCGCAAAAATATCAACCATTTTCTCGAGCCATCGCTCGGCAACGTCCGGGTCGGGTCCCCCAACAAACTTCGGTGGGGCAAACTTTTGGAAGCGTTCGAGAGCTCTATCATCGCTCTCGTTATGGTTACCAGGGTTTCCGGGGTTTCCAGGATTAGGGTTTGGGTTCTGGCCCTGTTGTTGCACTACTTGTGCTAATAAGTTGGTCATTTGCTGCATAGCAGCGGCAATTTGTACAGTTGGGTCTATTTGTGGTTCTTGCACATTAGGGTCTATCTGGGGTTCAGGATTTGGTCCAATAGAAGCTTCCCCCGTTTCCCTAATCGGTGTGGGTTGCCTACCGCGCCCACGTCCCCGTCCACTTCGTGTTCCTTCCATAAGGTATACTTGGTCTAGGCAAGATTACTAAACCAAAGCAGTAGCAAAACATGTAAGTAACAAATAAACTTTCACTTAGCACATAGCGATGCATTTCAAACAAGATCACAAGCACACATATATACAAGCCAAACATATATACAAGCAGTCAGTCAGGTACGGCCAAAGCACGTACGTACACAAAAGATCCACCTGAGGATAGGCCTATCAAAAGAGATTTACACGTAGCTAACTCTACATCCAAAACGGTTAGCTAAGGCACTATCCCTATCCCTATATACACACAAGAGCCACCACTAGCCAAAAGAAGCCTCTAAGATCAAGGCCTAATCAGTCGCTGGAGTCTGAGACCCAGGCGATGGGGTAGACTCCTCCCCAGCCTCGGCCCCAGCATACGAGGCCTCGTCACTAGACTCCTCGAGTCCGTCGTCGCATAGGTTAAGGATCGCCTCAGCACGACCCCTGACCTTACGAGCTCGCTTAGTCTCGCGCTCGCGTGCATCTCTCAACTGATCACATAGATCATCAACTCTTTCCTCGACCTCTTGCACGTCATATTCTAGCTCTTTAATACGCGAGGCTTGCTTCTCATTGGTCGCCTTAGCCTGAGTCACCTCAGCTTCCAACGCAGCAACCACAGCTTCAAGCTTAGTATTTTCCTTAGCAAATTCCTCGCGTTCCTTTGCCACCGACAAAACTAGTGTATTTGGGTAGGCAAAGTTGCTACGACACCCACACTGTCGAACGCGGCTGGCCGGGCTCCAACGGACCACGGCCCCCTTCTGCCTAAGTTGATACTTAATCGGCGGCAACGTGCTACGAGGACGATCTCCTGCCGGACGGTCACTCGGGTCACCACTGGCATCCATCCTATAGCAAAGGAATAAACAACATAAATAACCTTAAAAACCATAATCAATAAAACCCTCAAGTCGAGCACTTCTATTACGCCCAGGCTAATTCAAACCTAGGCTCTGATACCACCTGTGACAGCCCCACTTTCCCCTAAGGCGAACCAGAGGGGTTAGCGGACTGCCTGCCCAGCTCTCGCCAGGACTAACGGTACAGTTCACGGCGGTCTATAACGTTTCGGAACATATCGTTGCGCGCAAACAAGTCAAAACGCAAAAATACAAAAAAAAAAACGAAAACCGAAGCCGAAATTTATCTAAACCATAGCCAAGCATATATATACCATGGCAATCAACATTTACAACCATAATGGCATGCCAAAACCATTCATTAAGGAGTACACATTCGATTTGCCTATCAAAAGGAAATGAACCCGTTATACATTAGGGTTTCACTTCAAGAGCTATACAAAAGACATTTACAAGCTCAGTATGGCAATTGACTATCCAGTCCGTTTTCAAAAGCAATTATATCCCTGTAAGGAAAACAAATAACATGGAATGAGCCAAAGCCCAGTGGTATACCACCCAATAAGCAATCAAAGTCATATAAGAATGAACCTTCATTTAAAGTGCACAAATAAGCAATGAAGCAAAACGGTAAAAGGATACGGTCGGCTCTCAAGAGCCCATTTCCACGCTCGCAGTCTTGATCCAACCTCATTGACCCTCCGTCAATGTTAACAGTACCAAACCGTAGACCACACTTTACTTCCACTTCCTTCCACCAAACATACCCCAACCGGGCCCGCACTCCATTTCAGTAGCTTTTGGTAATACTCGAGTTTACCGGAACCAAAGGTCTCATTACCACAAGGTTCCCCAGTACAGTCCCCGTGGCATGATAATTTTCACGACCAAGCCCTCGCTGGCTCGATCCAATTAACTACCATACGGGGTTGAGCTCATAAATGCAGTAAAGCCATTGGATACTCGTCCAACGACATCAAATCAGTTTCCATGAATGGAATGCAGTATCTCATATATCCAGTGCAGTATTTCAGTAAAACAATCAATAGCCATAACTAAAATCACAAGGGGTGAGGGCGATCAAGTACACCCTCACCTCAGTCATTTCCAATAACCAAGTAAGCCTTCAAGGCATCAAATACACATAGCACAAAGCCACATTATAACAAGTAAGTGAGTAATATACTCACCAAGTCAGAAAATGGTGTTTCATACACCGCGGTCACCAAGGCGTCGTGAGCTACCGTCACGCCCTAGAATCAAGCAACAAATGCAATGAGACTCGATAACGAGTCATCTAGCAATGCTAAACACAACCCCAGTAGGGTTTCATATACATAAATGTGCATAAAAGCAAACCAGAAATTCGAAAATGGCCTTAGCCATGGCCCCCATACAAAAAACTGTTTTACACTCATTATGCGGTAATGGCACAACTCTCATTACGAAAATCGGTTGGGGGTGTAAGACCCACCGTTTCGAAGCTATGGAACAGGGCTACAATAATGTAGAAGGTCACTCAATCCAGTTCTTAACACAACTAGGTCAAATATGCCAAATACTAACCCAGAATTCCGAAAACAGGTTTGCAAAACACAGAAAACTGTAATCGGTACATCTCAGTCCATACAAGTCCAAATGTCGAAATTCCAAAGGCATATGTTAGCTAAGACACTCAGCTACATTTCATCAGAAGACACCAACTCCAAAATCTAAACCAATTCCAGTCAAAATGGCCAATTACTATCGCAGTTTTCGCATTCTGCTCAAAGCAGAACAGCTACAGTAATTTCGTCATAACTCATTCTACATTAATCCAAATGACCTGAAATTTTACAGGCACATCAACCTCATCAATACCTACAACTTTCATGTTTTGAGCAAAGTCAAATTCGGCCTCTAACACAGTGATCTAAAACCGGACAGAATTGGGCTTCAAGAACCCTAAATTTCCAATTTTCCATCCAAATCCAAAATTAGTTGCATTTAACCACATTTGACATCCACTAGAGCCATTTCCAACCATTACAATTCATCATACAAGCCCCCAACATCAAGATCATATTAAACCAGAAAAATTCTCAATAAAATGAAAACTTCACCAAAACATGCCAAATCAAGGGGTAAATCATATAATCCTTCACTCATGCCACCAATAAGCATACTATCACCATCATTAGAGGTAGTAAGGGGTTTAAGCAACACTTACCAAGAAATCAAGAGAGAGAGGGATGTAGGACACCTTTGCTCTTCAAACAAAACTCACTACACAACTTACTAACACTAGAAGGCAAGTTTCTATGGAGTGAAATCTTGTTTATGGCCTTGATTGAGATGATTTGCTAGTAGAAACTTGAAGATTGGAGAGGTTTTTCTTCTTGTAAGAGAGAGAGAGAGGGCCGGCCATCCAAGAGAGAAAAATGGTGATTTTTGGTGAATTTTTTGGATATTTAACCTTTGGTCAAAAAAAGTCAAAATTGTGAATAGTAAATCTTAAAAGTCATCCAATAAGAAGGTGACACTTGTCACCTTCATAAATGCATCCCTATCTTTCTTTTCTCTCTCACATCAATCATTCACACATTCTACTTATCTCTTAACACCCGATAAATTTATAACAGTATCCGAAACTTAACCTTATTGGCCGAATTTTTCCGAACTTTTCGCACTAGTGGGTCCCACATCCATTATTTATCCTTAATTTTCTAAAATTTCTCCAATGCTAGAAAAATCATCTTAAAACTATAACTGCTCATAAAATCCTCTCAGAAAATATTTCTAAGCCAGAAAATGCAAAATTATGCAATTAAAGGGGAATAAACCCTAGGAAAATAATTAGGGTTTTACGGGCTCTCACATTTAGTCAAAATTTTCTTAATCTAACCCTTAAATTTATCACGTTTGGATGTTTCTTATATGGATGTAAATCTAAATTTATAAAATATTGAAAGGGACAAAATGTCCATTCAAGGGTGTAGACACCAAAAATTTCATTTATTTAACTTAATGTTAGCTTTATTTTTTATTCTTATTTTTTATTTTATTTTATTAAATGTTAGATAGTGTTATTTTTACTTATTTTTATAAAGGGAAATTTGCCAAATTAGTCTCTAACATTTACACAAAAAACTTTTTTAGTCCCTAACATTTAAAATCAGATAGAATAGTCCTTAACATATAAATTATGATCCATTTTGGTCCTAATGCTCCTATTTGCTCATTTCTCCGACTGAAAATAGCACACCTTTCTCACGTGGGCATATTTTCAAGGGCAAAATCGAAAAACACACTTGATTTCCCTCCTAAAACAAAAAGTACACTGGACCACCACCCCTTTTTCACCTTTCCCCCTCAAACTACAGCCATAAGAAACCCCCTAATTCTCTATCATTCAACAGGTGGTGAATGAGCGCCAAACACTTGAGGGCCACGATCCAATCTTAGGTTTTTCCTAACTTTTCGAAACCGTCGGCACGCAAGCATTGGCGTAGCCTCAGGAAAAAGAGGTTAGATGGAGGATTTCTCGAATGTACTTCTCCCCAGCAAGGTTGTCATCATGGCTAGTAGCTTTAACAATAGCAACTTCTAGCTCAGGGACCTTATTGCTCGCTATTTTGGCGATTCTTATGTTGGTTTGTATGACGCCCCCACTTCTCCCAAGGGCGAAACGTAGGGTATCAGCGGGACGCCTGCCTTGATCGCGCCAGGACTTAATACTTAAAATGAGAAAATAGATTCCACACTAAAAGAAAGCTCTATTTACTCTATTATAGCTTCAAAAGTTGCATAGACTAGTTCATCAAGTCATACATACCACGAGTACCAGAAAGTAAACCGTAGAAAATCTGATAACTACAACCACCACGACAACTATATACATCTTGCTTGTCAACTTATAACAAGTACAAGTTCAACTCGTCCATAATCAAAACACTAAACACCTACCCGAGCGATCCCCGCATCGGCTCCCTGCTAAGGAAAACAAATAGAATGGGGTAAGCTATATGCTTAGTGAGTAATCAGGTGGGGAAAAATATAAACTCACATAATTAAACAAGTAAATTAGGATATTTCACATCAATGACAGAAAAGAAACATCACAGTGGTAGGATATGGGTGGCTCCAAAGCCAGTTCAATTCCCCGAGCTTGAACGCCTGTTGACACTCCGTCAACCAAAGTACTCATGGTCCTTAGACTCCACTTAACTTTCCCCATTCACCTTATCAACCCCCGCTGGCCAGTCAACAGCACACAGCAGCTCGAGCGAAATAAAATAACTTAGCTTTCGTCAAAGCTTTAACAAGGAACTAAATCCCAAGTTTAGCATGGAACTATCTTCGACCAAGCCCCAGCTGGCTCGAAGAGTTCGTCTACCCTTGGAACCGGGCTGGAACCAAGCCCTGAGATATCCAATCTCTCAATAGATGGTATCTCTCAACAAAGTACACAACAAAGTACTAACCCCAAACAGCACACAGCAAATGGGATTTAATTCAAGTTAGGTAATCACCCCCATTAGCACACAGCAAAAGGGTGATACTCAAGCCATGCAATCACCCTCATCAGCACACAGCAAAAAGGTGATACTCAACATAAGGCATGTATTCTCACATAGGAAATCAAAACAAAGGATGGGCTTAGGTTGAGTGAGATAAAGTACACCCTCGTCTAAGTACCCATTTAACATATACAAAGCACTCTAACAATTCCACATCAATAACAACTCAATTACTCACTTGATAAAGCTTGGCATGAAAACGATACAATTCACTGAGCTTGACCGTCACCGTCAAAAGCCTCACAATCTGTATTGACAGATTATATACACACATAAGTGAAACGGCCATACAATAGCAGTTTATAACTTAAACGATCGAATACGGTCGAAAACGGTAAAAAAAAATAAAAAACAGTAAAAAATGACATTAAGGCCAAAAGAATGTCAAAATTGGCCGAAACGGCTGGAATGGTAACAAAATAACAAAAGTAGACCTAAACGGTCCAAAACGGCAAAAACTGTTGAGAAATGTACTTGCGCGTGCGTGGAAATGAAAATGATACAAAACAGGTTGCACGATTTTGCCCATAACTGGAGCTGTGATTATCGGATCAAAATGTAATAGGTAGTGTCTCGAAACTTAAACAAAAGGTTACAACTTCCATGAAGACACCTCGACCCAGTTTTTAGTGTATCCAAGTTAAATTTGCAAGATACAGAACTAGAACTCCAAAGGCTAGTTTATCTTTCTCGTGAAAATTTGGCGGCATGTCCCTTGTGTTTACCCATTTTCTAGCCATTTATGGCTTCAATATTTTCCTCAAATAGTCCCAAAGTCACACATAGAATAACCTCATTTCAATAGCCGTTCAACAGGCTCAAAGTCATACAAATACAAAATTAAACTAGGTACATGTCCGGAAATGAAATGTAAGGCATAAATTAAAAGACAGATTTGCTGTCACCTAGCGTAACGAGCACAACCGAAGTTACGCTTATCGGATTGGGATGCAATTGATACCATTTTGAAGCTCAGACAAATGCTTACAACTTTGATGAAGACCACTCAGTCCAGTTCATAGTGTATCTAGGTCAAAAGTCCGGATTACAGAACCAAAAGCTCACATTCGGGCTACTTAACAGCATTATGTGTAAATGATAATAACTCAGACTACCGAAGTCCAATTGGGGTGTTTTCAGTTGCTTTGGAAAGCTGAAACATTGGGCTAAAACTTTCATGTTTTGACTAAAAGCTAGTTCAGTACGTATCAAGGTGAAAAAATGCAACCAACTTAGTGTACTGTCAAACCTGTCCACTGACTTTACTCCTATGGCAGTCAGTGTATTTTCATCTTTTCACAGGCTACGTTGCTCCGATTGAGCTGAAATTTATAGGCAACTATATAATATCATTGCCTACAACTTTCATGTTTTGTACTAAGTCTAATTTGGCCTCTAACATGGTGAACTAGAACCTGGCAGAATAGGGGAGGTGCAAAACCGAAAATCTGGAATTTATGCCTACAAGTGCTAATCTTCATTATTCTAGCTTAAAACACTACCTCACCTCCTTATCTACACTTATTCCCATCATAATCCATCTAAACAAGAAGAAATATGGTTGATCAATACAAACCCTAACTCACCAATTCTCCCAAAATCCCCACAACTACTTCCATAGCTACCAATTTGACCAAATCATGAGTTATATAACAACTTAAACAAAAGTAAAAGAACCAAAGATAAGGGACAACCAATATACCTCAGGTACAAGCTTTCAAAGGATATCCTCCACCTCTCTTAGAAACTTTTGGTTCCTTAAGCCTCCCAAGCTCCCAAACTAGTGATTAATCAGTTTAGATTTCTTGTTTTCTCACTTAAGTGGATCAAACTCAAGATGGATTATGGTTTCTTTCTCTTGTTTTTTCCCTCCAAAGCCACGACCAAGACCAGCAAGAAATGAAGAAAAGTCATCTAAGAAGAAAGATAAGAAGCTAGGAATTAAGTTGATCAAACAACCATGGAATGGTTGCCACTTGTCGCGATGAGTTTAGCTTTTAAAATTTTCTTTTCTCTCTCTTATTTTGGTCCACACTTCACACCGGATAGTCATACTACGGGAAAACGTGAAAATCCTAATTCGCTTTAACTTGAAAATAGACAGCAAAAACCTTACTTCTATATTCATGTACACTTATTATGGGGTGATTGGGTAGTAGGGCCATAATAAATGAATAATTTCCAAATAAAAGGGCATTTTTAAGAAAAACGTGAGGGGTTTTACAATTCCATAAATTGAATTTAGGGTTTCGGTTGAAATATGAGAAATTTGAGAAAACGGTCAGTCACAAGTGAAACTAGGGTTTTGATTAGACTTTTAGGGTTTCTAGTCTTTTAAAACAAAACAAGGTTTTAAATCAAATCCAAAGAAATAACTTTAGTATCTTCTTTGAAACAAAATAATGTTTTAAAATAAAAATAAACTAAAGAAACCGTAATATCCTCTTTGAGACTAAACAAAAGATGATCCTAAAAGTTGGGGTATCACAGTTTGGTCCTTCACTATCTCGATCTCCTTTCGAATCATGCTAGGCACCTTGATCCAAAGGATTTGACGGTTCGAAAGCTGAGAATCTCAAATCAAGATGCAAAAACTAAAAGCAAGAACTTGTTTCTATCAAACGGGTGGAAGAAAGGAGGAAATGGAATGATGATTTCTGGGGAAACCTAGAGCAAATCTAGCTGAAATAGAAGTAGGGTTTTTGAGTTCGGAGTAATGGGTTTGTTGCTGCAATCTCTCCCTCTTTTGTTCTAGATTTGCTACAAGATTTGAGTTTCGATGGGTATGTGTATGTGTGGTCATGGAGAAGGGGATTTTTTTTGGGCGGGGGAGGAGGGGTGTGGGTGGGTTTTAGAAGGGAGATTCTGAAACGGGAGATTCCTCAGGTTATGCCTGTTAATTAGGGGATGCCGTGAATTAGGACCAAAATCAAGTGTGTTTTCCGATTTTACCCTTGAAAATATGCACATGTGAGAGAGGCATGCTATTTTTAGTTGGAGAAATGAGCAAATATGAGCATTAGGACAAAAATGGATCATAATTTATATGTTAGGGACTATTCTGGCAGATTTTAAATGTTAGGGACTAAAAAAGTTTTTTGTGTAAATATTTGGGACCAATTTAGCAAATTTTCCTTTTATAAATTAGGTTCATAATTTTTATTTTTAAGATATTTTTGCAATCAAATTTCTCAAAAAGGAAAATTCTCATAAAGATTCAAAAATTTGTTTTTAATCCTCTTAGGTTCAATTTATTTAAAATAAATGAAAATTTTGCAATGTAACTTCAATTAGGAATTAACTTTGTTTGTTTACCAAAATTAATTTTGGAAAAAAAAAACCATGAATTGTACCAGAATTGCAGCTCCATTTCACCGCCCATTTTTCACTCATTTTTCGGGTTTTTCTTTCTCCCAAACTTTGGCCACCTCATTCCCTTGGATCTTTGTCAAGAACCTTCTGGAGCAACAGCCATCGGGTGGCTCTCAAATGCCTAGCAAATCTCAACTCTCATCCTCACCTTTGAGGTGAGGGTTTGAGAGTTTATGTTCCATATAAGTAGAACAAAAACTGTGATACCCCGAAAATTAGGAGGTTGCTTGTAAAGAAAATACTAAAGTGTATTTCTTTGGGTTTGATTTAAAACCTTATTTTGTTTTAAAAGACTAGAAACCCTAAGATTTTAATCAAAATCCCTAATTTACTTGTGACCAACCGGTTTTCTTAAATCTCTCATATTTTAATTGAAACCCTAATTTTAATCACTGGAATTGTAAAATCCCTCACGTTTCTCTTAAAAATTTCCTTTTATTTGGAACTTATGATTTTATTATAGCCCTACTACCGAATCATTCCACAATAAGTGCAAATGAACCTAGAAAGTAAGGTTTCACTTTTCGTTTTCAAGTTGGAGCAAGTTAGGGTTTTCACGTGTATCCGTAGTGTAATTATCCGGTACGGAGCAAGGATCAAATTTGGTGCTTAAGAGTGACTTTTAGGTGAGAAATAATATGTGGTTAGAAGCAATGATATAAAGTTAGTGAATAGGAAGTAAAAACCCTAATACGTGTGATTTAAGGAAAAACGGTGCGAACTGACGTGTACCGTGCACTACCGATTGAACACATCACTTGACCACCACTTTCTTACCATACAAGCTCATTAATATTTGAGCAAAATATCTCCTTATTTCCAGCTGGCTTTGACCAAAATTTAGGGCTAAAAATGCAAGGAAAGAAAAAGAAATTTTTGTTGGCTTTGGTGGTGACAAGTGTCACACCCTTATGGCTCCTTGACCAAGCCAAGTCCAGCCTTCTTATCATCTTGTTGGCTTCATTTTCACTCCATTTTTCTGCTGGTTGGCCGAGACAAGAGAGAGGGAAAGAGAGAGCAAGAGTTTCACCATTTCATCTTGATTTGCACCATCCAAGTGAGGAACCAAAATTCTAAACCGATTAAATTGTGAGTTGTGACTTTGGAAAGCTAGGGGAATCAAAAATTTCAAGAGGAGGTGAAGTATTACTCTTGCAAGCTTCTTTTGTTGAGGTATAAGGTCTAACCCATAGCTTTGGTTCTTTTATTTTTGATTAAGATGTTATATAATTCATGTTTTGGTTAGATTAGTTGTGATACAAGTTGTTGTGATGATTTTTAAGGTGATATATGTAAGTTAGGGTTTGATGATTTCTGCCTATACTTCCTATATGGAGGATATATGTTGTATCCAAGCTTATATAGGAGGCTGTGGTGGTGGATTGAGGCAAGAAATGAAGAAAGTTTCATTGAATCCCTAAATTTCCAGATTTCTGGAAAATTTCAGCCCTGTTCTGTCTGGTTTTATTGCATCATGTTAGAGGCCGAACTAGGCTTAGCATAAAACATGAAAGTTGTAGATAATGATATTTTATAGGCGCCTACAAAATTTCAACTCAATCAGAGCAATGTATCCTGTGAAAAGACCAAAATACCCTCGCTGCCCTAGGATATTTCCAGTGACCCGTTTTAGACAGTTCATCTAGTTGACTGCATCTGTTCACTATGATCCGTGCTGATTTAGCTATTTTCCAAAACATGAAAGTTTTAGTACTCTGTCTTAGCTTCTAAACTCTTCAAAGAACGCCTTAAACGGACTTTGGTAGCCTGAGATATGACCATTTAAATGTAGTACGGTTAATTAGTCGATTTGTTGGAACCTGGTTCGGTGAACTGGGAATTTGACTGGGTTACACTGGAAATTTGACTAAGTGATCTTCATGAACGTTGTAGGCCTTCATCTTAGCTTCGAAACGGTATAAGTTGTACACCAATCCGATAAGCGTAGCCTCGGATGTGTCCTTTCCGCAAAACCCTATCAAATCTGTCTTTTACAAAACCTCATTTCCGCACTTGTTATTAACTTGAATTTTGTACTTGTATTTGTGAGAACCCGTAACTTTTCCATTTTCTAGGTTTATTATCTTTAATGGCATGTTTTCTGCATTTTCTTGATTAGGAAAATTTCTAGATAATTTTTGTGAGTAAATAGGATTTTCAGATGATTTTTCTAGTGTCAAATAGTTTTTGAGAAATTAAGAGCGTATACCGGACGTGGGACCCGCTAGTGCGGAAAGTTCGGAAAAATTCGGCCAACTAGGTTAAGTTTTGGATACTGGAATTAACTTACCGGGTGTTAAGAGATAATTAGAGGGTGCTATTTGGATTGGTGTGAGAGGAAACAAAAAGATAGGGATGCATTAAATAAAGTGACAAGTGTCACTTAGTGAGTGGATGGACTTGAAGACCACTATTCACCTTTTTCCATTTGACCAAATAAATCACAAAAATTACCAAAATTTCACCATTTTCTTCTTCTCTAGTGGCCGGCCCTCTCTCTCAAGAAAGAAAGAAAGAAAACTCTCCAAGTTTGCTTCAATCTTGCTCCAATCTACCAAATCAACCATTTACTCTTGTTTTTGTTCCATAGAAACCCTTAAGGGAGTGTTTGTGAGTTGTTTTGTGGAGTTATTTGGAAAGCTAAGAGGACTAGTTGCTCTCTCTCTAGTGTTGCTAAGGTAAGTTGAGAAGGACCCCTGTCCTCCCTCTAATGATGCTTAATTCATGATTAGTGGAGGTATAAGATGCAATTTTATGGATTATATCTTGATTTTTGGTTGGATTGGTGAAGTTTTATAATTATTGGGGATTTTTCTGTTTTCATATGAATATGATTATGTGGTCATGTATGATGATTGGAGATGGTATTTAATGAATCTAGAAGGTGGAAAAAGTGGTTAATTGCAAGAAATTTATGTTTTGGAAGGAAAATTGGAAAACTAGGGTTCATGTTCCTACATTCTGTCCGGTTTTCTAGCTCATAGTTAGAGGCCGAATTGGCCTTGGGTTAAAACATGAAAGTTGTAGGGAATGATATTTTAGAGGTTTCTGCAAAATTTCAGGTTAATCGGAGCAGCGTAGCTGGTGAAAAGACCGAATTACCCTTGCTGCACTGGTTTTAACCCAAATTTGATAGTTGCATCTGTAATTGGTTAATTTGGTTGGGAATGCTTCCGAATTGGTTGTTGAGGTCTTCTGATGAAATGTAGCCTTGTATCTTAGCTTTCGGATGGCTTTGGAATTTCTGGATTTGGACTTAGGTAGGCTGACTTATGATATTTGAACCAGAATGCATTCTGTGAATCTGGTTTTGCGGTTCCGGTGTAGTCTATTGCATTTTTGACCTGGTTACACTCAAAACTGGGCTTAGTGACCTTCTGTAATATTGTATCCCTATATCTTAGCTTCGAAACAGTGTATCTTGTACCTCCATCCGATAATCGTAGTGCCTTTGGCGCCAAAACCGTAAAATGATGTCAAAAACTGTTTTTTTTTGGTTAACACTTAACTCCATTTCCGGATTTTCTGGTTTCCTCTAATGCTTATGTATGCTTATGGAGCCCTATTTTGGTGGTATTTGAAATTGGTTTATGAATTGTAATTGAGTCTTATTGTGCTTATTTGAATATTTTAGGGCTTGACTTTCATTTCCGGACTTTTCCCTAGCTTGAATTGTATTTGTACTACTTGGAGCTTACTAAACGGCTATTGAATGAACTTATGTTGTGTGTGACTTTGGGACTGGTTGAGGAAAATAATGAAGCCATGAAGGCTGGAAAAGTAAGCAAATTTAGGGAAAATGCTGTCCAATTTTCTAGGCCGTTTATTTCCTTTAAGTTTGACTTGCCTTTTGGTAGAAATGAAAGGCTTTTGGGTTGTTTGAGTGTGACGCCCCGGAAAAAAAAAAGAGTTTGAGAACCCGGAAATTTTCTAATTTTCTAGGGTTTATTTTTTTAATGCCCGCCTTTTCTACATTTTCTTGATTAGAAAAATTCCCCAGATAAAGTTTATGAGCAAAAATAGTTTTAAAATGATTTTTCTAATATCGGTTAGTTTTTGAGAAATAAAGAGCGTATATCGGACGTGGGACCCGCTAGTGCGAAAAGTTCGGAAAAATTCGGCCAGTTAGGTTAACTTTTGGATACTGGGTTTAATTTACCGGATGTTAAGAGATAATTAGAGGTTGCTTAGATGGTTAATGATGGAGAGACAAAAGGATAAGTGTTACAATTAAAAGGTGCTAGGTGTCGCGACCCGATTGGAGTTGGACTTTGACTTAACTTTCTTACCTTTACTAAATACCAAAATTTGACCAAAAATATCCCATTTCTTCTTCCTTCTTGGCTGAACACTTGAGAGAAAGAAAGAGAGGAAAAGTTTCATCTTCAACTTCAAATCCAAGCCAAATCTTAAGTTCCAACCATTGGAAACTCAAATTACTCCATACAAAGTGCTAGTTAAGGAAGATTAGGAACTTGAATGGAAGGATTTTTGGAGGACAAAGCCTAAGCTCCTACCTTTCTTGTGGTTTTAAGGTATTTTGCCAAGAACATCCTCTTTACTTCAATTAATTGCTTATTAGTGGTTTTTAGTTGTTTTAGATGTTGTTTTGTGGAAGATTAGCACTTGAATGCATGAATTCCAGATTAGGCTTTCACTAAGCCCTATTCTGCCCGTTTCTGTTTGACCAGGTTAGAGGCCGAATTAGCCTTAGCACAAAACATGAAAGTTGTAGAGAATGATATTTTCTAGTTACCTGTAAATTTGCAGCTCAATCTGAGCTCGGTAGCTTGTGAAAAGACCGAAATACCCCTGCTATCCTGTTTCTATCCGAGAATAGTAATCAGCTTTGGTAATTGGGTATTTTGACTGGGAATACTACCGATTTGGTTGTTGATGTCTTCTTAGGAATTATACCCTTGTATCTTAGCTTTCTAATGGCTTTGGAATTACCTGAATTGGAGTTGTGTGTGCTGAGATATGAGTGAATAAAGCAGGACTGCTAGTTGATTTCTGCAGTGAATTTCGAACTGGAAAATCTGGAGTTGTTTTGGAAAATTTGACCTAGTTAGGGTGAGAACTGGACTGAGTGGTCTTCATAAAAGTTGTAGGGAATGATATTTTAGAGGCGGCTACAAAATTGCAGGTCAATCGGAGTAGTGTAGAATGAGAAAAGTCGAAATTACTATTGCTGTTCTGGTTTTACCCGAAATGGAGAATTGCGCCTGTAATTGGTTGTTTTGGCTGGAATTGCTTCCGAATTGGTTGTTGGGGTCTTCTGATGAAATTTAGCCCTGTTTCTTAGCTATCATATGGTTTTGAAATTTCTGGATTTGGACTTGTAGAGCCTGAGTTATGATATTTCCGCTAGAATGCGTTTTGGTGAATCTGTTTTACATTTTTGATATGGTATCTTGCATTTTTGACCTGTTTGCACTCAAAACTGGGTTGAGTGACCTTCTATAATATTGTAACCCTATCTCTTAGGTTCGAAACGGTGTATCTTGCAACTTCATCCGACAATCGTAGCGCCTTTTGTACCATTACCGCAAAATGACGTCAAAACCTGTTTTTCTGGTTTTGAGCTTAACTTTCATTTCCGGACTTTTTCCTAACTTGACTTGTCTTTGTACTACTTGGACCTTGCTGAATGGCTATTGGATGAACTTGTTGTTGTGTGTGTACCTTTGGGACTGGCTGAGGAAATAATGAAGCCATGATGGCTGGAAAAGTAAGCAAATTTGGGGGAAGTGCTGTCCGAACTTTTAAAGGACTTGTTTGCATTGAGTTTGTGATCTAAGACTTGGATTTGAGCAAGACAATGATATATGATGGATGATTCTGAGCCATGGAGGTGAGTGACCTCAAACTACTTCTAAAGTTATTTATGAACCGTTTCTTACATTATTTACTTTTAAACTGTTTCCAAAGTTACTTTTGAAATGTTTTCTTGCATATCATGCGTGCTGGCATGTGAGTGTGCCTTGTTTGCTATATTTGTTGACTTCATGACTTGTATTTTGGTTGATAACGTGTTAAGCGCTTATAATGATTTCCAAAACGAGTTTTCGAGGCGAGTGTGTACTTTATCGCACTCGACCTCGATAAATGTGAAATTTTCGACCCAGCCATTGCGCATGAATGTAAGCCTTTTGGGCTGAACTGGCCATTGCCCCTTGTTACCGGTCGTCTTGAGCCAGAAGCGGACTCGGTCAGGCGATTAGGAACTTGGGTGAACGTTTGGTATACTCGAGTATTACCTATGTAGGTTGGTGGAGCCTGACCAAAAGCCAGGGACGGGGTGAATGAAATGAAATGAATGACCAAATGAGCGAGGAAATGTCAGGAGAATGAATGTATCCTTTCATGAATGTTACTATCGCTTTCCATTGTAAATGTTTCTTGAATTATTGATAATCCATATTTACTGTTTTGCAAATGTTGTAGTTGTTTCCGGATTTATCATTTGATTTATGACATCATTGCTATATGACATCATTGAAATGAACTATTGTGAAACCGATTTGATTAATGATTTTCTGGTTACTCGCTGAGCTTTTAGCTCACCCCAAAAACTATTTTATTCCCCTCCACAGGGCTCGTGGCGAAGGAAGGACTTGTAGTACTTGTGCACGTGTATGGATGGCCTAAACTTTGTACAATTTTGGATTTGGAATTATTTTATGTATATTTGGGATTAGTTTCCGCTGCATTTGTGACATGTAATTATTGGAGACGGATGTGTATTTGTGGACCATTTGATGTATACTTGAGATTTGTATTGTATTTATTTGAGGACTGTAGTGAACGACTGAGTCCCGGCGAGAGCTGGGCAGGCAGCCCGCCGAACCCTGGGGTACGCCCTAGGGGGAGGTGGGGCCGTCACATTGAGCCTAGGTCTTCATGTTACCTTTTCGTTTCCAATTTTGCATCCTTGCTTTAGTAATTATTTGGCGAGGCCTACGACTGGTTGTCGAGCCTCACATGTGTATTCTGTATACTCGATTTTGAAAATGGAACCTTCAATTGTTTTACTTCGATTATTTTAGGGTTTCTTGGTGATTAAAGCTCTCTTTTGGGCAAAAAACTTTTGAGGTATCTGTACTGACACCGGTGAGTGTTCCACTACCTGCTACCCGTTATATGAAATATCTGAATATCTGAAATACTTGATTTATGACTGTTGGAGCCAAATACTGTTTTGATAAAATGGAGGCGAGGGTGTACTTTATTACACTCGTTCTCTTGTCTGTTCATATGGCAATTTTGAGTACGTATCTGAATCTACTATCTGTATCTGTATCTGTTCTGACGTCGTTTGGAAGCTTGTATCCAACGACCTTTCCGTGACCTCTGAGCTCAACCCCTGTGGCTAGTTATTCGAGTCGGGCCGGCAAGGGCCTGGTCGATTAGATAACGAACCACGGTAGTCTGTTTTGGGATCTTTGGGTATTGAGACCCTTGATTCCAGTATACTCGAGTATTACCAATTCTGATCTAATTGGATTTCGGGCCTGGTGGGGGTATGTGAGGTGGAAGGAATCGAAGAAAGTGGAGTCTACGGCTGGTTACTTCTGTAACGTTGACGGAGTGTCAACTGTTATTTCGATCAAGTTTCGGTGAAGCAAATGGGAATTTGGCTCCTGAGAGCCACCCGTATCCTTTCTGTCTATGGTGTTTGTTCACTTCTTTATTTGATGCACCTATGTGATTAATTGAATATGAGGTTCCATGTTTATTATTTGTTATTATTTTGGTACCTCATTGAGCGTAAGCTCACCCCTTCCCATTATCTTTGTTTTCCTTACAGGGAACCACTTTTGGGGCTAAGATGGTTTGACGCACAAGTCGAGCTAGTTTTATTGTATTTTTGTAAAGCTCCTCGATAGTTGGAAAACCCTAAATGTATTTTGATCTAATTATCTTCTTTTGTTCCGTAAATTACCAATGTATGTGTATAAAACTATTTACCCTGTTCATGTATCCTATTTGGATTGGAAATGTTTTCCCGAGTCATATGGCCACATCTGTACTCGTTGGGCTCCTGGCGAGGTGGTGATGTGGCAACCACTATTTGTGACGCCCCGAAAAATATGAGTATGAGAAACCAAAAATTTTTATATATTTTCTCGACATTATTTTGTTTTCTTGTCTATAAGTTTGTTTTCTTCAATATATTAATTTTTTATACATTTCTATAAGGAAATATAGTTTCCAAATCATTTTCTTGATCCAAGTTAGTCCACGTTAATTTTGAAGTGCGTTTTGAACGTGGGGCCCGCTAGTGCGGTAAATGCGATATATTTTTGATAACTTGTTGGAGTTTTGTGCTAAGTGATATTTTTCTACAAGGTGTTAAGAGATAATTATGGATTGATATGAGAGAGACAAAAAAGATAAGTTTTAAACCTAAAGCTGACAAGTGTCACTTTCTTACGCAAGGGTGGACTTTGACCATTTTACTACCTTTACTAATTGATTAAAAACTTGACCCAAAATTCATCTTCTTCATAAGCTCCTTGGCCGAACCTCTTGGAGACAAAAAGAGAGAAAAGCTTCCAGTTTCTTCCTTCTATTTCTTGCCCAATCTCACAAACCAACCGTTAAAACCGTGATTTGCTCCATAAAAACCTTTCTCTTGGTGGTATTAAGGTGTGTGGTGAAGTGGTTTGAGAAGCAAAGGTGCTAAGTTGGGTCTTTCCTTGGGTTTGCATGGTAAGTGACTAAGGAACCTTTCCTTTGATCTTGATAATGTTCAATTAGTGATTGGTGGTGGTTGAATAAGTGATTTTATGGATGATTTCATGATTTTGGTTGAAATAAGTGAAGTTTTATATTTAATTAGGATTTTTCTGTTCTCATATGATTGTTATTATGTGGTTATGTATGATGATTGGAAATGATAGTTGAGGAAGCTAGGAGGTTGAAAAAGTGATTAATTGCAAGAAATTTTTGTTTTGGAAGGAAATTGAAAAAAACTAGGGTTCCTTGTTCTTCATTCTGTCCGGTTCTATTGTACCATGTTAGAGGCCGAATTGGCCTTGGCCTAAAACATGAAAGTTGTTGGGAATGACATTTTAGAGGTGCCTACAAAATTTCAGGTCAATCAGAGTAGCGTAGCTTGAGAAAAGTCGAAATTACCGTTGCTGTCCTGGTTTACCCAGAATTGGAGAATTGCTTCTGTAATTGATTATTTTGGTTAAGAATGCTTCCGAATTGGTTGTTAAGGTCTTCTGATGAAAAGTAGCCCTGTTTCTAAGCTTTCGGATGGCTTTGGAATTACTGGATTTGGACTTCGGTAGCCTGATTTATGATGTTTACGCCGGAATGCGTTTTGTAAACCTGTTTTTGTGATTCTGGTGTAGTATATTGCCTTTTTGACCTAGTTGCACTCGAAACTGGGCTGAGTGACCTTCTATAATATTGTAGCCCTGTTTCTTAGCTTTGAAACGGTGTATCTTTCACCTTCATCCGACAATCGTAGTGCCTTTGGTGCCATTACCGCAAAAGGATGTCAAAAGCTATTTTTCTGGTTTTGAGCTTAACCTTCATTTCCGAACTTTTCCCTAGCTTGACTTGTACTAGTACCACTTGGAGCTTGCTGAATGACTATTGGATGAACTTGTTGTTGTGTGTGTACCTTTGGGACTGGCTGAGGAAATAATGAAGCCATGATGGCTGGAAAAGTTAGCAAATTCAGGGGAAGTGCTGTCCGAACTTTGAAGGGACTTGTTTGCATTGAGTTTGTGATCTAAGACTTGGATTTGAGCAAGGCAATGTTATATGATGGATGATTTCTGAGCCATGGAGGTGAGTGACCCAAAACAATTGTTAAAGCTTCTTATGAAATGTTTCTTGCATTATTTACTCGATTGCATCTCATGCGTGCTTGCATGTGAATTCATGATATGATTTTGGCTTCAATGAGTTCTTGGGGAGTCTTGTGCTGGACACCAACGTCTCCACCTCTGTTTACTTGGAGCAAATGGCTCCGGAGCTCAAAAAGGGGCTCCCTCTTAATGTTAATGTTAATGTTAAATGATCTATTTGAGCGTTGGGTGTTCAAGTACTATGATTTCACTGGCTCACGAGAGCAATAAACGGACATTTGTTCTTTGAATCATGACATCATCGAAAGGATCGAAATGCAATATGGTGAAATATATTTGATTACTGATTTTTCTGGTTACTCGCTGAGCTTCTAGCTCACCCCAAAAATATTTTATTCCCCTCCACAGGGCTCGTGGCGAAGGAAGGCTTGTAGTAATTATTCGCGTGACCGGATGGCATATATTTTGTACAGTTTGGATTTGGAATCATTTTATGTATAGTTGGGAGTTGTTTCCGCTTTGCTTATGACATGTAATTATTGGAGAATTTGATGTAATATTTGAGTTAGGGGAGGTGGAGCCGTCACACTATTCATTTTTGGTGTTGATTTTTGTTTTGCTATTTGGCGACTATAAATCGTTTGAGCGCGCTATTACCTTCCTGAACGTTTTCAATTTCTTTTAACGATTCGACTGAGACCTGGCGAGAGCTGGACAGGCGGTCCGCCAAACCCTTTGGTTCGCCTTAAGGGAAGGTGGGGTTGTCACAGTATTGTCTTGAGCCTATTGAACGGCTATTGAGATGGATTGTGTTGTGTGTAATTTTGGGTTTGAATGAGAAAAATAATGAAGCCAAATGGCTGGAAAATTTGGTAAACACAAAGGGCATGCTGCCTGAATTTACGCTCGAGAACTAGAGAACAATACTTGCAACTTGAGTAAGGGCTAAGAGTGAACATCACTTGAACCATCTAGGATATTTGAATCTTCTTTTACCGAGGTATATAAGTAAGGACTTTGTGACAGCCCCACCTTCCCCTAAGGTGAACCAAAGAGGTTAGCGGACTGCCTGCCCAGCTCTCGCTAGGACTAACGGGTCAGTTTACGTCGATCTAATACGTTCCGGAACATACCCACGCGCGCAAACAAGTCAAAATCACAAAATAAAATAAAAATGAAAACGCGCCGATGATGAACAATGCCGAACACGTCAGAATCCGGAGTTCAACCATACATCAATCCAACATATACATACATTGAAATTCAACATTTACAACCAAATGGCATGCCACAAAAACCATTCATCATGAATATACATGTTTGGTTTGCCAATCAAAAGAAATGAACCCAATACACATTAGGGTTTCATTCAAAGAGCTATTCATAAGATACATTTACATGAGCTCAACTTGACAACCAACTAACACAATCTTTTCCAAAAGTGGTCATTTTCCTGTAAGGAAAACAAATGGAACGGAATGAGCTCAAGCCCAGTGAGTCACTACCACATAAGCAACAAAGAGCATTTAGCATAACCTTTCATTTCAGGTACACAAATAAGTGAGATGCCATGAACAACATCTGGTGTTAAATCTGTGTTTTGGGTCATTTTTATTGTCTTAATCTAGCCCATGAAGTGTTTTATCATTGCATTCTGTTAAGATGAGCTTGGAGTTCTCGGTTGAATGAAAGAAAGCTGCATCTCTTTCTTATGTTTATGCTGCTTTTCCTTTGTCCCGTAACAGCCCATGAAGCTGGATTCCTCACCTTGTTTGAATGCACAATTTTATGTCAATGATGGTTATAGAGAAATTGATAAAGCTTGGGCTTTGTTTATAATGTTGGTCATTTTTCTGGGTTGTTATCAAGCTACGAGTGCGCAGCAGAAAATGGTTGAAAGAAAACTGCGTTTGCTGTCCTGTTTTTTCTGTTTCCTTATGCTCATATGTTACATGAAACTTGCATGAAATTCTTTTAAGAATTGCTTGGTTTAGTGATGTTTAGACATGCTGAATTAGAGTTAGTGCAAGTTTGTTTGCTAAAGGTTTCATGGATGAAGCTTTGTGGATAGATTACCTTAGCTGCTGAAGTCCATTTGGTTGTTGCAGAAAGCTTCATTAGCTGATGGAATTCTCGGCAGAAAGTGTTGTTTGTTTTTCTGCATGAAGTTTTGCATGAAAATTTTTCTCATTCTGGTTTTGTCATTCCCCTGCATGCATGATAAGAACTTGAAGCTGGTTTTCGATTTGAGAGCGAATCTGCCATGCGAAATGCTGAAGTTTAAAACCATTTTTGCATGAAAAGTTCCTTGGTGTTGGTTTAATTTCCTAACTCCCTGCTTGTTTGAATGTTTAAGTTATGTGTCTTAGTGCTTAGTTCAAGGTTTGTAGGTTTGGTTTAGAAGTTTTTGATCAAACTTGATGTCAAATCTGAAGTACCCGTGGGGAAGCAAAAAATGCAGCAGTTTTTCTTGTTATCAAAAGCTTCTCCAGGCCTTTTGCGTGAAGTTTATTTCAGTATTTGTATGATCTCTTTTCATGATTCTGTTTGTTTGGATGCCAAAATCATGTTTTTGTTTAAAGTGTGAGATCAAACCTGAACTTAGTGTTTTGAAAGTGAAAAGGAAGTTGCGGCAGAAACAGTAGAAGCAAGAGAAGGAACGTAGCTTCAGTTTTTTGCCGAGAGCTGTGTTTTGTTTACATGAAAAACTTCTAAGAATTGCCTTGCCATGAGGTGTTTAGTCATGTTTTGATTAGAGTTAGTTCAAAGCTTTGCTTGCTGAAAGTTTGTGATTGAAATTTGAGGGTGAAATCATAGACAAAGCACGCTGGAATGAGTTTGTTTGTTGCAGAAAGTTGGGTCGTAGCATTTGCATGCTTTTGCATGAAAATCTTTTTCTGAAAATTGCAGTTTGACCCCTCAAGTCTCTCCTTGTTCCACTAGGACCCAAGTAATTGAAAATTTTCATCAATTTGGTCCTTGGTAATTTTAATTTGTGCAACTTCATTGCTTGTTTGCTTCAATTAACTACCATGCTTTGTTTCAATTGCGCTTAAGTCATGACTTTAGGGACTTTATGATCAAGTGAGCTTTGTTTTGCACATTTCTTTTAATTTTTCTTAAATAAAGTGGTACCTTGACCTTTTTATTGTTTTGAAGCCATTTTACTTCATTTGATTACCATCGCGAGGGAGGTATAACTTCTTTTATCTTTTTTTGTCTCTCCTATGTGACCCAACGTGCTAAGTGAGAATCGCATGCCTACTTTGCTTTCCTTGCTTTTCCTTAATTCCTTTCATTTATTTCATTTACTTTTCCTTTTAATTAAGTTATTCTTTTATGGGTTATGTGTACACCTCTTGGCTTGTAATAGTGTGACGCCCCGAAAAAAAATGAGTTTGAGAACCCGGAAATTTTCTAATTTTCTAGGGTTTATTTTTTTTAACGCCCGCCTTTTCTACATTTTCTTGATTAGAAAAATTTCCCAGATAAAGTTTATGAGCAAAAATAGTTTTAAAATGATTTTTCTAGTATCGGTTAGTTTTTGAGAAATTAAAAGCGTATTTTGGACGTGGGACCCGCTAGTGCGGTAAATGCATTATATTTTTGACAACTTGTTGGAATTTTGTATTAAGTGATATTATTTTACAAGGTGCTAAGAGATAATTAGAGGTTACTTAGATGGTTTAATCTTGGAGAGACAAAAGGATAAGATTAAAATCCTAGAGGACCATTTGTCACCTAACTATTGGACCTTGACTTTGACTTGGACTTGTCTTAACCTTTACTAAACCAAATTTTGACCCAATTTCTTCCATTTTTATTGTCTTGGCCGAAATTTTTGGTGAGGAAAGAACAAGAGAGAGTTTCTTCAACTTCAACTTCAATTCTTGCTCAAATCTTGAGTTCCAACCGATTAAATTGCAAATCACTCCATAAAACTTGCTAGCTAAGGAAGATTGAAGCTCTTGGTGGAGTTATTTGGAAGGTTAAGGTGCCTAGTTGTTCTCTCTCTTCTATTGTTAAGGTGAGTGGTGATTGAACTTCCTCCTACACTTAATCAAGCTTAAGTTATGCCTAGTGGGAGCTAAAGTGCTGAGATTTGTGGTTTATTTCTTGGTTTGAGATGAATTGGTGAAGTTTTTGATTTATTGATGATTTTTCTGGTTTAATTTGATCATGATGTTGTGGCTGTCCATGATGGTTGGAAATGATGTTTCATAACTCTAGTAGGTGTAAATGATTGGTAATTGCAACCAATTTTGGGTTTGGAAGGAATTTGAGAAAGTTAGGGTTTTATATCTCCAATTCTGTCCGGTTTTTTATCTCATGGTTAAAGGCCGAATTGGCCTTGGCTTAAAACATGAAAGTTGTAGGTATTGATGTTTTAAAGGTGCCTGTAAAATTTCAGGTCAATTGGAGTAGTGTGGAGTGAGAAAATTTGGAAATACTGAGACTGATCTGGGAAGGGGTGCTGCGAACAGGGTTGCCTTTTCACTCAAATTGACTGTGACCTTTCACCCTGATTCTCACCGAATTAGATTTTGGCCAAAACATGAAAGTTGTAGCCAAGGCTATAAAATAGTTGTCTGTAAATTTTCAGCTTGATCCGACCACTGTAACATGTGAAATGACCGAAATACCCTTGACTATTTTTGAAACCTGTTTCGCGCCCAGATTTCTGTTTTCGTGTAGTCTTCCATTTTCGATCATGAAAATGCACGACTTGGCCTTTGAGGTCTTCTGATGAAATGTAGCTTGATGTATTAGCTACCATATGCCTTTGGAATTTCTGGATTTGGACTTGTAGAGCCTGAGTTATGATGTTTCCGCTAGAATACGTTTTGGTGAATCTGTTTTACGTTTTTGACATAGTATCCTGCCTTTTTGACTTGTTTGCACTCGAAACTGGGTTGAGTGACCTTCTGTAATATTGTAGCCCTGTCTCTTAGTTTCGAAACGGTGGGTCTTGCACCTTCATCCGACAATCGTAGCGCATTTGGTACCATTACCGCAAAATGACGTCAAAAGCTATTTTTTTCTGGTTTTGAACTTAACCTTCATTTCCGAATTTTTCCTAGCTTGACTTGTCTTTGTACTACTTGGAGCTTGCTGAATGGCTATTGGATGAACTTGTTGTTGTGTGTGTACCTTTGGGACTGGCTGAAGAAATAATGAAGCCATGACGGCTGGAAAAGTAAGCAAATTTAGGGGAAGTGCTATCCAAACTTTTAAAGGATTTGTTTGCATTGAGTTTGTGATCTAATACTTGGATTTGAGCAAGGCAGTGATATTTGATGGATGATTTCTGAGCCATGGAGGTGAGTGACCCTAAACTATTTCCAAAGTACTTGTGAAACGTTTCTTGCATTATTTACTTTTGAACTGTTTCCAAAGTTACTCTTGAACTGTTTTCTTGCATATCATGCGTGCTTATATGAGAGTGTTCCTTGTTTGATATATTTTCTTGACTTATTGGCTTGTTATTATGGATTGATAATGTGTTAAGTGCTTTCAATGATTGTTAAAACGAGTTTTCGAGGCGAGTGTGTACTTTATCGCACTCGACCTCGATAAATGTGAAATTTTTGATTGAAATGTTACTTGCGCATGAATGTAAGCCTTTTGGGCTGAATTGGCCATTGCCCCTTGTTACCGGTCGTCTTGAGCCAGAAGCGGACTCGGTCAGGCGATTAGGAACTTGGGTGAACGTTTGGTATACTCGAGTATTACCTATGTAGGTTGGTGGAGCCTGGCCAAAAGCCAGGGACGGGGTGAATGAAATGAAATGAATGACCAAATGAGCGAGGAAATGTCAGGAGAATGAATGTATCCTTTCATGAATGTTACTATCGCTTTCCATTGTAAATGTTTCTTGAATTATTGATAATCCATATTTACTGTTTTGCAAATGATGTAGTTGTTTCCGGATTTATCATTTAATTTATGACATCATTGCTATAGGACATCATTGAAATGAACTATTGTGAAACCGATTTGATTAATGATTTTCTGGTTACTCGCTGAGCTTCTAGCTCACCCCAAAAATATTTTATTCCCCTCCACAGGGCTCAAGGCGAAGGCAGGACTTGTTGTGCTTATTCACGTGAATGGATGGCCTATATATTGTACAGTTTTGGATTTGGAATCATTTGATGTATAGTTGGGAATTAGTTTCCGCTGCATTTGTGACATGTAATTATTGGAGACTTGGATGTATATTTGTGGACGATGTGATGTATATTTGAGATTTTTATTGTAATATATTTGAGGATTGTAGTGATCGACTGAGTCCCGGCGAAAGCTGGGCAGGCGGCCCGCCGAACCCTCTGGTTCGCCCTAAGGGGAGGTGGGGCCGTCACAAATAGATAGGGCTTGGAGGAGCATTTGATGAAGACCTATTGAAGGCGTGTGCCTAGCTAGCAAATGTAATAGGTTCATTAGCTTGATTGCTTGCTTTTGTTGCTATGTGTTAATTTGCTTTATTAGGTTCTTGCATCTAGTCGAGCATGCTAAGTGTTATGTGCTATGTGTTTATGAGTGTTCGGCATGTCTACTTGCTTTCTATAGTCGTGGATGAATGTGATGGATGAATGTACGTCACCACACTAGTCCAATGCTAGTTGTGGCTCATTATTCTGTTAGGAATTCATAGAAAGAGCTAGTCCAACTCCAGACCCAATAGGCCGTCCCCCTTTCATTAGTGCATACTTGCATGTTCACTACATTTCATGCATTTTTCTTAGTTTTTATCATTTGGCATGCTCCTCCAATCCTTTTCCCCTCATTTTAGGCTTTTTGCATCCTCATGCTAGTTATAGGGTACATTTGCTTGAGAGTCCCCCTTTCGATAAGGGAAACGAGCGAGTGTGGCTACTCAATAGCCTTAGCACGCTAGTTCTTCCTTCTAATCCAAGGGAAAATCAAAGTCGTAAAGCTAGGAGTCCTTCCCGTGCCCGACTTGATGCATCCCCTTAGGGTCATACACTTGCATTCTTTTTTATATCACCTCTTCACCTTTTAACCACATTTTCTCATTTTTCTCAATCCACACTTTCTCAACATCTTTTTATCACTTATTTATTTCTCACCTCACAAATGGCACTCAAAATTACACTTACACGTATCTACTATTCTATTTTTCATCCATTTGCACACGAACACCTTTATTTTATCACATTTGCACACTTGCACTTACCTTTTTTTTTTACATTTCGCATCCTTCATACATTTTCACACTCGCACATATTTGAGTCTTCATTTGCATTTTCCTATGACCTCTATGAGATTCTTCCTATTGGCCATCACAAACCCATGTGATTGGGACCAAAAATCTCATAAGAGACATTTAGATTTAGGTTTGCATTTTCCTTTCCGTTTCGCATTCATCTAATCATATCCAACATGCGATACATACTTTGGGTAGAAAATTAGGAAACGTGGGGCTAAGTCACGCAACTAGCTTTGGCTAGGGTAAGGGAGTGCCTTAGGCTCCGCCTTTGCCTTCTCCCTTACCAAACGTGACCCCCGATCCCTTTCTTTGGTTACGTAGACCTAAAAGTTTTCAAAAAGGGTTTGTTTACTTTTTCATTCAAAAACAAAAATCATTTTTTGGGTGACTTGGTACACCCTAACTCTATACCAAGTGGCGACTCCATTTTTCATACATAAAACCCTTTTGAACTTTACTTGACCAAAACAGTCGCATTTTACAATCCCACGGTCTTTGCTTTCACTTCTACACACGTTCACACACACTACACACACTACTCACACACCATTATCAAAATGTGGGGCGCGACAACTTGGCGACTCCACTGGGGACTTCCTAAGTGGGTCCAAGCATTTGATTTAGCCATTCTTTTCCTTTTTCTACCCTTTTTATGCATAGCATGTGGATATTAGGGTTGCATTTTCCATTTTAGGACTTTTTGTCTCGCATGCGTCTCGAACTACTCCCTCGTTCACGTATGTATGATTGATTGTTTGGATGTATGTTTTATTTGTTTTATCTCGCGCTTGCATTTGGGGGGGGTGTGTGTCACCTTTAGAGCCTCGCGTTGGTTCTCAACCCTTTCCCTCAAAATAGGGAACACTTCATACGTGCACGTTTACTTATTGCTATCCCATTTTTTTTTATTTTCGTGGGCTCTTTCCCACACCGCCTTGTAGGACTAGGAATGGTTTCTCTAGGTATGTGGATGGTGTGCTCTGCGCCCATAGCAATACCTAGTGTGACGCCCCGAAAAAAAATGAGATTGAGAACCCGGAAATTTTCTAATTTTCTAGGGTTTATTTTTTTAACTCCCGCCTTTTCTACATTTTCTTTATTAGAAAAATTTTCCAAATAAAGTTTATGAGCAAAGATAGTTTTAAAATGATTTTTCTGGTATCGGTTAGTTTTTAAGAAAAACGGCGCGAACCGGCGGGTCCCGCGCACTACCGGTTGAGCGCACTACTTGATCACCACTTTCTTGCCATACAAGTTTATCACTAATGGAGCAAAATATCCCCCCCCCCTCATACTTATCCACATGGCTGAAATTTGTGGCCAAAAATGTAAGGGAGAGAGAGAAAAATTTGTATGGTTTTGGTGGTGACAAGTGTCACCACCCTATGGCTCTTTGATTAATTTTTTTCCTTGTTCTTTTATCCTTCATTTTAGCTCATTTTTCTTCATTTCTTTCTGTTTTGGTCGAGCTCAAGAGAGAGAGAAAGGGAGAGCAAGAAAAACAACCATTTCATCTTGAGTTTGCACCAACCAAGTGAGGAAATCAAATTCTAAACCGATTAAAGAGTGAGTTGTGATCTTGGGAAGCTAGGGGAACTAAAAATTTCCAAAGGAGGTGAAGTATCACTCTTCCAAGCTTTGTCTTTGAGGTATGAAATCTGATCATGGTCTTTGATCTTGTGAATCTTGTGTAAATTAGCTTGGCAACTCAAATTTGGTGGTGAATCATGGATGCAATCATGTTTTGGGGGTTTTTTCCTTGTGGTATTATGAACTAGGGTTTGCTGATTTCTGCCCAAACTTGCTATATGGTTACTATATGTTGAATATAAGATTATACAAGGGGCTTTGGTAGTGATTGGAACAAGGAATTGAAGAAAGTTCAATTGAAACCAAAAGATTTCAGATTTCTGGAAATTTTCATCCTATTCTGCCCGTTTTTGTTGCACCATGTTAGAGGCCGAATTGGCCTTGGCTTAAAACATGAAAGTTGTAGGAAATGACATTTTAGAGGTGCCTGTAAAATTTCAGGTTAATCGGAGCAGTGTATCTTGTGAAAAGACGGAATTACCCTTGCTGTCCTGGTTTACCCAGAATTGGAGAATTGCGACTGTAATTGGTGAATTTGGTCTGGAATGCTTCCGATTTAGTTGTTGAGACCTTCTGATGAAATTTAGCCCTGTTTCTTAGCTTTCAGCTGGTTTTGGAATTTCTGGATTTGGACTTGGAGAGCCTGAGTTATGATGTTTCCGCTAGAATGCGTTTTGTGAATCTATTTTTGTGATTCTGGTGTGGTATCTTGCATTTTTGACCTGGTTACACTCGAAACTGGGTTGAGTGACCTCCTGAAATATTGTAACCCTATCTCTCAGCTTCGAAACGGTGTATCTTGCACCTTCATCCGACAATCGTAGTGCCTTTGGTACCATTACCGCAAAATGACGTCAAAACCTGTTTTTCTGGTTTTGAGCTTAACTTTCATTTCCGGACTTTTCCCTAGCTTGACCTGTCTTTGTACTTATTGGAGCTTGCTGAATGGCTATTGGATGAACTTGTTGTTGTGTGTGTACCTTTGGGTTTGAATGAGAAGAATAATGAAGCCATGATGGCTGGAAAAGTTAGCAAATTTAGGGGAAGTGCTGTCCGAACTTTTAAAGGACTTGTTTGCATTGAGTTTGTGATCTAAGACTTGGATTTGAGCAAGGCAATGATACATGATGGATGGTTTCTGAGCCGTGGAGGTGAGTGACCCTAAACTGTTTCCAAAGTTACTTTTGAAATGTTCCTTGCATTGTTTCTTTGGTTTGCATATCATGTGTGCGCGCATACGAGTTCTTGACATGGTTTGGCTTTAATGAGTTCTTGAGGAGTCTTGTGCTGGACACCAACGTCTCCACCACTTTCGTGAGTTTGTGATATGATCTGGAGCACCGATGCTGCTCCCCTTTAATGTTTATGGTTTCGTGATCTGTTTGAGCGTTGGGTGTTTAGTTTCAATGATTTCACTGGCTCACGAGAGCAAAAATACGTGCATTTGATACTTGAATCATGACATCATGACACCATCGAAATGCATTATTGTGAAAGATATTTGATTACTGGTTTTATTTGGTTACTCGCTGAGCTTCTTGCTCACCCCAAAAATGTTTTATTCCCCTCCACAGGGCTCGTGGCGAAGGAAGGCTTGTTGTGCTTATTCACGTGAATAGATGGCCTATATTTTGTACAATTTGGATTTGGAATCATTTTATGTATAGTTGGAAATTGTTTTCGCTTCGCTTGTGACATGTAATTTTGGAGACTTGGATGTGTAATTGTGGGAACATTTGATGTAATTTTTGAGATTTATATTGTAATCTGTTTGAGGAATGTAGTGAACGACTGAGTCCCGGCGAGAGCTGGGCAGGCGACCCGCCGAACCCTTTGGTACGCCCTAGGGGGAAGTGGGGCCGTCACACCTAGGGGATCGCTTGAGCCACCGACCGAGGGTCTTGGGATTGATGACCCATTCCCTTAGGTCTGAAGGCTTGGGGACCTTTTAAACCTTATCGAGTCTAGTCGCATTAGTGAACCCCAGCCTCATGCATCCATGTTAGCGTTTTCCTAGGTTAGAGTCAGCCTCACCCTCTTTTAGGCACATTAGGCACGAGGGAAGGGGTTCAACCCCTTTTACTTGTTTTATTGTATTTCTTTTTCTTAATTGCTCCCAATATGTTATGTGTACTATCAATTGCACTAACCATTCTTTTGTTTTCTTGGCTTGCATTCATGTGTCTTAGCAATAAGAGGCCTTTTTGGCACTCTTTTAGTGACTTACCCACTAGATATCTCACATGTTTAAATTTCAGTTATTACACTTAATTTTCAATAAGTACATTTCATTTTAGACCTTTTCCCCCCGATGCATTGTTTATGTCCTTTAGACCATATTTGTCACATATTTACATTGCTTTAATAAATGGCATCATGCATAACCCTAGAAAGGGAATGCCATTTAGGGGATCCCGTGTCAGGAATAAACCACCTTGTGTCTCGGATACTTAATCCAAAGAAACTTGCATGTTTACATTTTGTACCATCCAAAGGGGTAGTGCACAAGGTAAGGTAGGATCCGATCGTCTTCATAAGAGCGATTTTTGGAATATGAGCGTCTAATAATCACTTTTTGGCCATTTTATCAAAGTTGGTAAAAATCCCTTGCGCAAAGGACATTAATTTGAAGAAATTCACAAATGATTCCTCCTATTGAGACGATAAATAAATTGAGGCCAAAATTTGATTTTAGAAGGCTCATAGGCTAATGCATCGTAATAATTTTTTGAAACTACTAGTGGATAGCTTGATTTTTTAATAAGCTCCCAATTCCATTCAATCCATTGGACCATTTTTTTCATCAATTTCATCCAATCCATTTTATCAATTTGTTCATTCTTAGGGCAATTTAGTAGATTTTTTAATAAATCACCAATGTCATTCAATTCATTTGATTAGTTAGGGCAATTTTATCGATTTTCGATAAATCATCAATTTCGTCCGATTCATTTGACCAGTTTACCCTTTTAGGGCGATCTGGTCAATTTTGAATAAATTCTCGATTTCATTCAATTCATTTAACCAATTTCATTTTTTAGGATGATCCGGTCCATTTTGAATAAAATTCTCAATTTCATTCGATCAAGTTCCTTTTTTAGGATGATTCGGTCAATTTTGAGTAAGTTTTTAAATTTCACTCAATTCATTTGACCCGTTTCCCTTTTTAGGGTAATCCGGTCGATTTTAAATAAATGGTCAATTTCATTCAACCCGTTTGACCAATTAGAGTTTCAAGATCGAATTTCAAATTGGGAAACCTAGTCGGTTTTGAGAAAACCATCCACTGCATCCAGCCATTTGATCAGTTGGGGTTTTAACCCGCGCTTTACTGAGGAAATTTTGTCAAACGAATTCCGGTCTCTTCGATGGGAAGTTCGTCAAGGTCAAACCCGTGCGTTTTTGCAAATTCTTGTATCGATCAAAAGTGATCAATCCATTCGGATGTTTACCTCATTTTGACAAGTGTCTCTCGTCAATTCAATTGACCAAATTTTCAAAATTATTTTTCACTCAATGAGTTGATCAGATCCATCAGGTATGGTATAGTGCCTACCTCAGAGGATTGCATTTTCATGCTAGGCCTACCCTTGGCATAAAAAGGCTCCCCCATAGGACATGCATCCGAATTTTTTGGGTATTTACTAACTCTTGTCTTTTTCTTTTCCTTTTCTTTATTTTTATTGGAATAACTAAGCGAGGGTTGAATCTAAAGGCAATCTTTCAAAAATTCTCAGATAATTTTTTAAACATAGCTTCTCGTCGAAGCCCCATCATAACGCGATCCCGTAGTAAAGCCCAAAGGAATCGTGTAGACATGAGTACTCGGCCAGAATCGTCTGATAAGACCGCTGCAACCACCCAACCAGAAGCTACAAGTTCCGGGGTTCAGTTGACTGAATTACTCACCAAATTTGGGGAAATGGCATCTGAAATGGCCACACAAAAGAAGTTGATTGACGAGCTCGTTAGTAGCGGAGTACTGTGACGCCCCGAAAGAATGAGTGCGAGAACCCGAAAATTTTCTAAGCTTCTAGGGTTTCTTTTATTAATCGCCCGCCTTTTCTACATGTTCTTTCTTAGAAAATTCCCCAGATAATTTTATTTAATAAATATAGTTTTTAAATGATTTTTCTAGTATCGAATAGATTTTGAGAAATTAAGAGTATATACCGAACGTGGGACCCACTAGTGCGAAAAGTTCGGAAAAATTCGGCCGACTAGGTTAAGTTTTGGATACTGGAATTAATTTACCAGGTGTTATGAGATATTTAGAGGTACCAAGTGGATAGGTGTATGAGAGACAAAAAGTTAGGCAAGGCATTAAATAAGGTGACAAGTGTCACCATTTGAGTGGACTTACCTTAAGACCACTATTCATGGTCTTACCATTTGACTTAAATAAACCAAAAATGACCCAAAAATCATCAAAATATCCTCCATGGTAGTCGGCCCTCTCTTGCTCTCTTTCTCTCTCTCTTACTCCAAGCACAAGGAAGAAAACACTTCAATCTTGTTCCAAATCATCAAAACCAACCATCCAACCTTGATTTTGCTCCATAAAACCGCTTAAGGAGGTGTTGGTGAGTTGTTGTGTGAAGTTTTTTGGAAAGTTAAGGTGACCAATAGCTCTCTCTCTCTTGTTTTAAGGTAAGTTGTGAAGAACCACCCTCCTCCCTTAATTGATGCTTAAATCATGCTTAGTGGTAGTATGAGATGCAAGTTTATGGATTAATTCTTGATTTGTGGTTGTAGTGATGAAGTTTTATTATTTTTGGGGATTTTTCTGTTTTAATATAAGCATGATTGTGTGGCTAGCTATGATGATTGGAAATGGTATATAATGACTCTAGGAGGTGGGAAAAGTGATTAGTTGCAACCAATTTCTGGTTTGGAAGAAATTTCAGAAAATTAGGGTTCTTGAGGGAGCATTCTGCCCGAATTTTTAGCTCCTAGTTAGAGGCCGAATTGGCCTTGTCTTAAAACATGAAAGGTGTAGGGAATGACATTTTAGAGGTGCCTACAAAATTTCAGGTCAATCAGAGTAGTATAGAATGAGAAAAGTCGAAATTACTATTGCTGTTCTGGTTTTACCCGAATGTAAGAATTGCGCCTGTAATTGGTTGTTTTGGCTGGAATTGCTTCCGAATTGGTTGTTGAGACCTTCTGATGAAATTTAGCCTTGTTTCTTATCTTTCAGCTGGTTTTGGAATTTCTGGATTTGGACTTGGAGAGCCTGAGTTATGAGGTTTCCGCTAGAATGCGTTTTGGTGAATCTGTTTTACATTTTTGACGTAGTATCTTGCATTTTTGACCTGTTTGTACTCAAAACTGGGTTGAGGGACCTTCTGTGATGTTGTAACCCTGTCTCTTACCTTCGAAACGGTGGGTCTTACACTTCCATCCGATAATCGTAGTGCCGTTGGTGCTAAAACCGCATAATGACGTCAAAAACTGTTTTTTTGAATTGAAGTTCAATTCCATTTCCGGATTTTCCTGGTTTACTCTAATGCTTATACTTTCTAGTGGAACCTATTATGATGGTATTTGGAATTGGTTTATGACTTGTAAACGAGTCTTATTGTGCTTATTTGAATGGTTAGGACGTGACGGTGGTCCAAGGCACTCTTTAGGCGGAGGTGTATGAAATATCACTTGCTTGCTTGGTGAGTGTTCTTGTTGTTATGTTTCTTGACTATATGACATATGTGAACGATTGATGACATGTTACATGCTTTCAATGATTGCCAAAACGAGTTTTCTAGGCGAGTGTGTACTTTATCGCACTCGACCTAAATGGTTGTGACATTTTCAATGATTGAACGATTTGAAATATTATTTGTGCATGAATGTAAGCCTGTGGGCTGAATTGGCCACTGCCCCTTGTTACCGGTCGACTCGAGCCAGAAGCGGACTCGGTTGGGCGATTTGGTGACCTGGGTGAACGTTTTGGTATACTCGAGTATTACCTTGAAGTCTGGTGGAGCCTGGACAATATCCGGGAAGGGGGTGAATGAATGAATGAACGAATGAATGAATGAGGGTTTTACTTACTTAAAAAAAAATGCATTTTCAAATGATTGAAGGTATAAGGGAACGAAAGGAGAATGGATGAATGAACGAATGAACGAATGGCTCCTTGTGAGCACGTATTCTTTTCATGAATGTGTTTATCGCTTTCTTTTGTATTTGTATTTTGAATTATTGGTAACATGTAATGAATGCATGGAACTTCTTGTTGCCTATATGTTCGGAACCTCACTGAGCTTATAGCTCACCCCGTTAGTTTTGTTTTCCTTAACAGGGGAAGGCGAGCAAGGACGAGAGCCTGTATAGACTAGCTGGGCCTAGCCCTTGGGTTTTTTTCTTTTGTAATGGTTCTCGCCCTAGTGCTTGGCACGGGCTTGTTGTTTGGTGAATCGAGAACCTTTGTATATTCAACGTTTGTACTTCCTTTTGAGATAGCAATGTATATAAGTTTCATTTTAAATTTTCGATTTTGCCATATGAATTCTGGTGGTTTTATTTCGGATTTGTTTGAGTGAATGACTGAGTTCCGGCGAGAGCTGGGCAGGCAGTCCGCTAAACCCTTTGGTTCGCCTTAGGGGAAGGTGGGGCTGTAACAGTTGGTATCAGAGCCACTTCGCGTGGTCTCTGCGCGGAGTAAGCCTGGACTAAGTGATGAGCAAGTATAAAGGACTAAGTGCTCGTTTGAGCATAAGCTATGAATGGTGAATAGTATAGGCCTTAAATCTTTCTTGTGATACGTGAGGCCAATAGATAGGTGTGAGAACCCGTAAATTCCCTAATAATTTTCTTAGGGTTTATTTCCCCTTAATTGCATGTTTTCTGCATTTTCTGGCGTAGAAATATTTTCTTAGTGAATTTTATGAGCAATTATAGTTTTAAGATGATTTTCCTAGCATTGGAGAAATTTTAGAAAATTAAGAGTAAATAGTGGACGTGGGACCCACTAGTGCGAAAAGTTCGAAAAAATTCGGCCAATAAGGTTAAGTTTCGGATACTGTGAAAAATTTATCGGGTGTTAAGAGATAAGTAGTGTGTGTGAAGTGATTGATGTGAGAGAGAAAAGAAAGATAAGAATGCATTTAATGGAGGTGACAAGTGTCACTTTCCTATTGGTTGGACCTTAAGAAATACTATTCACATTCTTGACTTTTTTGACCAAAGGATTAAATATCCAAAAATTTCACAAAATTCACCATTTTTCTCCTCCTTATGGCCGGCCCTCTCTAAGCAAGAAGAAAGAAGAAACTCTTCAACTTTCAAGCTTCTACTTGGTGCAAATCACCCAAAACATTTGTTTACATCCATTTTTAATCCATAAAACCTTTCCTTTTAGTGATAATAAGTGTACTAGTGAAGTTGTTTTGAAGCTCTAAGGTGGCCAACCTCTCTACACCTCTTGTTACTTGGTAAGTGATGCTTGAACCCTCTACTACACCTAATGATGGTTATATGATGCTTAATGGTGGCATGAGTGAAGGAATATATGATTTATTTCTTGATTTGAAGAGTTTTGGTGAAGTTTTTATTTTATTGGGAATTTTTCTGGTTGAATATGAAGGGGATGTTGTGGCCTTGTATGATGAATGGTAATGGCTGATAATGACTCTATGAGGTGTATTGGATAAGAAAATGCAATCAATTATGGATTTGGATGGAAAAATGGAAAGTTAGGGTTTATAAAATCCCAATTCTGTCCGGTTTTAGATCATAGGGTTAGAGGCCGAATTAGATTTTGCTCAAAACATGAAAGTTTTAGGTATTGATGTGTATAAGGTGCCTGTAAAATTTCAGGGCATTTGGATTTGGGTAAAGTGAGTTATGACGAAATTACTGTAGCTGTTCTGCTTTGATCAGAATGCGAAAACTGCGATAGTAATTGGCCCTTTTGACTAGAATTGGTTTGGATTTTGAAGTTGGTGTCTTCTGATGAAATGTAGCTGAATGTCTTAGCTAACATATGCCTTTGGAATTTCGGCATTTGGACTTGTATGGACTGAGATATACCGATTACAGTTTTCTGTGTTTTGCAAACCTGTTTTGGGAATTCTGGGTTAGTATTTGGCATATTTGACCTAGTTGTGTTAGGAACTGGATTGAGTAGCCTTCTACATTGTTGTAGCTCTGTTTCATAGCTTCGAAACGGTGGGTCTTACACCCCCATCCGATAACCGTAGAGAATTTTACACCATTACCGCATAATAAGGGCAAAACAGTTTTCTATTTGGGGCCAAGACTAAGGCCATTTTCTAATTTCTGGTTTGCTGTTATGCTCATTTATGCATATGAAACCCTATTGGGGTTGTGTTTAGCATTGCTATATGACTCGTTACCGAGTCTCTTTTAGGGCTTGCTTTCATTTCGGTTGTTTCCTAGTTAACTTTTGTACTTGTACCACTTTGAGCCTAGTGAACGGCTTTTGGGAAATGAGATGAATTTTGTGTGAGATGTTGGGACTGATTTGAGGATAGAATGAAGCCTTAATGGCTGGAAAAGTAAGAAATTTAGGGGAAGTGCTGCCCGATTTTCTAGGCCGTTTGGTTCCTTTAAGTTGGATTTGCCTTTTGGTAGAATGAAAGGCTTTTGGGTTGTTTGCGCCTAGGTCTTCATGCTACCTTTTCGTTTCCATGGGAATCGTGTTTTTGCATTCTTGCACTAGTATTTATTTGGCAAGGCGTACGACGTGTAGTCGAGTCTCACATGTGCATTCTGTTTACTCGATTCTGGAAGTAAAACCTTCAATTGGTTTATTTTGATTATTTTAGGGTTTCTTGGCGATTAAGGCCAATCTGAAGTGAAAACTTTTGAAGTTGAGCCGGTGAGTGTACCACTCCCCTTCATTGTTGTTTAACTTGATTTTGCTCTGCAATCTGTTTATTTGTTCGAGACGAGGGTGTACTTTATCACACTCGTTCTCTAGTCTGATCATATGCCAATTTACTATGCAAAATTTGAATCTGTTATCTATGTCTGCATCTGTTCGGATTTCTATGACCTATGAGCTCAATCCTGTGGCTAAGTTATTCGAGTCGGGCCGGCAAGGGCCTGGACGATTAGATAACGAACCACGGTAGTCTGTTCGGGGATTTTGGGTATTGAGACCCTTGATTCCGGGTATACTCGAGTATTACCATTTCTGTTCGGTTACGGTGAGCGGGCCCGGTAAAGGGGTGTTTAGTGGACGGAATTCGGTGTAAAGAGGGGTCTACGGACGTTTTGGTTCTATATACGTTGACGGAGAGTCAACCAATTTGGATCAAGTACTGCACTGGAAATTTGGCTCCTGAGAGCCACCCGTATCCTTTTGATTTGAATCATTGGTTCCTTTGCTTTACATCTGGCATGTGTATCTGATTTGAAAAATGTGAAATGCCATGATTTTTCTGCTATCTGTTTGGTACCTCATTGAGCGCAAGCTCACCCCGTTCTGTCCCTTTTGTTTTCCTTACAGGAAAATAAATACTTTTGGACTGGATTTGATAATCGGTTGCCGACTTGAGCTAGTTGAACATATCTTTTGTATAGCTCATGTATTAAAACCCTAAGTGTACTTTTGGGGCGTTTCTCTTTTGATTTGGCAAACCGTGTATATGTTTTATCTTTTGAAAGCTTTTGTATGTCATTTTGATTTGTAAACGCTAAAGTTTAGATGTAAATGTTTGTTAGCTATTTCGGTTGGGTTCTGATGGGTCGGTTACTATTCATGGCCGGCTCCGGATTTCATTTCATTTTATCTTGGGTTGTTTTACTATTTTGATTTGTTTACGCGAGTTGTAAGTTCCGGATTGAAGCGGATAGCTCTAATCTGATCCGTAGTCCTGGCGAGAGCTGGGCAGGCAGTCCGCTAACCCCTTTGGTTCGCCTTAGGGGAAAGTGGGGCTGTCACAAGTGGTATCAGAGCCACTTCGCGTGGTCTCTGCGCGGAGTGAGACTGGGCCAAGTGGTGTTGTGGTCCTAATTTCATGAATATGTCTAAGTGCTCGTTTGAGCGTAAGTTATGAACTGGGCATGTGATAAGTGTACGAATCATTATCATGGGACTCGAGGAAGCTAGGTATGTATGTCGGGTAGGAATCCTTAATAAAGATGATTTACTCTTGGGACCGGCCGGCTCGAGTTGTGAATTATCTTAGATGGGATTCTTGCTCCCGGATACGAAAGATGTGAGGGCCTAGGTTAGAAAGGATTTGGTGAACTAGAAAGGCCTTTCCTCGGTGGATCGTCTATATTTGTACTTGACTTAACTAGCTGTATGTATGTGTGCGGCCTAATTTTGACTGGCTTGTATATATATGCTTTGATCTTGTTTGGAATGTATAAATGTGTGTTATCATAAAAGTTTTGAGTGTTACTTACATGCATCGTGCTTATTTTGTTTTAGTATTATTGCCTAGACCAAGTAAAACTCATGGAAGGTACACGGAGTGGACGGGGCCGTGGGCGTGGAAATAGGCAACCTACACCTGAAAGGGGTACTGGGGAAACCTCATCTGGACCAAACCCTGAACTTAGGGTTGATCCCAATGTCCAATTAGCTGCTGCCATGCAGCAAATGACTACTTTGCTAGCCCAAGTGGTGCACCAACAAGGTCAAAACCCTAACCCTAACCCTGGGAATCCTGGTAATCACATGGAGGGCGAGGATAGAGCCCTTGAGAGATTTCAGAAGTTCTCCCCACCCAAATTTCTTGGAGGCCCTGATCCTGACGTAGCTGAGAAGTGGCTGGAGAAGATGATCGATATTTTCGCTGCCTTACACTATACCGAGGAGAGAAAGGTGACATTTGCTATCTTTCAACTAGAGGGAGCCGCCCGTTCCTGGTGGAATGTCATTCGAATGAAATGGGAAAGAGAACAAACCCCGAGGACGTGGGCGAACTTTATGAGAGAATTTAATGCCAAGTTTTTCCCTCCTCTCATCCAAGAAAAGAAGGAAGATGAATTTATTCAGCTTCGCCAGGGAACACAAACCGTAGCCGAGTATGAGAGTCAATTTACTCGGTTGTCTAAGTTTGCGCCTGAACTGATCATAACCGAACAAAGACGGATAAGGCGTTTTATTCAGGGGCTAAATGTTGAGATTCAAAAGGATTTGGCTGTAGCTCAACTTAGTACCTTTAGTAACGCTGTGGAGAAAGCTCAACGGGTTGAAGATGCGAGGCTACAAGTTAGAAACTTCCAAACCAAGAAAAGGGGCTTTCCTGGGAGTAGCTCTGAACAAGAAGGTACAAATACACCCCCTAAGATTGGAAAGGGAAACGGAGGAGTACGACAACCAGGGGTGTCGCGTGATGTTCCTCAGGGAGGAACGGTCTCTGCTGCTCGTGGTCCCTGTGGATATTGCGGAGGGCCAAGTCATACGGAAACAAATTGCTGGAAGAAAGAAGGAAAATGCTTGCGCTGTGGAAGCGCTGAACATCGGATTGCTAACTGTCCAGCTCGCCTGCGCGAGCGGAGAGGGACGCTGCCACCAACCAAGCCCAATTCTCAGCAACCCGCCAAGAGCAACCCTGGACAGACGAAAGGAGAAGGGACGGGATCGAAGGCACCAGCTCGAGTATATTCTCTAGAGCAGCATCAGGTCCCTGACTCGTCTGAGGACGCAGAAGGTACGATCCGTTGGGTACCTTAGATTTGATGGATTCCGCTGATAAGGAATTTCGAGGACGAAATTCTTTTAAGGGGGGGAGAGTGTGAGAACCCGTAAATTCCCTAATAATTTTCTTAGGGTTTATTTCCCCTTAATTGCATGTTTTCTGCATTTTCTGGCGTAGAAATATTTTCTTAGTGAATTTTATGAGCAATTATAGTTTTAAGATGATTTTCCTAGCATTGGAGAAATTTTAGAAAATTAAGAGTAAATAGTGGACGTGGGACCCACTAGTGCGAAAAGTTCCGAAAAATTCGGCCAATAAGGTTAAGTTTCGGATACTGTGGAAAATTTATCGGGTGTTAAGAGATAAGTAGTGTGTGTGAAGTGATTGATGTGAGAGAGAAAAGAAAGATAAGAATGCATTTAATGGAGGTGACAAGTGTCACTTTCCTATTGGTTGGACCTTAAGAAATACTATTCACATTCTTGACTTTTTTGACCAAAGGATTAAATATCCAAAAATTTCACAAAATTCACCATTTTTCTCCTCCTTATGGCCGGCCCTCTCTAAGCAAGAAGAAAGAAGAAACTCTTCAACTTTCAAGCTTCTACTTGGTGCAAATCACCCAAAACATTTGTTTACATCCATTTTTAATCCATAAAACCTTTCCTTTTAGTGATAATAAGTGTACTAGTGAAGTTGTTTTGAAGCTCTAAGGTGGCCAACCTCTCTACACCTCTTGTTACTTGGTAAGTGATGCTTGAACCCTCTACTACACCTAATGATGGTTATATGATGCTTAATGGTGGCATGAGTGAAGGAATATATGATTTATTTCTTGATTTGAAGAGTTTTGGTGAAGTTTTTATTTTATTGGGAATTTTTCTGGTTTAATATGAAGGGGATGTTGTGGCCTTGTATGATGAATGGTAATGGCTGATAATGACTCTATGAGGTGTATTGGATAAGAAAATGCAATCAATTATGGATTTGGATGGAAAAATGGAAAGTTAGGGTTTATAAAATCCCAATTCTGTCCGGTTTTAGATCATAGGGTTAGAGGCCGAATTAGATTTTTCTCAAAACATGAAAGTTGTAGGTATTGATGTGTTTAAGGTTCCTGTAAAATTTCAGGGCATTTGGATTTGGGTAGAGTGAGTTATGATGAAATTACTGTAGCTGTTCTGCTTTGATCAGAATGCGAAAACTGCGATAGTAATTGGCCCTTTTGACTAGAATTGGTTTGGATTTTGAAGTTGGTGTCTTCTGATGAAATGTAGCTGAATGTCTTAGCTAACATATGCCTTTGGAATTTCGGCATTTGGACTTGTATGGACTGAGATATACCGATTACAGTTTTCTGTGTTTTGCAAACCTGTTTTGGGAATTCTGGGTTAGTATTTGGCATATTTGACCTAGTTGTGTTAGGAACTGGATTGCGTGGCCTTCTACATTGTTGTAGCTCTGTTTCATAGCTTCGAAACGGTGGGTCTTACACCCCCATCCGATAACCGTAGAGAATTTTACACCATTACCGCATAGTAAGGGCAAAACTGTTTTCTATTTGGGGCCAAGACTAAGGCCATTTTCTAATTTCTGGTTTGCTGTTATGTTCATTTATGCATATGAAACCCTATTGGGGTTGTGTTTAGCATTGCTATATGACTCGTTACCGAGTCTCTTTTAGGGCTTGCTTTCATTTCGGTTGTTTCCTAGTTAACTTTTGTACTTGTAGCACTTTGAGCCTAGTGAACGGCTTTTGGGAAATGAGATGAATTTTGTGTGAGATGTTGGGACTGATTTGAGGATAGAATGAAGCCTTAATGGCTGGAAAAGTAAGAAATTTAGGGGAAGTGCTGCCCGATTTTCTAGGCCGTTTGGTTCCTTTAAGTTGGATTTGCCTTTTGGTAGAATGAAAGGCTTTTGGGTTGTTTGCGCCTAGGTCTTCATGCTACCTTTTCGTTTCCATGGGAATCGTGTTTTTGCATTCTTGCACTAGTATTTATTTGGCAAGGCGTACGACGTGTAGTCGAGCCTCACATGTGCATTCTGTTTACTCGATTCTGGAAGTAAAACCTTCAATTGGTTTATTTTGATTATTTTAGGGTTTCTTGGCGATTAAGGCCAATCTGAAGTGAAAACTTTTGAAGTTGAGCCGGTGAGTGTTCCACTCCCCTTCATTGTTGTTTAACTTGATTTTGCTCTGCAATCTGTTTATTTGTTCGAGACGAGGGTGTACTTTATCACACTCGTTCTCTAGTCTGATCATATGCCAATTTACTATGCAAAATTTGAATCTGTTATCTATGTCTGCATCTGTTCGGATTTCTATGACCTATGAGCTCAATCCTGTGGCTAAGTTATTCGAGTCGGGCCGGCAAGGGCCTGGACGATTAGATAACGAACCACGGTAGTCTGTGCGGGGATTTTGGGTATTGAGACCCTTGATTCCGGGTATACTCGAGTATTACCATTTCTGTTCGGTTACGGTGAGCGGGCCCGGTAAAGGGGTGTTTAGTGGACGGAATTCGGTGTAAAGAGGGGTCTACGGACGTTTTGGTTCTATATACGTTGACGGAGAGTCAACCAATTTGGATCAAGTACTGCGCTGGAAATTTGGCTCCTGAGAGCCACCCGTATCCTTTTGATTTGAATCATTGGTTCCTTTGCTTTACATCTGGCATGTGTATCTGATTTGAAAAATGTGAAATGCCATGATTTTTCTGCTATCTGTTTGGTACCTCATTGAGCGCAAGCTCACCCCGTTCTGTCCCTTTTGTTTTCCTTACAGGAAAATAAATACTTTTGGACTGGATTTGATAATCGGTTGCCGACTTGAGCTAGTTGAACATATCTTTTGTATAGCTCATGTATTAAAACCCTAAGTGTACTTTTGGGGCGTTTCTGTGACGGCCCCACCTCCCCCTAAGGCGAACCAGAGGGTTCGGCGGGCCGTCTGCCCAGCTCTCGCCGGGACTCAGTCGCTCACTACAATCCTCAAATGAATTACAAGAATAAACCTCAAAATTACATCAAATTCTCCAATAATTACATAGCACAAGTGCAGCGGAAACTGATTCCAATCGTGGAACGTATACTTACATCATTATCAATTTCAAATATTTATACAAGACCAACTCGTACATAAAATAGATCCAAACTTAAACTGTACACTATATAAGCCATCCAGTCACGTGAATAAGCACTCCAAGCTTTTCTTCGCCTTGAGCCCTGTGGGGGGGGAATAAAACATTTTTGGGGTGAGCTAAAAGCTCAGCGAGTAACCAAATAAAACCAGTAATCAAATATCTTTCACAATAATGCATTTCGATGATGTCGTGATGTCATGATTCAAGTATCAAATGCACGTATTTTTGCTCTCGTGAGCCAGTGAAATCATTGAAACTAAACACCCAACGCTCAAACAGATCACGAAACCATAAACATTAAAGGGGAGCAGCATCGGTGCTCCAGATCATATCACAAACTCACGAAAGTGGTGGAGACGTTGGTGTCCAGCACAAGACTCCTCAAGAACTCATTAAAGCCAAACCATGTCAAGAACTCGTATGCGCGCACACATGATATGCAAACCAAAGAAACAATGCAAGGAACATTTCAAGAGTAACTTTGGAAACAGTTTAGGGTCACTCACCTCCACGGCTCAGAAACCATCCATCATGTATCATTGCCTTGCTCAAATCCAGGTCTTAGATCACAAACTCAAAGTAATCAAACCCTTTAAAAGTTCGGACAGCACTTCCCCTAAATTTGCTTACTTTTCCAGCCATCATGGCTTCATTATTTCCTCAGCCAGTCCCAAAGGTACACACACAACAACAAGTTCATCCAATAGTCATTCAGCAAGCTCCAAGTAGTACAAAGACAAGTCAAGCTAGGAAAAAGTCCGGAAATGAAAGTTAAGCTCAAAACCAGAAAAACAGGTTTTGACGTCATTTTACGGTAATGGTACCAAAGGCACTACGATTGTCGGATGAAGGTGAAAGATACACCGTTTCGAAGCTAAGAGATAGGGCTTCAATATTACAGAAGGTTACTCAACCCAGTTTCGAGCACAACTAGGTCAAATATGCCAAAAATACCAAACCAGAACCACTAAAACAGGTTCACAAATCCCACTATGCTGTAATGAACACAACTCAGTCTATACAGGTCCAAATGCCGAAATTCCAAAGGCATATGTTAGCTAAGACATCCAGCTACATTTCATCAGAAGACACCAACTTCAAAATCCAAACCAATTCCAGTCAAAACAAACGATTACAAGCGCAATTTTCGCATTCTGATCAACCCAGAACAGCAACAGTAAAATCGGCATACCTCACTCTACACTAATCCAAATGACCTGAAATTTTACAGGTACTTCAAACTCATCAATACCTACAACTTTCATGTTTTGAGCAAAGTCCAATTCGGCCTCTAACATGGTGCAATAAATTCGGGCAGAATGAAGAACTACAAAACCTAATTTTCTGAAATTTCTTCCAAAACAGAAATTGATTGCACTTAATCACTTTTTCCACCTCCTAGAGTCATTAAACATCATTTCCAATCATCACACATGACCACCCAATCATATCCCTATGAAAACAGAAAAATCCCCAAAAATAATAAAACTTCACCAATTCAACCAAACTCAAGAAATAATCCATGAAATTGCATCTTATAACACCACTAATCATGAATTGAACATCATTAGAGGAAGGATAGGTGTTCATCCACCACTTACCTTAGCAAAACAAGAGGGAGAGCTACTTGTCACCTTAAGCTTCCAAACAACTTCACCAAACAACTCACTATCACTAAAAGAAGAGGTTTTATGGAGTAGAAACTAGATCAAGCAAGTGTTTTGGAGGATTTGAGCTAGATAATTGCCAAACTTTGAAGAGGTTTTTTTTCTTCCATCTTTGCTAGAGAGAGAATCAGCCAAGAGGTTGAAGACAAGAATGAATTTTGTGTGATTTTTAAGATATTTAAGCAATTGGTCAAAAGTCAAGAAAATGAATAGTAAGTCATAAGCTATTTCCAATACAATGGTGACACTTGTCACCTCCATAAATGCAATCTTATCTTTTCTTTTTCCTCTCACATCAATCAATTCACATCCTCTACTTATCCCTTAACACCCGATAAATTTTACACAGTATCCGGAATTTAACCTAATTGGCCGAATTTTTCCGAACTTTTCGCACTTGTGGGTCCCACGTCCGTTATATATTCTTAATTTTCTAAAAACTCTCCAATACTAGGAAAATCATTTTAAAACTATTTTGCTCATAAACTTTATCTGGGGAATTTTTTCTAATCAAGAAAATGTAGAAAAACGGGCGATTAAAAAAATAAACCCTAGAAAATTACAAAATTTCCGGGTTCTCAAACTCATTTTTTTTTCGGGGCGTCACAATCTCCCCTCCTTAAAAGAATGTCGTCCTCGACATTCTCACTTGTACCAATCAAGTTAAGACTTCCCGCACAAATCTCTCAAGAGTCAAATCAAACCCACAGTCCGGCATCCTAAACTTCAAGCCTAGGATACACTACAGAGATCTGAAGCCTAGGCTCTGATACCAACTGTGACGGCCCCACCTCCCCCTAAGGCGAACCAGAGGGTTCGGCGGGCCGTCTGCCCAGCTCTCGCCGGGACTCAGTCGCTCACTACAATCCTCAAATGAATTACAAGAATAAACCTCAAAATTACATCAAATTCTCCAATAATTACATAGCACAAGTGCAGCGGAAACTGATTCCAATCGTGGAACGTATACTTACATCATTATCAATTTCAAATATTTATACAAGACCAACTCGTACATAAAATAGATCCAAACTTAAACTGTACACTATATAAGCCATCCAGTCACGTGAATAAGCACTCCAAGCTTTTCTTCGCCTTGAGCCCTGTGGGGGGGGAATAAAACATTTTTGGGGTGAGCTAAAAGCTCAGCGAGTAACCAAATAAAACCAGTAATCAAATATCTTTCACAATAATGCATTTCGATGATGTCGTGATGTCATGATTCAAGTATCAAATGCACGTATTTTTGCTCTCGTGAGCCAGTGAAATCATTGAAACTAAACACCCAACGCTCAAACAGATCACGAAACCATAAACATTAAAGGGGAGCAGCATCGGTGCTCCAGATCATATCACAAACTCACGAAAGTGGTGGAGACGTTGGTGTCCAGCACAAGACTCCTCAAGAACTCATTAAAGCCAAACCATGTCAAGAACTCGTATGCGCGCACACATGATATGCAAACCAAAGAAACAATGCAAGGAACATTTCAAGAGTAACTTTGGAAACAGTTTAGGGTCACTCACCTCCACGGCTCAGAAACCATCCATCATGTATCATTGCCTTGCTCAAATCCAGGTCTTAGATCACAAACTCAAAGTAATCAAACCCTTTAAAAGTTCGGACAGCACTTCCCCTAAATTTGCTTACTTTTCCAGCCATCATGGCTTCATTATTTCCTCAGCCAGTCCCAAAGGTACACACACAACAACAAGTTCATCCAATAGTCATTCAGCAAGCTCCAAGTAGTACAAAGACAAGTCAAGCTAGGAAAAAGTCCGGAAATGAAAGTTAAGCTCAAAACCAGAAAAACAGGTTTTGACGTCATTTTACGGTAATGGTACCAAAGGCACTACGATTGTCGGATGAAGGTGAAAGATACACCGTTTCGAAGCTAAGAGATAGGGCTTCAATATTACAGAAGGTTACTCAACCCAGTTTCGAGCACAACTAGGTCAAATATGCCAAAAATACCAAACCAGAACCACTAAAACAGGTTCACAAATCCCACTATGCTGTAATGAACACAACTCAGTCTATACAGGTCCAAATGCCGAAATTCCAAAGGCATATGTTAGCTAAGACATCCAGCTACATTTCATCAGAAGACACCAACTTCAAAATCCAAACCAATTCCAGTCAAAACAAACGATTACAAGCGCAGTTTTCGCATTCTGATCAACCCAGAACAGCAACAGTAAAATCGGCATACCTCACTCTACACTAATCCAAATGACCTGAAATTTTACAGGTACTTCAAACTCATCAATACCTACAACTTTCATGTTTTGAGCAAAGTCCAATTCGGCCTCTAACATGGTGCAATAAATTCGGGCAGAATGAAGAACTACAAAACCTAATTTTCTGAAATTTCTTCCAAAACAGAAATTGATTGCACTTAATCACTTTTTCCACCTCCTAGAGTCATTAAACATCATTTCCAATCATCACACATGACCACCCAATCATATCCCTATGAAAACAGAAAAATCCCCAAAAATAATAAAACTTCACCAATTCAACCAAACTCAAGAAATAATCCATGAAATTGCATCTTATAACACCACTAATCATGAATTGAACATCATTAGAGGAAGGATAGGTGTTCATCCACCACTTACCTTAGCAAAACAAGAGGGAGAGCTACTTGTCACCTTAAGCTTCCAAACAACTTCACCAAACAACTCACTATCACTAAAAGAAGAGGTTTTATGGAGTAGAAACTAGATCAAGCAAGTGTTTTGGAGGATTTGAGCTAGATAATTGCCAAACTTTGAAGAGGTTTTTTTTCTTCCATCTTTGCTAGAGAGAGAATCAGCCAAGAGGTTGAAGACAAGAATGAATTTTGTGTGATTTTTAAGATATTTAAGCAATTGGTCAAAAGTCAAGAAAATGAATAGTAAGTCATAAGCTATTTCCAATACAATGGTGACACTTGTCACCTCCATAAATGCAATCTTATCTTTTCTTTTTCCTCTCACATCAATCAATTCACATCCTCTACTTATCCCTTAACACCCGATAAATTTTACACAGTATCCGGAATTTAACCTAATTGGCCGAATTTTTCCGAACTTTTCGCACTTGTGGGTCCCACGTCCGTTATATATTCTTAATTTTCTAAAAACTCTCCAATACTAGGAAAATCATTTTAAAACTATTTTTGCTCATAAACTTTATCTGGGGAATTTTTTCTAATCAAGAAAATGTAGAAAAACGGGCGATTAAAAAAATAAACCCTAGAAAATTACAAAATTTCCGGATTCTCAAACTCATTTTTTTTTCGGGGCGTCACAATCTCCCCTCCTTAAAAGAATGTCGTCCTCGACATTCTCACTTGTACCAATCAAGTTAAGACTTCCCGCACAAATCTCTCAAGAGTCAAATCAAACCCACAGTCCGGCATCCTAAACTTCAAGCCTAGGATACACTACAGAGATCTGAAGCCTAGGCTCTGATACCAACTGTGACGGCCCCACCTCCCCCTAAGGCGAACCAGAGGGTTCGGCGGGCCGTCTGCCCAGCTCTCGCCGGGACTCAGTCGCTCACTACAATCCTCAAATGAATTACAAGAATAAACCTCAAAATTACATCAAATTCTCCAATAATTACATAGCACAAGTGCAGCGGAAACTGATTCCAATCGTGGAACGTATACTTACATCATTATCAATTTCAAATATTTATACAAGACCAACTCGTACATAAAATAGATCCAAACTTAAACTGTACACTATATAAGCCATCCAGTCACGTGAATAAGCACTCCAAGCTTTTCTTCGCCTTGAGCCCTGTGGGGGGGGAATAAAACATTTTTGGGGTGAGCTAAAAGCTCAGCGAGTAACCAAATAAAACCAGTAATCAAATATCTTTCACAATAATGCATTTCGATGATGTCGTGATGTCATGATTCAAGTATCAAATGCACGTATTTTTGCTCTCGTGAGCCAGTGAAATCATTGAAACTAAACACCCAACGCTCAAACAGATCACGAAACCATAAACATTAAAGGGGAGCAGCATCGGTGCTCCAGATCATATCACAAACTCACGAAAGTGGTGGAGACGTTGGTGTCCAGCACAAGACTCCTCAAGAACTCATTAAAGCCAAACCATGTCAAGAACTCGTATGCGCGCACACATGATATGCAAACCAAAGAAACAATGCAAGGAACATTTCAAGAGTAACTTTGGAAACAGTTTAGGGTCACTCACCTCCACGGCTCAGAAACCATCCATCATGTATCATTGCCTTGCTCAAATCCAGGTCTTAGATCACAAACTCAAAGTAATCAAACCCTTTAAAAGTTCGGACAGCACTTCCCCTAAATTTGCTTACTTTTCCAGCCATCATGGCTTCATTATTTCCTCAGCCAGTCCCAAAGGTACACACACAACAACAAGTTCATCCAATAGTCATTCAGCAAGCTCCAAGTAGTACAAAGACAAGTCAAGCTAGGAAAAAGTCCGGAAATGAAAGTTAAGCTCAAAACCAGAAAAACAGGTTTTGACGTCATTTTACGGTAATGGTACCAAAGGCACTACGATTGTCGGATGAAGGTGAAAGATACACCGTTTCGAAGCTAAGAGATAGGGCTTCAATATTACAGAAGGTTACTCAACCCAGTTTCGAGCACAACTAGGTCAAATATGCCAAAAATACCAAACCAGAACCACTAAAACAGGTTCACAAATCCCACTATGCTGTAATGAACACAACTCAGTCTATACAGGTCCAAATGCCGAAATTCCAAAGGCATATGTTAGCTAAGACATCCAGCTACATTTCATCAGAAGACACCAACTTCAAAATCCAAACCAATTCCAGTCAAAACAAACGATTACAAGCGCAATTTTCGCATTCTGATCAACCCAGAACAGCAACAGTAAAATCGGCATACCTCACTCTACACTAATCCAAATGACCTGAAATTTTACAGGTACTTCAAACTCATCAATACCTACAACTTTCATGTTTTGAGCAAAGTCCAATTCGGCCTCTAACATGGTGCAATAAATTCGGGCAGAATGAAGAACTACAAAACCTAATTTTCTGAAATTTCTTCCAAAACAGAAATTGATTGCACTTAATCACTTTTTCCACCTCCTAGAGTCATTAAACATCATTTCCAATCATCACACATGACCACCCAATCATATCCCTATGAAAACAGAAAAATCCCCAAAAATAATAAAACTTCACCAATTCAACCAAACTCAAGAAATAATCCATGAAATTGCATCTTATAACACCACTAATCATGAATTGAACATCATTAGAGGAAGGATAGGTGTTCATCCACCACTTACCTTAGCAAAACAAGAGGGAGAGCTACTTGTCACCTTAAGCTTCCAAACAACTTCACCAAACAACTCACTATCACTAAAAGAAGAGGTTTTATGGAGTAGAAACTAGATCAAGCAAGTGTTTTGGAGGATTTGAGCTAGATAATTGCCAAACTTTGAAGAGGTTTTTTTTCTTCCATCTTTGCTAGAGAGAGAATCAGCCAAGAGGTTGAAGACAAGAATGAATTTTGTGTGATTTTTAAGATATTTAAGCAATTGGTCAAAAGTCAAGAAAATGAATAGTAAGTCATAAGCTATTTCCAATACAATGGTGACACTTGTCACCTCCATAAATGCAATCTTATCTTTTCTTTTTCCTCTCACATCAATCAATTCACATCCTCTACTTATCCCTTAACACCCGATAAATTTTACACAGTATCCGGAATTTAACCTAATTGGCCGAATTTTTCCGAACTTTTCGCACTTGTGGGTCCCACGTCCGTTATATATTCTTAATTTTCTAAAAACTCTCCAATACTAGGAAAATCATTTTAAAACTATTTTTGCTCATAAACTTTATCTGGGGAATTTTTTCTAATCAAGAAAATGTAGAAAAACGGGCGATTAAAAAAATAAACCCTAGAAAATTACAAAATTTCCGGGTTCTCAAACTCATTTTTTTTTCGGGGCGTCACAGTTTCTCTTTTGATTTGGCAAACCGTGTATATGTTTTATCTTTTGAAAGCTTTTGTATGTCATTTTGATTTGTAAACGCTAAAGTTCAGATGTAAATGTTTGTTAGCTATTTCGGTTGGGTTCTGATGGGTCGGTTACTATTCATGGCCGGCTCCGGATTTCATTTCATTTTTTCTTGGGTTGTTTTACTATTTTGATTTGTTTACGCGAGTTGTAAGTTCCGGATTGAAGCGGATAGCTCTAATCTGATCCGTAGTCCTGGCGAGAGCTGGGCAGGCAGTCCGCTAACCCCTTTGGTTCGCCTTAGGGGAAAGTGGGGCTGTCACAAGTGGTATCAGAGCCACTTCGCGTGGTCTCTGCGCGGAGTGAGACTGGGCCAAGTGGTGTTGTGGTCCTAATTTCATGAATATGTCTAAGTGCTCGTTTGAGCGTAAGTTATGAACTGGGCATGTGATAAGTGTACGAATCATTATCATGGGACTCGAGGAAGCTAGGTATGTATGTCGGGTAGGAATCCTTAATAAAGATGATTTACTCTTGGGACCGGCCGGCTCGAGTTTTGAATTATCTTAGATGGGATTCTTGCGCCCGGATACGAAAGATGTGAGGGCCTAGGTTAGAAAGGATTTGGTGAACTAGAAAGGCCTTTCCTCGGTGGATCGTCTATATTTGTACTTGACTTAACTAGCTGTATGTATGTGTGCGGCCTAATTTTGACTGGCTTGTATATATATGCTTTGATCTTGTTTGGAATGTATAAATGTGTGTTATCATAAAAGTTTTGAGTGTTACTTACATGCATCGTGCTTATTTTGGTTTAGTATTATTGCCTAGACCAAGTAAAACTCATGGAAGGTACACGGAGTGGACGGGGCCGTGGGCGTGGAAATAGGCAACCTACACCTGAAAGGGGTACTGGGGAAACCTCATCTGGACCAAACCCTGAACTTAGGGTTGATCCCAATGTCCAATTAGCTGCTGCCATGCAGCAAATGACTACTTTGCTAGCCCAAGTGGTGCACCAACAAGGTCAAAACCCTAACCCTAACCCTGGGAATCCTGGTAATCACATGGAGGGCGAGGATAGAGCCCTTGAGAGATTTCAGAAGTTCTCCCCACCCAAATTTCTTGGAGGCCCTGATCCTGACGTAGCTGAGAAGTGGCTGGAGAAGATGATCGATATTTTCGCTGCCTTACACTATACCGAGGAGAGAAAGGTGACATTTGCTATCTTTCAACTAGAGGGAGCCGCCCGTTCCTGGTGGAATGTCATTCGAATGAAATGGGAAAGAGAACAAACCCCGAGGACGTGGGCGAACTTTATGAGAGAATTTAATGCCAAGTTTTTCCCTCCTCTCATCCAAGAAAAGAAGGAAGATGAATTTATTCAGCTTCGCCAGGGAACACAAACCGTAGCCGAGTATGAGAGTCAATTTACTCGGTTGTCTAAGTTTGCGCCTGAACTGATCATAACCGAACAAAGACGGATAAGGCGTTTTATTCAGGGGCTAAATGTTGAGATTCAAAAGGATTTGGCTGTAGCTCAACTTAGTACCTTTAGTGACGCTGTGGAGAAAGCTCAACGGGTTGAAGATGCGAGGCTACAAGTTAGAAACTTCCAAACCAAGAAAAGGGGCTTTCCTGGGAGTAGCTCTGAACAAGAAGGTACAAATACACCCCCTAAGATTGGAAAGGGAAACGGAGGAGTACGACAACCAGGGGTGTCGCGTGATGTTCCTCAGGGAGGAACGGTCTCTGCTGCTCGTGGTCCCTGTGGATATTGCGGAGGGCCAAGTCATACGGAAACAAATTGCTGGAAGAAAGAAGGAAAATGCTTGCGCTGTGGAAGCGCTGAACATCGGATTGCTAACTGTCCAGCTCGCCTGCGCGAGCGGAGAGGGACGCTGCCACCAACCAAGCCCAATTCTCAGCAACCCGCCAAGAGCAACCCTGGACAGACGAAAGGAGAAGGGACGGGATCGAAGGCACCAGCTCGAGTATATTCTCTAGAGCAGCATCAGGTCCCTGACTCGTCTGAGGACGCAGAAGGTACGATCCGTTGGGTACCTTAGATTTGATGGATTCCGCTGATAAGGAATTTCGAGGACGAAATTCTTTTAAGGGGGGGAGAGTGTGAGAACCCGTAAATTCCCTAATAATTTTCTTAGGGTTTATTTCCCCTTAATTGCATGTTTTCTGCATTTTCTGGCGTAGAAATATTTTCTTAGTGAATTTTATGAGCAATTATAGTTTTAAGATGATTTTCCTAGCATTGGAGAAATTTTAGAAAATTAAGAGTAAATAGTGGACGTGTGACCCACTAGTGCGAAAAGTTCGGAAAAATTCGGCCAATAAGGTTAAGTTTCGGATACTGTGGAAAATTTATCGGGTGTTAAGAGATAAGTAGTGTGTGTGAAGTGATTGATGTGAGAGAGAAAAGAAAGATAAGAATGCATTTAATGGAGGTGACAAGTGTCACTTTCCTATTGGTTGGACCTTAAGAAATACTATTCACATTCTTGACTTTTTTGACCAAAGGATTAAATATCCAAAAATTTCACAAAATTCACCATTTTTCTCCTCCTTATGGCCGGCCCTCTCTAAGCAAGAAGAAAGAAGAAACTCTTCAACTTTCAAGCTTCTACTTGGTGCAAATCACCCAAAACATTTGTTTACATCCATTTTTAATCCATAAAACCTTTCCTTTTAGTGATAATAAGTGTACTAGTGAAGTTGTTTTGAAGCTCTAAGGTGGCCAACCTCTCTACACCTCTTGTTACTTGGTAAGTGATGCTTGAACCCTCTACTACACCTAATGATGGTTATATGATGCTTAATGGTGGCATGAGTGAAGGAATATATGATTTATTTCTTGATTTGAAGAGTTTTGGTGAAGTTTTTATTTTATTGGGAATTTTTCTGGTTGAATATGAAGGGGATGTTGTGGCCTTGTATGATGAATGGTAATGGCTGATAATGACTCTATGAGGTGTATTGGATAAGAAAATGCAATCAATTATGGATTTGGATGGAAAAATGGAAAGTTAGGGTTTATAAAATCCCAATTCTGTCCGGTTTTAGATCATAGGGTTAGAGGCCGAATTAGATTTTGCTCAAAACATGAAAGTTGTAGGTATTGATGTGTATAAGGTGCCTGTAAAATTTCAGGGCATTTGGATTAGGGTAGAGTGAGTTATGACGAAATTACTGTAGCTGTTCTGCTTTGATCAGAATGCGAAAACTGCGATAGTAATTGGCCCTTTTGACTAGAATTGGTTTGGATTTTGAAGTTGGTGTCTTCTGATGAAATGTAGCTGAATGTCTTAGCTAACATATGCCTTTGGAATTTCGGCATTTGGACTTGTATGGACTGAGATATACCGATTACAGTTTTCTGTGTTTTGCAAACCTGTTTTGGGAATTCTGGGTTAGTATTTGGCATATTTGACCTAGTTGTGTTAGGAACTGGATTGAGTAGCCTTCTACATTGTTGTAGATCTGTTTCATAGCTTCGAAACGGTGGGTCTTACACCCCCATCCGATAACCGTAGAGAATTTTACACCATTACCGCATAATAAGGGCAAAACAGTTTTCTATTTGGGGCCAAGACTAAGGCCATTTTCTAATTTCTGGTTTGCTGTTATGCTCATTTATGCATATGAAACCCTATTGGGGTTGTGTTTAGCATTGCTATATGACTCGTTACCGAGTCTCTTTTAGGGCTTGCTTTCATTTCGGTTGTTTCCTAGTTAACTTTTGTACTTGTACCACTTTGAGCCTAGTGAACGGCTTTTGGGAAATGAGATGAATTTTGTGTGAGATGTTGGGACTGATTTGAGGATAGAATGAAGCCTTAATGGCTGGAAAAGTAAGAAATTTAGGGGAAGTGCTGCCCGATTTTCTAGGCCGTTTGGTTCCTTTAAGTTGGATTTGCCTTTTGGTAGAATGAAAGGCTTTTGGGTTGTTTGCGCCTAGGTCTTCATGCTACCTTTTCGTTTCCATGGGAATCGTGTTTTTGCATTCTTGCACTAGTATTTATTTGGCAAGGCGTACGACGTGTAGTCGAGTCTCACATGTGCATTCTGTTTACTCGATTCTGGAAGTAAAACCTTCAATTGGTTTATTTTGATTATTTTAGGGTTTCTTGGCGATTAAGGCCAATCTGAAGTGAAAACTTTTGAAGTTGAGCCGGTGAGTGTACCACTCCCCTTCATTGTTGTTTAACTTGATTTTGCTCTGCAATCTGTTTATTTGTTCGAGACGAGGGTGTACTTTATCACACTCGTTCTCTAGTCTGATCATATGCCAATTTACTATGCAAAATTTGAATCTGTTATCTATGTCTGCATCTGTTCGGATTTCTATGACCTATGAGCTCAATCCTGTGGCTAAGTTATTCGAGTCGGGCCGGCAAGGGCCTGGACGATTAGATAACGAACCACGGTAGTCTGTTCGGGGATTTTGGGTATTGAGACCCTTGATTCCGGGTATACTCGAGTATTACCATTTCTGTTCGGTTACGGTGAGCGGGCCCGGTAAAGGGGTGTTTGGTGGACGGAATTCGGTGTAAAGAGGGGTCTACGGACGTTTTGGTTCTATATACGTTGACGGAGAGTCAACCAATTTGGATCAAGTACTGCGCTGGAAATTTGGCTCCTGAGAGCCACCCGTATCCTTTTGATTTGAATCATTGGTTCCTTTGCTTTACATCTGGCATGTGTATCTGATTTGAAAAATGTGAAATGCCATGATTTTTTTGCTATCTGTTTGGTACCTCATTGAGCGCAAGCTCACCCCGTTCTGTCCCTTTTGTTTTCCTTACAGGAAAATAAATACTTTTGGACTGGATTTGATAATCGGTTGCCGACTTGAGCTAGTTGAACATATCTTTTGTATAGCTCATGTATTAAAACCCTAAGTGTACTTTTGGGGCGTTTCTCTTTTGATTTGGCAAACCGTGTATATGTTTTATCTTTTGAAAGCTTTTGTATGTCATTTTGATTTGTAAACGCTAAAGTTCAGATGTAAATGTTTGTTAGCTATTTCGGTTGGGTTCTGATGGGTCGGTTACTATTCATGGCCGGCTCCGGATTTCATTTCATTTTATCTTGGGTTGTTTTACTATTTTGATTTGTTTACGCGAGTTGTAAGTTCCGGATTGAAGCGGATAGCTCTAATCTGATCCGTAGTCCTGGCGAGAGCTGGGCAGGCAGTCCGCTAACCCCTTTGGTTCGCCTTAGGGGAAAGTGGGGCTGTCACAAGTGGTATCAGAGCCACTTCGCGTGGTCTCTGCGCGGAGTGAGACTGGGCCAAGTGGTGTTGTGGTCCTAATTTCATGAATATGTCTAAGTGCTCGTTTGAGCGTAAGTTATGAACTGGGCATGTGATAAGTGTACGAATCATTATCATGGGACTCGAGGAAGCTAGGTATGTATGTCGGGTAGGAATCCTTAATAAAGATGATTTACTCTTGGGACCGGCCGGCTCGAGTTTTGAATTATCTTAGATGGGATTCTTGCGCCCGGATACGAAAGATGTGAGGGCCTAGGTTAGAAAGGATTTGGTGAACTAGAAAGGCCTTTCCTCGGTGGATCGTCTATATTTGTACTTGACTTAACTAGCTGTATGTATGTGTGCGGCCTAATTTTGACTGGCTTGTATATATATGCTTTGATCTTGTTTGGAATGTATAAATGTGTGTTATCATAAAAGTTTTGAGTGTTACTTACATGCATCGTGCTTATTTTGGTTTAGTATTATTGCCTAGACCAAGTAAAACTCATGGAAGGTACACGGAGTGGACGGGGCCGTGGGCGTGGAAATAGGCAACCTACACCTGAAAGGGGTACTGGGGAAACCTCATCTGGACCAAACCCTGAACTTAGGGTTGATCCCAATGTCCAATTAGCTGCTGCCATGCAGCAAATGACTACTTTGCTAGCCCAAGTGGTGCACCAACAAGGTCAAAACCCTAACCCTAACCCTGGGAATCCTGGTAATCACATGGAGGGCGAGGATAGAGCCCTTGAGAGATTTCAGAAGTTCTCCCCACCCAAATTTCTTGGAGGCCCTGATCCTGACGTAGCTGAGAAGTGGCTGGAGAAGATGATCGATATTTTCGCTGCCTTACACTATACCGAGGAGAGAAAGGTGACATTTGCTATCTTTCAACTAGAGGGAGCCGCCCGTTCCTGGTGGAATGTCATTCGAATGAAATGGGAAAGAGAACAAACCCCGAGGACGTGGGCGAACTTTATGAGAGAATTTAATGCCAAGTTTTTCCCTCCTCTCATCCAAGAAAAGAAGGAAGATGAATTTATTCAGCTTCGCCAGGGAACACAAACCGTAGCCGAGTATGAGAGTCAATTTACTCGGTTGTCTAAGTTTGCGCCTGAACTGATCATAACCGAACAAAGACGGATAAGGCGTTTTATTCAGGGGCTAAATGTTGAGATTCAAAAGGATTTGGCTGTAGCTCAACTTAGTACCTTTAGTGACGCTGTGGAGAAAGCTCAACGGGTTGAAGATGCGAGGCTACAAGTTAGAAACTTCCAAACCAAGAAAAGGGGCTTTCCTGGGAGTAGCTCTGAACAAGAAGGTACAAATACACCCCCTAAGATTGGAAAGGGAAACGGAGGAGTACGACAACCAGGGGTGTCGCGTGATGTTCCTCAGGGAGGAACGGTCTCTGCTGCTCGTGGTCCCTGTGGATATTGCGGAGGGCCAAGTCATACGGAAACAAATTGCTGGAAGAAAGAAGGAAAATGCTTGCGCTGTGGAAGCGCTGAACATCGGATTGCTAACTGTCCAGCTCGCCTGCGCGAGCGGAGAGGGACGCTGCCACCAACCAAGCCCAATTCTCAGCAACCCGCCAAGAGCAACCCTGGACAGACGAAAGGAGAAGGGACGGGATCGAAGGCACCAGCTCGAGTATATTCTCTAGAGCAGCATCAGGTCCCTGACTCGTCTGAGGACGCAGAAGGTACGATCCGTTGGGTACCTTAGATTTGATGGATTCCGCTGATAAGGAATTTCGAGGACGAAATTCTTTTAAGGGGGGGAGAGTGTGAGAACCCGTAAATTCCCTAATAATTTTCTTAGGGTTTATTTCCCCTTAATTGCATGTTTTCTGCATTTTCTGGCGTAGAAATATTTTCTTAGTGAATTTTATGAGCAATTATAGTTTTAAGATGATTTTCCTAGCATTGGAGAAATTTTAGAAAATTAAGAGTAAATAGTGGACGTGGGACCCACTAGTGCGAAAAGTTCCGAAAAATTCGGCCAATAAGGTTAAGTTTCGGATACTGTGGAAAATTTATCGGGTGTTAAGAGATAAGTAGTGTGTGTGAAGTGATTGATGTGAGAGAGAAAAGAAAGATAAGAATGCATTTAATGGAGGTGACAAGTGTCACTTTCCTATTGGTTGGACCTTAAGAAATACTATTCACATTCTTGACTTTTTTGACCAAAGGATTAAATATCCAAAAATTTCACAAAATTCACCATTTTTCTCCTCCTTATGGCCGGCCCTCTCTAAGCAAGAAGAAAGAAGAAACTCTTCAACTTTCAAGCTTCTACTTGGTGCAAATCACCCAAAACATTTGTTTACATCCATTTTTAATCCATATAACCTTTCCTTTTAGTGATAATAAGTGTACTAGTGAAGTTGTTTTGAAGCTCTAAGGTGGCCAACCTCTCTACACCTCTTGTTACTTGGTAAGTGATGCTTGAACCCTCTACTACACCTAATGATGGTTATATGATGCTTAATGGTGGCATGAGTGAAGGAATATATGATTTATTTCTTGATTTGAAGAGTTTTGGTGAAGTTTTTATTTTATTGGGAATTTTTCTGGTTGAATATGAAGGGGATGTTGTGGCCTTGTATGATGAATGGTAATGGCTGATAATGACTCTATGAGGTGTATTGGATAAGAAAATGCAATCAATTATGGATTTGGATGGAAAAATGGAAAGTTAGGGTTTATAAAATCCCAATTCTGTCCGGTTTTAGATCATAGGGTTAGAGGCCGAATTAGATTTTGCTCAAAACATGAAAGTTGTAGGTATTGATGTGTATAAGGTTCCTGTAAAATTTCAGGGCATTTGGATTAGGGTAGAGTGAGTTATGACGAAATTACTGTAGCTGTTCTGCTTTGATCAGAATGCGAAAACTGCGATAGTAATTGGCCCTTTTGACTAGAATTGGTTTGGATTTTGAAGTTGGTGTCTTCTGATGAAATGTAGGTGAATGTCTTAGCTAACATATGCCTTTGGAATTTCGGCATTTGGACTTGTATGGACTGAGATATACCGATTACAGTTTTCTGTGTTTTGCAAACCTGTTTTGGGAATTCTGGGTTAGTATTTGGCATATTTGACCTAGTTGTGTTAGGAACTGGATTGAGTAGCCTTCTACATTGTTGTAGCTCTGTTTCATAGCTTCGAAACGGTGGGTCTTACACCCCCATCCGATAACCGTAGAGAATTTTACACCATTACCGCATAATAAGGGCAAAACAGTTTTCTATTTGGGGCCAAGACTAAGGCCATTTTCTAATTTCTGGTTTGCTGTTATGCTCATTTATGCATATGAAACCCTATTGGGGTTGTGTTTAGCATTGCTATATGACTCGTTACCGAGTCTCTTTTAGGGCTTGCTTTCATTTTGGTTGTTTCCTAGTTAACTTTTGTACTTGTACCACTTTGAGCCTAGTGAACGGCTTTTGGGAAATGAGATGAATTTTGTGTGAGATGTTGGGACTGATTTGAGGATAGAATGAAGCCTTAATGGCTGGAAAAGTAAGAAATTTAGGGGAAGTGCTGCCCGATTTTCTAGGCCGTTTGGTTCCTTTAAGTTGGATTTGTCTTTTGGTAGAATGAAAGGCTTTTGGGTTGTTTGCGCCTAGGTCTTCATGCTACCTTTTCGTTTCCATGGGAATCGTGTTTTTGCATTCTTGCACTAGTATTTATTTGGCAAGGCGTACGACGTGTAGTCGAGTCTCACATGTGCATTCTGTTTACTCGATTCTGGAAGTAAAACCTTCAATTGGTTTATTTTGATTATTTTAGGGTTTCTTGGCGATTAAGGCCAATCTGAAGTGAAAACTTTTGAAGTTGAGCCGGTGAGTGTACCACTCCCCTTCATTGTTGTTTAACTTGATTTTGCTCTGCAATCTGTTTATTTGTTCGAGACGAGGGTGTACTTTATCACACTCGTTCTCTAGTCTGATCATATGCCAATTTACTATGCAAAATTTGAATCTGTTATCTATGTCTGCATCTGTTCGGATTTCTATGACCTATGAGCTCAATCCTGTGGCTAAGTTATTCGAGTCGGGCCGGCAAGGGCCTGGACGATTAGATAACGAACCACGGTAGTCTGTTCGGGGATTTTGGGTATTGAGACCCTTGATTCCGGGTATACTCGAGTATTACCATTTCTGTTCGGTTACGGTGAGCGGGCCCGGTAAAGGGGTGTTTGGTGGACGGAATTCGGTGTAAAGAGGGGTCTACGGACGTTTTGGTTCTATATACGTTGACGGAGAGTCAACCAATTTGGATCAAGTACTGCGCTGGAAATTTGGCTCCTGAGAGCCACCCGTATCCTTTTGATTTGAATCATTGGTTCCTTTGCTTTACATCTGGCATGTGTATCTGATTTGAAAAATGTGAAATGCCATGATTTTTCTGCTATCTGTTTGGTACCTCATTGAGCGCAAGCTCACCCCGTTCTGTCCCTTTTGTTTTCCTTACAGGAAAATAAATACTTTTGGACTGGATTGATAATCGGTTGCCGACTTGAGCTAGTTGAACATATCTTTTGTATAGCTCATGTATTAAAACCCTAAGTGTACTTTTGGGGCGTTTCTCTTTTGATTTGGCAAACCGTGTATATGTTTTATCTTTTGAAAGCTTTTGTATGTCATTTTGATTTGTAAACGCTAAAGTTCAGATGTAAATGTTTGTTAGCTATTTCGGTTGGGTTCTGATGGGTCGGTTACTATTCATGGCCGGCTCCGGATTTCATTTCATTTTATCTTGGGTTGTTTTACTATTTTGATTTGTTTACGCGAGTTGTAAGTTCCGGATTGAAGCGGATAGCTCTAATCTGATCCGTAGTCCTGGCGAGAGCTGGGCAGGCAGTCCGCTAACCCCTTTGGTTCGCCTTAGGGGAAAGTGGGGCTGTCACAAGTGGTATCAGAGCCACTTCGCGTGGTCTCTGCGCGGAGTGAGACTGGGCCAAGTGGTGTTGTGGTCCTAATTTCATGAATATGTCTAAGTGCTCGTTTGAGCGTAAGTTATGAACTGGGCATGTGATAAGTGTACGAATCATTATCATGGGACTCGAGGAAGCTAGGTATGTATGTCGGGTAGGAATCCTTAATAAAGATGATTTACTCTTGGGACCGGCCGGCTCGAGTTTTGAATTATCTTAGATGGGATTCTTGCGCCCGGATACGAAAGATGTGAGGGCCTAGGTTAGAAAGGATTTGGTGAACTAGAAAGGCCTTTCCTCGGTGGATCGTCTATATTTGTACTTGACTTAACTAGCTGTATGTATGTGTGCGGCCTAATTTTGACTGGCTTGTATATATATGCTTTGATCTTGTTTGGAATGTATAAATGTGTGTTATCATAAAAGTTTGAGTGTTACTTACATGCATCGTGCTTATTTTGGTTTAGTATTATTGCCTAGACCAAGTAAAACTCATGGAAGGTACACGGAGTGGACGGGGCCGTGGGCGTGGAAATAGGCAACCTACACCTGAAAGGGGTACTGGGGAAACCTCATCTGGACCAAACCCTGAACTTAGGGTTGATCCCAATGTCCAATTAGCTGCTGCCATGCAGCAAATGACTACTTTGCTAGCCCAAGTGGTGCACCAACAAGGTCAAAACCCTAACCCTAACCCTGGGAATCCTGGTAATCACATGGAGGGCGAGGATAGAGCCCTTGAGAGATTTCAGAAGTTCTCCCCACCCAAATTTCTTGGAGGCCCTGATCCTGACGTAGCTGAGAAGTGGCTGGAGAAGATGATCGATATTTTCGCTGCCTTACACTATACCGAGGAGAGAAAGGTGACATTTGCTATCTTTCAACTAGAGGGAGCCGCCCGTTCCTGGTGGAATGTCATTCGAATGAAATGGGAAAGAGAACAAACCCCGAGGACGTGGGCGAACTTTATGAGAGAATTTAATGCCAAGTTTTTCCCTCCTCTCATCCAAGAAAAGAAGGAAGATGAATTTATTCAGCTTCGCCAGGGAACACAAACCGTAGCCGAGTATGAGAGTCAATTTACTCGGTTGTCTAAGTTTGCGCCTGAACTGATCATAACCGAACAAAGACGGATAAGGCGTTTTATTCAGGGGCTAAATGTTGAGATTCAAAAGGATTTGGCTGTAGCTCAACTTAGTACCTTTAGTGACGCTGTGGAGAAAGCTCAACGGGTTGAAGATGCGAGGCTACAAGTTAGAAACTTCCAAACCAAGAAAAGGGGCTTTCCTGGGAGTAGCTCTGAACAAGAAGGTACAAATACACCCCCTAAGATTGGAAAGGGAAACGGAGGAGTACGACAACCAGGGGTGTCGCGTGATGTTCCTCAGGGAGGAACGGTCTCTGCTGCTCGTGGTCCCTGTGGATATTGCGGAGGGCCAAGTCATACGGAAACAAATTGCTGGAAGAAAGAAGGAAAATGCTTGCGCTGTGGAAGCGCTGAACATCGGATTGCTAACTGTCCAGCTCGCCTGCGCGAGCGGAGAGGGACGCTGCCACCAACCAAGCCCAATTCTCAGCAACCCGCCAAGAGCAACCCTGGACAGACGAAAGGAGAAGGACGGGATCGAAGGCACCAGCTCGAGTATATTCTCTAGAGCAGCATCAGGTCCCTGACTCGTCTGAGGACGCAGAAGGTACGATCCGTTGGGTACCTTAGATTTGATGGATTCCGCTGATAAGGAATTTCGAGGACGAAATTCTTTTAAGGGGGGAGAGTGTGAGAACCCGTAAATTCCCTAATATTTTCTTAGGGTTTATTTCCCCTTAATTGCATGTTTTCTGCATTTTCTGGCGTAGAAATATTTTCTTAGTGAATTTTATGAGCAATTATAGTTTTAAGATGATTTTCCTAGCATTGGAGAAATTTTAGAAAATTAAGAGTAAATAGTGGACGTGGGACCCACTAGTGCGAAAAGTTCGGAAAAATTCGGCCAATAAGGTTAAGTTTCGGATACTGTGGAAAATTTATCGGGTGTTAAGAGATAAAGTGTGTGTGAAGTGATTGATGTGAGAGAGAAAAGAAAGATAAGAATGCATTTAATGGAGGTGACAAGTGTCACTTTCCTATTGGTTGGACCTTAAGAAATACTATTCACATTCTTGATTTTTTGACCAAAGGATTAAATATCCAAAAATTTCACAAAATTCACCATTTTTCTCCTCCTTATGGCCGGCCCTCTCTAAGCAAGAAGAAAGAAGAAACTCTTCAACTTTCAAGCTTCTACTTGGTGCAAATCACCCAAAACATTTGTTTACATCCATTTTTAATCCATAAAACCTTTCCTTTTAGTGATAATAAGTGTACTAGTGAAGTTGTTTTGAAGCTCTAAGGTGGCCAACCTCTCTACACCTCTTGTTACTTGGTAAGTGATGCTTGAACCCTCTACTACACCTAATGAGGTTATATGATGCTTAATGGTGGCATGAGTGAAGGAATATATGATTTATTTCTTGATTTGAAGAGTTTTGGTGAAGTTTTTATTTTATTGGGAATTTTTCTGGTTGAATATGAAGGGATGTTGTGGCCTTGTATGATGAATGGTAATGGCTGATAATGACTCTATGAGGTGATTGGATAAGAAAATGCAATCAATTATGGATTTGGATGGAAAAATGGAAATTAGGGTTTATAAAATCCCAATTCTGTCCGGTTTTAGATCATAGGGTTAGAGGCCGAATTAGATTTTGCTCAAAACATGAAAGTTGTAGGTATTGATGTGTATAAGGTTCCTGTAAAATTTCAGGGCATTTGGATTAGGGTAGAGTGAGTTATGACGAAATTACTGTAGCTGTTCTGCTTTGATCAGAATGCGAAAACTGCGATAGTAATTGGCCCTTTTGACTAGAATTGGTTTGGATTTTGAAGTTGGTGTCTTCTGATGAAATGTAGCTGAATGTCTTAGCTAACATATGCCTTTGGAATTTCGGCATTTGGACTTGTATGGACTGAGATATACCGATTACAGTTTTCTGTGTTTTGCAAACCTGTTTTGGGAATTCTGGGTTAGTATTTGGCATATTTGACCTAGTGTGTGTTAGGAACTGGATTGAGTAGCCTTCTACATTGTTGTAGCTCTGTTTCATAGCTTCGAAACGGTGGGTCTTACACCCCCATCCGATAACCGTAGAGAATTTACACCATTACCGCATAATAAGGGCAAAACAGTTTTCTATTTGGGGCCAAGACTAAGGCCATTTTCTAATTTCTGGTTTGCTGTTATGCTCATTTATGCATATGAAACCCTATTGGGTTGTTTTAGCATTGCTATAGACTCGTTACCGAGTCTCTTTTAGGGCTTGCTTTCATTTGGTTGTTTCCTAGTTAACTTTTGTACTTGTACCACTTTGAGCCTAGTGAACGGCTTTGGAATGAGATGAATATTGTGTGAGATGTTGGGACTGATTTGAGGATAGAATGAAGCCTTAATGGCTGGAAAAGTAAGAAATTTAGGGGAAGTGCTGCCCGATTTTCTAGGCCGTTTGGTTCCTTTAAGTTGGATTTGCCTTTTGGTAGAATGAAAGGCTTTTGGGTTGTTTGCGCCTAGGTCTTCATGCTACCTTTTCGTTTCCATGGGAATCGTGTTTTTGCATTCTTGCACTAGTATTTATTTGCAAGGCGTACGACGTGTAGTCGAGCCTCACATGTGCATTCTGTTTACTCGATTCTGGAAGTAAAACCTTCAATTGGTTTATTTTGATTATTTTAGGGTTTCTTGGCGATTAAGGCCAATCTGAATGAAAACTTTTGAAGTTGAGCCGTATGCCACTCCCCTTCATTGTTGTTTTATTTTGCTCTGCAATCTTTTATTTGTTCGAGACGAGGGTGTACTTTATCACACTCGTTCTTGTCTGATCATATGCCAATTTACTATGCAAAATTTGAATCTGTTATCTATGTCTGCATCTGTTCGGATTTCTATGACCATGAAGCTCAATCCTGTGGCTAAGTTATTCGAGTCGGGCCGGCAAGGGCCTGGACGATTAGATAACGAACCACGTGTCTGTTCGGGATTTTGGGTATTGAGACCCTTGATTCCGGGTATACTCGAGTATTACCATTTCTGTTCGTTACGGTGAGCGGGCCCGGTAAAGGGTGTTTGGTGGACGGAATTCGGTGTAAAGAGGGGTCTACGGACGTTTTGGTTCTATTACGTTGACGGAGAGTCAACCAATTTGGATCAAGTACTGCGCTGGAAATTTGGCTCCTGAGAGCCACCCGTATCCTTTTGATTTGAATCATTGGTTCCTTTGCTTTACATCTGGCATGTGTATCTGATTTGAAAAATGTGAAATGCCATGATTTTTCTGCTATCGTTTGGTACCTCATTGAGCGCAAGCTCACCCCGTTCTGTCTCCTTTTGTTTTCCTATAAAAATAAATACTTTTGGACTGGATTTGATAATCGGTTGCCGACTTGAGCTAGTGAACATATTTTGTATAGCTCATGTATTTATCTTTGGGGCGTTTCTCTTTTGATTTGGCAAACCGTGTATTGTTTTATCTTTTGAAAGCTTTTGTATGTCATTTTGATTTGTAAACGCTAAAGTTCAGATGTAAATGTTTGTTAGCTATTTCGGTTGGGTTCTGAGGGTCGGTTACTATTCATGGCCGGCTCCGGATTTCATTTCATTTTATCTTGGGTTGTTTACTATTTTGATTTGTTTACGCGAGTTGTAAGTTCCGGATTGAAGCGGATAGCTCTAATCTGATCCGTAGTCCTGGCGAGAGCTGGGCAGGCAGTCCGCTAACCCCTTTGGTTCGCCTTAGGGAAAGTGGGGCTGTCACAAGTGGTATCAGAGCCACTTCGCGTGGTCTCTGCGCGGAGTGAGACTGGGCCAAGGTGTTGTGGTCCTAATTTCATGAATATGTCTAAGTGCTCGTTTGAGCGTAAGTTATGAACTGGCATGTGATAAGTGTACGAATCATTATCATGGACTCGAGGAAGCTAGGTATGTATGTCGGGTAGGAATCCTTAATAAAGATGATTTACTCTTGGGACCGGCCGGCTCGATTGTGAATTATCTTAGATGGGATTCTTGCGCCCGGATACGAAAGATGTGAGGGCCTAGGTTAGAAAGGATTTGGTGAACTAGAAAGGCCTTTCCTCGTGGATCGTCATATTTGTACTTGACTTAACTAGCTGTATGTATGTGTGCGGCCTAATTTTGACTGGCTTGTATATATATGCTTTGATCTTGTTTGGAATGTATAAATGTGTGTTATCATAAAAGTTTTGAGTGTTACTTACATGCATCGTGCTTATTTGGTTTAGTATTATTGCCTAGACCAAGTAAAACTCATGGAAGGTACACGGAGTGGAGGGGCCGTGGGCGTGGAAATAGGCAACCTACACCTGAAAGGGGTACTGGGGAAACCTCATCTGGACCAAACCCTGAACTTAGGGTTGATCCCAATGTCCAATTAGCTGCTGCCATGCAGCAAATGACTACTTTGCTAGCCCAAGTGGTGCACCAACAAGGTCAAAACCCTAACCCTAACCCTGGGAATCCTGGTAATCACATGGAGGGCGAGGATAAGCCCTTGAGAGATTTCAGAAGTTCTCCCCACCCAAATTTCTTGGAGGCCCTGATCCTGACGTAGCTGAGAAGTGGCTGGAGAAGATGATCGATATTTTCGCTGCCTTACACTATACCGAGGAGAGAAGGTGACATTTGCTATCTTTCAACTAGAGGGAGCCGCCCGTTCCTGGTGGAATGTCATTCGAATGAAATGGGAAAGAGAACAAACCCCGAGGACGTGGGCGAACTTTATGAGAGAATTTAATGCCAAGTTTTTCCCTCCTCTCATCCAAGAAAAGAAGGAAGATGAATTTATTCAGCTTCGCCAGGGAACACAAACCGTAGCCGAGTATGAGAGTCAATTTACTCGGTTGTCTAAGTTTGCGCCTGAACTGATCATAACCGAACAAAGACGGATAAGGCGTTTTATTCAGGGCTAAATGTTGAGATTCAAAAGGATTTGGCTGTAGCTCAACTTAGTACCTTTAGTGACGCTGTGGAGAAAGCTCAACGGGTTGAAGATGCGAGGCTACAAGTTAGAAACTTCCAAACCAAGAAAAGGGGCTTTCCTGGGAGTAGCTCTGAACAAGAAGGTACAAATACACCCCCTAAGATTGGAAAGGGAAACGGAGGAGTACGACAACCGGGTGTCGCGTGATGTTCCTCAGGAGGAACGGTCTCTGCTGCTCGTGGTCCCTGTGGATATTGCGGAGGGCCAAGTCATACGGAAACAAATTGCTGGAAGAAAGAAGGAAAATGCTTGCGCTGTGGAAGCGCTGAACATCGGATTGCTAACTGTCCAGCTCGCCTGCGCGAGCGGAGAGGGACGCTGCCACCAACCAAGCCCAATTCTCAGCAACCCGCCAAGAGCAAACCCTGGACAGACGAAAGAGAAGGGACGGGATCGAAGGCACCAGCTCGAGTATATTTCTCTAGAGCAGCATCAGGTCCCTGACTCGTCTGAGGACGCAGAAGGTACGATCCGTTGGGTACCTTAGATTTGATGGATTCCGCTGATAAGGAATTTCGAGGAACGAAATTCTTTTAAGGGGGGGAGAGTGTGAGAACCCGTAAATTCCCTATAATTTTCTTAGGGTTTATTTCCCCTTAATTGCATTTTCTGCATTTTCTGGGTAGAAATATTTTCTTAGTGAATTTTGCCAAGTCATACGGAAACAAATTGCTGGAAGAAAGAAGAAAAATTGCGATTGCGCTGTTGAAGCGTTTGAACATGCGGATTGCTAACTGCCAGTCGACCTGCGGCGAGCGGAGAGGGAGCGCTGTCCCACCAACCAGCCCAATTCTCAGCAATCCGCCAAGAGCAACCTGTGACAACGAAAGGGCGAGAAGGACGGATCCGAAGGCAACCAGCTCAGTTTATTCTCTAGAGCCAGCAGTTCAGGTCCTGACTCGTCTGAGGACCAGCAGAAGGTTAGATCCGTTGGGTTTACCTTAGATTTGTGGATTCCGCTGATAAGGACATTCTCGAGGAACGGAATTCTTTAAGGGGGGGTGAGAGTGGTGAGAAACCCGTAAATTCCCTAAATTTTTCTTAGGGTTTATTTCCCCTTAGATTGCATGTTTTCTGCATTTCTGGCGTAGAAAATTTTTCTTAGTGAATTTTATGAGCAATTATAGTTTTAAGATGATTTCCCCTACATTGTGGAGAAAAATTTTTAGAAAAATTAAGAGTAAATACGTGGACGTTGGGACCTCACTAGTTGCGAAAAGTTCGAAAAAATTCGGCCAAATAAGGTTTAAGTTTTCGGATTACTGTGGAAAATTTATCGGTGTGTTAAGAGAATAAGTAGTTGTGGTGTGACGTGATTGATTGTGAGAGAGGAAAAGAAAGATAACAGAATGCATTTATATGGAGGGACAAGTGTCACTTTCCTATTGGTTGGACCTTTAAGAATACTATTTCACATTTCTTGATTTTTTGACACAAAGGATTAAATATCCAATAAATTTCACAAAACTTTCACATTTTTCTCCTCCCTTATTGGCCGGCCCTCTCTAAGCAAGAAGAAAGAAGAAACTCTTGCAACTTTCAAAAGCTTCGACTTGTGCAAATCACCCAAAACATTTGTTTAACATCCGATTTTAATCCATAAAACCTTTCCTTTTAGTGATAATAAGTGCTATAGTGAAGTTGTTTTGAGCCTAAGGTGGCCAACCTCTCTACAACGCTCTTGTTTACTTTGGTAAAGTGATGCTTGAACCCTCTTTACTACACCTAATGATGGTTATATGATGCTTAATGGTGGCTATGAGTGAAAGGAATATCATGATTTATTTCTTGAATTTGCAGAGTTTGGGTGAAGTTTTATTTTATTTGGGAATTTTTCTGGTTGAATATGAAGGGGATGTTGTGGCCTTTGTAATGAGATGGTAATGGCTGATAATGACTGCTTATAGGTGATTGGAATAAGAAAATGCAATCAATTATGGATTTTGATGGAAAAATGGAAAATTAGGGTTTATAAAACCCAATCTCTGGTCCCGGTTTTAAGATGCATTAGGGTTAGAGGTCCCGAATTAGATTTTGCCTCAAAACATGAAAGTTGGTTAGGTATTCGAGTGTTATGAACGGTTCCTGTAAAATTTCTATTGGCATTTGTGTATTAGGGTTATGAGTGAGTTATGACGAAATACTGTAGCTGTTTCTTGCTTTGATCAAATGCGAAAAACTGCGATAAGTATGCCCTTTGACTAGAATTGGTTTGATTTTTGAAGTTGGGTGTCTTCTGATGAAATGTTAGCTGAATGTCTTAGCTAACATATGCCCTTTGGAATTTTTCGGCATTTGGACTTGTATGGACTGCAGATTTACCGATTTACAGTTTTCTGTGGTTTGCAAAACCTGTTTTGGGAATTCCTGGGTTAGTATTTTGGCATATTTGACCTAGTTGTGTTGTTAGAACTGGATTGAGTAGCCTCTTACATTGTTGATAGCTCTGTTTCATATCTTTCGAAGACGGTGGGTCTTACACCCCCATCCGATAAACCGTTAGAGAATTTTATACTCATTACCGCATAATAAGGCAAAAACAGTTTCTAATTTGGGGCCAAGACTAAGGCCATTTTCTAAATTTCTGGTTTGCTGTTATGCTCACTTTATGCATCATGAAAACCCTCTTGGGTGGTTGTGTTTTAGCATTGCTATAGACTCGTTACGAGTCTCTTTAAGGCTTGCTTGGCCATTTTGGTTGTTTCTAGCTTTAACTTTTGTACGTACACTTTGAGCCTAGTGGAACGGCTTAGAAATGGATATTTGTGTGATGAGTGGACTGATTTGAGGATAGAATTGAAGCCTTAAATGGCTGGAAAAGTAAGAAAATTTAGGGGAAGTGCCTTGCCCGATTTTCTAGGACCGTTTGGTTCCTTTAAGTTTGATTTGTCTTTTGGTAGTAAAATAGCTTTTGGTTGTTTCGCTAGGGTCTTCATGCTCCTTTTCGTTTCCATGGGAAATCGTTGTTTTTTGCATTTCTTTCATAGTATTTTATTTTGCAAGGCGTACGACGTGTAGTTCGAGCCTCACATGTGCACTTCTGTTTTCTCGATTGCTTGGAAGGTAAAACCTTCAATTGGTTTTATTTTGATTATTTTAGGTTTCTGGCGCATTAAGGCCAATCTTGAAATGAAAACTTTTTGAAAAGTTGATGCGATGTAGCCACTCCCCTTCATTGTTGTTTACTTATGCTACTGCATCTTTTATTTGTTTCGAGGACGAGCGGGTACTTTAATTCACACTCGTTCTTAGTTGATCATATGCCAATTTACTATGCAAAAATTTGGAATTGGTTATATATGTCTGCATTGTTCGGAGTTCTATGGACCTATGAAGCTCAATCTGGTGGGCTTAAGTTATTCGAGTCGGGGCCTGGCAGGGCCTGCGCCGATTAGATAACGAACCTATCTGTAGGCTTTCGGGATTTTGGGTATGGACCTTGATCTGCCGGGTATACTGCGAGTATTACCAATTTCTGGTTCGGTTACGGTGAGCGGCCCCGGTAAAGGGTGGTTTGTGGAACGGAATTCGGGTGTAAAGATGGGGTCTACGGAACGTTTTGGTTCATATATACGTGACGGAGAGTCAACCAATTTGGATCAAGGTACTGTTGTTTAACTTGATTTTGCTCTGCAATCTGTTTTTTGTTCGAGACGAGGGTGTACTTTATCACACTCGTTCTCTAGTCTGATCATATGCCAATTTACTATGCAAAATTTGAATTGTTATATATGTCTACATCTGTTCGGATTTCTATGACCTATGAGCTCAATCCTGTGGCTAAGTTATTCGAGTCGGGCCGGCAAGGGCCTGGACGATTAGATAACGAACCACGGTAGTCTGTTCGGGGATTTTGGGTATTGAGACCCTTGATTCCGGTATACTCGAGTATTACCATTTCTGTTCGGTTACGGTGAGCGGGCCCGGTAAAGGGGTGTTTGGTGGACGGAATTCGGTGTAAAGAGGGGTCTACGGACGTTTTGGTTCTATATACGTTGACGGAGAGTCAACCAATTTGGATCAAGTACTGCGCTGGAAATTTGGCTCCTGAGAGCCACCCGTATCCTTTTGATTTGAATCATTGGTTCCTTTGCTTTACATCTGGCATGTGTATCTGATTTGAAAAATGTGAAATGCCATGATTTTTCTGCTATCTGTTTTGTACCTCATTGAGCGCAAGCTCACCCCGTTCTGTCCCTTTTGTTTTCCTTACAGGAAAATAAATACTTTTGGACTGGATTTGATAATCGGTTGCCGACTTGAGCTAGTTGAACATATCTTTTGTATAGCTCATGTATTAAAACCCTAAGTGTACTTTTGGGGCGTTTCTCTTTTGATTTGGCAAACCGTGTATATGTTTTATCTTTTGAAAGCTTTTGTATGTCATTTTGATTTGTAAACGCTAAAGTTCAGATGTAAATGTTTGTTAGCTATTTCGGTTGGGTTCTGATGGGTCGGTTACTATTCATGGCCGGCTCCGGATTTCATTTCATTTTATCTTGGGTTGTTTTACTATTTTGATTTGTTTACGCGAGTTGTAAGTTCCGGATTGAAGCGGATAGCTCTAATCTGATCCGTAGTCCTGGCGAGAGCTGGGCAGGCAGTCCGCTAACCCCTTTGGTTCGCCTTAGGGGAAAGTGGGGCTGTCACAAGTGGTATCAGAGCCACTTCGCGTGGTCTCTGCGCGGAGTGAGACTGGGCCAAGTGGTGTTGTGGTCCTAATTTATGAATATGTCTAAGTGCTCGTTTGAGCGTAAGTTATGAACGGGCATGTGATAAGTGTACGAATCATTATCATGGGACTCGAGGAAGCTAGGTATGTATGTCGGGTAGGAATCCTTAATAAAGATGGATTTACTCTTGGGACCGGCCGGCTCGAGTTGTGAATTATTTAGATGGGATTCTTGCGCCCGGATACGAAAGATGTGAGGGCCTAGGTTAGAAAGGATTTGGTGAACTAGAAAGGCCTTTCCTCGGTGGATCGTCTATATTTGTACTTGACTTAACTAGCTGTATGTATGTGTGCGGCCTAATTTTGACTGGCTTGTATATATATGCTTTGATCTTGTTTGGAATGTATAAATGTGTGTTATCATAAAAGTTTTGAGTGTTACTTACATGCATCGTGCTTATTTTGGTTTAGTATTATTGCCTAGACCAAGTAAAACTCATGGAAGGTACACGGAGTGGACGGGGCCGTGGGCGTGGAAATAGGCAACCTACACCTGAAAGGGGTACTGGGGAAACCTCATCTGGACCAAACCCTGAACTTAGGGTTGATCCCAATGTCCAATAGCTGCTGCCATGCAGCAAATGACTACTTTGCTAGCCCAAGTGGTGCACCAACAAGGTCAAAACCCTAACCCTAACCCTGGGAATCCTGGTAATCACATGGAGGGCGAGGATAGAGCCCTTGAGAGATTTCAGAAGTTCTCCCCACCCAAATTTCTTGGAGGCCCTGATCCTGACGTAGCTGAGAAGTGGCTGGAGAAGATGATCGATATTTTCGCTGCCTTACACTATACCGAGGAGAGAAAGGTGACATTTGCTTCTTTCAACTAGAGGGAGCCGCCCGTTCCTGGTGGAATGTCATTCGAATGAAATGGGAAAGAGAACAAACCCGAGGACGTGGGCGAACTTTATGAGAGAATTTAATGCCAAGTTTTTCCCTCCTCTCATCCAAGAAAAGAAGGAAGATGAATTTATTCGCTTCGCCAGGGAACACAAACCGTAGCCGAGTATGAGAGTCAATTTACTCGGTTGTCTAAGTTTGCGCCTGAACTGATCATAACCGAACAAAGACGGATAAGGCGTTTTATTCAGGGGCTAAATGTTGAGATTCAAAAGGATTTGGCTGTAGCTCAACTTAGTACCTTTAGTGACGCTGTGGAGAAAGCTCAACGGGTTGAAGATGCGAGGCTACAAGTTAGAAACTTCCAAACCAAGAAAAGGGGCTTTCCTGGGAGTAGCTCTGAACAAGAAGGTACAAATACACCCCCTAAGATTGGAAAGGGAAACGGAGGAGTACGACAACCAGGGGTGTCGCGTGATGTTCCTCAGGGAGGAACGGTCTCTGCTGCTCGTGGTCCCTGTGGATATTGCGGAGGGCCAAGTCATACGGAAACAAATTGCTGGAAGAAAGAAGGAAAATGCTTGCGCTGTGGAAGCGCTGAACATCGGATTGCTAACTGTCCAGCTCGCCTGCGCGAGCGGAGAGGGACGCTGCCACCAACCAAGCCCAATTCTCAGCAACCCGCCAAGAGCAACCCTGGACAGACGAAAGGAGAAGGGACGGGATCGAAGGCACCAGCTCGAGTATATTCTCTAGAGCAGCATCAGGTCCCTGACTCGTCTGAGGACGCAGAAGGTACGATCCGTTGGGTACCTTAGATTTGATGGATTCCGCTGATAAGGAATTTCGAGGACGAAATTCTTTTAAGGGGGGAGAGTGTGAGAACCCGTAAATTCCCTAATAATTTTCTTAGGGTTTATTTCCCCTTAATTGCATGTTTTCTGCATTTTCTGGCGTAGAAATATTTTCTTAGTGAATTTTATGAGCAATTATAGTTTTAAGATGATTTTCCTAGCATTGGAGAAATTTTAGAAAATTAAGAGTAAATAGTGGACGTGGGACCCACTAGTGCGAAAAGTTCGGAAAAATTCGGCCAATAAGGTTAAGTTTCGGATACTGTGGAAAATTTATCGGGTGTTAAGAGATAAGTAGTGTGTGTGAAGTGATTGATGTGAGAGAGAAAAGAAAGATAAGAATGCATTTAATGGAGGTGACAAGTGTCACTTTCCTATTGGTTGGACTTAAGAAATACTATTCACATTCTTGACTTTTTTGACCAAAGGATTAAATATCCAAAAATTTCACAAAATTCACCATTTTTCTCCTCCTTATGGCCGGCCCTCTCTAAGCAAGAAGAAAGAAGAAACTCTTCAACTTTCAAGCTTCTACTTGGTGCAAATCACCCAAAACATTTGTTTACATCCATTTTTAATCCATAAAACCTTTCCTTTTAGTGATAATAAGTGTACTAGTGAAGTTGTTTTGAAGCTCTAAGGTGGCCAACCTCTCTACACCTCTTGTTACTTGGTAAGTGATGCTTGAACCCTCTACTACACCTAATGATGGTTATATGATGCTTAATGGTGGCATGAGTGAAGGAATATATGATTTATTTCTTGATTTGAAGAGTTTTGGTGAAGTTTTTATTTTATTGGGAATTTTTCTGGTTGAATATGAAGGGGATGTTGTGGCCTTGTATGATGAATGGTAATGGCTGATAATGACTCTATGAGGTGTATTGGATAAGAAAATGCAATCAATTATGGATTTGGATGGAAAAATGGAAAGTTAGGGTTTATAAAATCCCAATTCTGTCCGGTTTTAGATCATAGGGTTAGAGGCCGAATTAGATTTTGCTCAAAACATGAAAGTTGTAGGTATTGATGTGTATAAGGTTCCTGTAAAATTTCAGGGCATTTGGATTAGGGTAGAGTGAGTTATGACGAAATTACTGTAGCTGTTCTGCTTTGATCAGAATGCGAAAACTGCGATAGTAATTGGCCCTTTTGACTAGAATTGGTTTGGATTTTGAAGTTGGTGTCTTCTGATGAAATGTAGCTGAATGTCTTAGCTAACATATGCCTTTGGAATTTCGGCATTTTGGACTTGTATGGACTGAGATATACCGATTACAGTTTTCTGTGTTTTGCAAACCTGTTTTGGGAATTCTGGGTTAGTATTTGGCATATTTGACCTAGTTGTGTTAGGAACTGGATTGAGTAGCCTTCTACATTGTTGTAGCTCTGTTTCATAGCTTCGAAACGGTGGGTCTTACACCCCCATCCGATAACCGTAGAGAATTTTACACCATTACCGCATAATAAGGGCAAAACAGTTTTCTATTTGGGGCCAAGACTAAGGCCATTTTCTAATTTCTGGTTTGCTGTTATGCTCATTTATGCATATGAAACCCTATTGGGGTTGTGTTTAGCATTGCTATAATGACTCGTTACCGAGTCTCTTTTAGGGCTTGCTTTCATTTCGGTTGTTTCCTAGTTAACTTTTGTACTTGTACCACTTTGAGCCTAGTGAACGGCTTTTGGGAAATGAGATGAATTTTGTGTGAGATGTTGGGACTGATTTGAGGATAGAATGAAGCCTTAATGGCTGGAAAAGTAAGAAATTTAGGGAAGTGCTGCCCGATTTTCTAGGACGTTTGGTTCCTTTAAGTTGGATTTGCCTTTTGGTAGAATGAAAGGCTTTTGGGTTGTTTGCGCCTAGGTCTTCATGCTACCTTTTCGTTTCCATGGGAATCGTGTTTTTGCATTCTTGCACTAGTATTTATTTGGCAAGGCGTACGACGTGTAGTCGAGCCTCACATGTGCATTCTGTTTACTCGATTCTGGAAGTAAAACCTTCAATTGGTTTATTTTGATTATTTTAGGGTTTCTTGGCGATTAAGGCCAATCTGAAGTGAAAACTTTTGAAGTTGAGCCGGTGAGTGTACCACTCCCCTTCATTGTTGTTTAACTTGATTTTGCTCTGCAATCTGTTTATTTGTTCGAGACGAGGGTGTACTTTATCACACTCGTTCTCTAGTCTGATCATATGCCAATTTACTATGCAAAATTTGAATATGTTATATATGTCTACATCTGTTCGGATTTCTATGACCTATGAGCTCAATCCTGTGGCTAAGTTATTCGAGTCGGGCCGGCAAGGGCCTGGACGATTAGATAACGAACCACGGTAGTCTGTTCGGGGATTTTGGGTATTGAGACCCTTGATTCCGGGTATACTCGAGTATTACCATTTCTGTTCGGTTACGGTGAGCGGGCCCGGTAAAGGGGTGTTTGGTGGACGGAATTCGGTGTAAAGAGGGGTCTACGGACGTTTTGGTTCTATATACGTTGACGGAGAGTCAACCAATTTGGATCAAGTACTGCGCTGGAAATTTGGCTCCTGAGAGCCACCCGTATCCTTTTGATTTGAATCATTGGTTCCTTTGCTTTACATCTGGCATGTGTATCTGATTTGAAAAATGTGAAATGCCATGATTTTTCTGCTATCTGTTTGGTACCTCATTGAGCGCAAGCTCACCCCGTTCTGTCCCTTTTGTTTTCCTTACAGGAAAATAAATACTTTTGGACTGGATTTGATAATCGGTTGCCGACTTGAGCTAGTTGAACATATCTTTTGTATAGCTCATGTATTAAAACCCTAAGTGTACTTTTGGGGCGTTTCTCTTTTGATTTGGCAAACCGTGTATATGTTTTATCTTTTGAAAGCTTTTGTATGTCATTTTGATTTGTAAACGCTAAAGTTCAGATGTAAATGTTTGTTAGCTATTTCGGTTGGGTTCTGATGGGTCGGTTACTATTCATGGCCGGCTCCGGATTTCATTTCATTTTATCTTGGGTTGTTTTACTATTTTGATTTGTTTACGCGAGTTGTAAGTTCCGGATTGAAGCGGATAGCTCTAATCTGATCCGTAGTCCTGGCGAGAGCTGGGCAGGCAGTCCGCTAACCCCTTTGGTTCGCCTTAGGCGAAAGTGGGGCTGTCACAAGTGGTATCAGAGCCACTTCGCGTGGTCTCTGCGCGGAGTGAGACTGGGCCAAGTGGTGTTGTGGTCCTAATTTTATGAATATGTCTAAGTGCTCGTTTGAGCGTAAGTTATGAACTGGGCATGTGATAAGTGTACGAATCATTATCATGGGACTCGAGGAAGCTAGGTATGTATGTCGGGTAGGAATCCTTAATAAAGATGATTTACTCTTGGGACCGGCCGGCTCGAGTTGTGAATTATATTAGATGGGATTCTTGCGCCCGGATACGAAAGATGTGAGGGCCTAGGTTAGAAAGGATTTGGTGAACTAGAAAGGCCTTTCCTCGGTGGATCGTCTATATTTGTACTTGACTTAACTAGCTGTATGTATGTGTGCGGCCTAATTTTGACTGGCTTGTATATATATGCTTTGATCTTGTTTGGAATGTATAAATGTGTGTTATCATAAAAGTTTTGAGTGTTACTTACATGCATCGTGCTTATTTTGGTTTAGTATTATTGCCTAGACCAAGTAAAACTCATGGAAGGTACACGGAGTGGACGGGGCCGTGGGCGTGGAAATAGGCAACCTACACCTGAAAGGGGTACTGGGGAAACCTCATCTGGACCAAACCCTGAACTTAGGGTTGATCCCAATGTCCAATTAGCTGCTGCCATGCAGCAAATGACTACTTTGCTAGCCCAAGTGGTGCACCAACAAGGTCAAAACCCTAACCCTAACCCTGGGAATCCTGGTAATCACATGGAGGGCGAGGATAGAGCCCTTGAGAGATTTCAGAAGTTCTCCCCACCCAAATTTCTTGGAGGCCCTGATCCTGACGTAGCTGAGAAGTGGCTGGAGAAGATGATCGATATTTTCGCTGCCTTACACTATACCGAGGAGAGAAAGGTGACATTTGCTATCTTTCAACTAGAGGGAGCCGCCCGTTCCTGGTGGAATGTCATTCGAATGAAATGGGAAAGAGAACAAACCCCGAGGACGTGGGCGAACTTTATGAGAGAATTTAATGCCAAGTTTTTCCCTCCTCTCATCCAAGAAAAGAAGGAAGATGAATTTATTCAGCTTCGCCAGGGAACACAAACCGTAGCCGAGTATGAGAGTCAATTTACTCGGTTGTCTAAGTTTGCGCCTGAACTGATCATAACCGAACAAAGACGGATAAGGCGTTTTATTCAGGGGCTAAATGTTGAGATTCAAAAGGATTTGGCTGTAGCTCAACTTAGTACCTTTAGTGACGCTGTGGAGAAAGCTCAACGGGTTGAAGATGCGAGGCTACAAGTTAGAAACTTCCAAACCAAGAAAAGGGGCTTTCCTGGGAGTAGCTCTGAACAAGAAGGTACAAATACACCCCCTAAGATTGGAAAGGGAAACGGAGGAGTACGACAACCAGGGGTGTCGCGTGATGTTCCTCAGGGAGGAACGGTCTCTGCTGCTCGTGGTCCCTGTGGATATTGCGGAGGGCCAAGTCATACGGAAACAAATTGCTGGAAGAAAGAAGGAAAATGCTTGCGCTGTGGAAGCGTTGAACATCGGATTGCTAACTGTCCAGCTCGCCTGCGCGAGCGGAGAGGGACGCTGCCACCAACCAAGCCCAATTCTCAGCAACCCGCCAAGAGCAACCCTGGACAGACGAAAGGAGATGGGACGGGATCGAAGGCACCAGCTCGAGTATATTCTCTAGAGCAGCATCAGGTCCCTGACTCGTCTGAGGACGCAGAAGGTACGATCCGTTGGGTACCTTAGATTTGATGGATTCCGCTGATAAGGAATTTCGAGGACGAAATTCTTTTAAGGGGGGGAGAGTGTGAGAACCCGTAAATTCCCTAATAATTTTCTTAGGGTTTATTTCCCCTTAATTGCATGTTTTCTGCATTTTCTGGCGTAGAAATATTTTCTTAGTGAATTTTATGAGCAATTATAGTTTTAAGATGATTTTCCTAGCATTGGAGAAATTTTAGAAAATTAAGAGTAAATAGTGGACGTGGGACCCACTAGTGCGAAAAGTTCGGAAAAATTCGGCCAATAAGGTTAAGTTTCGGATACTGTGGAAAATTTATCGGGTGTTAAGAGATAAGTAGTGTGTGTGAAGTGATTGATGTGAGAGAGAAAAGAAAGATAAGAATGCATTTAATGGAGGTGACAAGTGTCACTTTCCTATTGGTTGGACCTTAAGAAATACTATTCACATTCTTGACTTTTTTGACCAAAGGATTAAATATCCAAAAATTTCACAAAATTCACCATTTTTCTCCTCCTTATGGCCGGCCCTCTCTAAGCAAGAAGAAAGAAGAAACTCTTCAACTTTCAAGCTTCTACTTGGTGCAAATCACCCAAAACATTTGTTTACATCCATTTTTAATCCATAAAACCTTTCCTTTTAGTGATAATAAGTGTACTAGTGAAGTTGTTTTGAAGCTCTAAGGTGGCCAACCTCTCTACACCTCTTGTTACTTGGTAAGTGATGCTTGAACCCTCTACTACACCTAATGATGGTTATATGATGCTTAATGGTGGCATGAGTGAAGGAATATATGATTTATTTCTTGATTTGAAGAGTTTTGGTGAAGTTTTTATTTTATTGGGAATTTTTCTGGTTGAATATGAAGGGGATGTTGTGGCCTTGTATGATGAATGGTAATGGCTGATAATGACTCTATGAGGTGTATTGGATAAGAAAATGCAATCAATTATGGATTTGGATGGAAAAATGGAAAGTTAGGGTTTATAAAATCCCAATTCTGTCCGGTTTTAGATCATAGGGTTAGAGGCCGAATTAGATTTTGCTCAAAACATGAAAGTTGTAGGTATTGATGTGTATAAGGTTCCTGTAAAATTTCAGGGCATTTGGATTAGGGTAGAGTGAGTTATGACGAAATTACTGTAGCTGTTCTGCTTTGATCAGAATGCGAAAACTGCGATAGTAATTGGCCCTTTTGACTAGAATTGGTTTGGATTTTGAAGTTGGTGTCTTCTGATGAAATGTAGCTGAATGTCTTAGCTAACATATGCCTTTGGAATTTCGGCATTTGGACTTGTATGGACTGAGATATACCGATTACAGTTTTCTGTGTTTTGCAAACCTGTTTTGGGAATTCTGGGTTAGTATTTGGCATATTTGACCTAGTTGTGTTAGGAACTGGATTGAGTAGCCTTCTACATTGTTGTAGCTCTGTTTCATAGCTTCGAAACGGTGGGTCTTACACCCCCATCCGATAACCGTAGAGAATTTTACACCATTACCGCATAATAAGGGCAAAACAGTTTTCTATTTGGGGCCAAGACTAAGGCCATTTTCTAATTTCTGGTTTGCTGTTATGCTCATTTATGCATATGAAACCCTATTGGGGTTGTGTTTAGCATTGCTATATGACTCGTTACCGAGTCTCTTTTAGGGCTTGCTTTCATTTCGGTTGTTTCCTAGTTAACTTTTGTACTTGTACCACTTTGAGCCTAGTGAACGGCTTTTGGGAAATGAGATGAATTTTGTGTGAGATGTTGGGACTGATTTGAGGATAGAATGAAGCCTTAATGGCTGGAAAAGTAAGAAATTTAGGGGAAGTGCTGCCCGATTTTCTAGGCCGTTTGGTTCCTTTAAGTTGGATTTGCCTTTTGGTAGAATGAAAGGCTTTTGGGTTGTTTGCGCCTAGGTCTTCATGCTACCTTTTCGTTTCCATGGGAATCGTGTTTTTGCATTCTTGCACTAGTATTTATTTGGCAAGGCGTACGACGTGTAGTCGAGCCTCACATGTGCATTCTGTTTACTCGATTCTGGAAGTAAAACCTTCAATTGGTTTATTTTGATTATTTTAGGGTTTCTTGGCGATTAAGGCCAATCTGAAGTGAAAACTTTTGAAGTTGAGCCGGTGAGTGTACCACTCCCCTTCATTGTTGTTTAACTTGATTTTGCTCTGCAATCTGTTTATTTGTTCGAGACGAGGGTGTACTTTATCACACTCGTTCTCTAGTCTGATCATATGCCAATTTACTATGCAAAATTTGAATCTGTTATCTATGTCTGCATCTGTTCGGATTTCTATGACCTATGAGCTCAATCCTGTGGCTAAGTTATTCGAGTCGGGCCGGCAAGGGCCTGGACGATTAGATAACGAACCACGGTAGTCTGTTCGGGGATTTTTGGGTATTGAGACCCTTGATTCCGGGTATACTCGAGTATTACCATTTCTGTTCGGTTACGGTGAGCGGGCCCGGTAAAGGGGTGTTTGGTGGACGGAATTCGGTGTAAAGAGGGGTCTACGGACGTTTTGGTTCTATATACGTTGACGGAGAGTCAACCAATTTGGATCAAGTACTGCGCTGGAAATTTGGCTCCTGAGAGCCACCCGTATCCTTTTGATTTGAATCATTGGTTCCTTTGCTTTACATCTGGCATGTGTATCTGATTTGAAAAATGTGAAATGCCATGATTTTTCTGCTATCTGTTTGGTACCTCATTGAGCGCAAGCTCACCCCGTTCTGTCCCTTTTGTTTTCCTTACAGGAAAATAAATACTTTTGGACTGGATTTGATAATCGGTTGCCGACTTGAGCTAGTTGAACATATCTTTTGTATAGCTCATGTATTAAAACCCTAAGTGTACTTTTGGGGCGTTTCTCTTTTGATTTGGCAAACCGTGTATATGTTTTATCTTTTGAAAGCTTTTGTATGTCATTTTGATTTGTAAACGCTAAAGTTCAGATGTAAATGTTTGTTAGCTATTTCGGTTGGGTTCTGATGGGTCGGTTACTATTCATGGCCGGCTCCGGATTTCATTTCATTTTATCTTGGGTTGTTTTACTATTTTGATTTGTTTACGCGAGTTGTAAGTTCCGGATTGAAGCGGATAGCTCTAATCTGATCCGTAGTCCTGGCGAGAGCTGGGCAGGCAGTCCGCTAACCCCTTTGGTTCGCCTTAGGGGAAAGTGGGGCTGTCACAAGTGGTATCAGAGCCACTTCGCGTGGTCTCTGCGCGGAGTGAGACTGGGCCAAGTGGTGTTGTGGTCCTAATTTCATGAATATGTTTAAGTGCTCGTTTGAGCGTAAGTTATGAACTGGGCATGTGATAAGTGTACGAATCATTATCATGGGACTCGAGGAAGCTAGGTATGTATGTCGGGTAGGAATCCTTAATAAAGATGATTTACTCTTGGGACCGGCCGGCTCGAGTTGTGAATTATATTAGATGGGATTCTTGCGCCCGGATACGAAAGATGTGAGGGCCTAGGTTAGAAAGGATTTGGTGAACTAGAAAGGCCTTTCCTCGGTGGATCGTCTATATTTGTACTTGACTTAACTAGCTGTATGTATGTGTGCGGCCTAATTTTGACTGGCTTGTATATATATGCTTTGATCTTGTTTGGAATGTATAAATGTGTGTTATCATAAAAGTTTTGAGTGTTACTTACATGCATCGTGCTTATTTTGGTTTAGTATTATTGCCTAGACCAAGTAAAACTCATGGAAGGTACACGGAGTGGACGGGGCCGTGGGCGTGGAAATAGGCAACCTACACCTGAAAGGGGTACTGGGGAAACCTCATCTGGACCAAACCCTGAACTTAGGGTTGATCCCAATGTCCAATTAGCTGCTGCCATGCAGCAAATGACTACTTTGCTAGCCCAAGTGGTGCACCAACAAGGTCAAAACCCTAACCCTAACCCTGGGAATCCTGGTAATCACATGGAGGGCGAGGATAGAGCCCTTGAGAGATTTCAGAAGTTCTCCCCACCCAAATTTCTTGGAGGCCCTGATCCTGACGTAGCTGAGAAGTGGCTGGAGAAGATGATCGATATTTTCGCTGCCTTACACTATACCGAGGAGAGAAAGGTGACATTTGCTATCTTTCAACTAGAGGGAGCCGCCCGTTCCTGGTGGAATGTCATTCGAATGAAATGGGAAAGAGAACAAACCCCGAGGACGTGGGCGAACTTTATGAGAGAATTTAATGCCAAGTTTTTCCCTCCTCTCATCCAAGAAAAGAAGGAAGATGAATTTATTCAGCTTCGCCAGGGAACACAAACCGTAGCCGAGTATGAGAGTCAATTTACTCGGTTGTCTAAGTTTGCGCCTGAACTGATCATAACCGAACAAAGACGGATAAGGCGTTTTATTCAGGGGCTAAATGTTGAGATTCAAAAGGATTTGGCTGTAGCTCAACTTAGTACCTTTAGTGACGCTGTGGAGAAAGCTCAACGGGTTGAAGATGCGAGGCTACAAGTTAGAAACTTCCAAACCAAGAAAAGGGGCTTTCCTGGGAGTAGCTCTGAACAAGAAGGTACAAATACACCCCCTAAGATTGGAAAGGGAAACGGAGGAGTACGACAACCAGGGGTGTCGCGTGATGTTCCTCAGGGAGGAACGGTCTCTGCTGCTCGTGGTCCCTGTGGATATTGCGGAGGGCCAAGTCATACGGAAACAAATTGCTGGAAGAAAGAAGGAAAATGCTTGCGCTGTGGAAGCGCTGAACATCGGATTGCTAACTGTCCAGCTCGCCTGCGCGAGCGGAGAGGGACGCTGCCACCAACCAAGCCCAATTCTCAGCAACCCGCCAAGAGCAACCCTGGACAGACGAAAGGAGAAGGGACGGGATCGAAGGCACCAGCTCGAGTATATTCTCTAGAGCAGCATCAGGTCCCTGACTCGTCTGAGGACGCAGAAGGTACGATCCGTTGGGTACCTTAGATTTGATGGATTCCGCTGATAAGGAATTTCGAGAACGAAATTCTTTTAAGGGGGGGAGAGTGTGAGAACCCGTAAATTCCCTAATAATTTTCTTAGGGTTTATTTCCCCTTAATTGCATGTTTTCTGCATTTTCTGGCGTAGAAATATTTTCTTAGTGAATTTTATGAGCAATTATAGTTTTAAGATGATTTTCCTAGCATTGGAGAAATTTTAGAAAATTAAGAGTAAATAGTGGACGTGGGACCCACTAGTGCGAAAAGTTCGGAAAAAATTCGGCCAATAAGGTTAAGTTTCGGATACTGTGGAAAATTTATCGGGTGTTAAGAGATAAGTAGTGTGTGTGAAGTGATTGATGTGAGAGAGAAAAGAAAGATAAGAATGCATTTAATGGAGGTGACAAGTGTCACTTTCCTATTGGTTGGACCTTAAGAAATACTATTCACATTCTTGACTTTTTTTGACCAAAGGATTAAATATCCAAAAATTTCACAAAATTCACCATTTTTCTCCTCCTTATGGCCGGCCCTCTCTAAGCAAGAAGAAAGAAGAAACTCTTCAACTTTCAAGCTTCTACTTGGTGCAAATCACCCAAAACATTTGTTTACATCCATTTTTAATCCATAAAACCTTTCCTTTTAGTGATAATAAGTGTACTAGTGAAGTTGTTTTGAAGCTCTAAGGTGGCCAACCTCTCTACACCTCTTGTTACTTGGTAAGTGATGCTTGAACCCTCTACTACACCTAATGATGGTTATATGATGCTTAATGGTGGCATGAGTGAAGGAATATATGATTTATTTCTTGATTTGAAGAGTTTTGGTGAAGTTTTTATTTTATTGGGAATTTTTCTGGTTGAATATGAAGGGGATGTTGTGGCCTTGTATGATGAATGGTAATGGCTGATAATGACTCTATGAGGTGTATTGGATAAGAAAATGCAATCAATTATGGATTTGGATGGAAAAATGGAAAGTTAGGGTTTATAAAATCCCAATTCTGTCCGGTTTTAGATCATAGGGTTAGAGGCCGAATTAGATTTTGCTCAAAACATGAAAGTTGTAGGTATTGATGTGTATAAGGTTCCTGTAAAATTTCAGGGCATTTGGATTAGGGTAGAGTGAGTTATGACGAAATTACTGTAGCTGTTCTGCTTTGATCAGAATGCGAAAACTGCGATAGTAATTGGCCCTTTTGACTAGAATTGGTTTGGATTTTGAAGTTGGTGTCTTCTGATGAAATGTATCTGAATGTCTTAGCTAACATATGCCTTTGGAATTTCGGCATTTGGACTTGTATGGACTGAGATATACCGATTACAGTTTTCTGTGTTTTGCAAACCTGTTTTGGGAATTCTGGGTTAGTATTTGGCATATTTGACCTAGTTGTGTTAGGAACTGGATTGAGTAGCCTTCTACATTGTTGTAGCTCTGTTTCATAGCTTCGAAACGGTGGGTCTTACACCCCCATCCGATAACCGTAGAGAATTTTACACCATTACCGCATAATAAGGGCAAAACAGTTTTCTATTTGGGGACAAGACTAAGGCCATTTTCTAATTTCTGGTTTGCTGTTATGCTCATTTATGCATATGAAACCCTATTGGGGTTGTGTTTAGCATTGCTATATGACTCGTTACCGAGTCTCTTTTAGGGCTTGCTTTCATTTCGGTTGTTTCCTAGTTAACTTTTGTACTTGTACCACTTTGAGCCTAGTGAACGGCTTTTGGAAAATGAGATGAATTTTGTGTGAGATGTTGGCACTGATTTGAGGATAGAATGAAGCCTTAATGGCTGGAAAAGTAAGAAATTTAGGGGAAGTGCTGCCCGATTTTCTAGGCCGTTTGGTTCCTTTAAGTTGGATTTGCCTTTTGGTAGAATGAAAGGCTTTTGGGTTGTTTGCGCCTAGGTCTTCATGCTACCTTTTCGTTTCCATGGGAATCGTGTTTTTGCATTCTTGCACTAGTATTTATTTGGCAAGGCGTACGACGTGTAGTCGAGCCTCACATGTGCATTCTGTTTACTCGATTCTGGAAGTAAAACCTTCAATTGGTTTATTTTGATTATTTTAGGGTTTCTTGGCGATTAAGGCCAATCTTAGCCGGTGGTTTACTCGATTCTGAGCCGGTGAGTGTACCACTCCCCTTCATTGTTGTTTAACTTGATTTTGCTCTGCAATCTGTTTATTTGTTCGAGACGAGGGTGTACTTTATCACACTCGTTCTCTAGTCTGATCATATGCCAATTTACTATGCAAAATTTGAATCTGTTATCTATGTCTGCATCTGTTCGGATTTCTATGACCTATGAGCTCAATCCTGTGGCTAAGTTATTCGAGTCGGGCCGGCAAGGGCCTGGACGATTAGATAACGAACCACGGTAGTCTGTTCGGGGATTTTGGGTATTGAGACCCTTGATTCCGGGTATACTCGAGTATTACCATTTCTGTTCGGTTACGGTGAGCGGGCCCGGTAAAGGGGTGTTTGGTGGACGGAATTCGGTGTAAAGAGGGGTCTACGGACGTTTTGGTTCTATATACGTTGACGGAGAGTCAACCAATTTGGATCAAGTACTGCGCTGGAAATTTGGCTCTTGAGAGCCACCCGTATCCTTTTGATTTGAATCATTGGTTCCTTTGCTTTACATCTGGCATGTGTATCTGATTTGAAAAATGTGAAATGCCATGATTTTTCTGCTATCTGTTTGGTACCTCATTGAGCGCAAGCTCACCCCGTTCTGTCCCTTTTGTTTTCCTTACAGGAAAATAAATACTTTTGGACTGGATTTGATAATCGGTTGCCGACTTGAGCTAGTTGAACATATCTTTTGTATAGCTTATGTATTAAAACCCTAAGTGTACTTTTGGGGCGTTTCTCTTTTGATTTGGCAAACCGTGTATATGTTTTATCTTTTGAAAGCTTTTGTATGTCATTTTGATTTGTAAACGCTAAAGTTCAGATGTAAATGTTTGTTAGCTATTTCGGTTGGGTTCTGATGGGTCGGTTACTATTCATGGCCGGCTCCGAATTTCATTTCATTTTATCTTGGGTTGTTTTACTATTTTGATTTGTTTACGCGAGTTGTAAGTTCCGGATTGAAGCGGATAGCTCTAATCTGATCCGTAGTCCTGGCGAGAGCTGGGCAGGCAGTCCGCTAACCCCTTTGGTTCGCCTTAGGGGAAAGTGGGGCTGTCACAATAGGTATGTCAGGGAGGAATTTCGATTGTAGATAGTTTACTCTCGGGACTGACCAGCTCGAGAAGTGAATTATCTTATTTCGGATTCTCGTGCCCGAGTACTCCAGAGTTAAGGTGATGTTAAGTATATGAGATTTATATTTTGGGACCATGAACAGGCTTTGTCCGACTAGAATGAATATAAGAGGTCGACGGATATCTGGCTTGATTAGAAAGTGACGTGAGAGATCGAACGGGGTTATTTTAACTGGGACGATATACCACATTCTCTTCTGATTTGCCTTTGTATTGCTACCCCATAATTTTTGATTGTGATATGTTAATACATACCCGTGTAATATTGACTGCTTTTGATTACTTGCTTGCTTTTGGCTGCTTGCCTAAAGTGATGTGTTTTCTTGGGTGTATGATATGTTATATGTGAATATGCTTATTTGCGTAATTAGTGTGCTAGAAGTTAGTTACTTTCATCATCTTACTGCGCATATTCACTTAATTACCTTTTGGAAAAGAAAAGAAAAGAGAGAGGAAAATAGTATGGAGGGAAGACGTAGTCGAGGACAAGGTCGTGGCAGTGAAACTAAACGAACTCCAGAACCAAGAGCAGAAAGGGAAACGTCAGCCGAGCAAGAACAAGGATCGAGAGTTGCAATCGGAGATCAAATAGCGGCGGCAATGCAACAAATGACGGATATCTTGGCAAGATTAGTGGATCAACAAGGCCAAATACCCGTAAGCCAACCCCGGAACCCTGAGATGGGCGAAGATAAGGCTCTTGAAAGGTTTCAGAAGTTTGCTCCTCCAAAATTCCTTGGCGGGTCCGATCTAGATGTAGCTGAACAATGGATAGAAACCATGGTTAATATCTTCACAGCCTTAAACTACACTGAGCAGAAGCAAGTGAACTTTGTAGTATTTCAATTTGAGGGACCAGCCCGATCATGGTGGAATGTAATTAGAGCAAAGTGGGAAAGAGAACAGACTATCTGGACATGGGCGAACTTCATAAGAGAATTTAACGAGAAGTACCTCCCACCTTTAGTCCAAGAAAGGAGGGAGGAGGAGTTTATTGGGTTACGTCAGGGAACGTTAAATGTGGCCGAATATGAAACAAAATTTACAAGATTATCCAAGTTTGCTTCTGAACTGGTAGCCACTGAACAGCGAAGAGTAAGACGGTTCATGCAGGGATTAAATTTGGACATCCAGGAGGCGTTAGCGGCGGCGCAAATGAATACCTTCACAGAGGCGCTTGAAAAAGCTCAAAGAATTGAGGAGGCAAAGGCACAGGTAAAGGCCTCCCAAACCCGGAAAAGAGGTACACCTAGTAGTATGAATGAGGAACCTAGTGAATTGGTGGTACCTTCTAAAGTGCCGAAAGTGCACCAGTTGTTCCGGCCACCATGGACCTTAGGGGCGGTAGATGAGAGGTCTACAAAAGGGAGCCAAGTAGGACATGGAGGAATTTTCCAAGAAAACCAAAAGATGACTTCTCATTTGACTTGTGGCTACTGCGGAAAAGCCAATCACACTGAAAATGATTGTTGGCGGAAAGGACGGAAATGTTTGATTTGCGGAAGCAGTGAACACCAAGTTAGTAGCTGTCCGAGAAGACAGTCACGTGGAAGTAGTACTCCGCAATTGGAGGGGGCTCAATCAAAACAGGCAAATGAAAAAGGAAACCGAATGAGTGTGCCGACAAGGCATATGCACTAGGCAGCCAAACAGTTCTGGACTCGTCTGAAGCAAATGAAGGTAAATTTCGAGGACGAAAGTTCTTAAGGAGGGGAGAGTGTGAGGACCCTACAACTTTCACAATTTCCTAGTATTTTATCTACTTTCACTTTCCCTTTTCATGAATCAAAAGAATTGCTACTTATCTCGAAGGAAGGTTTTATTTCACTCATATGAACATGGGATTGTGTGCATTAAGTGTTTTTATGTGAGATTGTAGAGATATATGTTAGCTGGAAGTACGGATGAACGCGGCGCATTAGTGTGGAAAAGAGAAAATGCAAAAGAAGTATCCTGAACTTTTCGTGAGTTAAGGTGAGAAATTTCGAGGGCGAAATTCTTTTAAGGAGGGGAGGTTGTGACGCCCCGAAAGAATAAGTGCGAGAACCCGAAAATTTTCTAAGCTTCTAGGGTTTCTTTTATTAATCGCCCGCCTTTTCTACATGTTCTTTCTTAGAAAATTCCCCAGAAAATTTAGCATCGAGTCCATCTCACTAACGCGTGCGTTTTCATTCCACCACCGTTAGCATCGAGTCTATCTCACTAACGCGTGCGTTTTCACCCCACCACCGTTAGCATCGAGTCTATCTCACTAACGCGTGCGTTTTTCTTTCACCACCGTTAGCATCGAGTCTATCTCACTAACGCGTGCATTTTCACCCCACCACCGTTAGCCTCGAGTCTATCTCACTAACGCGTGCGTTTTTCTTTCACCACCGTTAGAATCGAGTCTATCTCACTAACGCGTGCGTTTTTCTTTCACCACCGTTAGCATCGAGTCTATCTCACTAACATGTGTGTTGTTTTTTAGTCTATCTCCGTTAGCATTGGGTTCATCCCACTAACGTGCCTTTCTATTTCCGATTTTCAAGTCAGGCTCGGGTTTAATCCCACTGACCAATTCATCATACTGGGGCAAATTATTTCGACAAGTCTCTCTCAGTCAGGAAAAATCAAAAATCAAAAAATCAAAAAATCAAAAATCAAAAAATCAAAAAATCAAAAAATCAAAAAAATCAAAAAAATCAAAAATCAAATCAAGTTCATCACGGCAGGTTCGGGTTTGATCCCACTGTCTGATTGTCAAGACATTTCATTTACATCGCTACTGGAGCATGGGTTAGTCCCGCCAGTAAGCATTTCATTTTCACAGCCACTGGAGCGTGGATTAGTCCCGCCAGTGAGCATTTTCTTTTATTTCGCCGCTAGCCGTGGGTCAGTCCCACTAGTGAGCACTCCATGATTTTATTTTATTTGGGCCAGTCCCATGATTTTAAATTTCTTGTTCGGGTCAATCCCGTTTTAAATTTTCTGTTCGGGCCAGTCCCGTTTTAAATTTCCAGTTCGGGTCTATCCCATTTTAAATTTCCTGTTCGGGTCTATCACGTTTTAAATTTCCTGTTCGGGCCAGTCCCGTTTTAAATTCCTGTTCGGGCCAGTCCCGTTTTAAAATTCCTGACTCGGGTCAGTCCCGATTTTTAATTTCCTGTTCGGGTCAGTCCCGATTAAATTTGCTGTTTTAATTTTCTTGTCTGGGTCAGTCCCATTTCACAGTTTGATAAAGGGGTCAGTCCCCGTTTCTAAAGCATCCATTTGTTTGAGACGTCTTAACTGCCAAATAACACAGGTAAGTATTTGGTGTCTATTTCTTTGTCTCAAGTTTTTTCAAAACTCAGACAAAGAGGGGCAAACTGTAGACACCAATTTTTAGCGTAAATTTGGACAAACGGGTGAACTGGCTCTCGTATTCCGCCACCGATTGAGTTCCTTGGTGGAGTCGGATGAACTCGTCTTCCTTCCTTTCCTAAACTAGAGGAGGGAAGAATTTCGCGTTGAATTCCCGGATGAAATTCACCTAAGTCCTGGGCGTTTATTCCCGTTCCCATTTTTGTCGTATGATGTTCCACCAGGAACGAGCCGCCCCTTTGAACTGGAATGTGGCAAAAGTCACCTGCCGTTCATCGGTGTAGTGCAAAGCCGCAAAAATATCAACCATCTTCTCGAGCCATCGCTCGGCAACATCCGGATCAGGTCCCCCAATGAATTTGGGAGGAGCAAACTTTTGAAAACGTTCAAGAGCTCTGTCTTCGCTCTCGATGTGGTTACCAGGGTTTCCAGGATTATGGTTTGTATTCTGCCCTTGTTGCTGCACCACTTGTGCTAGTAAGTTAGTCATTTGCTGCATAGCGGCAGCGATTTGCACATTGGGGTCAGGGTTAGGTCCCGTAGAAGTTTCTCCAATACCCCTATCCGGTGTGGGTTGTCTATTTCCGCGCCCACGTCCCCGTCCACTACGTGTTCCTTCCATACGTTATATGATCTAGGCAATGGTACTAAACCAATATAAAACAATGCATGTAAGTAAACTCAAAACTTTCCAAACACACATATATACATTACAAACAAGACAAACAACACACATATATATAATCAGTCAAGTCAAGTACAAGCATGGACAATCCCCAAGGGAATGGCCTCATCAAAAGAAATATACACGTAGCTAATCTAGCCGTACAAAATGATTAGCTAAGGCCCTACTCCCTATCTGCCCTATATACAAGACTAAAACTATCCACAACAACTCTAGGAGTCCTAACTTAGACCGATGACGAGCTATGAGACCCACCCGACAGAGTGGATCCAACCCCAGCCTCAGACCCCGCACAGGAGTCCTCGTCGCTCACGCCCTCGACCACCTCGGCGCAAAGGTTCAGGATCGAAGCGGCTCGATTCTTCACCTTTCGAACTCTCTTACTCTCACGCTCTTGGACCTCCTTCAGCTGAGCGCAGAGGTCATCAACCCTATCCTCTGCCTCAAGTACGTCGTACTTCAGGCCCTCAACGCGCTCGCCCTGTCTCTCATTGGCCGCTCTAAGTTGAGTCACCTCAGCCTCCAGTCGAGCATTCTCTCTGGCCAACTCCTTACGCTCCTTGTCCACTGCAAACACGAGAGCGTTCGGATAGGAATACTTATGTTTACACTCACACCGTCGGAGTCGGTTAGACGGGCTCCAGCGCACGACGGCCCCTCCTGCCCGTATCTGGTACGGGATCACTGGGAGTACTCCATGAGGTCTCTCGCTCGGAGGACTATCACTTGGCTCACCCTGTCCGGCCATCCTACACCAAAAGAGCAATTAACCATAAATAATCTTAAAGGCCATAAACAATAAACCCTCAAATCAAGCATTCCTATAACACCCAGGCTAATTCAAACCTAGGCTCTGATACCACCTGTGACAGCCCCACCTTCCCCTAAGACGAACCAAAGAGGTTAGCGGACTGCCTGCCCAGCTCTCGCCAGGACTAACGGTGCAGTTTAGAGCGATCTATTTCGTTCCGGAACTTATAAACGCGTGTGAACAAGGCAAAAGGGCAAAATAACCCAAAATAAAAAAAATGAAATTCGGAGTCTGTCATGAATAGTAACCGACCCGTCAGAACGCAACCAAATATCGAACAAACATTCACATCTTGAACTTTAGCAAATACAATCCAAAGTGACATATAAAAGTTGTCAAAAGTGAATATATACACGGTTTGCCAAATTGAAAGTGAAAACGGCCCTAAAGATACATTTAGGGTTTCACTTCATATACCATACAAAAAAATATACATCTAGTTCATTCGGCAACCATCTATCAAGATTCATTCCAAAAAGAGTCATATTCCTGTAAGGAAAACAAAAGGAATGGTATGAGCAATTGCCCAGTGAGATACTATCACTTACGCAACCAATTGCATATAAGCATCAAGCTTTCATTCAATATAGTAAAATAAGCAAAGGCACACGTCAAATATGGTGATAAAAGGATACAGATGGCTTTCAAGAGCCCTTTTCCTCGTTTGCATTTCTTGATCGAACGTCATTGACTCTCCGTCAATGTTCAACAATAACCAACCGTAGACTCCACTTTACTTCCATTCCTTCCACCTAACATTCCCCAACCGGGCCCGAAATCCAAACACTTGCATTGTGGTATTACTCGAGTAACCCGGAACCGAGAGTCTCTCATACTACAAGATTCCATATAACATTGCCCCAAGGCACATTAATTGGCACTACCAAGCCCTCGTCGGCTCGATTCAATCAATTACCAATGGGGTTGAGCTCAAGGATAACAATTGTAGTCGTTGGAGACTCGTCCAAACGACACCAAGTCATGTGTTTCATTTCATATAACATTTCATATAACATTCCAATAACTTTCCAATAACATGCGAAACAATAAGTGAGAGTGATAAAGTACACTCTCACTTCAATCAATTAACATTTAACATCTCAAGTTCAAGTATCAAAGTCATATAATAACACACAAGTGAGTAGTATACTCACCAAGCTCGCAAATGTGGTTTCATGCACTTCCGTCAAAAGAACGTTGTGCACCACGGTCACGTCCTAAAACATGCAAACAAATACCATGAGACTCGATAACGAGTCATAAACCAAGGCCAAACATGATCCCAATAGGGTTCCATAAGTATATACAAACATTAAAGGAAACCAGAAATTTCGGAAATGTAACTAGCTTTGGCCCTGAAAAAAAACAGTTTTTGTCCTCATTTTGCGGTAATGGCACCAATTTCACTACGATTATCGGATGAGGGTGCAACACCCACCATTTCGAGGCTAAACGATAGGGCTACAACATCATAGAAGGTCACTCAACCCAGTTTTGAGTGAAAACAGGTCAAAAATGCAAGATACTACATCAAAAACGTAAAACAGATTCACCAAAACGCATTCTAGCGGAAACATCATAACTCAGGTTATACAAGTCCAAATCTAGAAATTCGAAAACCAGCTGAAAGCTAAGAAACAGTTCTAAATTTCATCAGAAGGCCTCAACAACCAATTCGGAAGCAATTACAGCCAAAACAACCAATTACAGGCGCAATCCTTACATTCGGGTAAAACCAGAATAGCAATAGTAATTTCGACTTTTCTCATTCTACACTACTCCGATTGACCTGAAATTTTGTAGGCGCCTCTAAAATGTCATTCCCTACAACGTTCATGTTTTAAGCTAAGGCCAATTCGGCCTTTAACTAGGAACTAAAAATTCAGGCAGAATGCCCCCTCAAGAACCCTAATTTTCTGAAATTTCTTCCAAACCAGAAATTGGTTGCAATTAATCACTTTTTCCACCTCCTAGAGTCATTATATACCAATTCCAATCATCATAGCTAGCCACACAATCATGCTTATATTAAAACAGAAAAATCCCCAAAAATAATAAAACTTCATCACTACAACCACAAATCAAGAATTAATCCATAAACTTGCATCTCATACTACCACTAAGCATGATTTAAGCATCAATTAAGGGAGGAGGGTGGTTCTTCACAACTTACCTTAGAAACACGAGAGAGAGAGCTATTGGTCACCTTAACTTTCCAAAAAAACTTCACACAACAACTCACCAACACTTCCTTAAGTGGTTTTATGGAGCAAAATCAAGGTTGGATGGTTGGTTTTGATGATTTGGAACAAGATTGAAGTGTTTTCTTCCTTGTGCTTGGAGTAAGAGAGAGAGAAAGAGAGAAAGAGAGGGCCGGCCACTTCTTGATGATTTTTGAAGATTTTTGGTCATTTTTAAGCTATTTTAACCAATTTGGTAAAAGGGTGAATAGTGTTCTAACAAGTGCAACCAATCCTATGGTGACACTTGTCACCTTTTATTAAATGCTCACCTACCTTGTCTCTCTTATATCAATCCACTTAGCACCCTCTACTTATCTCTTAACATCCGGTAAATTAATTCCAGTATCCACAACTTAACCTAGTTGGTCGAATTCTTCCGAACTTTTCGCACTAGTGGGTCCCACATTCGGAATACGCTCTTAATTTCTAAAAATCCATTCGATACTAGAAAAAACATCTAAAAATTATATCTGCTCCTTAAATTCAGCTAGAAATTTTTCTAATCACGAAAATGCAGAAAACAAGCCATGAAAAAATGCGAGAAACCTAGAAAATGAAAATTATGGGTTCTCACAATAAGAACCTCTCTTTTGGGTCTACTTTATATATTGGGTGACTAACTTATGGTGATGTCGTAAACTGAATACCTATTTTGGAGAATGTAATTATAACTCTTTTGGGATTGTATATAGTATGTATAGTACTCTTTTGGATTTTCTAGCTTTTATTGTTTTAAGTTTCGAGTCATGGCGCGAGTTAGGCAGGCGGCCCGCCGATAACCTTGGGTTCGCCCTTGGGAGAAGTGGGGTCGTCTCAGGTGGTATCAGAGCTTAGGCTTCAGATCTCTGTAGTGTATCCTAGGCTAAAGTTTAGGATGCCGGACTGTGGGATTTGATTTGATTTGAAAGTTAAGCAATTGAGGGATAAAACCTATAGCTGCTTCGCGTGGTCTCTGCGCAGAGTGAGCCTGGATGAAGTGGCGACTAAGTATGAAGGACTAAGTGTTCGTTCGAGCATAAGTTATGGATCATAAATGTTATAGGCCTTAAATCTTTCTCCTGGTATCTGAGGACCATAGATAGGTACGTCAGGTAGGAATTTTGATTGTAGATAGTTTACTCTTGGGACTATCGCGCCCCATTTTTTGGAAAAATAAAGATGATTGTTTTTGTGATTTTATTGGTTTGGAAAAAGTGAATTTTTTGATAAAAATAAAAATGGGTCTAAATGGGACTTTTGAAAATGCGACGATTTGACCCAAGAAAAATAGTTCAAAAAGGGTTTTTTATATGAAAAATGGAGTCGCCACTTGGTATAGAGTTAGGGTGTACCAAGTCACCCAAAAAGTGAATTTTTTAAGGAAAAAAAAGTAAGAAACCCTTTTGAACGACTCCTAGTCCACGCAAACAAAGAAAAAGGTTCGGGAGTCACATTTGACGAAGGGGAAGGCAAGGATAAAAATCCAAGGCACCCCTTCGACCTAGCCAAGGCTAGTTGCGTGATTTAACCCTTATTTTCCTAATTTTTTCTACCCAAAGTATGTATTTGCAATTTGGACAAAGACTAATGAATGAGAAATGCAATCCTAAATCTAAGAAATGTCTCTTATGAGGCTTGTGGTCCCATTCACATGAATTGTGAAGGCCAATAAGAAGGACCTCATAGAAAATCGTGAATGATGCAAATGAGGACTCAAATAAGAGTGTAAGTGTGCAAAGTATAGAGAAGGGCATGTGTGCAATTTGAAAGTGTTTGTGTGCAAATGAATGAAAATATAAATGCTCGTGTGCAAGTGAACAAAAATAGTAAGTATATATAAGTAAAAAGATAGGTGCAATGTGTGAGGTGAAAAATAAAGAAGTGAATAGGTGTGTGAATATGGTATATGGATTAAAAAATTTAATGAGAAAATGAAAATGTATGAACTTAGAGGAATGCATCAAGTCGGGTATGGGGATGACCTCTAGTTTTATGATTTTAATTTTCCCTCGGATTAGAAGGTAAAACTAGCGTGCTAAGGCTATCGAGTAGCCACACTCGCTCGTTTCCCTTATCGGAGGGGATTTTCACGCAAATGAACCCTAACTAGCATGAGATGCAAGTCCTAAAGTGAAGGGGAAGGGGTTTGAGGAACATACCAAATGATAAACTAAGGAAAAATGCGTGATATGTGGTGATCATGCACTTAATGAAAAAGGAAAAAAGAACCTATTGGGTCTAGCGTTGGACTAGCCCATCCTATGAATTCCGACTAGCGTTGGACTAGTGGAAACGATAAAAGAAGCCACAACTAGCGTTGGACTAGTGTGGTGACGTACATTCATCCATTTCATTCATCCACACTATAAAAAGCGAGTAGACATGCGAATCACTTATAAACACGTAGCACATAACACTTAGCATGCTTGACTAGATGCAAAATCCTAATAAAGCATTTAACATATAACACATAGGCATGCAACCATTACATTTGCTAACTAAAACAAAAGGGAAAGGGAAAATGGACCAAATTACTTACTACGCCCTATCTATTACAAGCCAAGAGGTGTACACATACCCCATTAATAAAAATTAAAAGTAAATGAAATAACTGAAAGGAAATAAGGAGAGGCTAGGAAAGCAAGTAGACATGCAAATTTCAATTAGCACATTAGTCCACATAGGAAAGAAACAAAAGGGGTAAAAGAGATTATACCTCCCCCTAATGGTAAGCAAATGGAGGAAAATGGCTTCAAAACAATAAAGGGGTCAAGGCATCAATTTAAAAGTAAAGTATAAGCAAAAACACCAAACCCACCTAATTGCAAATTGAATGAGCTCAAAAAATGCTTAAAGACCAAGAAAACGGAATAGCCCGTTCAATTTCCAAATATAGCAGCTACTAAAGACCCAAAACAAGCATTACTCAAGCATTCAAGTCCAAATAAATCGTTTAAGCACTTCAAAGATTCCAAAAATAAAGAAAGAGTCAAACAATGATTGAAGTTGCAATGATTTTAGGATTTAATTACAAGATACTGAAACATGCTTGGGCTATTGTGGCACAAAGAGAAACTTAGAGGGATCAAATTGATTAAATGTTCCAATTACTTGGGCCATAGTGGCATAAGGATAGACTTGGGGGGTCAAAGTGCAATTTCTGGAAAACATTTTCATGCAAATGCATGCAATCTCACGAAAAAACACATCTCTGTAATGTTTCTGCTATTCTTTCACCAACCGAAACCCAAAACTCAAACATACCACTTGCTATTCAGGAGCAGCAATTTAAATACGAATTCACAACTTTTAAACTAAATAACCAATTACATTGTTGTCATCATCCAAACATGCAAAAACTTAGGAAAGATCTCATGCAAAAATCTGGAAAAGAAGAAAAGAAAGAAAAAAAAAACAAAACAAACATGAAACTGCTGCAAGCTTTACTTTCAACCAGGTTTCGACAAGAAAACTAACGCACACTTTGGACAAGTTCTCTCAAATCAAAACTCAAGCTCTGAGTCAAACAAACACAATGCATAACTTGGACCTTCCAACAAATCGAAATAGAGAAGAAAAACAAACATTGCCAATGCTGGGAAACATGTCATGTAAATGCTGGGAGGTCAGCCACGGGAAAGGAAATTAAGATAAGTGGATGCATCAGCTTTGGCTGTAGACATTTGGACATGAGCTAGCAAAACTATCATTCAACACCACTTAACATGTAAACAACTTCACTCACAAAATCCAGGTATGTACCATGAACTATTAAAGATCAAATGAAGGAAAGCATATGAAGAAACTAATGGGAGACAAGTGCCGTGACAACAAATTAATCCAGTCTTGGGTTTTCTTTGAAATGAACTTCATTACCCAAAAGTCCTATGTGAAACAACTTAGACAGAAACTATCATGTTAATAACCTAAAGTCATGATACAGAGCTTCAAACTTTTTTCAGAAAATCCAGTATAAACAACGGAACATAAATGCAGCAAAAGAAACGAATGAAGCTTGCAACAAAATTTCAGTCATAGCCTTTCTTTCCATCCTTCATCATGAAGACCAAATTTTTGACTCCAATGCACAGCTTTGATTAGATATTTCATCTCAAAATTACAACCTTAAACTGAGCAATAAAATTCATAGTAATCACGATCTAGTGACCAGAAATTTGGCAAGATATCACATGACATTTTCTGCAAAAACAAAAACTGCCGTGGCCCTCTTTGCATCTCATCAACTGGAACTAAACATCCGAATTTTGGTCTGGGCAAACATGTGAACATATGAACTAAACAACCAATTCCAGATTGCAATCCAAAAAACAACACAAAAAAAACACAACACAGACAGGAAACTTTCACGGTTGTACTTCACAAATTAAACGAACAGGCCAGAAAATCCTTCCTTTGCAAATGTTAGTAAATTGCTATTGAATTTCAGTCTAGCAACAAAACCCAAATGGGCTTCAAACTTTCCCCACTGATCATACAAGACCACAGCAGACACATAAGGAACGAATTTTGAAGCTAACAACGAACCAGATAGCATGAAATTTAACAGTTTTGGGTTCAGAAATTTCCAATCTTAAAGAATCAGCACTTGCAATCAAAGTTTGGAGGGGAAAAGGGCTTACGGTGACAGTTCTTTTATCAATGGTCTGGGTTAGCAAAACGTGGTGGAGCGCCGACAGCTTCTCAGTAAAAACAGCCGCTCCTCAGGAAGACAGCCGACAGCTACCAGCAATTTCTTCCGTTTGCCTCTTTGCTCCTAGCTCCAATCCTTCAGCTTTCTACCTCCCCTTTCACCTCTGTTTCACTCCCTCGTTCCTCCCAGATTACAGCCACTACTCTACCCAGCTCTCTTTCCCTTTCTTTCTTGCTGCCCAGAAAAATCCCGCCGCCAGTCTTTTGGTCCCCTCTCCTTGTTTGTTTTTTGTAACTCTCTCCCGTAACTCTCCTCTTTCCAAAAAATCTCCCCTTTGCGGCTGGCCTTCTCTTTTTCTTTTATATCCCAGTTCAACCCTAAGAACCTCTGTCCTTTTTCTGTATTTTTGCAGCTTCAGGAGCTGTCCCAGATTTTTTTTGCAAACGGCGCAAGTCCGCAGCTTTGATGCTGCGGCAACAATTTTCCTTTTTTTCTTTTTTTTCCTTTTTTCTTTTTTTCCTTTTTTTCAAAATAAATAAACAAAATGCCAACAGATTGAATTTAAAAGAAATTAATGTATTTTTGTGAACCATTTTCTTCTTTTTCTCTTCTTTTTTTTTCATTTTTCATTTTCATTCTCATTTTTTCCATTTTTCCAAGAAAACATATTTTTTTGAATGCTTTTCTTTTCTTTTCGAGAAATTCTATGCTAAAACTTAAAAATAATAATAATAACACAAAAAACTAAAAAAACTAAAAACTAAAGAGTAAATAAAACGAGCACGACCTAAAAAAATAAATAGTAAATGAAATTACACCAAAATTTGGTGTCTACAGTTTGCCCCTCTTTGTCTGAGTTTTGAAAAAACTTGAGACAAAGAAGTAAACACCAAATACTTACCTGGGTCATTCGGCTTCAGCTACTCGAACGACTGCTGTTATTGACATGAGGACTGACTCCTTTTAATGAGACTGACTCGGACGAGAAATTTAAAACAGGATAGACCCTAACTGGAAGTTTAAAGACGGGATTGGCCCAAACAGGAATTTAAAGCGGGACTGACCCGAACAGGAATTTAAAACGGGACTGACCCGAACATGGATTGAAAACGGGACTGACCCGGACAGGAATGTAAATGGGATAGACCCACGGAATAGACCTGAACAGAAATTTAAATGGGATAGACCCAGACAGAAATTTAAAACCCAGACAGAAATTTAAAACCCAGACAGAAATTGAAATGGGATTGATCCGAACAGAAAAATTAAAATTGAGACTGACTAGAGAGGGAAATTCAAATCATGGGACTGGCCCGAACAAGCTTTGAATTGTGGGACTGACCCGCATAAGCTTTGAATCGTGGGACTGACCCGAATAAGCTTTGAATCGTGGGACTGACCCGAAAATGCTTTTGATCGTGGGACTGACCCGAATAAGATTTTAATCGCGGGACTGACCCGAACAGGCTTTGAATCGCGGGACTGACCCGAATAAACTTTGAATCGTGGGACTGACCCGAATAAGCTTTTGATCATGGGACTGACCCGGATAAGCTCTTGATCGTGGGACTGACCCGAAAATGCTTTTAGTCGTGGGACCGACCCGAAAATGCTTTTAATCGTGGGACTGACCCGAATAAGCTTTTGATCATGGGACTGACCCGGATAAGCTCTTGATCGTGGGACTGACCCGAAAATGCTTTTAGTCGTGGGACTGACCCGAAAAAGCTCTTGATCATGGGACTGACCCGAAAATGCTTTTGATCATGGGACTGACCCGAAAATACTTTTAATCGTGGGACTGACCCGAATAAGCTTTTGATCATGGAACTGACCCGAAAATGCTCTTGATCATGGGACTGACCCGAAAATGCTTTTGATCGTAGGACTGACCCGAAAATGCTTTTGATCATGGGACTGACCCGAATAAGCTTTGAATCGTGGGACTGACCCGAAAATGCTTTGAATCGTGGGACTGACCCGAAAATGCTTTTGATCATGGGACTGACCCAAAGATACTTTGAATCATGGGACTGACCCGAATAAGCTTTGAATCGTGGGACTGACCCGAAAATGCTTTGATAATCGGTCAGTGGGATTAAGCCCAAACCTGCCGTGATGAAACTTGATTTGATTTTGATTTTGATTCTTTTCTTTTCTTTTCTTTCTGATTTTCCTGATTTTTTTTGGATTTTTGATTTTTGATTTTTTTTATTGACTTTTTTTTTATTTGATTTTTTTTATTTTTGAAAAACTTTCCAAAATAATTTGCCCCAGTATGATGAATTGATTAGTGGGATTACACCCAAGCCTGCCTTGGTTGCACTGGCGGCACAAATTTCAGACTCAATAGGATGTCGGCGGCACAAAATCCAGGCCCGACGTGATTTGTGATGTTGGCGGCATGAAATCCCGGCCCAACGTGATTTTTGGAGGGTTGGCGGCACGAAGTCCAGGCCCAACTTGATTTTTGGAAGGTTGGCGGCACGAAGTCCAGGCCCAATGTGATATTTGTGAATGGCCAGTGGGATAAGACCCAGTCCTGCCACCCAATTGGTCAAGAAATTGAATTTGATTTGTCAAGAAACAAGAAATTTGATTTTCCAAGAAACAAGAATTTGAACTTGATTTTTGATTTTTGAATTTTGAATTTTTTCAGATTTTTCGAGAGAATCTTTTTCAAAAATAATTTGCCCTCAGTGTAGGGTCCTTTTTCCCTTCTTTCTTTTCTTTCTTCGGCGTCGGCTTTCCACATCGCCAGATGCTCCTTCGTCGATTTCAACTATGAATACCTGCACAGGGGCTTACCAAAATATGACATGCACTTGAATTTCATGAAAAGAAACAGCGTGATTGATTTGAAAAATGCATTATTTGATTCTTGGACGAAATCCTCAAATGAACTATAAAAATTTTTGCCCCAGTGTGGGCTTATTCTGTGAAATCCCATGAATAAAAATTTGCCCCAGTGTGGGCACAATTTGCGAAATCTTGTAAATGAAAATTTGCCCCATTATGGGCCTATTTTGCAAAATCCCTCAAATGAAAATTTGCCCCAGCGTGGGCTTATTTAATTGCAAAAAATTTGTTTGGATGACACTCCATTTATTTGAACAATGTAAGAAACTGTGTTTCCTAATAGAAAATTTGATGATGAATCTTTCGAAATAATTCCAAATTACAAAAGATTTCTTTCCCACTTTAGCATAAATGCTTAGGGTAATGGATTACCACTTCTCATCTTTCAGGACCAATCAAGTGGGTGTTATTTTTAATTTTGAGGTGGCTAAGGAAAATGAGAAATCAGGATTTGTCTTGTTTTTGTGCCCCCAATCGTATGTAATCCATTCAATATCACATCTTAGTGAAAGCGAATAGTTTGTCACCCCTATTTCTTAAGAAAATTTAGTCAACATATAAGCTTTAAACTTGTACCAAAATGGGTAGAAGCGATAGTTAAACCTGTGAAAACTGGTTATACCCCCCATGATCACAAATGATTGATGGATTTCTTACGAGCATAATCCTCACTTTGGATTGTCATGAAGGAATAAGTCAACGATGGACTTTATTAACTTGTAATGTGGCTTGAAACGATAGCTGAAGGATAAGTCTTTCAAGGACATTGCACCGAAGATCGCATTTTTCCAAAACTGCCCCTATTCTGAACTCAAAGATCTCAGAATTTGTTTGTATTCTTCTCATCATTCACCAGGGACTTCAATGTCGAATTTTTCTGCTTTTCTTGCATTTACTTTTCTTACTTTGCTTTTTGCCTCTTTTCCCTTTCCCTCAACTTGGTGGGTTTTCACATGGTGAGTAGTGTCAACCCCATACCCAAACAATTCAGAAATACAGCTAAAATTTTCGGCATCAGAAATTTTCTTGACAGGGCCATTGCAAAGAACAGAAGTCAGGACTTTCGACTTTTGTAATGAGGTCAGGTGGGGTGCTTAGAAAAGTTAAGGCTTGAAAGCGGATTTCAAAAGTGGTTTGAAGAATCTGAGATCGCATTGTTGCACCAACCCTATTTTAGGGTTAAATCAGAATTTGCCCCAGAGTTTATGCTCAATTGAGGCTTTTCTCTTTCATTTTCTTTTGATTGAATTTCCTTTGGCTTTTTTGCCATTTTTGAACTTTCACAAAATTTGCCCCAGTTTATTTTTGAACTGAGGTTCTCTTTTCTTTTCTCTTCTTTTGCTTTTGTTGCTTTAGCACTTTTCGCCCTTTGGGACTTTTATTTCTTTTTCAATCTCAAAGTTACCCCAGTGTGGGGTTTGCGATTCTCAGGGGTCGCCAAACGAAATAATTTATTCTGAAAGCTCAAAAGGGACAACTAGGGATAGAATGTTCGATTGGAAAAGAAGAGGGCCTGACTTTTAATCCGTTCCTTACATTAACTCTGAAAGGAAACTTTCGTGAATGCGAAATTTCTTGCCTGTATCTGAATTAATTGACTGAGGAAGACGTTCATGATCCGCCGGGCAAAACTCTTCTTTTTCTTCTTTTTTTTTCCTTTTCTTTCAAAATTGAAGCTCAAGTAGAATCAAATTCCTCCGATTTATGATTCCCTCTTTTCCCTTTTTAATTTTAGCATTTTTGCTTTTTCTCGTTTTGGAAAATTCTCCAATCTCCTTCCCCAATGTGGGGTGCGATCATTAGTGCTTTGAAAAGAACCACCGATTTTAGCTCGAATGAGGATGCAATGGGTAAATTGTGTTTAGATTGTAGAAACGATGGCCAAAGTATCATTCTTACACTCCATGACAACCAAAGTAACGAATTGCTCATTGAAAATTCATTCCCTTTTTTGATATTTGAAAAATTTTCCCGTGTAGGGTAGTGATCATTAAGGCTCTTATTTGAAACGAAATTATTCTTTCAAAGGCTCAAATGGGAGATCAAATGATAAAAGCTATATGGATAGAGAAACAAACGCTTGAAATATCATCCCAAATTCCCAAAATAGATAAGGATAGTGCACCATTTTGCTTTCACTGAGATGTAGATTGAATCTAATTAGACACAATGGACATTTTTCAAGCAAAGATTGCCCCAATTTGCAATTTATCAATCAATGTGACTGATTTTATTTTGGGGTTAAATGAAGGAGAAAAGGTATCTCATTGGGCCTTCGAGTGACCTCTTACTTTTTCCTGAGCACTCTTATTGTATAACTCGGATCACCAATCGAGTGTAAGGATCTTAGGAAACATTCACTTGTGAATTTTCAGGCTGGAGATTAAAAATATCTCAATTTGGTCTTATTTCTCAAAATTCATCATGAAATCTCCAATGAGTAAGAATAAAGAATGAAATGTACATAAATATACACAAAACAATAATTGTCCAAAAACTTTATTGCTGAAAAACAATTTGAAACAAAATTTCTCATTCAATTATGATACAAATGAGAAGAGAATTTATTGTTTCCTTTTCTTTTGGAACAAAATTTAACAAATCAAATAAACAGAACAATTACGACATCTCTCAGAGGCTTTAGCGTAGAGCTTCCAGATGGATCATTTATGTTTTAATCGTAGGATCTGCCCAAGAATCAAATAACACTTGTAATCTTCAAACTTTATGGGATTAAAATTAGCATCAGATATAGAAGAATATTTTCGTCTTATTGAAACATTTTTATGAATGCAGGGGAGGGGGAAAACAAAAGAAAAATACCCAGAGTTAGTAGGCAAAACTGCAAAATCGGTATGCATGTCCTATGGGAGAACCCTTTTTGTGCCAAGGGTAGGCCTAGCATGAAAATGCAATCCGCTAGAGTAGGCACTATACAATACCTGATGGATCTGATCAATTCATTGAGTGAAAAATAATTTTGAAGAATTTGGTCAATTGGAGAGACGAAAGACACTTTGTCAAAAAGAGGACCTCGTCCGAAGGGATTGATCACCTTTGATCGATATTTGCAAAAACGCACGGGTTTGACCTTGACGAACTTCCTATCGAAAAAATTGGAATTCGTTTTGACAACTTTTCTTAGTGGAGCATGGGTCAAAACTCCAACTGATCAAATGGCTGGATATAATGGATGGTTTTCTCAAAAATCGACTAAATTTTCCAATTTGAAATTGAAACCCTGATTAGTCAAATGGGTTGAATGAAATTGACCATTTATTTAAAATCGACCGGATTACCCTAAAAAGGGAAACAGGTCAAATGAATTGAATGAAATTTAACTTATCCAAAATTAATCAGATCACCCTAAAAAGGGTAAATTGATCAAATAGATTGAACGCAACTTGATTTATTCAAAATCGGCTCGATTGCCTTAAAAATGGGTAAATTGGCCAAATGAATGAAATTGAATTAGTGATTTATTCAAAGAATCGGCCGAATGACCCTAAAAAGGGTAAATTGATCAAATAAATTAACAATTTATTCAAAATCGACCAGGTGACCCTAAAAGGGATAAATTGGTCAAATGACCCTAAAAAGGGTAAATTGGTTAAATGAATTGACGATTTATTCAAAATCGACCAAGTGACCCTAAAAATGAAGAATTGGTCAAATGACCCTAAAAAAGGTAAATTGGTCAAATGAATTGACGATTTATTGAAAATCGACCAAGTGACCCTAAAAAGGGTAAATTGGTCAAATGAATTGACGATTTATTGAAAATCGACCAGATGACCCTAAAAAGGGTAAATTGGTCAAAATGAATTGACGATTTATTGAATGAATCGGCAAAATGGATTGGTTGAATTGTCCGGCCATTAGTTATTTCAAAATCATTGAGGTACATTAGTCTATGACCTTCTAAAAATCAAATTTTGGCCTTAATTTATTTATCGTCTCAAAAGGAGGAATCATTTGTGAATTTCTTCAAATTAATGTCCTTCACGCAAGGGATTTTTACCAATTTTTGATAAAATGGCCAAAAAGTGATTATTAGATGCTCATATTCCAAAGATCACTCTATGAAAATGATCGGATCCTACCTTACCTTGTGCACTACCCCTTTGGATGGTACAAAATGTAAACGTGCAAGTCTCATTGGATTAAGTATCCGAGACGCAATGTGGTTTATTCCTAACACGGGATCCCCTAAGTGGCATTCCCTTTCTAGGGTTTAATGCATGATGCCAGTTTATTAAAGCGATGTAAATATGTGACAAATATGGCCTAAAGGATATGAATAATGCATCGGGGGGAAAGGTCTAAAGTGAAATGTACTTATTGAAAATTAAGTGCAATAACTGAAATTTAAACATGCGAGTTATCTAGTGGGTAAGTCACTAAAAGAGTGCCAAAGAGGCCTCTTATTGCTAAGGCATATGGATGCAAGCCAAGAAAACAAAAGAATGGTTAGTGCAATTGATAGTACACATAACATATTGAGAGCAATTAAGAAAAGAAATACAAATAAAAACAAGTAAAAGAGGTGGAACCCCTTCCCTCGTGCCTAATGTGCTTAATAGGGTAAGGTCGACTCTACCCTAGGCGAGTCTAACATGGATGCATGAGGCTGGGGCTCACTAATGCAACTAGACTCGATAAGGCTTCGGCTCCCAAGCCTTCAGACCTAAAGGCGAAGGGTCATCACCCCCAGGGCCCTTGGTCGGTGGCTCGAGTGATCCCTTAGGTAGCACTATGGGCGCAGCGCACACCAGCCGCCTACCCAAGGCGATCGATCCTAATCCTACAAGGCGGTGTGGGAAACGCCCACGAAAAAATAAAATAAAGTGGGATAACAATAAGTAAACGTGCACGTATGAAGTGTTCCCTATTTTGAGGGAAGGGGTCGAGAACCAATCGCAAGGCTCTAAGGGTGACACACACCCCCCCAAATGCAATGCAAGCGCGAGATAAACATACATCCAATCAATCATACATACGTGAGTGAGGGGGTAGTTGAATGCGTACGTGAGACAAAAGGTCCTAAAAATGGAAGATGCAACCCTAATATCCAAATGCAATGCATAATAAGGGTAGAAAATGGAAAAGAATGGCTAAATCAAAAGCTTGGACCCACTTAGGTAGTCCCCAGTGGAGTCGCCAACTATCGCGCCCCATTTTTTGGAAAAATAAAGATGATTGTTTTTGTGATTTTATTGGTTTGGAAAAAGTGAATTTTTTGATAAAAATAAAAATGGGTCTAAATGGGACTTTTGAAAATGCGACGATTTGACCCAAGAAAAATAGTTCAAAAAGGGTTTTTTATATGAAAAATGGAGTCGCCACTTGGTATAGAGTTAGGGTGTACCAAGTCACCCAAAAAGTGAATTTTTTAAGGAAAAAAAAGTAAGAAACCCTTTTGAACGACTCCTAGTCCACGCAAACAAAGAAAAAGGTTCGGGAGTCACATTTGACGAAGGGGAAGGCAAGGATAAAAATCCAAGGCACCCCTTCGACCTAGCCAAGGCTAGTTGCGTGATTTAACCCTTATTTTCCTAATTTTTTCTACCCAAAGTATGTATTTGCAATTTGGACAAAGACTAATGAATGAGAAATGCAATCCTAAATCTAAGAAATGTCTCTTATGAGGCTTGTGGTCCCATTCACATGAATTGTGAAGGCCAATAAGAAGGACCTCATAGAAAATCGTGAATGATGCAAATGAGGACTCAAATAAGAGTGTAAGTGTGCAAAGTATAGAGAAGGGCATGTGTGCAATTTGAAAGTGTTTGTGTGCAAATGAATGAAAATATAAATGCTCGTGTGCAAGTGAACAAAAATAGTAAGTATATATAAGTAAAAAGATAGGTGCAATGTGTGAGGTGAAAAATAAAGAAGTGAATAGGTGTGTGAATATGGTATATGGATTAAAAAATTTAATGAGAAAATGAAAATGTATGAACTTAGAGGAATGCATCAAGTCGGGTATGGGGATGACCTCTAGTTTTATGATTTTAATTTTCCCTCGGATTAGAAGGTAAAACTAGCGTGCTAAGGCTATCGAGTAGCCACACTCGCTCGTTTCCCTTATCGGAGGGGATTTTCACGCAAATGAACCCTAACTAGCATGAGATGCAAGTCCTAAAGTGAAGGGGAAGGGGTTTGAGGAACATACCAAATGATAAACTAAGGAAAAATGCGTGATATGTGGTGATCATGCACTTAATGAAAAAGGAAAAAAGAACCTATTGGGTCTAGCGTTGGACTAGCCCATCCTATGAATTCCGACTAGCGTTGGACTAGTGGAAACGATAAAAGAAGCCACAACTAGCGTTGGACTAGTGTGGTGACGTACATTCATCCATTTCATTCATCCACACTATAAAAAGCGAGTAGACATGCGAATCACTTATAAACACGTAGCACATAACACTTAGCATGCTTGACTAGATGCAAAATCCTAATAAAGCATTTAACATATAACACATAGGCATGCAACCATTACATTTGCTAACTAAAACAAAAGGGAAAGGGAAAATGGACCAAATTACTTACTACGCCCTATCTATTACAAGCCAAGAGGTGTACACATACCCCATTAATAAAAATTAAAAGTAAATGAAATAACTGAAAGGAAATAAGGAGAGGCTAGGAAAGCAAGTAGACATGCAAATTTCAATTAGCACATTAGTCCACATAGGAAAGAAACAAAAGGGGTAAAAGAGATTATACCTCCCCCTAATGGTAAGCAAATGGAGGAAAATGGCTTCAAAACAATAAAGGGGTCAAGGCATCAATTTAAAAGTAAAGTATAAGCAAAAACACCAAACCCACCTAATTGCAAATTGAATGAGCTCAAAAAATGCTTAAAGACCAAGAAAACAGAATAGCCCGTTCAATTTCCAAATATAGCAGCTACTAAAGACCCAAAACAAGCATTACTCAAGCATTCAAGTCCAAATAAATCGTTTAAGCACTTCAAAGATTCCAAAAATAAAGAAAGAGTCAAACAATGATTGAAGTTGCAATGATTTTAGGACTTAATTACAAGATACTGAAACATGCTTGGGCTATTGTGGCACAAAGAGAAACTTAGAGGGATCAAATTGATTAAATGTTCCAATTACTTGGGCCATAGTGGCATAAGGATAGACTTGGGGGGTCAAAGTGCAATTTCTGGAAAACATTTTCATGCAAATGCATGCAATCTCACGAAAAAACACATCTCTGTAATGTTTCTGCTATTCTTTCACCAACCGAAACCCAAAACTCAAACATACCACTTGCTATTCAGGAGCAGCAATTTAAATACGAATTCACAACTTTTAAACTAAATAACCAATTACATTGTTGTCATCATCCAAACATGCAAAAACTTAGGAAAGATCTCATGCAAAAATCTGGAAAAGAAGAAAAGAAAGAAAAAAAAACAAAACAAACATGAAACTGCTGCAAGCTTTACTTTCAACCAGGTTTCGACAAGAAAACTAACGCACACTTTGGACAAGTTCTCTCAAATCAAAACTCAAGCTCTGAGTCAAACAAACACAATGCATAACTTGGACCTTCCAACAAATCGAAATAGAGAAGAAAAACAAACATTGCCAATGCTGGGAAACATGTCATGTAAATGCTGGGAGGTCAGCCACGGGAAAGGAAATTAAGATAAGTGGATGCATCAGCTTTGGCTGTAGACATTTGGACATGAGCTAGCAAAACTATCATTCAACACCACTTAACATGTAAACAACTTCACTCACAAAATCCAGGTATGTACCATGAACTATTAAAGATCAAATGAAGGAAAGCATATGAAGAAACTAATGGGAGACAAGTGCCGTGACAACAAATTAATCCAGTCTTGGGTTTTCTTTGAAATGAACTTCATTACCCAAAAGTCCTATGTGAAACAACTTAGACAGAAACTATCATGTTAATAACCTAAAGTCATGATACAGAGCTTCAAACTTTTTTCAGAAAATCCAGTATAAACAACGGAACATAAATGCAGCAAAAGAAACGAATGAAGCTTGCAACAAAATTTCAGTCATAGCCTTTCTTTCCATCCTTCATCATGAAGACCAAATTTTTGACTCCAATGCACAGCTTTGATTAGATATTTCATCTCAAAATTACAACCTTAAACTGAGCAATAAAATTCATAGTAATCACGATCTAGTGACCAGAAATTTGGCAAGATATCACATGACATTTTCTGCAAAAACAAAAACTGCCGTGGCCCTCTTTGCATCTCATCAACTGGAACTAAACATCCGAATTTTGGTCTGGGCAAACATGTGAACATATGAACTAAACAACCAATTCCAGATTGCAATCCAAAAAACAACAAAAAAAAAACACAACACAGACAGGAAACTTTCACGGTTGTACTTCACAAATTAAACGAACAGGCCAGAAAATCCTTCCTTTGCAAATGTTAGTAAATTGCTATTGAATTTCAGTCTAGCAACAAAACCCAAATGGGCTTCAAACTTTCCCCACTGATCATACAAGACCACAGCAGACACATAAGGAACGAATTTTGAAGCTAACAACGAACCAGATAGCATGAAATTTAACAGTTTTGGGTTCAGAAATTTCCAATCTTAAAGAATCAGCACTTGCAATAAAAGTTTGGAGGGGAAAAGGGCTTACGGTGACAGTTCTTTTATCAATGGTCTGGGTTAGCAAAACATGGTGGAGCGCCGACAGCTTCTCAGTAAAAACAGCCGCTCCTCAGGAAGACAGCCGACAGCTACCAGCAATTTCTTCCGTTTGCCTCTTTGCTCCTAGCTCCAATCCTTCAGCTTTCTACCTCCCCTTTCACCTCTGTTTCACTCCCTCGTTCCTCCCAGATTTCAGCCACTACTCTACCCAGCTCTCTTTCCCTTTCTTTCTTGCTGCCCAGAAAAATCCCGCCGCCAGTCTTTTGGTCCCCTCTCCTTGTTTGTTTTTTGTAACTCTCTCCCGTAACTCTCCTCTTTCCAAAAAATCTGCCCTTTGCGGCTGGCCTTCTCTTTTTCTTTTATATCCCAGTTCAACCCTAAGAACCTCTATCCTTTTTCTGTATTTTTGCAGCTTCAGGAGCTGTCCCAGATTTTTTTTGCAAACGGCGCAAGTCCGCAGCTTTGATGCTGCGGCAACAATTTTCCTTTTTTTCTTTTTTTTCCTTTTTTTCTTTTTTTCCTTTTTTTCAAAATAAATAAACAAAATGCCAACAGATTGAATTTAAAAGAAATGAATGTATTTTTGTGAACCATTTTCTTCTTTTTCTCTTCTTTTTTTTTCATTTTTCATTTTCATTCTCATTTTTTCCATTTTTCCAAGAAAACATATTTTTTTGAATGCTTTTCTTTTCTTTTCGAGAAATTCTATGCTAAAACTTAAAAATAATAATAATAACACAAAAAACTAAAAAAACTAAAAACTAAAGAGTAAATAAAACGAGCACGACCTAAAAAAATAAATAGTAAATGAAATTACACCAAAATTTGGTGTCTACAGGGACAGCAGCTCGAGATGTGAATTATCTTATTTCGGATTCTTGTGCCTGAGTACTCCAGAGTTGAGGCGCTGCTAAGTACTTGAGACTAGCATTTTGGGAACATGAACCGGCTTTGTCTGGCTAGAGAGAGTACAAGATATCAACGGGCACCTTGGGAAGCGAAGTAAGAAACCGGACGAGGGTGATTTTCACTGAGCGTGGGACGATAAGTCGCGTTTCTTTCATTTTGCCCTTGCATTGTCCCTACATGTCATTTACTTGTGGTATGTTAATACCTACATATATAGTACTTACTGCACTTGACTTTGTCTAACTTGAAATGTCCCTTGGTGTATATGATGCATTATATTGTGTATATTTTGGTGTGACTTGTATATATATGTACACCTTTTGATCTTTTGATTATTTCGGGTATTCCAACCCTTAGCTCGTTGTTTGCAATTTCGAGGATGAAATTCTTTGAAGAAGGGGAGATTGTGATACCCCAAATTTTAGGATACTATTTTTGTTTAATCTCAAAGAAAGGATTACGGTTTCTTTATTTTATTTTGTCTTAAAACATTATTTTATTTAAAAAAAAGATTAGAAACCTTACTTGTACTTTAAAACCCTAGTTTACTTGTGACTAGCAGGTTATGTTTAAATCCCTCATATTTGACTCAAAACCCTAATTTTATTCTATGGAATTGTAAAATTCATCACACTTTTCTTAAAATTCCTTTTATTTGGAAATTATTCATTTAATATAATCCTACTACTCAATCACTCCTCAATAAGTGCAAATGAACCTAAAAAGTAGGGTTTCACTCTTCGTTTTCAAGATTGGAGCAAATTAGGGTTTTCGCGATTTTTCGCCGGATGATTTTTCGGTACGGAGCAAGGATCAAATTTGGTGATTAAAAGTGACTTTTGGGTGAGAAATAATATGTGATTAGATGCAATAATAAAAAGTTAGTGAATAGGAAGAAAAAACCCTAGTACGGGTGATTTAAGGAAAATCGGCTCGAACCGACGGGTACCGTTTGTTACCGGGTAAACACACCATTTGACCCATACTTTATTACCTTAATCTTCTCATTTTATTTTAGATAATTGACCCTTAAAATATCTCATACATCAGCCACAATATTTGACCAAGAGAAATGAGAGAAAATGCTAGAAAGAAACAAGTGTCAAGGCATCTATGGAAGTTGGACTTTGACCAACTTGTTTTAACCTTCATAAAACAGAAATTTGACCAAAATTTCCTCATTTCTTCCCCTTTTCTTAGTCTTGGTCGAAATTCTTGAGAGGAAAAACAAGAGAGGAAAAAACTTCACCTTGCACCTCAATTTCAAGCCTCAATCTTGTGTTTCAACCGATAATCTTGCAAATTCCTCCACAAAAGTTGATCTCCAAGGAAGCTTAAGGGTTTTGGTGGAGTGATTTGGGAAGAGGAAGGTCTTGGCAACTTCTTGATATAGGGATTAAGGTGAATTGGGTAAGAAACTTCCCTCTACTTCTTATATGTGTGAACTAGAAGCTTAAAGTTATAGTTTTGATGGATTTATGGGAAAAATTTCATGGGTTCAATGGTATGTTGGGATGTTTAACTAGGGTTTATATTTTCAGCCTTGATTATGGTTATCTACCTCTTAATTGATGTTGTTGAGCTAGTAATTGGTGAGTTTGATGATAGAGCACTTGTTAGATATGAATTTATAGAGTAAAGGTGCAAATTTCAGAATTTGGAAACCAAGCTACCCTGTTCTGTCCGATTTTATTGCATCATGTTAGAGGCCGAATTAGGCTTAGCATAAAACATGAAAGTTGTAGAGAATGATGTTTTATAGTTTCCTACAAAATGTCAGCTCAATCGGAGTAATGTAGCCTATGAAAAGATCAAAATACCCTCACTGCCCTAGGATTTCCAGTGATCCGTTTTGGACAGTTCATCCAATTGATTGTGTTTATTCACTATGATCCGTGCTGATTTAGTCATTTGCGAAAAAGTAAAAGTTTTAGTACTCTGTCTTAGCCTTTTAATGCCGCCAAGAACACCTTAAACGGATCAGTGTAGCCCAAGTTATAGACAAAACACTCATGCCTGTTTTGAACATTGGTTTGTGCTGCGTTTTGAAGTCAGCCTCTGACCGTGCATTTTTCCGTCTTGATCCCGTATGATCTAGGTGTCAACTCCTTCATAAGAAATGTAGATCTTGGTTTTGGCTTCGAAACGGTATAAAGTTCGTTGAAATCCAAGTTCCGTAGCTCCTGTTATGACCAAAACAAGATCAATCATCAGAACTGCCTTGAATCTGGACAGTTCTGACGGGTACTTTGACACTCAACTTTTGTTCTGTTCTGAATGGATTCAGGTCTTGGCCAAAACATCAAAGTTTTAGCCTTATATCTCAGCTTTCTAATGCCTCTGGAATTTCTTGATTTTGATTTGTGAGTTGGGAGTTACAATCCAGCAAACTTACCCTGTCTGTCACCTTAAAGTGCACATTTCTGGCACTGTTTTCCATACTTTCGACCCATCTCTATTCAGATCCGGATTTATGTGTCTTCATGAAAATTATAGAATTTTCTCTTAGCTTCGTAACGGTACCTCATGTACCTTGATCCGACAGGATTGTACTCAAAACAATGGCTAGGCCGCCTCCCATTTCCGTATGCCGTTTCCGCACTTGCATGTGCCCATTTTGTCGTTTTGCGTGTTTTAGGCATAATAGTAGCCATTTGTGATATTATGTGACGTAATCTTCTATTTCAAACGGTGGTGAGCTAGGTGGAGCCGGTGGGGCCTAATAGCTACTCTTCGCGACGCGAATTTCGTCCTTTTGTTATCCTTGTTCGTTGAGTAAGTATTCAGGCCGCTCTTATGTGTTAGTTGCTTATGTGTTTCGATATGTATGAAAAGGGTACCTAGGTGAGGGTGTACTTTATTGCACTCGACCTAAACCCTAATTTACACACATATTTGTACATGGCATATGTATATGAATCATTTTGGAACTAAACCCCTTGAGCTTGTGGCTCGAGGTGACTTTTGAGTAAATTTTGTGAAGTTTGTGAGTTTGGGGCCCGATCTCATGACTTAGATGGACTATTCGAGCCGGTTAGGGTTTGGTCAAAGTCAGTCCAACCTGGTTTGAGGTCACCAAGTTTGTGAATCTGGTTCACCGATTATGTGGACCAAGTTCGTGAACCAAGCTCAATTTCGTTCGCTCTAGCAAGTTTGTGAGGTGTCTGGCCAGAGAGGGTGATAAGGTGTACGGTGGGAGTACAAGTGAAGTTCTACGGACCATTATTTGTAGTCGACGGAGTGTCGGCAGGAGGTCACGCATGGCAAACGATCTGGCTTTGGAGCCACCTGTATCCTTATTATGTGATGTTACTTTTTTGCTTTTGCTTTACTCTTATTGTGTAACTGTTGTTACGTGAAATTTACGCTTTTGCCCCTGTTTACTTACTAAGCATATAGCTTACCCCTTTCCTTTTGTTTTCCTTAGCAGGGGCCAACGCGGGGACTTTTGACACATACACTGGGTATAGTTAGGTGTGCTTGTTTAGATAGACGTTTAAGTCGTTTCTTTTATTTTGATGGCTTGTATAAGAACCTCTTTTTTGGGTCAACTTTATATATTGGGTGACTAACTTATGGTGATGTAGTAAACTGAATACCTATTTTGGAGAATGTAATTATAACTCTTTTGGGATTGTATATAGTATATATAGTACTCTTTTGGATTTTCTAGCTTTTATTGTTTTAAGTTTTGAGTCCTGGCGCGAGTTAGGCAGGCGGCCCGCCGATAACCTTGGGTTCGCCCTTGGGAGAAGTGGGGTCGTCACATGAAAAGCCTGGCCAACGTCCAGAAGAAGGTGAATGAGAATGAACAAATGAACATAAAAAACGAGGGGTTTTACTTACAAAAATGCATTTTTAAAGAATTGGAGGAATAAGGGAATGAATGGGGAACGAACGAACGAATTGCTCCTTGTGAGCCTGTATCATTTTAATGAATGTATTATCATTGCTTTATATTGGACATGTTTTCTGGATTATTTGTTATTGCATGATTAATGTCCTTGTTTAATTACTTGTTTTTGTGTATGGAATCTCACTGAGCTTTTAACTCACCCCCTTTTGTTTTGTTTTCCTTAACAGGGGAAGGCGAGCAAGGACAAGAGCTCTATATAGTCTAGCTTGGTCTAGTTCTTTGGTTTTGTAATGGTTCTCCCCCTAGTTCTTGGCACGGGCTGGTTGCTTGGTGAATTGAGAACCTTTGTATATTCGACGTTTGTACTTCCTTTTGAGATAGCAATATATATAAGTTTTGCTTTAAGTTTCCAATTTTTGCTATATGAATTCTTGTGGTTGTATTCCGGATTGATTGAAGTGAACGACTGAGTCCCGGCGAGAGTTGGGCAGGCGGTCCGCCGAACTCTTTGGTTCGCCTTAGAGGGAGGTGAGACTGTCACAGTTGGTATCAGATCCTGCTTCGCGTGGTCTCTGCGCGGAGTGAGCATGGGCTAAGTGGTGAATAAGTATGAAGGACTAAGTGCTCGTTCGAGCATAAGCTATGAACCCTGAAGTGTTATAGGTCTTAAATCTTTCTCATGGTATCTAAGGACCATTGATAGGTATGTCGGGTAGGAATTTCGATTTCTAGATGGTTTACTCTTGGGACTGGCCAGCTCGAGATGTGAACTATTTTATTTCGGATTCTCGTGCCCAAGTACTTTGGAGTTGAGGCGATGCTAGCTACTAGGTACTTGAGACTTGTATTTTGGAACGTGAACATGCTTTGTTCGGCTAGAATGAGTATAAGAGGTTAGCGGACATCTAGTGAATATGAAGTGACGTGAGAGATCGGATGGGGGCTATGTTAACCAAGTGTGAAACGGCTTGTCGTGTTATCTTTTTTTTTTGTCTTTGTACTGCTACCGTGTGTATTTGGCTTGTGGCATGGTAATATCCACATGTATAGTACTTGTTGCATTTGATCTTGCCTACTTGATATGTTTCTTTGTGAACTTGGTGTGCTAAATTTTGCCATTCTAGTCAATTTATTTTGTTATACTAAATCACTTTAAAAAAAAGAATGGAGGGGAGACGTAGTCGTGGACATGGAGGTAGTCGTGGCCGTGGGGCTAGGCAAGCTCAAGAACCGAGAGAAGAAAGAGAAACAGTGGCCGAGCAAGAGCATGGACCGAGGGTTGAGGCCGGAGATCAAATGGCGACGGCGATGCAACAAATGACAAATATCCTAGCACGACTAGTAGATCAACAAGGTCAAATACCAGTGAATCAACCCCGAAATCCTGAGATAGGAGAGGATAGGGCTCTTGAGAGGTTCCAAAAGTTTCTACCTCCGAAATTTCAAGGGGGGCCTGATCCGGATATAGCTGAGCAGTGGTTGGAGCAATGATTAATATCTTCGCGGCTTTGAATTACACGGAGCAAAGACAAGTAAATTTTGGTGTATTTCAATTCAAAGGACCAGCCCGCGCGTGGTGGAATGTAATTTAGGCCAAGTGGGAAAGAGAACAGACGGTATGGACATGGGCGAATTTTGTAAAGGAATTTAACGAAAAGTATCTCTCACCTTTGGTCCAAGAAAGGAGAGAGGACGAATTTATTGGGTTGCGTCAAGGAACCCTGAGTGTGGCCGAATATGAGACCAAATTTACTAGACTGTCTAAATTAGCTTCCGAATTGGTGGTTACGGAGCGAAGGAGAATAAGACGATTTATACAAGGACTAAATTTGGAAATCCAGGAGGCATTAGCGGCGGTTCAAGTTAATACGTTTACAGAGGCTCTTGAGAAGGCTCAAAGAATTGAGGATGTGAAAGCCCAATTAAAAGGCCTTCAAACGCGGAAAAGAGATACATCCAGCAGCAGACCTGAGGAATCCGAAGAAAAGATAATGCTCTCCAAAATACAAAAAGTGAACTATTCACCTCGCCCACCTTGGACATTAAGAGCATTAGATGAAAGGTCTACGAAAGGAAGTCAGATAAGATTAAAGGACATTTCTCGAGAAGGTCAAACAGTAGCTCCTCGATTGGCTTGTGGATACTGTGGAAAGGCAAATCATACTGAGAATGATTGCTGGCGGAAAGGGGGAAAATGTTTGATTTGTGGGGATAGCAATCATCAACTTAGCAATTGTCCGAAGAAACAGCCATGAGAGGGTAGTACTCAACAAGTGGAAGGAACCAAACCGAAACAAACTAATGAAAGAGGAAACCGAACAAAAGTATCAGCACAGGTTTATGCCGTAGATCAGCAACAAGTTCCGGGTCCTCTGAGGCAACGGAAGGTAAAAATTTCGAGGATTGTTTAATTTGATTAATGCCAGTTGGAATTTCGAGGACGAAATTTTTTGAAGGAGGGGAGATTGTGATACCCCGAAAATTAGGAGGTTGTTTGTAAAGAAAATACTAAAGTGTATTTCTTTGAGCTTGATTTAAAACCTTATTTTGTTTTAAAAGACTAGAAACCCTAAGATTTTAATCAAAAACCCTAATTTACTTGTGACCAACTGGTTTTCTTAAATCTCTCATATTTTAATTGAAACCCTAATTTTAATCACTGGAATTGTAAAATCCCTCACGTTTCTCTTAAAAACTTCCTTTTATTTGGAACTTATGATTTTATTATAGCCCTACTACCGAATCATTCCACAATAAGTGCAAATGAACCTAGAAAGTAGGGTTTCACTTTTCGTTTTCAAGTTAAAGCAAGTTAGGGTTTTCACGTGTATCCGTAGTGTAATTATCCGGTACGGAGCTAGGATCAAATTTGGTGCTTAAGAATGACTTTTAGGTGAGAAATAATATGTGTTTAGAAGCAATGATATAAAGTTAGTGAATAGGAAGTAAAAACCCTAGTACGTGTGATTTAAGGAAAAACGGTGCGAACCGACGTGTACCATGCACTACCGATTGAACGCACCACTTGACCACCACTTTCTTACCATACAAGCTCATTAATATTTGAGCAAAATATCTCCTTATTTCCAGCTGGCTTTGACCAAAATTTAGGGCTAAAAATGCAAGGAAAGAAAAAGAAATTTTTGTTGGCTTTGGTGGTGACAAGTGTCACACCCTTATGGCTCCTTGACCAAGCCAAGTCCAAACTTCTTATCATCTTGTTGGCTTCATTTTCACTCCATTTTTTTGCTGGTTGGCCGAGACAAGAGAGAGGGAAAGAGAGAGCAAGAGTTTCACCATTTCATCTTGATTTGCACCATCCAAGTGAGGAACCAAAATTCTAAACCGATTAAATTGTGAGTTGTGACTTTGGAAAGCTAGGGGAACCAAAAATTTCAAGAGGAGGTGAAGTATCACTCTTGCAAGCTTCTTTTGTTGAGGTATAAGGTCTAGCCCATAGCTTTGGTTCTTTTATTTTTGATTAAGATGTTATATAATTCATGTTTTGGTTAGATTAGTTGTGATACAAGTTGTTGTGCTGATTTTTAAGGTGATATATGTAAGTTAGGGTTTGATGATTTCTACCTATACTTGCTATATGGAGGATATATGTTGTATCTAAGCTTATATAGGAGGTTGTGGTGGTGGATTGAGGCAAGAAATGAAGAAAGTTTCATTGAATACCAAAATTTCCAGATTTCTGGAAAATTTCAGCCTTGTTCTGTCCGGTTTTATTGCATCATGTTAGAGGCTGAATTAGGCTTAGCATAGAACATGAAAGTAGTAGATAATGATATTTTATAGGTACCTACAAAATTTCAGCTTAATCAGAGAAATGTATCCTGTGAAAAGACCAAAATACCCTCGCTGCCCTAGGATATTTCCAGTGACCCATTTTAGACAGTTCATCTAGTTGACTGCATCTGTTCACTATGATCCATGCTGATTTATGTAACAGCCCCATTTTCCCCTAAGGCGAACCAGATGGGTCAACGGGCGGCCTGCCCAGCTCTCGCCAGGACTCAGTCATTCACTACAGTCCTCGATTAAATTACAAGATAAAACTCAACTTTTGCATCACATTCTCCAAAATTTACATATCACAAACGCAGTGGAATGTACACGTACATCCATTCAAGTCCAATCATCCATTACAAACCCTACTACTCAGCTATTACATAAGAGGAAATCCAAATTCAAACCGTACAAGGTATAGTCCATCCATTCCAATTCCAAGCAGTCACCCTAGCCCAACAATTACACAAACGAATCCAAATCTAAACTATACAAGTTACAAGCCATCCGGTTATACACATAACGTAATACAAGCGCTTCCTTTGCCTAGATCCCTGTGGGGAGAAGAAAACATTTGGGGGTGAGCTAAAAGCTCAGTGAGTGAACAGTAAAATCAATAATCAAATAAACTTTACAGTAGTGCATATAAATGATGTCATGAATCAGTGATCAAAGATGCGTATATTGCTCTTTGGAGCCAATGAAATCCTTGTACTTAAATATCCAACGCTCCCTTAGATCAAGTAATCAGATAAACAGAAACAAGGAGCCATCGTGCTCCAAGAATGCATAAACAGTAGTGGAAACGTTGGTTCTAAGCACAAGATTTTCCCAAGATCTCATCGGAGCCAAAATGTTATGGCACACACACATACACAATGAGATGCAGTCGTGTAATCAATGCAAGAATTATTTCGAAAGTAACTTTCGGAGTAATAGTTAAGGTTCACTCACCCAAACACAGCTTAGGAACCATCCATCGTACCTCATTGGCTTGTTCAAATCGGAGTCCTAAATTACAAATAGCAGGTCAAATAAAAGGAATTCTAACTTAACAAGTTCCTGCCACCTTTTGGCATTTTAATCACATTTGAAACTACGCTTATCCGATTGAAACGATTCTTATGGCGTTACGAAACTAAGACATATGCCAACATTTCTTATGAAGACTTCCAAAGTCAAAACGTATAATTCCAAGGTCAAATATCGAAATCTAGGAGAGGACAGAAAACTGTCCGCAAAACAGGATTGATAGGCAGTCAGGGGAAATTCCGTCATTTCTCAAGCTACAGAGGTCCAATCAATCTGAAATTTTGCAGGCAAGTAGCTAACTCATATATCTACAAGTTCCATGTTTTGAGCAAAAGCTGGTTCGGTCTACAGTACAGAGAAAATGACAGTCCAAGTTCAGTCCAGAAACAGGGGAAAACTAAATTTACTCTTCTTGAACCAACCTTTTTATACAACCATTACTAATCACAATTAAGGCTAGAAATCCGACTAGCCTATACCAATCATGCACAGGCCAAAACAAGGATGAATGAACTTAAACCAAGTTTAGAAATGTCACTAACATGGAACCTTATTATCCCAATTTCCAAATCATAAGAATTCCATAAAACTAGTCAAGATCACTCACATTCAAATTAATCAAATATTCTCCAACAAATGGGACGGCATTTCCCCTTAATTAACACATATCCAACTTACCATTCAATACCAAATATATCTCAATTCAACTCCATTTTTACATACAAACAATAAGCTAGTAAATATACTCAATTAGGGCCACAATGCCCCTCAATCAAGCCAATTAAAAGCTTATAAACCAACTATTAGGAAATTCCCCAAATTGAAACCCTAACAACCGGAAATCACACTACAAGCATAATTTTCCGCAAATGATCACAATTAACGCATAAAAGCTTCAATTAACACCATTTCAATTCATCAATCCAACACTAATCATAACTTTCATATAAAATCAGAAAAATACCCAATAAATCAACCATTCACCATCAATTCCTTCAACCCATGAAATACTCCACAATATAACATATTTAAACATCACAAACCCTAGATTAATTAATATTAGAACCAAAAGGTACTTGTTTATTCAACTTACCTCAAATGCAAGAGAGCTACCAACTTAGAGCTTCCCTTCAAAACCCAATCCATCAAAAGCTTTACACCACCATAGTGCACCCTTGTGTGAAATAGTTTGCAAAATCATTGGTTAAAACTCAAGATATTTGCCAAAAATTGAACTAGGAAAATTGAGAGTATTTCTCTCTATGAAGCTCGGATGAACCAGGGAAGAAAAAATGAGATATTTTGGCCAAAACAATGAGATAAGAAGGAAGAAAAGGCAGCCGGTCAAAGCTGACCGGCTGTGACACGTCACAATCCGGCCAGAATCTGGCCGGATACAAGGCCGAGGCTGATCAAAATTTTTTCAAAACTGCAGGGCAATCCGGCCAGAAACTGGCCGGATTTCCGGCCGGATTTGGCCACTACCATTTTTCGAAACTTTTCTTTTCTTTTCCGAGTTGAAAAGCTGTGTTTCTCCGCTCATCCAACAAAATATACATAAAATGAAAACCCTATTTTTTTCCGGGGCATCACAATCTTCCCCCCTTAAAAGAATGTCGTCCTCGACATTCCAACTCATATATATCCGGTCAAGATATCGCTCAAAAACCAATCAAGCAGTAGGATTCAACCTACCCCAACTTGTATACACCAGGTCCAATTAGTGTCCCCAAAGTCGGTCGAATACTAGGAATCACTCCAATCTCACTTGTCGTAATTCATGATCCAGTAAAGCACGACTTATCAAATAATCACTTATAATTCAAGTACTAAATATCATGCCAATCCAACTTATCAAATGGTCATGATCTGCTAGGGAGTTAATCAAGTGATTAGATAAAACAGGCAAAAGGCTTGAAGTCGGACGTAAAGTCCCAGACATTCGGAAGAAATTCAGGATATAGCAAAGCTTTAGATCGAAAATTCATCCCTGGTGGTGCTGGACAACACAACAAGCTAGCACAACGGCTACGCTTCACCAAAGAATTTCAGTTCAGTAAGTTGGCCCTGGTGGTGCTGGACAACACAACAAGCTAGCACAACGGCTATGCTTCACCAAAAGCCTCAGTTCAAGTATTTGTCCCTGGCGGTGCTGGACAACACAACAAGTTAGCACATCGGCTAAACTTCGCCAGAGAACCTCAGTTCATGTATTCGTCCCTGGCGGTGCTGGACAACACAACAAGTTAGCACATCGGCTAAACTTCGCCAGAGAACCTCAGTTCATAATTCCATCTCTGGTGGTGATGGACAACACAACAGGCATGCCTCGCCAGAAGAATGGCGGTGCTGGACAACACAACAGGCAATGCCCCACCAGAGAGGTTCAGTTCAACCGCTACAGAAGAGTAGTAGCCGGTCTACAACCATATGAGTACGAGTAAGTTCACGAGTAGGGTAACAGTAGAGTTCAAACAAATAGGTTCAAAACAGGACGGAATATTTCAGGTTCATGAAGCACGAATAGAAAGAGGTTCAAAAGCAGGGTCAAATGCTTTAGGTTCATGGAGCACCAGTACAATTAAGAACTCACTAGTCTAACTTATGCCCAGCAAATCACATTCTTAAGCAGTCACAAGATTCAAGTTCACATTCCATATATTCAGTCAAATTAGGTCCATCAAGGTACGTAAGGCACACTAGCCTAAACAGGTTCAAGTCTCAAGTAAGCTCAGTCTAATCGGTTTCAGGCAGTTCGAGTTCTCTTATCAACCCAGTACAATACTTTCGGAGTTCAAACTTCCTAAGGTTGTAATATTGGCACAGAACCAACCATAACATATGTTGCGCACAAGGAAATTTCACCAAGTTTCCGACTAGATTAATCCATTATACACTAGTAGATCTGATCTTCGGGTTTATTTTCGATTTATATTCAGTACTAGGGACCTATTAAATTGTATGAAACTGTCCATCAATTTCTCCCATGAATACGGAGTTGGCTAAACCCTCGGTCACAACCCTTTACTCCTAGTCCTGCTACCATACTTAATAGAAATCTATAAGTGCAGGAAAAGGATTAACTAAGCATGAAAGAACTTAACACGTATACCAGTTGCAAAAACATTTAAAATCAGGTCATGATTTATTACATATATCAAAAGTTATAACCTGAGTTAAAAGTCACAAAACAAGACCAATACGTTATGTATTGCATATAGGCAGGGTACAAAAGGCCTCCCAGCGTGCACCACCCTTTCTAAGTCCATAGTTAAGCCAAAGGGTCCAGACAACACTATTTTCAATCAGATCACACGCCTTCACGAAATTAGATCCAATCAATCCATACACAAGTTGAAACCAAAGGTTATCCATTCGAAGTTCAAAATCTTTAATAAACAAGCCACCAGTCAGAGCACCCTCATCCCCAAAATAACCAGGCTCCAAGTTAGAGTTTCAGTTCCAAGTTCAAACCCAAGAAATAAGTTCAACTTGCTAACTTACGTGTCAAATGGAAACCAAATCAATTCACACTAACTTATACTCTTGAATACAGTTACCCTATATCTTGAAGTTCCTCAGTCCGTACATTTTAAAAATTGGCTCACTCTTCTTGAAAATCAAGAATTTTAAAACATAAGAAGAGTATTTAAAGTAATCAGAAATTTTATCAAGTTCAGGATTTACATTATTAAACATAAGCTTTCCATTCTCTCGAAAATTCAGGATATATAGTTCTTCGTGTAAAGCATGGACAAATTCAAGTGTGAGAATACACCAACATACAATCAAGGGGAAAACTAAGTTTAGCAAATCGTAACCTTGTATCAACCCATCATGTACAAAATTCAATAACTCATCAGTTATTCACAAATTTTCAAATTTGAAATTCAAGTAAAATTCACATTTTTACCAAAATCGAAAATTACACATATTTAAGGCATATATCCCATTTCCAATCATCGCTTACAAATAAAACTAGTACATCCTAGTTTTTCTTCAAAATCCCAAAACAAAATTTCCGTAGAAGGTATGTGGGCGGAAAATGCATTTTACTCCTTTGGTACCTTTTATCTCAGTTCAAAATCATTACTCATAAAATTTGACTATCACATCTCACCTTTTATCCATGGCCATGGCCAGTACTAGGAATCACCTCAATTCCTTCCACACTTACAAACATAATAGAATTCAAATTCGTCCAATCTTTCACTAGTCATCTAATTCCTCAATTTTTTTTTTTCAAGTCCCAAATAAGGAATTCTCAAACAATCAATTTCTTTGTACCACTAGGATACAATAGCTCCTCGTTCACATAATATTCAAATTAATCTCACAGTCAGACATCCTAAACTTTAACACTAGGATACGCTACAGAGATCTGAAGCCTAAGCTCTGATACCAATTGTAACAGCCCCATTTTCCCCTAAGGCGAACCAGAGGGGTCAACGGGCCGCCTGCCCAGCTCTCGCCAGGACTCAGTCATTCACTACAGTCCTCGATTAAATTACAAGATAAAACTCAACTTTTGCATCACATTCTCCAAAATTTACATATCACAAACGCAGTGGAATGTACACGTACATCCATTCAAGTCCAATCATCCATTACAAACCCTACTACTCAGCTATTACATAAGAGGCAATCCAAATTCAAACCGTACAAGGTATAGTCCATCCATTCCAATTCCAAGCAGTCACCCTAGCCCAACAATTACACAAACGAATCCAAATCTAAACTATACAAGTTACAAGCCATCCGGTTATACACATAACGTAATACAAGAGCTTCCTTTGCCTCGATCCCTGTGGGGAGAAGAAAACATTTGGGGGTGAGCTAAAAGCTCAGCGAGTGAACAGTAAAATCAATAATCAAATAAACTTTACAGGAGTGCATATAAATGATGTCATGAATCAGTGATCAAAGATGCGTATATTGCTCTTTGGAGCCAGTGAAATCCTTGTACTTAAATATCCAACGCTCCCTTAGATCAAGTAATCAGATAAACAGAAACAAGGAGCCATCGTGCTCCAAGAATGCATAAACAGTAGTGGAAACGTTGGTTCTAAGCACAAGATTTTCCCAAGATCTCATCGGAGCCAAAATGTTATGGCACACACACATACACAATGAGATGCAGTCGTGTAATCAATGCAAGAATTATTTCGAAAGTAACTTTCGGAGTAATAGTTAAGGTTCACTCACCCAAACACAGCTTAGGAACCATCCATCGTACCTCATTGGCTTGTTCAAATCGGAGTCCTAAATTACAAATAGCAGGTCAAATAAAAGGAATTCTAACTTAACAAGTTCCTGCCACCTTTTGGCATTTTAATCACATTTGAAACTACGCTTATCCGATTGAAACGATTCTTATGGCGTTACGAAACTAAGACATATGCCAACATTTCTTATGAAGACTTCCAAAGTCAAAACGTATAATTCCAGGGTCAAATATCGAAATCTAGGAGAGGACAGAAAACTGTCCGCAAAACAGGATTGATAGGCAGTCAGGGGAAATTCAGTCATTTCTCAAGCTACAGAGGTCCAATCAATCTGAAATTTTGCAGGCAAGTAGCTAACTCATATATCTACAAGTTCCATGTTTTGAGCAAAAGCTGGTTCGGTCTACAGTACAGAGAAAATGACAGTCCAAGTTCAGTCCAGAAACAGGGGAAAACTAAATTTACTCTTCTTGAACCAACCTTTTTATACAACCATTACTAATCACAATTAAGGCTAGAAATCCGACTAGCCTATACCAATCATGCACAGGCCAAAACAAGGATGAATGAACTTAAACCAAGTTTAGAAATGTCACTAACATGGAACCTTATTATCCCAATTTCCAAATCATAAGAATTCCATAAAACTAGTCAAGATCACTCACATTCAAATTAATCAAATATTCTCCAACAAATGGGACGGCATTTCCCCTTAATTAACACATATCCAACTTACCATTCAATACCAAATATATCTCAATTCAACTCCATTTTTACATACAAACAATAAGCTAGTAAATATACTCAATTAGGGCCACAATGCCCCTCAATCAAGCCAATTAAAAGCTTATAAACCAACTATTAGGAAATTCCCCAAATTGAAACCCTAACAACCGGAAATCACACTACAAGCATAATTTTCCGCAAATGATCACAATTAACGCATAAAAGCTTCAATTAACACCATTTCAATTCATCAATCCAACACTAATCATAACTTTCATATAAAATCAGAAAAATACCCAATAAATCAACCATTCACCATCAATTCCTTCAACCCATGAAATACTCCACAATATAACATATTTAAACATCACAAACCCTAGATTAATTAATATTAGAACCAAAAGGTACTTGTTTATTCAACTTACCTCAAATGCAAGAGAGCTACCAACTTAGAGCTTCCCTTCAAAACCCAATCCATCAAAAGCTTTACACCACCATAGTGCACCCTTGTGTGAAATAGTTTGCAAAATCATTGGTTAAAACTCAAGATATTTGCCAAAAATTGAACTAGGAAAATTGAGAGTATTTCTCTCTATGAAGCTCGGATGAACCAGGGAAGAAAAAATGAGATATTTTGGCCAAAACAATGAGATAAGAAGGAAGAAAAGGCAGCCGGTCAGCTAAATGAGATATTTTGGCCAAAACAATGAGATAAGAAGGAAGAAAAGGCAGCCGGTCAGCTTAGCTGACCGGCTGTGACACGTCACAATCCGGCCAGAATCTGGCCGGATTTCCGGCCGGATTCCTGGCCGGATACAAGGCCGAGGCTGATCAAAATTTTTTCAAAACTGCAGGGCAATCTGGCCAGCTATCCGGCCAGAAACTGGCCGGATTTCCGGCCGGATTTGGCCACTGCCATTTTTCGAAACTTTTCTTTTCTTTTCCGAGTTGAAAAGCTGTGTTTCTCCGCTCATCCAACAAAATATACATAAAATGAAAACCCTATTTTTTTCCGGGGCGTCACAATTTAGCTATTTTCCAAAACATGAAAGTTTTAGTACTCTGTCTTAGCTTCTAAACGCTTCAAAGAACGCCTTAAACGGACTTTGGTAGCCTGAGATATGACCATTTAAATGTAGTAAGGTTAATTAGTCGATTTGTTGGAACCTGGTTCGGTGAACTGGGAATTTGACTGGGTTACACTGGAAATTTGACTAAGTGATCTTCATGAAAGTTGTAGGCCTTCATCTTAGCTTCGAAATGGTATAAGTTGTACACCAATCTGATAAGCATAGCCTCGGATGTGTCCTTTCCACAAAACCCTATCAAATCTGTCTTTTACAAAAGCCCATTTCCGCACTTGTTATTAACTTGAATTTTGTACTTGTATTGTCTTGAGCCTATTGAATGGCTATTGAGATGGATTGTGTTGTGTGTAATTTTGGGTTTGAATGAGAAAAATAATGAAGCCAAAATGGCTAGAAAATTTGGTAAACACAAAGGGCATGCTGCCCGAATTTACGCTCGAGAACTAGAGAACTATACTTGCAACTTGAGTAAGGGCTAATAGTGAACACCACTTGAACCATCTAGGATATTTGAATCTTCTTTTACCGAGGTATATAAGTAAGGACTTGGCCGAACTTATACCCTTGAGAAATAAAATAATGATTGCTCGGAGTACGTTTTCTTTGTCACTTCGACTTAAATGGAGATTTCAAAGTTGTACGAACAAGCATCAGTTTTACAAATATTTTACTCATAGCCTTTGGTTTAAATGTACTCTTTTCACTTCCATAACTATACTTATACTTTGTACTAGCAGTTATTCAGATTTTCTTTGGTTCACTTCAACTTTGGAGGGGTTTAACTATAATATTTTCTCTTGGCTATTATTAGGGTTCCTTGATGATTGAGAGTGTTATCCGGAAGGATACTTTGGACATTATTTTGCTTAAATAGGTGAGTGTTCTATATATGTTTTGTTTCTATGACTATGTGGATTGTTGTGACTATGTGATTATTTGTGAATATTTGATTAAATGTTAATTGTTTCTATGATTTCTAAAATGAACTTTTGCTAGGTGAGTGTGTACTTTATCGCACTCGACCTAAATAAATATGAAATTTTCGGTGATTAAATGTTGAAATACTCGTTGCGCATGAATGTAAGCCTTTTGGCTGAACTGGGCCTTTGCCCTTGTTACTGATCGACTCGAGCCAGAAGCGGACTTGGTCGGGCGATTTGGTGACCTGAGTGAACGTTTGGTATACTTGAGTATTACCTTGTTGTCGGGTGGAGTCCGGCCAACGTCCGGATGGGGATGAAAAGCTTGGCCAACGTCCAGGAGGAGGTGAATGAGAATGAACAAATGAACGTCAAAAACGAGGGGTTTTACTTACAAAAATGCATTTTTAAAGAATTGGAGGAATAAGGGAATGAATGGGGAACGAACGAACGAATTGCTCCTTGTGAGCCTATATCCTTTTAATGAATGTATTATCATTGCTTTATATTGGACATGTTTTCTGGATTATTTGTTATTGCATGATTAATGTCCTTGTTTAATTACTTGTTTTTGTGTATAGAATCTCACTGAGCTTTTAGCTCACCCCTTTAGTTTTGTTTTCCTTAACAAGGGAAGGCGAGCAAGGACAAGAGCTCTATATAGTCTAGCTTGGTCTAGTTCTTTGGTTTTGTAATGGTTCTCGCCCTAGTGCTTGGCACGGGCTGGTTACTTGGTGAATTGAGAACCTTTGTATATTCGACGTTTGTACTTCCTTTTGAGATAGCAATGTATATAAGTTTCACTTTAAGTTTCCGATTTTTGCTATATGAATTCCTGTGGTTGTATTCCGGATTGATTGAAGTGAACAACTGAGTCCCAACGAGAGCTGGGCAGGCGGTCCGCCGAACCCTTTGGTTCGCCTTAGGGGGAGGTGGGGTTGTCACAAAAATGGCAGAACAAAAGCAGAGGACAACAAGTAGAGTAAAGGGGTGGCGGCTAGAAAGGAAAGGGAAAGAAAAGGGTTTTCGGGCTGCAGAGGAGAAAACTGGAAAAAGAAAAGAAAAGAGGGGGTTTGCGTAAGAGAGCTACAGGAACAAAGCAAGAGTGAGGGAAGGAGGAAACCAAGAGCGAGGGAGAAATCTGGAAAAGGAAGGAACCAGAGAGTTTTGTGGGAAAAACGGAAAGTAAAAAGGAAAGGAAAGAAAACGAAGCAAAAGGAAGAAGCAAGAAACACGAAGAGAGAAAGAAAGCCGACGGGGAAAACCAGGAGGAAAAAGAGAGGAGACTTCCGGGCGGCTAGGAGGAAAAGAGATTTGGAACAAAAGAGGGAGAGTGAGGGAAGCTTAGGGCAGCAGGGAGGAAATTTTGGGGAGGAGAAAGATTTGCGGAAATTAGTTGGAAAACATCCCTAAGGTGATCTAACCAAAGCCTGAAGAAGCGTAGTCATTAGCGCTACTCTTTGTGGATAGTTTCTTGGCTTCATGACTAATACCCAAGCGGCATCTCTTCATTTTCCTCACACAAATCCAGTTCCCAACTGTTTTCAGGTATGGTCCCATCCAAAAGCTAACATCACCTGTTCTTTGTGGCTCCTCATCTGACTCTCTCTGTTGCATCTTTAACAGTCCAAAACTCATGTTGAGTTTTGGGTTTCCTGTTGTTCTTGTTCTTTCAGTATACGGTTGAGGAATTCATGGGGTTGGGCCTGGTTTTGAGGACAGAAGTTTGGGATTTGCTTGTTGTTTGATTGATATGCCATATACACATTTACCGAAAGCTTTCTGTTTTCTGTCTTGGTTACATTTTTCATATCCAGTAGCATTATTGGATCTGTTTGGAATAGGTAGTTACATTTGTGTGCTGTTAACAACGCTAAGATGAAGTTTTTATGGGTTTTGGCTAATGAGTGTGATGGTTTTTGGTTTGGATTGTTAGTTGGATAAACCGCAAAGTTGCGGTAGAAGGTTGCAAAAATTTTCAGATTTCGCATGCCTTTTTTCCTATGAAATTTTCAGTTTTTATTGTCACAAAGTGGAAAGTATGCTTGGTAAATTTGTTACTTTGGCCCAAGTTGTTGTTAGTTGAGCCGTTAGTAATGTTTGGATGGAAAAGATTGCATTCAGAAACCCAGAAAAGATTGCATTCAGAAACCCAGAAATTGCAGCTCAAGAAACCAGCAAAAGAAAAGAAGGTTTCTGCGAAGAAGATGCATGAACAGTTTCATAAATCTCACTTTGGCCCCTCAAGTTCTGCATAATTCTACTATGGCCCAAAAAATTGGAAAAATAATCAATATGGTCCTTTTTAAATGTTAATTTTCTTTGATATGATTTAATGTGATTTTTTCATAGATTTTTAGTGAATTTTAGGATGAACTTTGAAGGTAATGATTTTTGATAGATTTATGATTTTGATTTGGATTTTTTAGTGAAATTTTGTGTATTTTGTTGTTTAATTGTAACAAATGGTTTTTCATTTATCTTTTGTGAATTTTAGTTTTTTTTGGCGGGTTTCATCTTAAGCCATTAATTTTAATTTAGGCCCCTAATATTTGTAATAATAATAATTTGACCTTTCAAACTTCTTTAATTGTTTCAATTAGGTCCTTGTTTGTTTAATTTATTAAATATGGGTTGTTTATTTTTATTTGAATGATTTGATTGATTCAATTTCATGTTTATTTTCATCTTTTATGATTATTTGTTAATTAAAGTGATGCCTTGACCTTTTTCTTCATTTTGGAGGGTAAATAAGGAAAAATTTCATTTCATTAGGTCACCAATTCAAGGGAGGTACACTCTACTCCTTTATTTTGATTTTATTTGATCCTATGTGCTACTATGTGATTTTATGTGTGAAATTGCATGCCCTTTTTGAATGTTTTTATTATTTCTTTATTCACTTTATTTATCTTAATTTTGTATATTTATCTTAATTTAATTTTTGTCATTTGAAAGGCATTAAAATGCCAAGATGTAATAGTTAGGTATTTATTTTATCATTTATTTTATTACTTCCCCCCTTTAGATCGTAGTTAGGGCCCCCAAGTGTAATAGTTAGGGCTTTATCTGCTTTATTTGCTTGGTATGTTTTGCATGATTACGTGTTTGTGTTACTCACTTTCAAAGGGTCTTGCATTTAGATATCATGTTTATGTGTTATGTGTTTATGTGATCTTATGTGTTACTTGCTTTATTATGCTTTATATGACTAATTTAGTTATAATCAATATGTGATGTCACCACACTAGTCCAACGTTAGTTGTGACCCCTTTCCTGATTCCATACTAGTCCAACGCTAGTTGTGGTTCCATTTTCCGATTTTTCACTAGTCCAAAGCTAGTGAGAAAATAGAGACATGGGCTAGTCCAATGCTAGACCCTTAGGAACTGTTTGCGCGTTAGATCATGTCTGTGTGACGAAATCACTACATTTTGATGCATATTTTACTTTTTAGGTTTTTTTTTGACATTTCCCTTGTATACACATCCCTTATCCCCATATTTCTCTCTATATAACCCTATGCGTGAGACATGACATTAGACTTGCATTTCATATAAAGAAAATTAGAGATAGGTTAGTACATTTGCTTGATTAGATTAGGAAATACCCCTCGACTATGGGATATGGACGAATTTGGCTTTCTAATCTTAGCACGCTCGTATTCCCTCTATTAAGGGGAACATTGAAGTCATGAGTATTAGCCCCCCCGCACCTGTTATGATGCATTCCTCTAGGTCATGTATATTTGTATAATTATTATTCTCTTTTCTTTTTTTCGAGTTTCATATTTTGCACATTCGTGACCTTTTCAAATAATTACTTTTGGGCATCATAATTAATGCGATTTGCACCAGCTAAAATTCGAAGAGACATGTTGACCCCGATACATTAGGTCTAGAGTTTGCATTCATATAATACGTCCAAATGTGACAAATTCTTAGGTTAAAATAAGAAAATCCTTGACTAAATCATGCAACTAGCCTTAGCTAGGTTGAAAGGGTGTGTTGGATTTTATCATTGCCTTCCTTTTCTTCAAATGTGACTCCCGAAAACTTTTCTCTGATTTTCTAAGACTTGGTGTGAGGACCCAAAAATTTCACATTTTCTCAGCATTATTTTATTTCTTTGATTATATTTTATACTTTCCTTGGAAATATTGAATTTTCTATGCATTTTTACAAGTAAGTACAGTTTTTAAACCATTTTTCTAGTATAAGTTAGTTCGGGTTAATTTGGAAGTGTATTAAGGACGTGGAACCCGCTAGTACGGTAAATGCGATATATTTTTGACAACTTGTTCGAGTTTCGAATTAAGTGATATTATTTTACAAGGTGCTAAGAGATAATTTGTGAGGACTCGCAAATTTCTTGTATTTTTCTCAAAAATACTCTTTTATTTGGAAATTATTATTTATTAAAGCCCTACCACCCAATCTTTCCACAATAAGTGCAAATAAACCTAGAAAGTAGAGTTTCACGCTTCGGTTTCAAGTTTGGAGCAAAATTAGGGTTTTCGCGATTTTTCGCTGGATGAATTTTCGGTACAGAGTAAGGATTAAATTTGGAGATTAAAAGTGACTTTTAAGTGAGAAATAATATGTGATTAGGAGCAATGATATAAGGTTAGTGAATGGGAAGTAAAAACCCTAGTACGTGTGTTTTTAAGAAAAACGGCGCGAATCGGCGGGTCCCGCGCACTACCGATTGAACGCACGACTTGACCACCATTTTCTTACCATACAAGCTTATTGAAACTTGAGCAAAATATCCTCTCATGTTCAGCTAGGTTTGACCGAATTCTAAGGCTAGAAATGCAAGAAAGAAAGAGAAAAAAAATGAAAGGTGGTGGTGGCGACAAGTGACCTAAAGGTTTCTTGACCAAGACAAGGACTTTCTATTTATCTCCAAATTTTGCATCTTCTTCCCCTTATTTCTGCTGCTTGGCCGACCCAAAGAGTGAGAGAGAGAGAGCAAGAAGAAACACCATCCTACCTCTTGATTTCTAGCTACCAAGTGAGAAAACAAAGGAAATAAACCGATTAAACTCACCTTTGAGTGTTTAGTTAGTGAAGTATTGGTGAGATTTTGGAAAGGGAAAGCTAGGGATATACTTGGTGGATACTAATCAAGGTAAGGAAGATGATATCTCTAATTCTTACTTTCAATCTTGTTTAAATTAAGCTTAGTAACTCAATTTTGTGGTGAATCATGGATGCTATCATGTTTTGGAGGTTTTCCCCTTTTGATATTATGAACTAGGGTTTGAGGACTTGCTGCTAACTTGATGTATGATGCATATATGTTGTAATTAAGTTTATATAAGGGGTTTTGGTAGTGTTGGAAGTAAGAAATCAAGGAAGGTTGCATTGAAAACTGAAAATTCCAGATTTCTGGAAAATTTTTCTTCCTTTCTGCCCGATTTTGTTACTGCATGTTAGAGGCCGAATTTGTAACAGCCCCACTTTCCCCTAAGGCGAACCAAAGGGGTTAGCGGACTGCCTGCCCAGCTCTCGCCAGGGCTACGGATTAGTTCACGTCGATCTAATACGTTCCGGAACATACCCACGCGCGTAAACAAGTCAAAATCACAAATAAAAAAAACAAAAATCGAATCCGATGATGAACAGTACCGGCCACGTCAGAATCCAGATACTAGGCCGAGAGTAGCCAAAATTTTTCTTTTGCCGTTTGAAATACGCGTTGATCCGAAATTCAACCAAATATCAACCAAACATACACACATTGAAAAGTAACATTTTCCAAAAATATCAACTCAAGCTTCATTAAGTGTAGGGGAAGGTTCATGTACCACTCACCTAGTAAATAAGAGAGGGAGAGTTGTAGGACACTTTAGCTTTTCCAAAAAACTTCACCAAATCACTCACTAGCACCAAATGGAGGGATTTTATGGAGTAGAAACTAGATCAAGCAAGTGTTTTGGAGGATTTGAGCTAGATAATTGCCAAACTTTGAAGAGGTTTTTCTTCCTTCTTTGCTAGAGAGAGAATCGGCCAAGAGGTTGAAGACAAGAATGAATTTTGTGTGATTTTTGAGATATTTAAGCAATTGGTCAAAAAGTCAAGAAAATGAATAGTAAGTCATAAGCTATTTCCAATGCAATGGTGACACTTGTCACCTCCATTAATGCAATCCTATCTTTTCTTTTTCCTCTCACATCAATCACTTCACATCCTCTACTTATCTCTTAACACCCGATAAATTTCACACAGTATCCGGAATTTAACCTAATTGACCGAATTTTTCCGAACTTTTCGCACTAGTGGGTCCCACGTCCATTATATACTCTTAATTTTTCAAAAACTCTCCAATACTAGAAAAATCATCTAAAAACTATAATTACTCACAAAATTTACCAGGAGAATTTTCCTAAGCCAGAAAATGCAGAAAACATGTCTTTAAAGGGGAAAACCCTTAGGAGAATTATTAGGGAATTTACAGGTTCTCACACTCTCTCCCCCTTAAAAGAATTTCGTCCTCGAAATTTCTTATCATTGACTACTCCGGGATTAAATTGAGCATTATACTTAGCTAACAAATCTGTACCCCCTTCACTGGCCAGGTTCAGTAAATTCTTACCTTCCACGTCCTCTAATGGGTCTAAGACTTGATGTTGTTCTAAGGAGTACACCCGAGAGGACACTTTCGATCCATCCTTGTCTCCCTTCGACTGGTCAGGGTGGGTCGTGGTTGGTGGCAGAGTCCCTCTCCGCTCAAGCAGGCGAGCTGGACAGTTAGCAATCTGATGTTCGGCACTTCCACAGCGCAAGCATTTTCCTCCTTTCTTCCAGCAGTTGTCCTCCGAGTGGTTTAATTTTCCGCAATACCCGCAGGGTCCGCGTGCTGCAGAAGCCGAGCCTCCTCTTGACGGGCTCTCTTGTGACACTCCCGGCATCCTTACTCCTCCCGTTCCCCGCCCAAACTTGGGAGGGGTACTTTCATCCCCCTGCCCCGAACTACTTCCAGGAAATCCTCTCTTTTTCGCCTGGAAGTTTTTCACCTGGAGCCTAGCATTCTCTACTCGTTGTGCCTTCTCCATTGCTTCGCTGAAGGCGTTAATTTGGGCTGCCACGAGGTCCTTCTGGATTTCTACGTTCAGGCCCTGGACAAATCGCCGTATTCTTCGTTGCTCGGTCATGATGAGTTCGGGTGCAAATTTGGATAGGCGGGTGAATTGGCTCTCATATTCTGCCACAGTTTGAGCTCCTTGGCGGAGTCGAATGAACTCGTCTTCCTTGTGACAGCCCCACATTCCCCTAAGGCGAACCAAAGAGGTTAGCGGACTGCCTGCCCAGCTCTCGCCAGGACTAACGGGTCAGTTTACGTCGATCTAATACGTTCCGGAACATACCCACGCGCGCAAACAAGTCAAAATTACAAAATAAAATAAAATAGAAAAAAAAGGAAAAACGCCGATGATGAACAATGCCGGACACGTCAGAATCCGGAGTTCAACCATACATCAATCCAACATATACATACATTGAAATTCAACGTTTACAAGCCAAACGGCATACCAAAATATCCAACTAGTCCATACATGTGCAAATAGTCAATTACAACCAACCATTGGTTGGAACAAAACACTTGGGTTTTCACCCTCAAGGAGCTATTCAAAATACATTTACATGCTCAACTTGACAACCAACTAGCACAACCTTTTCCAAAATAGTCATTTTCCTGTAAGGAAAACAAATGGAACGGAGTGAGCTAAAGCTCAGTGAGTTACTACCACATAAGCAACAAAGAGCATATAACAAGTCCTTTCAATTAAAGTACACAATTAATGAATGAAACAAAACGGGGAAAGGATACGGACGGCTCTCAAGAACCCATTTCCTCGCTTGTATTCTTGATCCAACCTCATTGACCCTCCGTCAATGTTAAAAGTACCAAACCGTAGACATCACTTTACTTCCATTCCTTCCACCCAACATACCCCAACCGGGCCCGCACTCCAATCAGTAGCTTTTGGTAATACTCGAGTATACCGGAACCAAGAGTCTCATTACTACAAGGTTCCCCAGTACAGTCCCCGTGGCAGGTCAATTTTCACGACCAAACCCTCGCCGGCTCGATTCAATTGACTACCTAACGGGGTTGAACTCAGTGATATAGTAAGGCCGTTGGATATTCGTCCAAACGACACCAAATCAGTTTTCCATGACAGGAATTCAATATATCATATATCAAGTGCAATATTTCAGTAAGACGGTAAACAGTCATGAATGGAATCACAAGGGGGTGAGGGCGGTCAAGTACATCCTCACCTCAATCACTTCCAATAGCCAATACGCCTTCAAGGCATCAAATTCACATATAACAAAGCCACATTGTAACATTTAAGTGAGTAGTATACTCACCACTCAAGAAAGTGATGTTTCATGCACCGTCGTTAAACGAACGTCGTGCACCACCGTTACCTCCTAGAACAAGCAAACAAATACAATGAGACTCGATCACGAGTCATAAAGCAATGCCAATCGCAACCCCAATAGGGTTTCATATGCATAGACAAGTAGCATAGATAACCAGAAATTTCAGCAATGCACTAACTTGACCTTAACAAAAAAAACAGTTTTCGTCCTCCTTTTGCGGTAATGGTACAAAATGCGCTACGATTATCAGATGAGGGTATAAGACCCACCGTTTCGAAGCTAAGAACCAGGGATACAACAATGTAGAAGGCCACTCAGTCCAAATCCTAGCACAACAAGGTCAAAAATGCAGAATACCAAACCAGAACCGTAATTGCAGGTTTACAAATCACACTATGCTGTAATTAGTCCAACTCAGTCTATACAGGTCCAAATGCATTGATTCCAAAGGAATATGGTAGCTAAGACATCCAGTTACATTTCATCAGAAGACCTCAACAACCAAATCCAAAGCAATTCCAGTCAAAACAGACAATTACAAGCGCAGTTCGCACATTCTGATCAACCCAGAACAGCAACAGTAAAATCGACATATCTCACTCTACACTACTCTAAATGACCTGAAATTTTACAGGCACCTCAAACACATAAATACCTACAACTTTCATGTTTTAAGCAAAGGCCAATTCGGCCTCTAAGCATGAGATAAAAAACCGGACAGAAAAGGGGGTTATGAAACCCTAACTTTTCACATTTCAATCCAAACCCAAAATTGGTTGCGATTATCAATAATTCACACCTACTAGAGTCATTACCCCTCATTACCAACCATCATAAATAACCACAACATCATGATCACATTAAACCAGAAAAATCTCCAATAAATTGAAAACTTCACCAATTCATCTCAAACCAAGAAATAAACCACAAATATCATCACTTTAGCTTCCACTAGGCACAAATTAAGCACCATTAGGTGTAGGGCAAAGTTCAAGCACCACTTACCTAGTAAACAAGAGAAGAGGAGTTGTAGAACACCTTAGCTTCTTCAAAAAACTTCACCAAATCACTTACTAGCACCAAGTGGAGGGATTTTATGGAGTAGAAACTAATTTAAGCACTTGGGTTTGGATGATTGAGTTAAATGGAAGCTAAAATGTTGAAGAGTTTCTTCCTTCTTGAGCTTAAGAGGGCCGGCCACCAAGGAGTAAGAAAGAGTGAATTTTTAGTCAATTTTTGAGATATTTAACCAATAAGTCAAAAGGTCAAAACCATGAATAGTAAGTCTTAAGCCCTAACCAATATAATGGTGACACTTGTCACCTCCATTAATGCAATCCTATCTTTTCTTTTTCCTCTCATATCAATCACTTCACATCCTCTACTTATCTCTTAACACCCGATAAATTTCACACAGTATCCGGAATTTAACCTAATTGGCCGAATTTTTCCGAACTATTCGCACTAGTGGGTCCCACGTCCATTATATACTCTTAATTTTTCAAAAACTCTCCAATACTAGAAAAATCATCTAAAAACTATAACTGCTCATAAAATTTACCAGGAGAATTTTCCTAAGCCAGAAAATGCAGAAAACATGTCTTTAAAGGGAAAATACCCTAGGAAAATTATTAGGGATTTACGGGTTCTCACATTCCTTCCTCTCCTGAACTAGAGGAGGGAAAAACTTCGCATTGAACTCTCTGATGAAGTTCACCCAAATCCTAGGTGTCTGTTCTCGTTCCCACTTCTGCCGAATTACATTCCACCAGGAACGGGCTGCCCTCTCAAGCTGAAACACGGCAAAAGTCACCTGCCGTTCGTCAGGGTAGTGTAGGGCTGTAAATATATCCACCATCTTTTCAAGCCATCTTTCGGCAACGTCTGGGTCGGGTCCCCCAACAAACTTTGGCGGAGCGAACTTTTGGAATCGTTCGAGAGCTCTGTCTTCGCTCTCAATATGGTTACCAGGGTTTCCAGGGTTAGGGTTTGGGTTTTGACCCTGCTGTTGCACTACTTGTGCTAGTAAGTTTGTCATTTGCTGCATAGCAGCAGCTATTTGCACATTAGGGTTTACTTGCGGTTCCAGATTGGGTCCAGTAGAGGTTTCCCCCGTACCCCTAACCGGTGTGGGTTGTCTAGTTCTGCGTCCACGGCCTCGACCACTCCGTGTGCCTTCCATCAATCTAAGTCAATCTAGGTCACCAAATAAATATACTGTTAAAGGGCACCTAACCCTCCTTTCCGTAGCACCAGACAGGAACAATGAAACAAGAATAAGTAACTCAAACAATTACCGCGAAGAGCATTTAAACGCATAACACGTATACATAGATCACATAACCAGGTTAAGCAATTATACGGAACAGTCAGTCAAGTACATACGAAGTCATTCCATGAAACAAAAGGGACCTCCAAAAGTACTATAGACACCTAGGTCACAAGTGCAAAAGAACTCACGAAAAGCTTTTCCCCTTCTAGGGCTTCGTCCAAATATTTATATCTTAATCAAGGTCGATCACGCTTAACCACACCCGAACAAACCACACGAAGTTCCATAGAATTGCCTTTCTAGTTCACCAAATCCTTTCTAACCTAGGCCCTCATATCTTTCGTATCCGGGCGCAAGAATCTCGTCTAAGATAATTCACATCTCGAGCCGGCCGGTCCCAAGAGTAAACCATCCTTATTAAAGATTCCTACCCGACATACATACCTAGCTTCCTCGAGTCCCATGATAATGATTCGTACACTTATCACATGCCCGGTTCATAACTTACGCTCAAACGAGCACTTACACATATTCATGAAATTAGGACCACAACACCACTTGGCCCAGTCTCACTCTGCGCAGAGACCACGCGAAGTGGCTCTGATACCACTTGTAACAGCCCCACTTTCCCCTAAGACGAACCAAAGGGGTTAGCGGACTGCCTGCCCAGCTCTCGCCAGGGCTACGGATTAGTTCACGTCGATCTAATACGTTCCGGAACATACCCACGCGCGTAAACAAGTCAAAATCATAAATAAAAAAAACGAAAAATCAAAGCCGATGATGAACAGTACCGGCCACGTCAGAATCCAGATACTAGGCCGAGAGTAGCCAAAATTTTTCTTTTGCCGTTTGAAATACGCGTTGATCCGAAATTCAACCAAATATCAACCAAACATACACACATTGAAAAGTAACATTTTGAAGCCAAAGCGGCATATCAAAAACCATTCATTACGAATATACATGTTCGGTTTGCCAATCAAAAGAAAATGAACCCAATACACATTAGGGTTTCATTCAAAGAGCTATTCAAAAGATACATTTACATGAGCTCAACTTGCTAGTACAACCTTTCCAAAAGTGATCATTTTCCTGTAAGGAAAACAAATGGAACGGAATGAGCTTAAGCCCAGTGAGTTACTACCACATAAGCAACAAAGATCACGAAAGCAAAATCTTTCATTTCAAGTACACAATTAAGAAGTAAAACAAGTCGGTAAAAGGATACGGACGGCTCTCAAGAGCCCATTTCCACACTTACATTCTCGATCCAACCTCATTGACCCTCCGTCAATGTTAAGAGTACCAACCGTAGAACCCACTTCACTCCCATCCCTTCCACCAAACATACCCCAACCGGGCCCGCACTCCAATCAGTAGCTTTTGGTAATACTCGAGTTTACCGGAATCAAGAGTCTCATTACTACAAGATTCACCAGTACAGTCCCCGTGGCATGTCAATTTTCACGACCAAGCCCTCGCCGGCTCGATTCAATTGACTACCAACGGGGTTGAGCTCAGTAGTACAGTAAGGCCGTTGGATACTCGTCCAAACGACACCAAATCAGTTTTTCATGAAGTGAATTCAATATCTCATATAGCAAGTGCAGTATATCAGTGAAGCGGTAAACAGTCATTAACGGTATCACAAGGGGTGAGGGCGGTCAAGTACACCCTCACCTCAATCAATTCCAATAGCCAAATAAGCCTTCAAGGCATCAAAATCACATATAGCAAAGCCACATTGTAACATTCAAGTGAGTAGTATACTCACTTATCAATTAAGTGTTGTTTCATGCACTTTCGTCAAGAGAATGTCGTGAACCACCGTCACGCCCTAGAACACGTAAACAAGTACAATGAGACTCGATAACGAGTCATAAAGCAATGCCAATCACAACCCCAATAGGGTTTCATATGCATATATAAGTATAATAGCAAACCAGAAAATCAGGAAATGTAACTATATTAGCCCTAACAACAAAACAGTTTTGGCCTCCTTATGCGGTAATGGCACAAAATGTGCTACGCTTATCGGATGAGGGTGTAAGACCCACCATCTCGAAGCTAAAAGACAGGGATACAACAATGTAGAAGGCCACTCAGTCCAAATCCTAGTACAACTAGGTCAAAAATCCAGAATACCAAACCAGAACCGTAATTGCAGGTTTACAAATCACACTATGCTGTAATTAGTCCAACTCAGTCTATACAGGTCCAAATGCATTGATTCCAAAGGCATGCGGTAGCCAAGACATCCCGTTACATTTCATCAGAAGACACCAACATCCAAATCCAAAGCATTTCCAGTCAAAACAGACGATCACAAGCGCAGTTCGCACATTCTGATCAACCCAGAATAGCAACAGTAAAATCGACATATCTCACTCTACACTACTGCAAATAATCTGAAATTGTACAGGCACCTCAAACACATCAATACCTACAACTTTCATGTTTTAAGCAAAGGCCAATTCGGCCTCTAACCATATGATACAAAACCGGACAGAAAAGGGGGTTATGAAACCCTAACTTCCTCAAATTCCTTCCAAACCCAAAATTGGTTGCAATTACCAATCATACTCACTTACTAGAGTCATTCTAGGCCATTGCCAATCATCATACAAGGCCACAACAACATGATCATATTAAACCAGAAAAATCACCAATAAATTGTAAACTTCACCATTTCATCCAAAAACAAGAATTAAATCACAAAATTCAACACTTTAGCTTCCACTAAGCACAACTCAAGCTTCATTAAGTGTAGGGGAAGGTTCATGTACCACTCACCTAGTAAACAAGAGAGGGAGAGTTGTAGGACACCTTAGCTTTTCCAAAAAAACTTCACCAAATCGCTCACTAGCACCAAATGGAGGGATTTTATGGAGTAGAAACTAGATCAAGCAAGTGTTTTGGAGGATTTGAGCTAGATAATTGCCAAACATTGAAGAGGTTTTTCTTCCTTCTTTGCTAGAGAGAGAATCGGCCAAGAGGTTGAAGACAAGAATGAATTTTGTGTGATTTTTGAGATATTTAAGCAATTGGTCAAAAAGTCAAGAAAATGAATAGTAAGTCATAAGCTATTTCCAATGCAATGGTGACACTTGTCACCTCCATTAATGCAATCCTATCTTTTCTTTTTCCTCTGACATCAATCACTTCACATCCTCTACTTATCTCTTAACACCTGATAAATTTCACACAGTATCCGGAATTTAACCTAATTGGCCGAATTTTTTCGAACTTTTCGCACTAGTGGGTCCCACGTCCATTATATACTCTTAATTTTTCAAAAACTCTCCAATACTAGAAAAATCATCTAAAAACTATAATTACTCACAAAATTTACCAGGAGAATTTTCCTAAGCCAGAAAATGCAGAAAACATGTCTTTAAAGGGGAAAAACCCCAGGAGAATTTATTAGGGAATTATTAGGAGAATTATTAGGGAATTATTAGGGATATTATGAGCCTATGGAACGGCTTTTGACTTGAATTATGATATGTGTGACTTTAGGTTGTGGCTGAGGAAAAATAATGAAGCCAAAATGGCTGGAAAATTAGGTAAAAACAAAGGGTGTGCTGCCCGAATTTTCGCTCGAAGGCTAGGTTTCTATTTGAACTTGTATACTTTTGTTTGGCCAATACCATGTCCGGCTTTCCATTTTAAAACATGATTTTTCATCCTTGGGTTCAAACAACCCTCTTCTTACTTGAAAGTCATCTTTACACGTTTTACCACTAATTAGTCGGGTTTCTTTGTTTCCCTTAAATGTTTTGCTCGATAAACTGTAATATGTTCTCTTGTTCAACCTTAGGTTTCATTGGTGACTAAGGGTAATATCCGGAAGGATATTTTGCACGTTATTTTGCATAACTAGGTGAGTGTTCCTTGTTTGTTATATTCTCCCTGACTTCATGACTTGTTGTTGTTGTTTGATAATGTGTTAAGTGCTTTCAAGGATTTCTAAAACGAGTTTTCTAGGCGAGCGTGTACTTTATCGCGCTTGACCTTAATGAAACGTGAAATTTTCAATGATTTAATGATGGAAACATTAGTTGCGCATGATGTAAGCCTTTTGGCTGAATTGGGCCCTGCCCTTCGTTACCGATCGACTCGAGCCAGAAGCGGACTCGGTCGGGCGATATGGTGACCCTGGGTGAATTTGGTATACTCGAGTATTACCTTGTAGTCCGGCTACGTCCGGATGGGTGGAGTCCGGTCAACGTCCGGATGGGTGGAGTCCGGTCAATGTCCGGAAAGAGATGAATGAACGAACAAAGGCACGAGGGTTTTATTTCTGAAAAAGGAAATTTTCAAATAATTGGAGGAATAAGGGGAAATGTCAGGGGAACAAACGAAAGAACGAATAGCTCCATGTGAGCCTGTATCCTTTTAATGAATGTAACTATTGCTTTCCATTGTAAATGTTTCTTGAATTATTGATACTCCATGTTTAATGTATTGAATTGATTGTTGATGATCTGTTCGGAACCTCACTGAGCTTTTAGGTCACCCATTTAGTTTTGTTTTCCTTAACAGGGGACGGCGAGCAGGATGAGAGCATAAACTAGCCTAGTCTAGGTATTTTGTTTCTTTTGTAATGGTTCTCGCCCTAGTGCTTGGCACGGGGCGGGTTGTATGGTGAAGTGAGAACCTTTGTACATTTGATGGCTGTACTTCCTTTTGAGATAGCAATGTATATAAGTTCCGCTTTAAGTTTTGGATTGCTGTCCTATTTATTCTTGTGATTTATTCTGGATTTGATTAAGGAACGACTGAGTCCCGGCGAGAGCCGGGCAGGCGACTCGCCAAACCCTTTGGTTCGCCTTAGGGGGAGGTGGGGCCGTCACAGGTGGTATCAGAGCTTAGGCTTTAGATCTCTGTAGTGTATCCTAGGCTTGAAGTTTAGGATGCCGGACTGTGGGATTCAATTTGACTTGAAAGTTAAGCGATCGAGGGATAAAACCTATAGCTGCTTCGCGTGGTCTCTGCGTGGAGTGATCTTGGACTAAGTGGTGAATAAGTATGATGGACTAAGAATTGCGAATGTTATAGGCCTTAAATGTTTCTCATGGTATCTGAGGACCATAGATAGGTATGTCAGGTAGGAATTTCGATTGTAGATAGTTTACTCTTGAGACTGCAGCTCGAGATGTGAATTATCTTATTTCGGATTCTCGTGCCTGAGTACTCTAGAGTTGCGGCGCTGCTAAGTACTTGAGACTTGCATTTTGGGAACATGAACAGGCTTTGTCTGACTAGAATGAGCACAAGAGGTCAGGGATATCTAGTTTGGATAGTAAGTGACGTGAGAGACCAGACGGGCTGATACTGGGATGACTTCACTTTTTCCTTTTGATTTACCTGCATATTGTTACTACATGACGTCAGTATACCTGTGTGTACATGATTATCTGTCCAACATGATATGTATTTGTGTATTTGCTTATCCGTCTTCTTGATATGGCGTGTTAAGTACGTATATATTTATTTGTGTATTTGGAAAGCTAGAATTTGTTACTATAGTCGACTTACTGTGTTTCATTACTAAATTACCTTTTTGGGGGGGGAAAGAAAAGAAAAGAGAGAAGGAAAAACATATCTATGGACGGGAGTCGTAGTCGTGGACGTGGTCGAGGCCGGGGAACTGAGCGGACCCCGGAAGCAAGAGGAGAAAGGGAAACGTCAGCCGAGCAAGAGCAGGGATCAAGAGCTGCGACTGGAGACCAAATGGCAACGGCAATGCAACAGATGACGGATATCTTGGCAAGACTGGTAGATCAACAAGGTCAAATGCCAGTGAATCAACCCCGGAATCCTGAGATCGGAGAGGATAAGGCTCTTGAGAGGTTCCAAAAGTTTCTACCTCCGAAATTTCAAGGAGGGCCTAATCCAGCTATAGCTGAGCAGTGGTTGAAGGAAATAATTAATATCTTCGCGGCTTTGAATTACACGGAGGAAAGACAAGTAAATTTTGCTGTATTTCAATTCGAAGGACTAGCCCGCGCGTGGTGGGATGTAATTAAAGCCAAGTGGGAAAGAGAACAGACGGTATGGACATGGGCGAATTTTGTAAGGGAATTTAACGAAAAGTATCTCCCACCTTTAGTCTAAGAAAGGAGAGAGGACGAATTTATTGGGTTGCGTCAGGGAACCCTAAGTGTGGCCGAATATGAGACCAAATTTACTAGACTGTCTAAATTCGCTTCCGAATTGGTGGTTACGGAGCCACGGAGAATAAGACGATTTATACAAGGACTAAATTTGGAAATCCAGGAGGCATTAGCGGCAGTTCAAGTTAATACGTTTACAGAGGCTCTTGAGAAGGCCCAAAGAATTGAGGATGTGAAAGCCCAAGTAAAAGCCTGTCAAACGTGAAAAAGAGATACATCCAACAGCACACCTGAGGAATCCAGAGAAAAGACAATGCTCTCAAAAATGAAAAAAAGTGAACCATTCACCTCGCCCACCTTGGACATTAAGAGTATTAGATGAAAGGTCTATGAAAGGAAGTCAGATCGGATCAAAGGATATTTCTCGAGAAGATCCAACAGTAGCTCCTCGATTGGCCTGTGGATACTGTGGAAAGGCAAATCACACTGAGAATGATTGCTGGCGGAAAAGGGGAAAATGTTTGATTTGTGGGAGTAGCAATCATCAACTTAGCAATTGCCCTAAGAAACAGCCACGAGAGGGTAGTACTCAACAAGTGGAAGGAACCAAACTGAAACAAACTCATGAAAGAGGAAATCGAACAAAAGTATCGACACAAGTTTATGCCGTAGATCAGCACCGAGTTTTGGGGTCCTCCGAGGCGACGGAAGGTATGAATTTCGAGGTCGAAATTCTTTTAAGAGGGAGAGAGTGTGAGGACTCGCAAATTTCTTGTATTTTTCTCAAAAATACCCTTTTATTTGGAAATTATTATTTATTAAAGCCCTACCACCCAATCTTTCCACAATAAGTGCAAATAAACCCAGAAAGTAGAGTTTCACGCTTCGGTTTCAAGTTTGGAGCAAAATTAGGATTTTCGCGATTTTTCGCCGGATGAATTTTCGGTACAGAGTAAGGATTAAATTTGGAGATTAAAAGTGACTTTTAAGTGAGAAATAATATGTGATTAGGAGCAATGATGTAAGGTTAGTGAATGGGAAGTAAAAACCCTAGTACGTGTGTTTTTAAGAAAAACGGCGCGAATCGGCGGGTCCCGCGCACTACCGATTGAACGCACGACTTGACCACCTCTTTCTTACCATACAAGCTTATTGAAACTTGAGCAAAATATCCTCTCATGTTCAGCTAGGTTTGACGGAATTCTAAGGCTAGAAATGCAAGAAAGAAAGAGAAAAAAAAATGAAAGGTGGTGGTGGCGACACTTGTAGCCACCTAAAGGTTTCTTGACCAAGACAAGGACTTTCTATTTATCTCCAAATTTTGCATCTTCTTCCCCTTGTTTCTGCTGCTTGGCCGGCCCAAAGAGTGAGAGAGAGAGCAAGAAGAAACACCATCCTACCTCTTGATTTCTAGCTACTAAGTGAGAAAACAAAGGAAATAAACCGATTAAACTCACCTTTGAGTGTTTAGTTAGTGAAGTATTGGTGAGATTTTGGAAAGGGAAAGCTAGGGATATACTTGGTGGACACTAACCAAGGTAAGGAAGATGATCTCTCTAATTCTTACTTTCAATCTTGTTTAAATTAAGCTTAGTAACTCAATTTTGTGGTGAATCATGGATGCTATCATGTTTTGGAGGTTTTCCCCTTTTGATATTATGAACTAGGGTTTGAGGACTTGCTGCTAACTTGATGTATGATGCATATATGTTGTAATTAAGTTTATATAAGGGGTTTTGGTAGTGTTGGAAGTAAGAAATCAAGGAAGGTTGCATTGAAAACTGAAAATTCCAGATTTCTGGAAAATTTTTCTTCCTTTCTGCCCGGTTTTGTTACTGCATGTTAGAGGCCGAATTGGCCTTAGGTCAAAACATAAAAGTTGTATATAATAGTATTTTATAGGTTCCTACAAAATTTCAGCTCAATCGGAGTAATGTAGGTCATGAAAAGACCAAAATACCCTTACTATTTTAAGGTTTTCCCCAGTAGTCCGTTTGGTCAGTTTATCCAGTTTATCACGTTTATTCACTAGGATCCGTACTGATTTAGCTTTTTACCAAAACATGAAAGTTGTAGTATTCTGACTTAGCTTTCAAATGCCTTCAAGAACACCTTAATCGGGCCTTTGTAACCTGAGATATGATCATTCAAGTACAGTGTGGTTTAATGGCCAACGAGTTAGATTTTGGTTCTGTAAATTGAGGATTTGACTAGGTTGCATTGGAAACTGGACTAAGTGATCTTCATGAACATTGTAGCCCTGTGTCTTAGCTTCGAAACAGTATAAGGTTCGCCTCAATCCGATAAGTGTAGCCTTGGATGTGTTATTTCCGCAACCACACGTCGAATCTGTCTTTTGCTAGATTGTATTTCAGCATTTGTTATTACTTTGATTCTTATTCTTATGATATTATGAGCCTATGGAACGGCTTTTGACTTGAATTATGATATGTGTGACTTTAGGTTGTGGCTGAGGAAAAATAATGAAGCCAAAATGGCTGGAAAATTAGGTAAAAACAAAGGGCATGCTGCCCAAATTTTCGCTCGAAGGCTAGGTTTCTATTTGAACTTGTATACTTTTGTTTGGCCAATACCATGACCGGCTTTCCATTTTAAAACATGATTTTTCATCCTTGGGTTCAAACAACCCTCTTCTTACTTGAAAGTCATCTTTACACGTTTTACTCCTAATTAGTCGGGTTTCTTTGTTTCCCTTAAATGTTTTGCTCGATAAACTGTAATATGTTCTCTTGTTCAACCTTAGGTTTCATTGGTGACTAAGGGTAATATCTGGAAGGATATTTTGCACGTTATTTTGCATAACTAGTTGGGTGTTCCTTGTTTGTTATATTCTCCCTGACTTCATGACTTGTTGTTGTTGTTTGATAATGTGTTAAGTGCTTTCAAGGATTTCTAAAACGAGTTTTCTAGGCGAGCGTGTACTTTATCGCGCTCGACCTTAATGAAACGTGAATTTTTCAATGATTTAATGATGGAAACATTAGTTGCGCATGATGTAAGCCTTTTGGCTGAATTGGGCCCTGCCCTTCGTTACCGATCGACTCGAGCCAGAAGTGGACTCGGTCGGGCGATATGGTGACCCTGGGTGAATTTGGTATACTCGAGTATTACCTTGTAGTCCGGCTACGTCCGGATGGGTGGAGTCCGGTCAACGTCCGGATGGGTGGAGTCCGGTCAATGTCCGGAAAGGGATGAATGAACGAACAAAGGCACGAGGGTTTTATTTCTCAAAAAGGAAATTTTCAAATAATTGGAGGAATAAGGGGAAATGTCAGGGGAACGAACGAAAGAACGAATAGCTCCATGTGAGCCTGTATCCTTTTAATGAATGTAACTATTGCTTTCCATTGTAAATATTTCTTGAATTATTGATACTCCATGTTTAATGTATTGAATTGATTGTTGATTATCTGTTCGGAACCTCACTGAGCTTTTAGCTCACCTCTTTAGTTTTGTTTTCCTTAACAGGGGACGGCGAGCAGGATGAGAGCATAGACTAGCCTAGTCTAGGTATTTTGTTTCTTTTGTAATGGTTCTCGCCCTAGTGCTTGGCACGGGCCGGTTGTATGGTGAAGTGAGAACCTTTGTACATTTGATGGTTGTACTTCCTTTTGAGATAGCAATGTATATAAGTTCCGCTTTAAGTTTTGGATTGCTGCCCTATTTATTCTTGTGATTTATTCTGGATTTGATTAAGGAACGACTGAGTCCCGGCGAGAGCCGGGCAGGCGACTCGCCAAACCCTTTGGTTCGCCTTAGAGGGAGGTGGGGCCGTCACATAATTAGGTGTTACCTATATGGATTAGTGTTGGAGAGACAAAAAGATAAGTTTTAAACCAAAAGGTGACATGTGTCACCTTCTTATTCAAAGTTGGACTTTTGACCATCTTACCTTAACTTTACTAAAATCAGATTTTTGACCAAAAGTCATTCATTTTCTTGTCTCCTTTGGCTGAAATTAGTTAGAGAGCAACCAAGAGAGTTCTTCATCTTCCACTTCAATTTCTTGCCCAAATCTTGAGTTTCAACCGATTAATTTGCAAACTACTCCATAAAACTTACTTCCCAAGTAGTTTCCAAGGTGTTTGTGGAGTTATTTTTTGGAGGACAAGGCTTAAGCTACCATCTTTCATAGGGAGATAAGGTATTTTGACAAGAACCTCCTCTTTACTTCAATTAATTGTTTATTAGTGGTTTTTAGTGGTTTTAGATGTTGTTTTATGGAAGATTAGCACTTGAATGCATGAATTCTAGCTTGGCTGATAACCTACCCTGCTTCTGCCCAATTCTATTTCACCTTGTTAGAGGCTGAACTAGCCCTAGTACAAAACATAAAAGTTGTAGAGAATGATGTTTTGTAGTGGCCTGCAAAATCTCAACTCAACCGGAGCAGCGTAACCTATGAAAAGACCGAAATACCCCTGCTGTCCTGTTTTTGTTCGAAAATGAAAATCAGCCTCTGTAAGTGGTTAGTTTGACCAGGAATATTACCGAATTGGTTGATGATGTCTGCTTAAGAATTATAGCCTTGTGTCTTAGCTTTCAAATGGCTTTGGAATTACCTGAATTGGAGTTGTGTGTGCTGAGATATGAGTGAATAAAGCAAGACTGCTAGTTGATTTCTTCAGTGAATTTCGAACTAGAAAATCTAGAGTTGTTTTGGTAAATTTGACCTAGTTAGGGTGAGAACTGGACTGAGTGATCTCATGAAAGTTGTAGGTCTTTGTCTTAGCTTTTCAACGCCTCCAAGAACGCCTTAAACAGACTTTGGTAGCCTGAGATATGGCCATTTAAATGTAGAGGTCATCAAGTTTTAGCCTGAAATTTTGTAGGCATTTCTAAAATATCATTCCCTACAACTTTCATGTTTTAACCCAAGGCTAATTCGGCCTCTAACCATGATGAACAGTGCCTGGCAGAATGAAGGAAATGAAACCCTAGCTTTCCAAATTTCCTTCCAAAATAGAAATTTCCTGCAATTAACCACTTTTTCCACCTTCTAGCTTCCTTAAATATCATTTCCAATCATCATACATGACCACATAATAATAATCATATGAAAACAGAAAAATCACCAATAATTATAAAACTTCCCAATAATTATAAAACTTCCCAATAATTATAAAACTTCACCAAGTCAACCAAAATCAAGATATAATCCATAAAATGACATCTTAAACTACCACAAATCATGAATTAAAAATCATTAGATGGAGGAGAGGGGTTCCTTCACTACTCACCTTAGCAACACAAGAGAGGGAGTAACTAATCACCTTAGCCTTCCAAACAACTCCACTAAACACCTCACAATCACTCACTTAAGGTTTTCTATGGAACAAAAGCAAGATTAAGTGGTTGATTTGGTAGATTTGAGCAAGATTGAAGCAAAAACTTGAAGAGTTTTCTTTCTTTCTTTCTTGGAGAGGGCCGGCTATGAGCTTGCAAATTTGGAGTGAATTTTGGTCAATTTTTGAGTTATTTTAGTAAAAGGGTAAAAGTATGAATAGTAGTCAAAAGTAACCACTAACCATATGGTGACACTTGTCACTATAATTAATGCATCTCTATCTCTTTGTTTCCTCTCACACCAATCCAAATAGCAACCTCTAATTATCTCATAACACCCAGTAATTTAAACCCAGTATCCAAAACTTAACCTAGTTGGCCGAATTTTTCGAACTTTCCGCACTAGCGGGTCCCACGTCCGGTATACGCTCTTAATTTCTCAAAACCTAACCGATACTAGAAAAATCATCTAAAAACTATATTTACTCATAAAAATTATCGAAAAAATTTTCCTAATAAAGAAAATGTAGAAAACATGTCATTAACGAGAAAACCCTAGAAAAATGAGAAAATTATGGGTTCTTACACTCTCTTCCCCTTAAAAAAATTTCGCCCTCGAAATTTCTCACCTTAACTCCTGAAAAGGTCAGGGTATTTCCTTTGCATCTCTTCTTCCACCTCCCAGGTAGCTTCCTCTACCCCATGGTTTCTCCACAGTATCTTAACCAACGGAATCTGCTTGTTTCTTAGCTCTTTGACTTTCCAGTCAAGCACTTGGACAGGTTTCTCTTCATAAACAAGCGATTCGTCTACGTCGATCTCCTCTGGTTGTAGGATATGGGATGGGTCGGGATAATACTTCTTGAGCATCGAGACATGAAAGACGTCGTGAATTCGAGAGAGACTGGACGGCAGCTCTAATCGATACGCGATCGTTCCTACCCTCTGGAGGATCTTGTAGGGTCCAACAAACCTCGGTTGGAGCTTCTTCCCTTTGCTTGCTGTGACGCTCCGTAAGAGTGTGACCCTGAGAATCACATGGTCTCCAACTTCGAACTCCAAGTCTTTTCTTCGATTGTCGGCGTAACTCTTCTGTCGGCTTTGAGCTGTTTGGAGTCGTTGCCGTATCAACTTGACCTTTTCTTGAGTCTCTTCCATCCATGGAATAGTTGCCGGGTCTAGTGCATTCCTTTCGCTAATTTCGTCCCAGTAGATCGGTGACCGGCATTTTCGTCCATATAGTGCCTCGTATGGAGCCATTTCAATCGACGAATGGTAGCTGTTATTGTACGCAAACTCTACTAAGGTCATGTGTTGACCCCAGTTGCCTCCAAAATCCAGAATGCAAGTCCGTAGCATGTCCTCGAGAGTTTGGATCGTCCGCTCCGATTGTCCATCCGTCTGAGGGTGATAAGTCGTGCTCAAGTTGAGTTTAGTCCCCAGGGTTTCTTGGAACTTTTGCCAAAACCGAGATACGAACCGGGGATCTCTATCGGAAACGATGCTCACAGGAACGCCGTGTAACCTCACGATCTCATCCATGTACAGTTGGGCCAACTTGTCCATGGAGTACTTCATGTTTACTGGCAAGAAATGGGCTGATTTGGTTAATCGATCGACGTTCACCCAAACGGCATCGTGCCCTCTTTGCATCCACGACAAACCTGAAATGAAGTCCATGGTGATGTTTTCCCACTTCCACTCGGGTATCTCAAGGGGCTGTAACAAACCCGATGGTTTTTGATGCTCTTGTGAGAACCCTGAAAATGCATATATAAATAACATTTCATATGTCATTTGCACTTCTTTTATTCCTTAATAATTCCTAGCATTACTTTTACTTGTTTGCAATTAAGTACGTAAAAACAGGTTTATGTGAAAAATAATATAAGTTTCCTAAGTTATGAAATTTCTTGGTTTTGCTAGACTAAGTTAATATCTTTTAGAACTAGATTAAATTTTTCGTATTAACATAAAATGTTAGATTTATATATATTGATCAAACTTGATGTTAATAGTTTAATTAATCAAACAAGAATGTTAAGCGTTAAAAGGAACCTTAATACTAATTTGTAATTAATAAATTTTAGACAAAAACGATATAAGTATCTTAAGTATACTTAGGACATAAGAATTTCGATAATTAAAGCCTTGCAAGATTAGCATGTCATTAGGCGATCAAATTATATTTGGGATTAATTTTTGGAATCAAACTAGAATCAAGGACTTAAGTGTTCGTTAGGAGGAATGTGAAAAGACTAAACTACCCTCCACTATACCACAACCATTCCATGCACAGCCAAACAACTCCTCGGACAGCATGATCAGCCACCACCCCAGCCGGCCAACCGCATCCTTCACCACTTCAACACACCACCACCCTAGCTGACCAACCGGCAACTTCACCACTGCAGTACACAATCTCTGCTAACACTCAACCTCTTCCCCTAAACCGGCACCATACACCTTTCTCTCCCTTTCATATCTCAAGCCACAATCTCATTTCCTCTCCACAAACACATTCCCTCTCTGTCTCGCTATCATTGACAAAGAAGAACGCGAACTGCAATCTTCTTTCTGTTTTGTTCTGTCCGTAAGCTGGAGTGAAGGCAGAGAGAAACCATGAGCCATTGCACCCAACTTCACGACTGCGACACCACCAGCTCCACCGACAACCACAACCCCAATCACTGTCGCGTGCGTGAGAGCCGAGAGGAAGAAAAATTTTCCAGATTTTCGTGTGAAAGCTTAGCTTGCTGTGAGGTAAAATTCTGGATCATTTTAGGACTAATCAGAGGTAGTTTGAGCTATCTTGAGGCATGCATGTATTGTGGTACAGTCGGATGATGAAATCAAGCTATTAGAAAAATTTCTGTTTTGGTTAAATGTCCCTGCCGAGTAGCTGAGATGGAAATGCAGCTTTAATGTGTTTTCCTGAAGTGATTTGAGCATGCAATGGTGATTAACTAACTGAATCTTGGATGATTATTATGATTAGGGCCATGCATGATAATTTTATGTGATTGGATGATGAAATCAGGAACCTGGGAAAAATTCTGATGTAGTGAACTGGAATTGATGTGAACCAGAAATCTGAAATGCAGTAGTAATCTATTTAAATCTAATAATCTGAGCATAAATGCAATTATGTGACGGCCCCACCTCCCCCTAGGGCGAACCAGAGGGTTCGGCGGGCCGCCTGCCCAACTCTCGCCGGGACTCAGTCGATCACTACAATCCTCAAATATATTACAATAAAAATCTCAAATATACATCACATGGTCCACAAATATACATCCAAGTCTCCAATAATTACATGTCACAAATGCAGCGGAAATTAATCCCAAATATACATAAAATAATTCGAAATCCAAAATTGTACAAAGTTTAGGCCATCCATACACGTGCACAAGTACTACAAGTCCTTCCTTCGCCACGAGCCCTGTGGAGGGGAATAAAATAGTTTTTTGGGGTGAGCTAAAAGTTCAGCGAGTAACCAGAAAATCATTAATCAACTCGGTTTCACAATAGTTCATTTCAATGATGTCATATAGCAATGATGTCATAAATTAAATGATAAATCCGGAAACAACTACATCATTTGCAAAACAGTAAATATGGATTATCAATAATTCAAGAAACATTTACAATGGAAAGCGATAGTAACATTCATGAAAGGATACATTCATTCTCCTGACATTTCCTCGCTCATTTGGTCATTCATTTCATTTCATTCACCCCGTCCCTGGCTTTTGGCCAGGCTCCACCAACCTACATAGGTAATACTCGAGTATACCAAACGTTCACCCAAGTTCCTAATCGCCTGACCGAGTCCGCTTCTGGCTCAAGACGACCGGTAACAAGAGGCAATGGCCAGTTCAGCCCAAAAGGCTTACATTCATGCGCAAGTAACATTTCAATCAAAAATTTCACATTTATCGAGGTCGAATGCGATAAAGTACACACTCGCCTCGAAAACTCATTTTGGAAATCATTATAAGCGCTTAACACGTTATCAACCAAAATACAAGTCATGAAGTCAAGAAATATAGCAAACAAGGCACACTCAAATGCCAGCACACATGATATGCAAGAAAACATTTCAAAAGTGACTTTGGAAATAGTTCAAAAGTAAATAATGTAAGAAACGGTTCATAAATAACTTTAGAAGTAGTTTGAGGTCACTCACCTCCATGGCTCAGAAATCATCCATCATATAACATTGCCTTGCTCAAATCCAAGTCTTAGATCACAAACTCAAAGCAATCAAACCCTTTAAAACTTCGGATAGCACTTCCCCTAAATTTGCTTACTTTCCCAGCCATCATGGCTTCATTATTTCCTCAGCCAGTTCCAAAGTCACACAAATAAGTTCATCCAATAGCCATTCAGCAAGCTCCAAGTAGTACTAGCACAAGTCAAGCTAGGGAAAAGTCAGGAAATGAAAGTTAAGCTCAAAACCAGAAAAATAGTTTTGACGTCATTTTGCGGTAATGGTACCAAAGGCGGTACGATTGTCGGATGAAGGTGAAAGATCCACCGTTTCGAAGCTAAGAGTCAGGGCTACAATATTTCAGAAGGTCACTCAACCCAGTTTCGAGTGCAAACAGGTCAAAAAGGCAAGATACCACATCAAAAACGTAAAACAGATTCACCAAAACGCATTCTAGCGGAAACATCATAACTCAGGCTCTACAAGTCCAAATCCAGAAATTCCAAAGGTATATGGTAGCTAATACATCAAGCTACATTTCATCAGAAGACCTCAAAGGCCAAATCGTGCATTTTCATGATCGAAAATGGAAGACTACACGAAAACAAAAATCTGGGCGCGAAACAGGTTTCAAAAACAGTCAAGGGTATTTCGGTCATTTCACATGTTACAGTGGTCGGATCAAGCTGAAAATTTACAGGAAACTATTTTATAGCCTTGGCTACAACTTTCATGTTTTGGCCAAAATCTAATTCGGTGAGAATCAGAGTCAAAGGTCACGGTCAAATTGAGTGAAAAGGCAACCCTGTTCGCAGCACCCCTTCCCAGACTAGTCTCAGTATTTCCGACTTTTCTCACTCCACACTACTCCAATTGACCTGAAATTTTACAGGCACCTTTAAAACATCAATACCTACAACTCTCATGTTTTAAGCCAAGGCCAATTCAGCTTCTAACCATGAGATACAAAACCGGACAGAATTGGGGATATAAAACCCTAACTTTCTCAAATTCCTTCCAAACCCAAAATTGGTTGCAATTACCAATCATTTACACCTACTAGAGTTATTAAACATCATTTCCAACCATCATGGACAGCCACAACATCATGATCAAATTAAACCAGAAAAATCATCAATAAATCAAAAAATTCACCAATTCATCTCAAACCAAGAAATAAACCACAAATTTCAGCACTTTAGCTCCCACTAGGCATAACTTAAGCTTTATTAAGTGTAGGAGGAAGTTCAATCACCACTCACCTTAACAATAGAAGAGAGAGAACAACTAGGCACCTTAACCTTCCAAATAACTCCACCAAGAGCTTCAATCTTCCTTAGCTAGCAAGTTTTATGGAGTGATTTGCAATTTAATCGGTTGGAACTCAAGATTTGAGCAAGAATTGAAGTTGAAGTTGAAGAAACTCTCTCTTGTTCTTTCCTCACCAAAAATTTCGGCCAAGACAATAAAAATGGAAGAAATTGGGTCAAAATTTGGTTTAGTAAAGGTTAAGACAAGTCCAAGTCAAAGTCAAGGTCCAATAGTTAGGTGACAAATGGTCCTCTAGGATTTTAATCTTATCCTTTTGTCTCTCCAAGATTAAACCATCTAAGTAACCTCTAATTATCTCTTAGCACCTTGTAAAATAATATCACTTAATACAAAATTCCAACAAGTTGTCAAAAATATAATGCATTTACCGCACTAGCGGGTCCCACGTCCAAAATACGCTTTTAATTTCTCAAAAACTAACCGATACTAGAAAAATCATTTTAAAACTATTTTTGCTCATAAACTTTATCTGGGAAATTTTTCTAATCAAGAAAATGTAGAAAAGGCGGGCGTTAAAAAAAATAAACCCTAGAAAATTAGAAAATTTCCGGGTTCTCAAACTCATTTTTTTCAGGGCGTCACAAATTAGCTACGTGAAAATATGATGTTTAAGCTAACTACTGGTAGATGAAGATATACCAGTGCTTGCATGCACTGATTGTGCATTCGGATGATGAATCAAAGCCTAGCCTACGGGTCTGCCGAGAACTTGACTGGGTTAATGCATCTTGATTTGGTTTAATTCTGTTGTTTTGAGCCTATAATCATAATTAACTAGCTAATAACAAGAAATTTTAGCTTTGCATGTAGTTAAGTAGTTGAGTTAGAACAGAAAATAAAAACAAAATGCAACCAGATTTTGTGCATCTCAAACCGAGGCTAGCTGGAGAATTTCTTGGAAATCCGATGACTTGTGTTGTTAATCACACCTGATTTTTTTTGAACTGGAAATGTTACTCAGTTAATTAAGTATCCGTATGCCGAATTTGAGTATTTAAATCCCTGAATAAGCCAAGGAAGAATTTTATACAAGATAAATGGGTGCTGGAAAATTTAGCTAACCAAATGTTTGAGCAGAAAATATTGAATTGTTTCCGGATTTCACTAGTTGATGTTTGAATATTTTCCTTGGCATAAAATGGTTTCGAAACACAGGAAAAAGGTGTATTTTAAGATATACATGTTGTTTAGCAATGAAACATTTGATATCGCGAATGATTTAACCAAAAACGTGGGTATACGAATGCTGGAAATTTTCCTTGTAGTTGCCAAAGTTTGAGTAAGAATTTCCAGCTTGAAAGTGAAATTATTCTTTGAAATCATAATGGTTGAAATATCTGGAACAAGTTGTTTTAAAGTTTATAAGATATATGGATGTGAAGCTCTCGATATCTTGGGAGAATAAATTGGAGATAGTGAAGTGTGGCTGTGGAACAATTACTTGAGTATGAAGTTGTTGAAAATTTGGTTCTTGACTTTAAATACCTGTTAGTAAATTTAAACATTTGAAATGTTAGCCTTGTTGCTACAAGAATTACTTGTTGGGTGCTAGGGGCTAATGATTGACGAAGCCCTTGGCCATGTGAATGATTTTTATATAAGTGTTAAAGTGATGAACTTAAATTGCTAGAATTGCTTAAAGGCCTTACGTTATTTTAATTAAGTGAGATGTGATTTGAGATTTGCCAAAAACCAAGAGCTAATGTTTGACGAAGCCTTGGTCACTTGCTTTATTTTCCTTTTGGAAATGAATTTATCGAAACCTAGGGCCAATGATTTATAAAGCCTGGTGATTCGCTATTTAAAACGTGATTTCTTCAAGTCGACAAAAATTGAGCTATAATGTGATTTCGATTTGGAATCGAAGCTGCGAAAGTTATTTCGATCTTACGAACTCGAGTAATTTTTATCAAGCTAATCAAAAATATTTTTCCTAGTATTAGATGATAAAACTCAATATCTAGTGTTTTGCCTAAATTTTTCCAAAACCGACAAATTTCCTTTAGCTCCAACTATCCTTGATAGGTATAGAAAAATAATTTCTCTAGTTTCTGAAAACCCTAAGTCTTACTCCTTTCTCTTTCTTTAAGATTTGCCTTGGATAGTGGTCGGTAGGAAAAGCTCCAAAATAATAGTTTTAATAATTTTAATAACTTGCTCGGCAAGAAACTTTATCTTAGATAAAATAGTCTTAGTGACAATTTTTGCAAGAAATGTAGATTTAAAGAAATTTTCAAAGTATCTTTCTAGCTTTGATGTTCAGAGGTTTGTCTACTTATTTCAAGAAAATAATACTAATTATTTTTAGGAAAAGTACCTCAAAGAAAACTATAAGAAACATTTTTACTACTTTGGTTAAGTTTCAACCTAAGTAGATTTTTGAAATTTTCTATGGGAAAGTAAACTAGTATTATATTAAACCTCGATTTGTATAAGCTTAAAAACTTATAATTTCAATATTTGATATTCTAGGATATTGCGAGGACGCGGAATTCGATTCCCAATTTGACATTTGAACTTCACTCTTGATGAGTGTCCCTGCTTGTTTTATGCTTATGTGGTTAAGCGCTTTATCAACTCGCTATGTGATAATTGTCAAAATGCAATAAATGGTTTCTGATCCATCGAAGTGAGCAGTGTGTACTTTATCGCACTAGCCGTTCGAGTGGTGACGTGTGTGAAACATTTTCTAATGAATCCGTGAATCTAAATGTAGTTGCGTCGTTGGGTGAATCCCTCGACTCGTGAATCCAACTACCAAACATATGAATCCATGAATCTAAATGTAGTTGCGTCGTTGGGTGAATCCCTCGACTCGTGAATCCAACTACCATAACGTCGTTGGGTGAATCCCTCGACTAATTTTATACGGGTATATCTCAAGTATACTGCGTCGGTAGATGAAGTTCGGGCCCGAAGCAGAGGTATGAATGGTGACGGGTTAGGATTAAAATAAGTGGATCTACATGGACTATAAGTAGTGAAAGTTGACGGAGGGTCAACTATGATGGTATCTGATCAAGCGTGGAAAATGGCTCCTGAGAGCCCCTGTATCCTACCTTGTGCTGTTACACGCTTTCCTAACTGTTCAATGTGATTAAATTATTACTCGCTGTTTGATTTATGTGATTGCATGTTTTGGGGCACCACTGAGCTTTAGCTCACCCCATGTTTATTGTTTTCCTTAACAGGTTCTGGAAACTGAAAGCTGGATGCTTACTTATGTTTTCCTTTTGGATTGTAATTGTGTGAGAACCCGTAAATTCCCTAATAATTCTCCTAGGGTTTTTTCCTCTTTAAAGACATGTTTTCTGCATTTTCTGGCTTACGAAAATTCTCCTGGTAAATTTTGTGAGTAATTATAGTTTTTAGGTGATTTTTCTAGTATTTGGAGAGTTTTTGAAAAATTAAGAGTATATAATGGACGTGGGACCCACTAGTGCGAAAAGTTCGGAAAAATTCGGCCAATAAGGTTAAGTTTCGGATACTGTGTAAAATTTATCGGGTGTTAAGAGATAAGTAGAGAGTGAAATTTGATTGATGTGAGAGGAAAAGAAAGGGATAGGAATGCATTTAAGAGGTGACAAGTGTCACCATCTCATTGGACATGACTTATGATTTACTATTCATGCTTTTTGACTTTTGACCAAAATTGAGTAAATATCTCCAAAATTCACTAAAAATTCACTCATTTCTTCTCCTCCATAGCCGGCCCTCTCTCTCAAACAAAGAAGGAAAAACCTCTTCAATCTTCAAGCTTTCCACTAGCTCAAATCATCCAAACCAATTGCCTAAACTAGTTTCTACTCCATACAACCTTTCCATTTGGTGTTAGTGGTGAGTTTGGTCAAGTTTTTGGAAGAGCTAAGGTGGTCTACAACTCCTCTTCTCTTGTATACTAGGTAAGTGATGATTGAACATCCTCCTACACCTAATGATGTTTAATTCGTGCTTAGCAGTGGCTAAAGTGATGGAATGTGTGATTTATTTCTTGATTTGAAATGAATTGGTGAAGTTTTTATTTTTTTGAGGAATTATCTGGTTTAATGTGATCATGGTGTTGTGGTTGTTTATGATGGTTGATAATGAGGGGTTATGACTCTAGTGGATGTAAATGATTGATAATTGCAACCAATTTTGGGTTTGGATTGAAATGAGAAAAGTTAGGGTTTCATAACCCCCTCTTCTGTCCGGTTTTGGATCATATGGTTAGAGGCCGAATTGGCCTTTTCTTAAAACATGAAAGTTGTAGGTATTGATGTGTTTGAGGTTCCTGTAAAATTTCAGGTCATTTGGAATTGTGTAGAGTGAGATATGTCGATTTTACTATTGCTGTTCTGGGTTGATCAGAATGTGAAAACTGCACTTGTAATTGACTGTTTTGGCTGGAATTACTTTGGATTTGGTTGTTGAGGTCTTCTGATGAAATGTAGCTGGATGTCTTAGCTACCATATGCCTTTGGAATCAATGCATTTGGACCTGTATAGACTGAGTTGGACTAATTACAGCATAGTGTGATTTGTAAACCTGCAATTACGGTTCTGGTTTGGTATTCTGCATTTTTTGACCAAGTTGTGCTAGGATTTGGACTGAGTGGCCTTCTACATTGTTGTAGCCCTGTCTTTTAGCTTCGATATGGTGGGTCTTACACCCTCATCCGATAAGCGTAGCGCATTTTGTGCCATTACCGCAAAAGGAGGATGAAAACTATTTTTTTTTTGTTAAGGTCAAGTTAGTGCATTGCTGAAATTTCTGGTTACTCATGATGCTTGTATATGCATATGAAACCCTATTGGGGTTGCGATTAGCATTGCTTTATGACTCGTTATCGAGTCTCATTGTATTTGTTTGCTTGTTCTAGGAGGTAACGGTGGTGCACGACGTTTGTTTAACGACGGTGCATGAAATATCACTTCCTTGAGTGGTGCCCTCACCCCTTGTGATCTCATTCATGACTGTTTACCGTTTACTAAAATACTGCAATTGATATATGAGATATTGAATTCCTTCCATGAAAACTGATTTGGTGTCGTTTGGACGAATATCCAACAGCCTTACTGTATTACTGAGCTCAACCTCGTTGGTGGTCAATTGAATCGAGCCGGCGAGGGCTTGGTCGTGAAAATTGACTTGCCACGGGGACTGTACTGGGGAACCTTGTAGTAATGAGACTCTTGGTTCCGGTATACTCGAGTATTACCAAAAGCTACTGAATTGGAGTGCGGGCCCGGTTGGGGTATGTTGGGTGGAAGGAATGGAAGTGAAGTGAGGTCTACGGTCGTGTATTCTTAAACATTGACGGAGGGTCAATGAGGTTGGATCAAGATTGCAAGCGTGGAAATGGGCTCTTGAGAGCCGTCCGTATCCTTTCACTGATTTGATTTACTTCTTATTTGCATACTTGAACTGAACGGTTACACTTATGTGATTTCAGATGCTTATGTGGTAGTAACTCACTGAGCTTTAGCTCACTCCGTTCCATTTGTTTTCCTTACAGGAAAATGACTATTTTGGGAAAGGTTGTGCTAGTTGGTTGCCAAGTTGAGCTTGTAAATGTATTTTTGAATAGCTCCTTGAGAGTGAAAACCCTAAGTGTTTTGTTTCCCACCAATGGTTGGTTTGTAATTGGCTATTTGCACATGTATGGACTAGTTGGATATTTTGGTATGCCGTTTGGCTTGTAAACGTTGTATTTCAATGTACATATGTTTGGTTGATATTTGGTTGAATTTCGGATCAACTCGTATTTCAAACGGCAAAAGAAAAATTTTGGCTACTCTCAGCCTAGTGTCTGGATTCTGACGTGTCCAGCACTGTTCATCTTCGGCTTCGAATTTCGTTTTTTTTATTTTGTGATTTTGACTTGTTTGCGCGCAATGGTATGTTCCGGGACGTATGAGATCGACATAAACTGATCCGTTAGTTCTGGCGAGAGCTGGGCAGGCAGTCCGCTAACCCCTTTGGTTCGCCTTAGGGGAAGGTGGGGCTGTTACAAATTGAATACTATAACTTATTCTGTGGGCTGTAATGTGTTATTTGGGATAATGTACTTTCTTTTGGATTGCCACTTGAAGCTGGAAAATGTGTAACCCTAATTCGATTACTTGGCTTGTAAGTTTGTAATAGAGATTTATGTATTTATCTATCCGGATTGGTACGACTTTATACTTTGGTACGTAGTACGTGGGACGTTTAAGAGCCTTGACTGGCTAATTTATCATTGCTATCTCTGAAGTTAATGTGGTTTTAAGGAGGATCCTATTTGGGAAAAATTGTTTTATCATAGATTAAGTTATCCTTCGAAAGGATTTGGGTTAAAATGCTTGCGTGAGTCCTGGCGAGAGTTGGGCAGACGGCCCGCCAACCCTTTGGTTCGCCTTAGGGGGAAGTGGGGTCGCCACAGCTCTGCTTTCACCTGTTGGCAAACGAGACATTTTTGCACGTACAAAGCGATTTCCTTCTTCATATTGTCCCACCAATAGGTTTCTTTCAGGTCTTGATACATCTTACTACTACCCGGATGGATTGTATACTTGGACCGATGAGCTTCCTCTAGAATCTCCGTTTTCAACACTTCTTCCTTCAGCACCACTATTCGATTCCGGTATTTCAAAATACTCTCAGGACTAAAATTGAAATCCATTGTTTCTCCTTTTTCCACTTTCTCTCCCCACTTCCTTACCATTAAATCTTCTTTTTGCGCCTCCTTAATGCGTTCCAGTAGAGTGGAGATTACTTTAACATTGTCAAAACTCACATTATGACTCCCAAGACAGTGTTTCCACTCATATACGGATTCTAATAAATCCCACTCTTTGATCATCAACCCTGCTACTTGAACCTTACGACTCAAGGCATCGGCTACCACGTTTGCCTTTCCCGGATGGTAGTTGATTGTATAGTCATAATCCTCCAAAAATTCCATCCATCGTCGTTGCCGCATGTTCAATTCCTTCTGGGAGAAGAGGTACCTAAGACTTTTATGGTCCGAGTAAACTTCAAAGGTCACCCCATATAAGTAGTGTCTCCACTTTTTCAGCGCGAAAACAACGGCGGCTAGCTCCAAAGCGTGGGTCGGGTAATTTTGCTCGTGAAGTTTCAACTTCCTAGAAGCAAAAGAGATCACATTATGGTTCTGCATTAACACGCAACCCAGGCCTTCTCATGACGTGTTAGCATACACAGCAAATCCGTCCACTCCGTTTGGAAAGACTAGCACTGGAGCCATGGTCAACCTTTTCTTTAGTTCTTGAAAATTCGTCTCACATCGGGCATTCCATACGAACCGACCATGTTTCTTCATCAGGTCAGTTAAAGGTCCTACTAATTTGGAGAAGTCTTTAATGAAACGTCGGTAATACCCAGCTAGCCCTAGAAAACTATGGATCTCTGTGGGGTTTTCTGGCCTCTTCCAATTGGTCACAGCCTCTACTTTTGCCGGGTTAACCGAGATACCTTCTTGGGAGATTACGTGCCATAGAAAAGCGATTTTCTCTAGCCAAAACTCGCACTTACTGAACTTGGCGTACAACTGATGCTCCCTTAGAGTCTGCAACACCACTCTCAAATGCTGCTCATGCTCCTCGCGTGTTTTGGAGTAGACCAAAATGTCATCAATAAAAACAATGACAAATTGGTCTAAATAGGGCTTAAAAACCCAATGCATAAGGTCCATGAAGGCAGCAGGAGCATTGGTTAGTCCGAACGGCATAACTGCAAACTCATAATGCCCATATCTCGAGCTGAAGGTGGTTTTCGGAATGTCCTCCCTCCTAATCAACAATTGGTAGTACCCTTGTCGGAGGTCCAGTTTTGAGAAGACCACTGCTCCTTACAGCTGGTCGAACAACTCATCAATGTGGGGCAGTGGATATTTATTCTTAACCGTGACGTTGTTCAGGCCCAGGTAGTCGATACACATCCTCAAGGTTCCGTCCTTTTTCTTTACAAGCAAGACAGGAGCTCCCCAAGGAGACCTACTCTCTTGAATGAATCTCCGCTCCAGAAGGTCTTGCAATTGCAACTTTAGCTCCTTGAGCTCTGCAGGGGCCATTCGGTATGGTGTTTTGGAGATAGGTGAGGTTCCAGGTAGCAGGTCTATCATGAATTCTATCTCTCTTTCCGGAGGTAGGGCTACTAACTCATCAGGAAATACATCCAAAAATTTCTTTACTATGGCCACGTCCTCCACCTTTAACTTATCCGTAGGGGTGTTAATCAAAAAGGCTAAAAATCCTTGCGCCCCTCTACTTAGCAGTTTTCTAGCCCTAATGCCCGAAATCAAAGCAGATGAGGCTAACCTACCCTTTATGTCCAACCTTAAGGTTGCCTCACCAGGAATGCGGAATTCTATCACTTTCGTTTTACAGTCCAATTGGGCATTATATTTGGCTAGCCAGTCCATACCCAAAATTACACCACACCCTTTGATGGCCAGACTAATTAAATCCCCTAACAAGCTTTTCTTTCCTACCCAAACTTCGCAATCCCTATAAACCATACTAGTAACCAAACGTTGATTCCCCGTAGGTGTACTAACTTCTAGGTCGTACGGTAAACTAGCAGGTTTTATATCGATGCCACACATGAAAGCAGGATTAACAAAGGAATGGGTGACACCAGGATCTACTAAAACTTTGGCAAAGCGGTGGAATACAGGGATCGTACCTTCTACGACCTCGGAAGAGTCTAGGACCTGTTGGGGCTCTAACGAATACAAGCGAGTCGCGACTTTAGGTTTTGTCCCCTCTCCTTTGGCAAGTCCAGAATTGGTCCTCGGCGGTTGTTGACTCCTGTTTCCATCTTGTTTTAGGACCGGACAAGTGGCCAATCGGTGGTCTGCGCTCCCGCAGCGTAAACACTTCCCTTTCTTCCTCCAGCAATTATCCTCCGTGTGGTTTGGTTTCCCACAATGCCCACAGGGACCGCGAGGTGTTGAAACTGAGCCTTCCTGAAAATTGCCTCGTTGTCCTCGCCCAGCTTGGCCACCCCTCGCCGGAGTCCCTCTGCCTACTTCCACTCGTCCACCGCCAGACCCCCGTCCGTACTTGGGAGGAGCACCCTTCTCCCCCTGACCCGAACTGCTTCCAGGAAAGCTTCGTTTCTTAGCCTGGAAGTTCCTCACTTGAAGTCTAGCGCTTTCTACCCGTTGCGCCTTCTCAACGGCCTCGCTAAACGCATTAATCTGGGCCACTGCGAGGTCCTTCTGGATCTCAACATTCAAACCCTGGATAAAACGCCTGACCCACCGTTGCTCCATCATAATCAACTCAAGGGCAAATTTTGATAAGCGGCTGAACTGGCTTTCGTACTCCGCTACCGACTACGCCCCTTGATGAAGTCGGATGAACTCATCTTCTTTCCTCTCCTGGACCAGAGAAGGGAAAAATTTGGCATTGAATTCTCTCATAAAGTTCACCCATGTTCTAGGCGTTTGTTCCCGCTCCCATTTCTGCCGAACGAACGGGCTGACCCTTCTAACTGGAAAATGATAAAGGTCACCTGCCGTTCGTCGATATAGTGCAAGGCCGCGAAGATATTCACCATCTTCTCGAGCCACCTTTCAGCGACATCCGGGTCGGACCCCCCAATAAACTTGGGTGGAGCAAACTTTTGAAATCGTTCAAGAGCTCTGTCTTCGCTCTCGATGTGATTGCCAGGGTTTCCAGGATTAGGGTTTGGGTTTGGGCCCTGTTGCTGCACCACTTGTGCCAGCAGGTTGGTCATTTGCTGTATAGCGGCAGCTATTTACACGTTGGGGTTTACTAGTAGTTCAGGATTAGGCCCAGAGGAGATTTCCCCAGCACCTCGGTCTGACGTAGGTTGCCTATTACCACACCCACGTCCCCGTCCACTACGTGTCCCTTCCATGGGTCTAGATCAAGCGAGGCAAAAGTAGCTATACAATAAAGAGCATGATAAGTAAGCACTCAAAAGCTTTTCACATATATATATCACATCAAACAGTCACATATTCACAGTCAGTCAAATCAAGTACAAACATAGACAATCCACAAGGGAAATGGCCTCATCAAAAGAATATATACGTAGCTAAGCCAAACATACCAAACGGCTAGCTTAGGCTCTTTCCCTATCCCTATATACAAGAAACAAAACTATCTCAAAAACCTAGGAGTTGAGACTTAGTCCGTCGATGGGCTAGTAGACCCACCCGACGGGGTGGATCCAACCCCAGCCTCGGGTCCCGCACACGAGTCCTCGTCACTCACGCCCTCGACCACGTCCGCGCAGAGGTTCAGGATCGATGCAGCTCGAACCTTAGCCTTTCGAGCTCACTTTGTCTCATGCTCACGAACTTCCCTAAGTTGAGTGCAAAGGTCATCAACCCTATCCTCTACCTCAAGCACGTCATACTCCAACCCCTTAATGCGCTCGGCTTGTTTCTCATTGGCCGCCCTAAGCTGGGTCACCTCGGCCTCAAGTCTAGTATTATCCGCGGCCAACTCTTTTTGTTCCTCGGCCACGGCCAACACCGAAGCGTTAGGGTAAGCGTACGTGTGTCGACACTCGCAACGTCGGAGGCGGTTAGCCGGGCTCCAACGCACAACAGCCCCTCTGGGCCGGATCTGGTATGGAATCACCGGAAGCACCCCACGGGGTAGCTCTCCAGCAGGGGGACTACTAGGTTCACCATGACCATCCATCCTACACCAAAAGAAGAAATAAGTATAATAATCTTAAAGGACGTAATCAAAATAATCCTCAAATCAAGCATTTCTAATACACCTATGCCAATTCAAACCTAGGCTCTGATACCACCTGTGACAGCCCCACCTTCCCCTAAGGCGAACCAAAGGGGTTAGCGGACTGCTTGCCCAGCTCTCGCCAGGACTAACGGTTCAATTCACATCTATCTAATACGTTCCGGAACATACTAACGCGCGTAAACAAGTCAAAATCACAAAATAAAAAAAAGGAAAATTGGAGCCGGTCATGAATAGTACCGGCCACGTCAAAATCCGGCCAAACATCACGTAAACATACACATCTTGAAATTCAATATTTACATTCCAAAATGGCATACAAAATTATCCCATAGGTTTATACATGTACGGTTTGCCAAATCAAAAGAGGAAAACGGACCCAAAAGTGCATTCAGGGTTTCAATCAATGAGCTATACAAAAGATATGTACATCTAGCTCAATTCGGCAACCAACTATCAAATCCAATCCAAAAGTATTTATTTTCCTGTAAGGAAAACAAAAGGAACAGAGTGAGCTTACGCCCAGTGGTATACTATCACATAAGCAATCAAGTCATATAGGCATAAAGTGATCAAGGAAGAAATACCAAGATCACACATTAACAAGATGGTAAAAGGATACGGACGGCTCTCAAGAGCCCATTTCCTCGCTTGCATTCTTGATCCAACCTCATTGACCCTCCGTCAATGTTCAAGAGTAACCAACTGTAGACTCCACTTTACTTCCATTCCTTCCACCCAACATACCCCTACCGGGCCCGAACTCCAAACAGTAGAAATTTGGTAATTCTCGAGTATACCGGAATCAAGAGTCTCACTACTACAAGATTCCATATAACAGTCCCCATGGCTCGTCGACCTTCACGACCAAGCCCTCGTTGGCTCGATTCAATTGACTACCAATGGGGTTGAGCTCAGTAGTATCAGTAAGGGTCGTTGGATACTCATCCAAGCAACACCCAATTCATGAATTAAATTCAGTATTTCATGTATCATTCAATCATTACAATGAAACAGTAGACAGTCATATGAGATACCAAATGGGTGAGGGCGATCAAGTACACCCTCACTTAATCAATTTCAACGGAGAAAATAATCCTTCAAGGCATCAAGTTCACACATACCAAAACCACATTGTAAACAACAAGTGAGTAGTACACTCACCAATCAAGCAAATGATATTTCATGCACTTCCGCCTAAGAGTGTCTTGCACCACCGTCACGTCCTAACATATTCAAATAAGCACAATAAGACTCGCTTACAAGTCATAAATCAATCCCAAATACTATCAAAATAGAGCTTCATAAGAATGTATAAGCACTAGAGTAAACCAGGGAAATCCGGAAATGGAATTAAGCTCTAAACCAGAAAAGCAGTTTTTGACGTCATTTTGTGGCTTTGGCACCATTGGCACTACAATTATCGGATGGAGGTGTAAGATACACCGTTTCGAAGCTAAGAGATAGGGATACAATGTTACAGTAGGTCACTCAGTCCAGTTCATAGTGCAACTAGGTCAAAAATGCAAGATACTAAACCAGAACCGCAAAAATAGGTGAACAAACCGCATTCTGGTTAACAAACTGTAATTCAGGCTACCTAAGTCCAAATCAAGTGATTCAAAAGCCACCCGAAAGCTAAGACATCAGGCTACATTTATTCAGAAGACCTCAACAACCAAATCAGAAGTATTCCCAACCAAATTAACCAATTACAGAAGCAATTCTCAAGTTCGGGTGAAACCAGGGCAGCAGGGGTATTTCAGTCTTTTCACAAGCTACGATACTCCGATTGGCCTAAAACTTTGTAGGCATCTCTAAAATATCATTCCCTACAACTTTCATGTTTTAACCTAAGGCTAATTCGTCCTCTAACCATGATGAACAGTGCCAGGCAGAATGAAGGAAATGAAACCTTAGCTTTCCAAATTTCCTTCCAAAACAGAAATTTCCTGCAATTAACCACTTTTTCCACCTTCTAGCTTCCTTAAATATCATTTCCAATCATCATACATGACCACATAATAATAATCATATGAAAACAGAAAAATCACCAATAATTATAAAACTTCACCAAGTCAACCAAAATCAAGATATAATCCATAAAATGACATCTTAAACTACCACAAATCATGAATTAAACATCATTAGATGGAGGAGAGGGGTTCCTTCACTGTTCACCTTAGCAACACAAGAGAGGGAGCAACTAATCACCTTAGCCTTCCAAACAACTCCACTAAACACCTCACAATCACTCACTTAAGGTTTTCTATGGAACAAAAGCAAGATTAAGTGGTTGATTTGGTAGATTTGAGCAAGATTGAAGCAAAAACTTGAAGAGTTTTCTTTCTTGGAGAGGGCCGGCTATGAGCTTGCAAATTTGGAGTGAATTTTGGTCAATTTTTGAGTCATTTTAGTAAAAGGGTAAAAGTATGAATAGTAGTCAAAAGTAACCACTAACCATATGGTGACACTTGTCACTATAATTAATGCATCTCTATCTCTTTGTTTCCTCTCACACTAATCCAAATAGCAACCTCTAATTATCTCATAACACCCAGTAATTTAAACCCAGTATCCAAAACTTAACCTAGTTAGCCGAATTTTTCCGAACTTTCCGCACTAGCGGGTCCCACGTCTGGTATACGCTCTTAATTTCTCAAAACCTAACCGATACTAGAAAAATCACCTAAAAACTATATTTACTCATAAAAATTATCAGAAAAATTTTCCTAATAAAGAAAATGCAGAAAATATGCCATTAACGAGAAACCCGTAGAAAAATGAGAAAATTACAGGTTCTCACATTATTCATCAATTTCATCCAATCCATTTTTTTATTCACTCAATTTTAGGACAATCCAATTATTTTTGAACAAATTATTCATTTTTATATAAATCATTGTCTCCATTTCATCTATTTGATCAATTTATTCACTTTTAGAACAATTTAGTCATTTTTTAATAACTTATTAACTCAATCCATTCATTTATTTTAGGACAATCCATTCAATTTTGAATAAATAATCAATTTTATTCAATTCATTTGATTAGTTTACCCATTACAGGGTGACCCAGTCAATTTTAAATAAATCATCAATTCATCCATTTCATTTGACCGATTTACCTTTTTTTAAAGGCGTTTTGGTTAATTTTAAATAAATCATCAATTTCATCCAATCCATCAATTTCATCCAATAACTGACTAAACTAGTCGAGACATTGCAATTCTTTCAAAAGTAGACTCTTTCACACGTCACTTTATGTGTTAATCAAAGTAATCAATACATTCGAACTTTATCCTCATTTTGTTAGGGCAATTGTCTCTTGTCACTCCAATTGGCCAAATTTTTCAAATTACTTTTCATTCGAATATCAATAAGTTGATCGGATTCATCAAGTATTGTATGTGCCTACCCTAGAGGATTGCATTCTCATGTTAGGCCTACCCTTGGCACAAAAAGGGCTCTCCTAATAGGACATGCATCCGAATTACTTTAATTTTTACTAACTCGTGTTTTTTTCTTTTTTCTTGTTCCTTTTGTTAGCAATTAATCAAGAGGGGAATCTAAATAGGGTTTTCCTAAATTTTCAGGTAATCGAAATATAGCTACACGAAAAAGCCCCATCATTACATGATCACGTAGCCGGGTTTTGAGAAATAGTGTAAACATGAGCACACATTTTGAATCATCCAATAGCTGACTTTGTAAATCTGGGAGCTCAACTGAGCGAAGTGTTAAACAAAGTCAATGAGTTAAGTACGAAGGTGACCGCACAACGGCGCGTGATTGATCAGTTGGTTGCTGGCAGTAGCAGTGGTCTTCAGTATAATCCCTTACCTGCTAGTCAACCTACCTACTCATATCCTTACCCATATTATCCAAACCCATGCCCTGTTTACCATACTAATATCAATCACCCTCGACCAGCCAAATTATGCAAACCTACCTATACTACTTGTCCCAATCTTTCAACCCAATCTTCGAACTCGACCTCTCCCTCCTTATAATCCAAGACCTGCTCCACCAAACAACCGAACTTATCCTCCAAACCATAAAATCCGAAACCCAACCCCATATCGAACATTCCCCAACCTGGGCTAACCCATCGATCAATTGTATGAACAACTCAAAGCTGCCGAAAAAATTGGTGTTATGCTTCCCAAAATCTATCTTAAAGGGTTTCCCCATGATTATGTTTGCGCTTATCATTCTGGAACTCCCTGGATTCCACCAATAATTGCAGGGCATTGAAACATGAAATCTAGGATATGATCAAAGTAGGAGATATATTGCTAAGGAAAAGGGGAGAACAAGGAACAAGCATAAATACGAATTCCTTTCCTGAACACAAGGACACCACTTTTGAGGCATTTACCCTCAATGAGGAAATTTGAACTAGTGAGATCCCTCCCTCTTGAAGGGAGTTTCGATAAAATTGGGGGAATTGTCTTTGGTTAAAATTCATGAAAATCATTCATGAGTGTGTTTTTTGCTTAACTACATTTTTGTAAATAGTTTTGAATCAAGTGGCTTTTGAAGATACATCTTGTTTAACAAGTAAAATGCTATTAAGTTTGATCTTCATTTTGAAATTCAATAAAATGTATAGTTTTCTATATACTTTGTTACTTACACATTCTTTTCAAATGGCCGAGAATAAAATCCTCTGACCCTTTGGATATCACTATTCCGAAATTTGATGGCAACAATCTCGATATCTCACGAATGTGAATTTGAATTTCAAAATGAGAGGAGTAGCGAAGAGACATCCGAAAATATTTCAAAGAGGCCCAAATAGGTATTAAGGGAAACTCAAGCTGAATTGGGATCAAGATTAAGGAAATAAAATCAGTGGTCACTTGATAAGAAGCAACTAAATGCCATTTGTCATGGTTGGTGCTATCGAAAGAAGATGACTCGTGCTTACAACAAGGAGGTCAAACCACAACTATTCACAGATTTTATTGGTGTAAGATGAGACCAAAAGAAAAGTTTCCCCCAAATTGGCAAGGTTTTTGTCAAAAAGGTATTGCCTGGTGGAGCACTAGTTCTTACAGAAATGGATGGACAAATTTTTCCTCAGCTGATCAAATCCTATATGTGTAAGAAATCCTTCATATGATAAATAGAAGTTTCCTTTCAGGGTTAATGCAAAGAATGGAATGAAAGTCAGGCATTCTTCCTTTCCAATTAGACATTCTATCCCTAGTTATCCTTTTTGAACCTTCAGAGTAAATTATTTCGTTTGGCAATCCCTGAGAATCGTAAGCCCCACACTGGGGCAAGTTTGAGTTGAAAAAGAAAAAAGAAGAAAAGAAGAAGCCTCAAGAGGTGAAAAATGATAGAGAAACAAAAGAAAAGAAAATGAACAAAAGAAAACCTCAGTTAAAAAATAAACTGGGGCAAATTTTGAAAAATTTCAAAAGATGAATGGAATGAAAAAGAAAGAGAAAAGAGAAAATGAAAAAAAGAGAACCTCGGTTGAAAATAAACTGGGGCAAGTTTTGATTTAACCTTAAAATAAGGTTGGCGCAACAATGCGATCTTAGATCATTCTAACCACTTTTGAAATCGGCCTTCAAGCCTTAACTTTTTTAAGCACCTCACCTGACCACATTACTAAAAACCGAAAGTCCTGACTTCCATTTTTTGCATCGCCTCTTTTAGGAAATTTTCTAATCACATGGCAAATGATGTCAATACACCTTCACCAATTTTACAAGGGAAAGATTGTCACACTGATGCCGTTATTTCTTAAACACATTTCTAAGTTGATAAAGGCTATCGGCAAGATTGGTTCATCAGATGAAAACCTGAAAGGACACCTTTGAAAAGGAAAAGGAAAGGGAAAAGAAAAACAAAAAAAATGAAAAATGAAAAATGATAAGAAGAAAATAAAAAAGTGGTGTGGTAGCCTTAGTGAAAACCTAAAAAGGGCACTAAGGTAGGGTTTTGTAAGGAGAAAATAAGCTTGGATTTGAAGGGTTGGTGACTCAATTCATTGGAATTTTTATTCACCTTGTGATTCAGTTGCCAACATTGAACTCCGGAAAGACGATATCTAAAGGGTCAAATGTGGCAATTGGTTCGAGATCAAAGTGTTTTGGTTTATCCAACATCAATTATTGAGTGTATAGGTTCGTTATTCTAAAATTAGTTTTCTTTCAATAAAAATAAGTGATTGTTTTCATGTTACTAAAATTTTCATCATTGTTGTGTAAATATAATATTCTTTCATCTATTTCATGGCCTCATTTTTCTTGCTAGATTTATCAAATGGCAATCCCTGTGATTTATTGAAATTGCCTGGATACCAATGTCATATTTGATAAGCATTGGAAGATTGGATGTAGTTTGCAAAGCAAAGTTGAGTTTTGCTACATCAAGGATTTATCAAACGGCAATCCCTGCGATTTATTGAAATTGCTTGGATACCAAGTGTCTTACTAGCATTGGTAATGAAGGAAACTTGACACAGTTTGCAGAGTAAAGTTGAGAGTTCATCGGGGAAGAACGCTTAAGTACTCATGTTTACATATTTCTTGAAAGTAAGATCGATCGGATGGTGGTGGCATTATCTATTATTATGATTATTTTTCTTTCGCAGGTCCAATGGTCCAATAACATCACACTGGGCCAAATTTTTTAGAGGAAGTCATCTGTATCTATTTTTGAAATTCTACAAAAACCAATCTGCAAAAATCTTTTCAATTTCATGTTGGGATCGGGTTTTATTCCACCAACCTCGGTAGGATCAGGTTTTATCTCGGTGACCGTTCATGTCATGTTGGGATCAGATTTTATCCCGCTAACCATTCAAGTCACGTTGGGATCAGGTTTTATCCTGCTGACCACTCATGTCATGTTGGGATCAGATTTTATCCCACCAATTTTAGCAGGACCGGATTTTATCTCGCTGACAGTTCATATCTCGTTGGGATCGGGTTTTATCCCACCAATCTTGGCAAGATCGAGTTTTATCCCGCTGACCATTCATATCATGTTGGGATCGGGTTTTATCCCACTAACCATTCATATCACGTTGGGATAGGGTTTTATTCCACCAACCTCGGCAGGACCGATTTTTAATCCCGCTGACCGTTCATATCTTGTTGGAATCGAGTTTTATCCCACCAACCTCGACAGGACCGGCTTTTATCCCGTTGACCGTTCATATCTTATTGGGATCGGGTTTTATCCCACCAACCTCGGCGGGACCGAATTTTATCCCGCTGACCTTTTCATGTTTCAGTTCAAGGCAGAATAACTACAGGTAAGTATTTGGTATCTACATCTTTGTCTCAAGTTTCTTCGAAACTCAGACAAAGATGGGCAAGCTGTAAACACCAAAAATTTCATTTATTTAACTTAATGTTAGCTTTATTTTTTATTCTTATTTTTATTTTATTAAATGATAGATAGTGTTATTTTTACTTAATTCTATAAATTAGGTTCATAATTTTTATTTTTAAGATATTTTTGCATCAAAATTTCTGAAAAAGGAAAATTCTCACAAAAATTCAAAAATTTGTTTTTAATTCTCTTAGGTTCAACTTCTTTAAAATTGTGAGAACCCTCACTTTAAAATATAATTTTCCTAAACTACATGTTTTGTCCTAAGATTTAAGCCACTCATTATATGCCCTAGCATTGTATTTTACATGTGTTCCCTTGTATTGACCCTCATTTTAAAACACAATTTTTTCTTATCTACATGACTTATTCTAAGACTTAGACCACTTATAAGATGCCCTTGCATCATATTCCCTATGTATTATTGTTGACCTTGGTCCCTAACTTTTGATGATTACAAAATAAATGGATGTTGCTAACATCTCCTCAAAGACGTTTTTAGTAATGAAATAAATTAGGTTCAAAGATTAAGCACATTTGAAAAAGACAGAGTATGCTGAACCTGTCGGACGCTCAAGAAGACAGTACCGGACGTCCGATAATCATTGTACAACTTTGGACGCAAGCTTCGGATGTACAATAGGATCCTTCGAAGTCGACAAAACTATCGGACGCTGAATATGTCTCTACCGGACGTCCGATAGAAACAAGATAATTTCTCAAATCTCTTTGTTTGCTGTCGGACGCACAAAAAGCTTGCACCAGATGTCCGAAAGAATTGAAGAAAATCTCTTAAACTCACTGCCTGCGGTCGGACGCATAAAATAGGGCTATCGGACGTCCGACACTCCAACGGCTAGCTGACTTTTCAGCTACTTTCTATCCGTTGGAAGCATTAATGAGACACTTTCTTGATCCTATATAAATAGTGGTTGGTCAGATATTTCAAACAACTTTTGCACACTGAAGAAACAAAAGATCTAGAGTGATTTTAATGAGAAAATACTCCAAAAAGAAGATTTGTAGTCTTAGTGGTGTGAGGTTCTTTGTAAGCTTTTCATTTGTGAGTGAATACTTCATGAGTGTAGCTCTATGAGGGTTGTCCTGAGGGATAGTAAAACTTTCTGGCTTGACCGAGTGGTGTTCGGGGTAAGGAGAAGGTGAACCTTCCTTTGTACGCAAGAGTGGTTGTAATTCATCAACTTGAAGAAGTTTATTTGAATTAATCTACAAGCTTAAGAGGAGTTGGGTAGTTAATTGGTTTGCAATTCTTTCCTTTCCATTTACTTATTATTACGTTTGTGATCTTTACATTGATTATCTCTTCTACTCCCAAGCAGTTTTGCTTTCTTGTTCATTGTCTCATTAGTTGTTTTCGATCCTTACATTTGGTATCAGAGCTTGGTCTCCTAGAGATTAAGCTCAATCGGGTTTGGAGTAAAGATGACAACCAACAATGCTATATTTTTTGAAGGACATTCTGTCATTAGACCACCTATATTTAATGGGTCAAATTATGTGAGTTGGAAAGAAAGAATGATTATTTTTTTACAATCTATTGATATTGAATTGTGGTTTATTATTAGTGAAGGTCCATATGATGCCTCTCTTATAGATGAAAATACTCAGAGATCTAGACCAAAAATAAGAAGTGAACTGACTGCTGCGGATAGAGCTCATCTCACATTAAATGCAAAAGCCATGAATGTGCTATATTGTGCTTTAGACTCAAATGAATATATTAGAGTCAAAGGCTGCAAGTCAGCCAAGGAAATTTGGGATAAATTGAGAGAAATTCATGAAGGTAGTGAGAATGTTAGAGAACAAAAGAAGTCCATTCTAGTTACAATGTATGAATCCTTCAAGATGCAACCTCATGAAAATATTGATGAGATGTATTGTAGATTCAATGACCTCATTAAGGATTTGGAGGTGCTGGAAAAAGAATACTCTCTAGGTGAGAAAAACAGAAAAATTTTGAATGCTTTATCAAAGGATTGGGAGAGTAAAGTGACTGCCATTGTGGAAGCCAAAGATCTAAATACCTTGCCTATTGAATCTCTCATTAATTCACTGACTTTTTATGAGATAAAACTCAAGTTCAAGGTGCACGAAGAAGAAGATACAAAAGTGAGAAAGAATATTGCTCTGAAGGCTTCACAAGATGAAGATGATACAGTCTCCGTGAGTGAAGATGACATGGAAGGTGATGATAGTGATATTGCACTCATCACACGAGGCTTCTAAAGAATACTCAATAAGAAAAGATTCAGAAAATGTGGACCTAGCAACTCCTTCCCGAATCAGTCCAACAACTTGAGAAACAAAGGGAAGCTAGAGTTCAACAAAAAGCAAACTAATAAGTGCTTTGAATGCGGCCAACCTGGATACTATGCAAGTGAGTGCCCAGTGATGAAGAAGAAAGAAGGAAGAAAACCAAGATTCAACAAATTTCAATTCATATGGAATGAGTGCAACTCCGATGGTGAAATTGAAGAGGATGAAGAATCTGTTCAATTGGCTTTTATGGCCATTGGAGATGATGAGGTAACATTTTATAACTCTCAATTTGAAAGTGATGATAAAACTGATGATGATCTTGAATCTTTCATTGTAAAATTGCATGATAGCTTGAAAGAATCCTATGCTAGAAACAAAGAGTTAAAACAGAAAATTAGTTTTTTGTTTCGAGATAATGGAAATTTTTTTCAACAAAATAAAAAGTTGAAAGCTGAAAATGATTACTTCAAAAAGAGTGAGACTGCTTTACACTTTGAACTTGATAGAACAACAAAGCTTTGTGAATTGTTCAAAAAGGAACAAGGTGATTTGAAAAGAAGAATGGATGGTCTAAATGAGTTGCTTAAACACAAGAAACAAGTCTATTTTCAAAAGAATAGGTTGAATTCTAATTTCAACGAATTTGCTATTTATAAGAGAAGACAAGTAAGATTTATTAAACCTGTTCATGTAAATAACTCCTTGATTATGTGAAATTTCTGTTGTCAAAAAGGTCACATGAAAAGTTATTGCTATGTGAGAAAGAATATAAAAAAGGGCATGAAATGCATGTGGATAGTTAGGCATGATGCTAACTCTAACAAGTAGGAGATATTGATAAGATTGATGAGATTCTTGTTCATAATGCTTTTCTCTAATTCTTTTTTGAAGTTTCTGATGCTTAGAACTGAGTTTTTCCTTGAAATTTATATGATGTCAAAAAGGGAGAAAAAAGAATAATTCTGATCTAATGATGATTTATTTTGTAAAACTCTCTGTGATATGTTGGTATGTTGGTGATTGCTGATTTCTGGTATCATTTCCCTGTTTTTGTTTGGAATGTTGGATTCTCTGTTATTGTTGCTGGATTGCGGTATGAGGTTTTTACTCTCACCTTATGATGACAAAAAGGGGGAGATATGGATGCTATGTGTAAGGGGGGGTTATTCTGAATTCATAAGTTTAGATGCATTGTGTGAGGGGGAGCATATTCTTATATGCTCAATTTTTTTTTCTTCCATCTATTGTTTTGTCATCATCAACAAGGGGGAGAATGTTGACCTTGGTCCCTAACTTTTGATGATTACAAAACAAATGGATGTTGCTAACATTTTCTTTGATGTGAAACCCCGATCTAGACAACCAAAACACCATGGCTTAGGCAGCGAAAATTTGACCCAACTAATCCCTAGAAGTCACGAACAATTTTTATATTATCTCAACCCGTCACTACTCGAATTAACGAACCAAATTGGAGGTAGTAGAACGCCACAATCAAGGAGATACTCGATTGATAAGTTCAGGTGAATAACTTGAGAAGATTCTCAAGTATTCAAAGGAAACTCTCTTGCCAAAGAGAAAGTGAAAACTCACTAATTGTATTTAATAGTCAAAAATTGGTCCGAAAACAAAGAGGAAGTGGGGCTATTTATAGCCCTTACAAGCATTAACCCTAATCCAAAAATTAACCAAACTATCCTACATACTTAAGGAAGATTTTGGGCCTCACTTACTAACAAATGGGTCGCAATTAAACTAGCTTAATTATCTAGACTTTCTAAAGCAAGAAATAACCAAAATCAACGAGGAAAATCAAATAATCCTACTAAACTCAAGTATTCGTGCAACCAACTAGTCTTCACTTGAATCTTCCAATTGCCCATGTGCTTGAATGGGCCTTGATCTTTATATTCTCATCATTCCCCTTCTCTAAAAGGCGATTTGTCCCCAAATCATGACTCTCTTACAAAACAAAAGTGATGAGAGCATGTGTATAGTCACCAAGCAGCCTGCATGTCGCCTTCTTAAGCGAAGAATGATAATGACATCCTTGTGTGGAACAAGGACAACTCGTGGTGGTGGTAGATACATGTCGCGGACAGCAAGATTTCCATGACAATGGTCACACCAGCGACGTCTCAACCCTATGGGTGGATCATGAGCGGACACCCGGTGAACCAAGGTTTGGTTGGGCTGCGAGTTGTACGCGTCAAGACGTGCAAAAACTGCATCAAAGGCCAATGTAACTCGACTAGTGTTGGTTGAAATTATTTGACCAGCACTCTCTTCGCAGATCTCTATGGTTGCGGGTATTGCACACTGCAAGATGAAGGATATCTGACCACGAACAACCTGCACAAATGAAAACACGTTAAACACCACAAAGGTGGAATAATCCAGCTCCCAGTGCCCGATGTTGTCCTCAGGTTTAGCGAGCATGATCAATGTTCGCCCTTTCTTTTCCTTGCCTTTTAATCGATCCAACTCCCATTCCCTCTGTAAAATATTTTGGTCCTCTCGAACTTGTGTAGGTGAGAGTGGAACAAGTATGACCCTTGTCCCTTTATGCATGAACGAGTATTTGTTGGAATGGCCTTCATAAGTAACCTCGCGATCAAATTGCCAATGTCTTCCAAGAATAAGATGGGCAGCTTGCATAGGAACCACGTCACACACCAACTCATCTTCATATCTCCCAATGTTAAACTTCACAGAAACCTGCTTGGACACTCGCATTTCGCCGCAATCACTAAACCATTGAAGCTTATATGGTGTAGGGTGATCTTGGACAGGTAGGTGTAATTTCTTGACAAATAAGGCACTGGAGACATTGGTAGAACTTCCTCCGTCGATAATCAAGCTACACACTTTCCCGTTAACTAGACATCGGGTGTAGAAGATGTTGGTACGCTGCTCTTCTTCATTTGTGCGTTGAGCACTCAATGCCAACCTTGTAACAAGGCCTAGTCCAATTGGTTGGTCAGGGGCAATTATCTCTTCTTCCTCAACCAATGGTGGCATGCCTTCATACTCATCCTCCTCATCCGTTAGCACTTCACCACTTGGAAGCATGAGTATGGTCCTTCGGTTTGGGCATTGGGACGCGATGTGACTGAAACCTTGACACTTAAAGCACTTAGTGTCGCGGTTTCTAGGTTTAGATGCCCCTAGATCAGCCTTAAATTCGGCCCTTTGGGTCGGTGTTGAAGATGACGAACCAGGCACCCATGCTCCATTCAAAACCCCACTTGCCTTGGCTGACTTTTGCTCACTCGTGTGGGTAATCTCGCCTTTATACTGCTGATTCTCCAATTTCCAGATTGGACGTTGGAGCTTTGGTGGGGGATACCCCTCCTCTTGAGCCTCCTTTCCACCTTGATAGCTTTGTCCAATAATTCATCCATGTCAAGGTAATGTTGCAGCTCCACAACATCTGCAATTTCAGCGTGTAGTCCTCTCAAGAAACGTGCCATGGTTGCTTCTATATCCTCCCGAACATTAGCCCGCAGCATGGCCATCTCCATCTCTTTGAAGTAATCCTCAACCGTCATACTACCTTGGGTGAGAGTTTGCAATTAATGGTGCAAATCCCTGTGGTAATACGCTGGTATGACGCGCTTCCTCATGATCCTTTTGAGTTCTTCCCAGGTGCGAATGAGTAGTGCTTCATTTCTCCTTTGTCTGGTGCGAATCTGATCCCACCAAACGGCTGCGTATTCAGTGAACTCAATGGTTGCCAACTTTACTTTTTGGGACTCTGAGTAGTGGTTGCAGTCAAAGAGCATCTCAATCTTCCTCTCCCATTCCAAATATGCTTCAGGGTCCGACTTGCCTGGGAAGGTAGGAATTTTGAGCTTGATTCCCTTTAGTTCATCACCCCCTTGACTAGGGATGCGTTTATAATTCCGGAATCGGTTTCCATCTGCCATGTCCTCCTCATTGTTCGAATCACCTAACTCCTCCACGTATGGTTGTCTCTTGGAGGCATTCTTGCCTAGGGTTGATTGCTCCACCTTATCCTCCAGTGTATCAATTCTCTGAGCCATGCGATCAATGGCGCCTGTTAATGCTTCAAAAACATGTTTCATGTCATAAGGGTCACTTGTCGCATGAGTTTGAGACATGTTTATAGAGTACCTGCAAGGCTCAACAAACAGTTAGTAGAAACTGTCTCACTCACTCCCTTAGTGTATCACTCACCCTCGTGTATGTCACTCAAAGCGCTCTAATAGACTTACCAAACACCTTTACCTGTTGGGTTAGGTAGTTCGAGAAATGCTGCTCAAGTCCAAATAATTGTCACCAACTTCTTCCTCAAGAGTAATCACGGAGATGTAGGAGAAAGTGTAGGGAAGTGTTCCTAAAAGTTAGGAGAAAATATAGGAGAAAATATAGGAGAAAGTGTAGGAGAGTGTTCCTAAAATCTAGGAAGAGAATATAGGAGAGTTTCCTAAAGTGGATGAGAGAATATAGGAGAGTTTCCCAAAGTGGATGAGAGAATATAGGAAAGGTCCTAAAAATGTATGAGAGAATTTAGGAAAGTTTCCTAAAAATAGATGGGAGACTTTAGGAAAGTTTCCAAAAGAAATAGATGAGAGAGTTTAGGAAAGTTTCCTAAAAAAATGGATGAGAGAATTTAGGAAAGTTTTCAAAAAAAAAAAAATGGATGAGAGAGTTTGGGAAAGTTTCCTAAAAAGGTAGCAGAGAGAGTGTCCAAATGAGTACAAAGAGTTATCCAAGTGCCTTACTTAGTTTCCTAATTGATTTTGGAAACAAGTTAGTTTTTGGAAACCCTTTGAAAATCCTTTTCCTCTTGAACAACTTTTGGTAACCTTCTTGAAACAACCTTTGGTAATCTTCTTGAAACAACTTTTGGTAATCTTCTTGAAACAATCTTTGGTAATCTTCTTGAAACAACTTTTGGTAACTTCCAAATTCTACTCCAAGAAAGATTGCACAAATCTGATTTGGTTCCCTATTCAAAACAATTCGGTTGCCACTTTCTTTCCTTTCCTTTTTTTTTTTGACTACAACTATCAACCACGACACAAAACAAGGAAGTCCACAAATAATAACTACCAAGAACTCCAAGATCTTTCAAGAACTTTCAAGGAAGTTGTCAGGAACTTCAGAAATTTCAAGATTGTGATCAAGAATGCAAGAAACTCAAGATTATTGTAAGTTCTCTTCAAGATTCACAAAATTCCAACAAGTTTTGCCAAAATCCAGATTTGAAAACCAAGTAAACAAGTTGGATAACACAAACAACAAGGCTGGACAGATTTGTATTCAGATGAACAGTAACTATGAACAGTGTCGGTGAACAGTAACGGTGAACAGTACCGGTGAACAGTGACTCTTTTTTTTTTTAGTTCTAAACAAACGAACAGATTGGGATAAACATATATGACTCGAAATAAACGAAGAGAAAAAAGAAAAAAAAAAGATATAACCTGGTGGAAAAAAGATATAACCTGGTGGTTGTCGACTAGCTCTGGTACCCGATCTAGACAACCAAAACACCATGGCTTAGGCAGCAGAAATTTGACCCAACTAATCCCTAAAAGTCACGAACAATTTTTATATTATCTCAACCCGTCACTACTCGAATTAACGAACCAAATTGGAGGCAGTAGAACGCCACAATCAAGGAGATACTCGATTGATAAGTTCAGGTGAATAATTTGAGAAGATTCTCAAGTATTCAAAGGAAACTCTCTTGCCAAAGAGAAAGTGAAAACTCACTAATTGTATTTAATAGTCAAAAACTGGCCCGAAAACAAAGAGGAAGTGGGGCTATTTATAGCCCTTACAAGCATTAACCCTGATCCAAAAATTGACCAAACTACCCTACATACTTAAGGAAGATTTTGGGTCTCACTTACTAACAAATGGGCCGCAATTAAACTAGCTTAATTACCTAGACTTTCTAAAGCAAGAAATAACCAAAATCAACGAGGAAAATCAAATAATCCTACTAAACTCAAGTATTCGTGCAACCAACTAGTCTTCACTTGAATCTTCCAATTCCCTATGTGCTTGAATGGGCCTTGGTCTTTATATTCTCATCATATCTCCTTAAAGGCTTTTTCAATAATGATATAAACCAGGTTCAAAGATTAAGCACATTTGAAAAAGACAGAGTACGCTGAACTTGTCGGACGCTCAAGAAGACAGTACCGGACGTCCGATAATCATTGCGCAACTTTGGACACATGCTTCGGACGTCCGATAGGATCCTTCGAAGTCGACAAAACTATCAGACGCTGACTATGTCTCTACCGGACGTCCGATAGAAACAAGATAATTTCTCAAATCTCTTTGTTTGCTGCCGGACGTCCGAAAGAATTGAAGAAAATCTCTTAAACTCACTACCTGCTATCGGACGCATAAAACAGGGCTATCGGACGTCCGACACTCCAACGGCTAGCTGACTCTTCAGCTGCTTTCTATCCGTTGGAAGCATTAATGAGGCACTTTCTTGATCCTATATAAATAGTGGTTGGTCAGATATTTCAAACAACTTTTGCACACTGAAGATACAAAAGATCTAGAGTGATTTTAGTGAGAAAATACTCCAAAAAGAAGATTTGTAGTTTTAGTGGTGTGAGGTTCTTTGTAAGCTTTTCATTTGTGAGTGAATATTTCATGAGTGTAGTTTTGTGAGGGTTGTCCTGAGGGATAGTAAAACTTTCTGGCTTGACCGAGTGGTGTTCGGGGCAAGGAGAAGGTGAACCTTCCTTTGTACGCAAGAGTGATTGTAATTCATCAACTTGAAGAAGCTTATTTGAATTAATCTACAAGCTCAAGAGGAGTTGGGTAGTTAATTGGTTTGCAATTCTTTCCTTTCTATTTACTTATTGTTACGTTTGTGATCTTTACATTGTTCCACTTAGTTGTCTTCGATCCTTACAGTTATAACATTTTCCATCCATTACATTTCATTTCCTTTTATTTGAATTAAAACAATTTCTTGAGTTGGTTTTAAATATTTCACCACTTACATTTTGCCAAGTGGCTTTTATTTGTTATAGGGACTTTATATGAGAGATTAGAGGTGTTAAAATGGGTATTGGTACATTTGGAAGGGTTAAAACATCATTAGTCAAAGAATTAAGAGAAGTTGTGGACAAGAAAGGGCTATGTGGCAAAACCCTAGCCAAGTATTTTGCTTGACCATAAGCTTAGCCTTTTCTTTCCTCATAGTGGCCGAACTCCTTGAGGCTTGTCAAGGAAGAGAGAGAACTCCATATTCTTGCATTCTAACCCTAGTTGATCAAGAGCAAAAACCAAAAGGGAAAGATCTTGAGTTAGTGAGAAACTTTCCTCCAACCCTAGTGCTTGATTCAAGCTTGAAACTTTCATTTTTGGTGGATTGATTTGGTAGTACAAGCTTTCTACAAGAGAGGTAAATATTCTTTAAATGATAGTTTTATGGTGTTTTATCATGTACTTTAAGTTTTAATGGCAAACTACAAGTTGTTTGGTTGAGATTTGGGGTTGATCTCTTGAATTAAACAAGTAGTAGTTGAGTTAGTTAGTATGCCAACCAAGTGTTTGATAAAACGTTTGAACCTTGTTCATGGTTGTTTATGAAATATTAACATGTTTTAAACCTCTTTTGAGTTAGATTTAACACTTGATATGTTGAGGATGAAGGTTTGATGAAAATGTGAGCTTGTGGACTGTTTTCTTTACCTTGGCTGACCAGTATTTGAAGGAAGGGTTTCTTCTTGATTTTTGTGATTTATTTGCACCTTAATCAAGCCTAAGAAACTTGGCTAGACATTGGTTAAACTCATGTGTGAGTTGGAATGAAATTTAAGCAAGTAAAGTGGTTGGTTAGACCACTAGTGGACTGTTTTGGTTTCTCTTGATAACTAGACTGCTATGGTCATTCTTAAACATGTTTATGTGTTACATTGTGAACTCCAATGGTACTAGGTGATTTGAATCCCAGTATATGAACATTTGAGGACTGATTTGGGTAGATTTGAACCAAAACAAATGAAGATACCACCCAGAACTAATGTAGTTTTGCCTGAGGTTAGGGCTGATCTAGAGTTGAAAAATCAGCCGACTTGTCTGAGCTACTGGTACTGATAGGAGATGATCTACATTGCGTATTTGGTACCGTTGGAAAGCCCTTAGAGTCTAGTTTCCAACGCCACCTGATTCCGACCTTTCTATAGTGAGTTATAGCCGTTTTACCGACAGCGCGACTGTTTTACCCGCGAAGAACATTCTAAGCTTGAATGAGACTTTTCTTTTGCCCAACTTTCATGCACTTATTAAACTTGTTTTCCCATGAAATTTTACTGCATTTTAGACCTCATTTGCATGATGAATTGAATGGCTTTAACCACTCATTTGGTCTCTTAATGACCCTACAATTGAGTGGGAAATGCACCTAATTTGATAACGGTTTCACTTGTTGCCCTAGGATTGGGAAACGAAGGTGGTCGTAACTGAGATACTTAACGTTTGACTACTACATTGTTTGACAGGTGAGTGTTCCACTACCTACTACCTATTATGTGAAATATCTGAATACTTGAAATACCTGATTTGTGACTGTTTGAGCCAAACACTATTTTGATAAAATGGAGGCGAGCGTGTACTTTATTGCATTCGACCTCCCTTGCTTCCACTAAGGCTCTATATACTGTTATTATGTGACGTGATATCTCTGTGTATGACTGTGTTTGAGTTGCTTAGTTAATATCCCATCAACTACTGCTACTGTTTGGGTACCCAACCTCATAAGTGAGTCGGTTCTATCGAGCCAGCATGGGACTGGTTGAGAAGACCGATAAACCTTGGGGATTGTTTACTGAACACTGGAAATCGGTATACTCAAATATTACCAAACTACTATTTATGGTGTGCGGGCCCGGTAAGGGGTTGACTGGTGGACGGAGAATGGTGAAAGTGGTGTTCTACGGACTTTATATTCTATGAAGATAAATGTTGACGGAGAGTCAGCGGAGGCTATTTTGATCAATCTCAAGTGGTTTCTGGCTTTTGAAAGCCACCCGTATCCTTGAATTGAACTGTGATTAAATTGTTATCATATTATATGGTCTCTAGTTGGTTATATTATGATCTCTACTTGATCATATTGTGCCCTTATTTGGCTATATGCTTACTTGTTTACTTGGAACCTCACTGGGCTTTAGCTCACCCCATTCCCTTTGCTTTCCTTAATAGATCGGGAATGAACTTGATCAAGAGCTTTCTTTAGTGTGGAGTGGTAAGTTGACATTTAGCTATATATACTAAGCTTTGGATAGTTGGCGAAGTGATTATGTTTCAATTAGGGTTACACTGCCTTGCTTGGGAGGTAATTCATCAATTTCATTTGAGTTGATAGTTCTTTTGATACGGATACGGGTGTGCAATAAATAACTTCAGCCTTGGGTCAAGGATCCTTTGATCAACATTGGTGGTCCGATGACAAGATCAAGATCCAAGAAGGTGAAGGAAGCTTTACGAGCCTTGATCATTCACCATACAAGCAAGGAGTAAGCTAAGTTTGAAGAATTGATGGACCATGAAGTTACCTTGCTCACTTGTACGTTTGAAGTAAAGGAATGATCTCCTACTTGGTAGATTAGTTAGTAGTTGTTTTAAGACTGTCTAGTTTAGTAGTTGTTAGGCGTTGAGTATTTTATTACTTATTGGGCCTTATCGGAAAGCCTTAAAGAGCTGGCTCTTTAAGCTCTTTATGCGGACCGAATTTCTTCCAGGTTTATGTGGGCCGGATTTTACCCTAGTTTTAGCCTATAAAAAGGCACCTCTTGTATCAGATAGGACAGAATATTTTACAACCAGAAATCGTGAGGAATTTTCCTTCAAGTTCTTAATCGAACTTACTCTTGAATTCTTGAGTTCATTGCTTAGGATTCAAATCTGACTTTATCGATTAGCTTGTTCCCTAATCGTGGTGTCTCTTCATCCATCTTTATTTGCTTAAGGTTGCTGATTGCCTTTGTGTGTCAGAGGTCTTGAGTTCATGAGAACAATCGAGTTCAATTTCCATTGGGAGAAACGATCCAACTCGGATAATTACAAGGTTGGGAGGTTCTAGGAGGGTCTTCAATGATACGGATACGGGTGTGCAATAAATAACTTCAGCCTTGGGTCAAGGATCATTTGATCAACATTGGTGGTCCGATGACAAGATCAAGATCCAAGAAGGTGAAGGAAGCTTTACGAGCCTTGATCATTCACCATACAAGCAAGGAGTAAGCTAAGTTTGAAGAATTGATGGACCATGAAGTTACCTTGCTCACTTGTACGTTTGAAGTAAAGGAATGATCTCCTACTTGGTAGATTAGTTAGTAGTTGTTTTAAGACTGTCTAGTTTAGTAGTTGTTAGGCGTTGAGTATTTTATTACTTATTGGGCCTTATCGGAAAGCCTTAAAGAGCCAGCTCTTTAAGCTCTTTATGCGGACCGAATTTCTTCCAGGTTTATGTGGGCCGGATTTTACCCTAGTTTTAGCCTATAAAAAGGCACCTCTTGTATCAGATAGGACAGAATATTTTACAACCAGAAATCGTGAGGAATTTTCCTTTCAAGTTCTTAATCGAACTTACTCTTGAATTCTTGAGTTCATTGCTTAGGATTCAAATCTGACTTTATCGATTAGCTTGTTCCCTAATCGTGGTGTCTCTTCATCCATCTTTATTTGCTTAAGGTTGCTGATTGCCTTTGTGTGTCAGAGGTCTTGAGTTCATGAGAACAATCGAGTTCAATTTCCATTGGGAGAAACGATCCAACTCGGATAATTACAAGGTTGGGAGGTTCTAGGAGGGTCTTCCCCTAGGGTTGCTCATCAGTTGGTATCAGAGCATCAGGTTAATTCTCTTTCAATTGAAGTTGTTCATATCTTATTAGTTTGTGTCTTTTGTCAAAAAAAAAAAAAAACTGTAGCGATTACTGTTCATCGTTACTGTTCCGAAATACTGTTCATCGTTACTGTAGCGTACTGTTCATCCGAAAAAAAAAACTGTTTGGGTATTGTCTTTTTGTGTTTTCTGTCCAACTTTTGTTCTTGAGTCTGTTATACTTTTGTTCGGCTTGTTAGGGTTTAAAGACAAAAAAAAAAAAAAAAAAAAAGAGTCACGTACCTTATATTGTTTTTAGTGTCCAAGTTGCTAGAGTATTGCTGGAATCTTTCTTTTGAGTATTGCTGAAATTCTGTTTTGCCTATTTCTTGAGTATTGGTTGTTGTTCTTGCAAACCCTAAACACCACAACGTAATTTGGGGAAGTTCTTGAGCTTCTTGAACAAATTCTTGAAGTTCTTGGACCACCAAGCCTTGTTTTGAAGGTTCTTGAACAATAGATCAAGAACTAGGGTCTTCTTGAAATTTGCATAACCTTTCATCCATTTTTCTTAAACTTGTTAGTGTGATCTGAATTTGTGCTCCCTTGAAGAGCCGAAAAAAAAAACGAAAGAGAAAAAAAAAAAAAAAGGAAGAAGAGAAGGAATTGGCTCTCAAACAAAGGAAATCAAGTTTCCCAAATCTTGAGTTTCCAATTCTTGATTGGTCTCCAAATCTTGGTTGATTTCCCAAAATTTGAGTTTCCTAATCTTGATTGGTTTCCAACTCTTGAGTTCCAATCTTGATTGAATTCCAAAGACCCCAAACGACCTAACCAGCCCCAAACACCCCCAAATCAGTTTCCAAAACCAAACCTAAACCGCCACAAACACCATTTACCATCCAAATACTGGCCAGAAACTTAGCAAAAACAGCTGCTCAAAAAAAAAAAAAAAAACAAAGAGAGGTTCTAGCTTCGGGTAGAGTTTTTCTAAGATTTGCAAAATTCTGCTTTGTGTCTTGTTACTTGCTTATAGGGTAATTAATTCTGGAATTTTGAGAGTTGAGTTGTTTTAAGAACTTCGAGAAGGAAAATAGAGAATGAGTGTGTTTTCCTTGAGTGATACACGAGTGCTTTGCAAGATAGACTAGGATACACTTGTTTTACAGGTTTGACAATATGTCTCAAGGGAACATACCCGAGCCGTCTGAGACCAACGTGTCACTCAAAGTGGTATTCCAAGATCTTCTAAAACAAGCGGAGAGACAAGAATTTGTGATGACACAATTATCCGACAGGTTGGCTGCCATTGAGATGCGAGGTACTGGAGATACATACAATAGGGTTTCGAGTGTTCAGAGTGCTGATCATGATGCGGATGATGAGAGATATCATTCTAACACCTCGATTCGATCAAGGAAAAGCCAAAGAGGAGCGAGGGAAGGTCGAGACCGACCTAGGAGAACCGATGACAATCTTGGTTCCATCAAGACCAAAATGCCTACCTTTCATGGGAAAAATGATCCTGAAACTTACTTGGATTGGGTTAGGCGAGTTGAGCAAGTGTTTGAAGTCCACAACTACTCTGAAGAGAAAAAGGTGAAACTTGCAGCTATTGAATTTCGAAATTATGCATTTATTTGGTGGGAGCAAGTATGTGCTACAAGGAGGAGAAATAGGGAACAACCGATTGACACTTGGACTGAAATGAAGCAAGTGATGAGGAAACGATTTGTACCTTCCCATTATACCACGGACTTGTACAATCGGTTTCAACGACTCACTCAAGGTGCTAATTCGGTTGATAAGTACCACAAACATACACCCCAGCGAGAGAATGAGTCTCTCAAGAGGAGGGGTTCCATGCAATCTCCCTCTTTAAAGCCGGTTTATACAAGAGATGACAAGAAGGTTCATTCAACATTTTCTAGGACTAAACCTAGAGTTGAACCACCTCATGCGGAGTCATTTTGGGAGACATATCAACGTCTTCTACACCAAAAACAAATGGAGTCAAATGGATGCTATCAAATTGAGTTTTCTAAGAAGGATGTAGCTGACCCTATTTCCAACAAAGGAGTGTCTCATCCTATTGAACCATTTGTTGAGGAGGTTGATAATGAGAAAACAATTGAGAGCGTTAAGCTAGATAAAGAGATGGAAAAATCTGATGAGATGAGTGGTCAAAAGGAAGAAAAAAGAGAAAGTGAGCTGATTTTGAGCAAAAATGTGAGAGCTTATTGTTTTTCTAACGAACTTACCTTTGCTTTATTTAGTGTTTCTTCATTTGTGCAGATTAAGCAAAGTCAAGTGAAGTTAGTCATGCCATGCTCCATTCCAAAGTCACTTGTACAATTCACTAGTTTCCATGGAGTTTGTCTTTTAGGAATTAAATCTATTTGGGATCACCTCATGGAACAATTTCAATTCAAATTTGTCCATACCAAAGGGGAATCAATTCAAACCAACCATGAAAGGAGAATTCCAAACTTTGACTCTTATTTACTACCTATGGTTCATTCATCATCTTTACCTTCTTTTGAGTATAATTTCCACCCTAACACTTGTATTTCTGATGCAGATTTTGAAGGAAAGTGTAAAAGGCTAGCAATGCCTTCTCAAGTTGAATCAATTGGTGGAAGGAATAATGAAGTGGCAAAGGGAGTATTCACACTTAAAACTTGTTCTATCCCTTCTTACCATTTAGTTGATGATGTACCATTACTTCTTTATCCAATTTCTAATTTGTTTCAAGTTGAAGGTTATTTTGTTTTTGTAGGTTGTAAAGCTGTCCAAAATTTTTCAGTTTTGATTAAAGACTTACAACCTGATTTCGTGCTTATTCCAACTAAAGGTGGTGATCTTTCATGCTTATTCACTCCGCCAAAAGCTGGTGGCCAAGTGCTCAATTTGTCAACTTCAACTTGTGCTAGTTCGAGTAACCCTCATGAAGTGGAAACCAATTGTTTGCTACCTTATATGTTGGAAGATGAGAAATTGTGTGTCACACAAGATCCCAAAGCTGTCCTCCACGAGTTGTTTAGTGCCTCATCCGTGCAACAAGTTGCTTTCAATTTATTCATGCAAGATGATTCAGGTCAATATCAACTAGTGTTGGATTTTACACCTTTGCACAATCAAGGTGTCAATGTGAAAATTCATGACCAAAGGCTAATTAGAGAGTTTTGGATTGCCACTTGGGATTTTCACACGCCTTACACAAGCTCTTTCCTACCTTGGCGCATGTCATTGTTTGAGAGCTTCCCGAAGCTGACCAAACGACATGCAACATGGCTCGTCGTCATTCATCTATTTCCAACATTGCTGTCCTTTAAGCGCACCATCGATTTGTGGACAAATCACTTTCAAGAGGAGACTTTGAAGATTCGAGGACGAATCTTTTTGAGGAAAGAGGGAATGATACGGATACGGGTGTGCAATAAATAACTTCAGCCTTGGGTCAAGGATCCTTTGATCAACATTGGTGGTCCGATGACAAGATCAAGATCCAAGAAGGTGAAGGAAGCTTTACGAGCCTTGATCATTCACCATACAAGCAAGGAGTAAGCTAAGTTTGAAGAATTGATGGACCATGAAGTTACCTTGCTCACTTGTACGTTTGAAGTAAAGGAATGATCTCCTACTTGGTAGATTAGTTAGTAGTTGTTTTAAGACTGTCTAGTTTAGTAGTTGTTAGGCGTTGAGTATTTTATTACTTATTGGGCCTTATCGGAAAGCCTTAAAGAGCTGGCTCTTTAAGCTCTTTATGCGGACCGAATTTCTTCCAGGTTTATGTGGGCCGGATTTTACCCTAGTTTTAGCCTATAAAAAGGCACCTCTTGTATCAGATAGGACAGAATATTTTACAACCAGAAATCGTGAGGAATTTTCCTTCAAGTTCTTAATCGAACTTACTCTTGAATTCTTGAGTTCATTGCTTAGGATTCAAATCTGACTTTATCGATTAGCTTGTTCCCTAATCGTGGTGTCTCTTCATCCATCTTTATTTGCTTAAGGTTGCTGATTGCCTTTGTGTGTCAGAGGTCTTGAGTTCATGAGAACAATCGAGTTCAATTTCCATTGGGAGAAACGATCCAACTCGGATAATTACAAGGTTGGGAGGTTCTAGGAGGGTCTTCCCCTAGGGTTGCTCATCATCTTTGATTGACTGAGCCTCGGCGAGAGCTGAGCAGGCAGTCCGCTGATACTCTAGGGTTCGCCCTAAGGAGAGGTGGGACTGTCATAGTTGGTATCAAAGCTTAGGTTTCAAATCTTTGTAGTGTATCCTAGACTTAAAAGTTTAGGATGCCAGCCTGTGGGATTTGGTTTGAAAGTTGAGTGACCGCTAGTAGGGATAAAAATTAGAGCCTAGGTTTGAATTGGCCTGATTGAATTAGAAATTTTTGACTTGCGGAGTATATTAGACTATTTCCCCTTAAGAGTACTTAACTTTCCTCTACACTTTTGTAGGATGGACGGGACGGATCTAGTGACCCTAGCAATAGACCGGTTGGCGAGCCGTCTCGTGGGGACTTACCGATGATTAAGTATCAAACGGGCCCGGAGGAGTTAGAACCTATTAGAGCCCATCTAACCGCTACAGTCGGTGCAAGTGTCTGCATATTTATTGTGACGCCCCGAAAGCATGAGTGTGAGAACTCGAAAATTTTTATATATTTTCGAGACATTATTTTGTTTCCTTGTCTATAATTTTATGCCTTTCTTCAATATATTAATTTCCTATACATTTTTATAAGGGAATATAGTTTTCAAATCATTTCCTTGATACAAGTTAGTCCACGTTGAGTTTGAAGTGTATTATGGACGTGGGACCCGCTAGTGCGGTAAATGCGATATATTTTTGACAACTTGTTGGAGTTTTGCATTAAATGATATTATTTTACAAGGTGCTAAGAGATAATTAGGTGTTATCTATATGGATTAGTATTGGAGAGACAAAAAGATAAGTTTTAAACCAAAAGGTGACATGTGTCACCTTCTTATTCAAAGTTGGACTTTTGACCATCTTACCTTAACTATACTAAAATCAGATTTTTGACCAAAAATAATTCATTTTCTTGTCTCCTTTGGCTGAAATTAGTGAGAGAGCAACCAAGAGAGTTCTTCATCTTCCACTTAAATTTCTTGCCCAAATCTTGAGTTTCAACCGATTAATTTGCAAACTACTCCATAAAACTTACTTCCCAAGTAGTTTCCAAGGTGTTTGTGGAGTTATTTTTGGAGGACAAAGCTTAAGCTACCATCTTTCATAGGGAGATAAGGTATTTTGCCTAGAACATCCTCTTTACTTCAATTAATTGCTTATTAGTGGTTTGTAGTGGTTAAATATATTGTTTTGTGGAAGATTTCATGGGTTGAAGGAGTTTATGGCGAATTTCTCATTTATTGGGTATTTTTCTGATTTTATATGAAAGTCATGGATTGGTCTTGGATTGATGGATTGAAATGGTGTTAAATGGAACTTTTATGCGTTAATTGCGATCATTTGTGGAAAATTTACGCTTGTGGAGATAAATTCTGGTTTCTAGGGTTTAATTTGGGGCTTTCTTATGGACTGACTTTAAGCTTCTAATTGACTTGATTGAAGGGGGAATTGTGGCCTAATTGAATGTATGGTATTGCTTATGAACCATATGGGTGATTGTGGTTAATTGTTATGAGAATTGATATTTGGTTGTAGGTTGGACAAATAAGGAAATGAAGGGAAATGTTGTCCGAACTTTGAAAATGTTGGATTGCTTTGAGGTTGCGATCTAGGACTTGGATTTGGACAAGACAATGATATATGATGGATGGTTCCTGAGCCGTAGAGGTGAGTGACCTCAAACTATTTCCAAAGCTACTTATAAACTGTTTCTTGCATTATTTACTCGACTGCATATCATGTGGGCGCGCATGTGAGTTCATGACATGTTTTGGCTTAAATGAGTTCTTGAGAAGTCTTGTGCTGAACACCAACGTCTCCACTCCTGTTTATTGTTCATGACATGATCTGGAGCACCAACGTTGCTCCCCCTTATTGTTTAACGTTAAGTAATCTATTTGAGCGTTGGGTGTTTAAGTACAATGACTTCACTGGCTCATGAGAGCAATAAATGTACATTTGATTACTGATTCATGACATCATCGAAATGAACGATGGTGAAATATATTTGATTACTGATTTTATTGGTTACTCACTGAGCTTTTAGCTCACCCCAATACTGTTTTATTCCCCTCCATAGGGCTCGAGGTGAAGGAAGCATTTGTATTAAAGTTCTCCATGTGAATGGTTGGATGATCCACTGTACAGTTGGAGTTCTAGTTTTAGCTTGTGTGATAGTTGAAACTGCGATTGTACTTGTACTTATGTGAGAATTGAGGACCTTTGTTTTATTCGAAAAATTAGTATTTCTTGTATCTCTTGAGGTTTTAGTTGGTAGTGCAATTGAATTTGTGGAATTTGATGTAATATTTGAGATTTATATTGTAATTTATTTGAGAACTGTAGTGAACGACTGAGTCCCGGCGAGAGTTGGGCAGGCGGTTCGCCGACCCCTTTGGTTCGCCTTAGGGAGAGGTGGGGTCGTCACATTTATACCTATCCTAATGAAGTAGTGTTGGCCGTTGCGAAGGAGTGGAAGGTGCTTGCAAGGGACAGTGCTAGGCTTGAAACTGAAGTGAATCAACTGAAGGAAACTATTAAAACGCAAACTGATCGGATTAAGGAGTTTGAGTATGATGTGGTCGAGGGCCGAGAAAACGTTGATGACCTTTGTGCACAGCTTGGAGAAGCTCAGGAGCGCATGGTTAAGAGGGCCATGAAAGTGAGGAATAGAGCTGAATTGATTTTGAATATTTGTGATGACTTACTTTGAGATGTGAGCGATGAGGCTTTCTACATTGGAGGCGAGGCAGGAGCTGAACCTGCCCAGGCTGAGGGGTCAGCTAGTCCCGCGGCGGACTAAGCCTTTACTTCTAGGCTACTATTTTGGGTGATTTTGACTACTGTACATAGAGAGGATAGGGGATGTGGTGACTCAGTAGTTGTATTGCTTGCTTTTGCCCACTTACACAAGGTTTTTACTTGATATGACTGTATGGCTGTATCTGTATTTTTTTTAGGCTCGTACTTGATATTTTTGGTCTTGTTATTTTGTAAACAACTGCTATGAGCCTTTGAATGTATAATACTGTGACTTTGACTTTGACTGTGACTGTGACTATGACTTTGACAGTGACTGTGACTGTGACTTTGATCTTGGCATTGACTTTGACTTTGATTTTATTTCGGCATTGGCATTTAACTACTTTGCAATTTCACTCACTTATTGTGACTCCATTTTTATTTTTATTTGACTTTCAAAAAATGAATAAGTATCTGACATGTACCAAGTAATAATGGAGACTAGACGACAACATGGTTGGGGCCATGGGCATAGATCTAGGCAGGTCTAGGACTAAGAGCAGGAATAAGGGTCTGTACCCAATCAAAACCAGGGACCCAGAGTTGAAGGAGAGGACCAGGTAGCTACGGCTATCAATCGCATGATTGATTTACTGGCCCATTTGGTTGACCAGCAAGGTCAAGTACCTGGTAACCAGCAAAGAGACCATGAAGATAGGGCCCTGAAACGGTTCCAAAGTTTACTCCTCCTAAATTTCTTAGAGGACCAGATCCCAAAGCTGCCGAGAATTGGTTTAAATGAATGGAAGATATTTTTGCTGTTTCACGTGGTCTTTGCGCGGAGTGAGCTTGGGATCAAGTGGTGTTCTTGGGCGGAAGCTATGAATCGAGACTGTTATAAGCATAAACCCTTTATCAGGGTACTTGAGAGAAATAGATATGTACGTCGGGTAGGAATCTCTAATATGGGTGATTTACTCTTGGGACCGGCCGGCTCGAGTTGTAAATTACCTTATTGTGGATTCTTGTACTTGAGTACCAAAAAGTAGAGAACACTAGAATAAGAGTCTGTATCTTGATTGCACTTGAGATAAGTTTTAATGGCAAAAGTCAAGGCGCGGAAGATTCTGACACTTGACCTAGTTATTGGACTGATTGAGGGATTGGATCTTGGAAGTTATCATGGACTAATCTAGAAATAGTCTATTAGGGTTTCTATAGATGGTGGCTAGATTGTACTGTACGTCGAGAAATTTGCACTGAAGACCTATTTCCTTCTCCTATGACTGTGAAGACTTGATAAGTGTTTATTTCGAATGTGAGGCGGTTTGATTGCAACTATATGTATATTTCTACCCCTCTTGTGATATTCTTTCCTATACTTCCTTGACAACTATCTACTAATGTCTAAGTATGGACTTGACTCGATTATTATCATGGCAAGATCGTGAGTTTTGGAATTTTGCATGGGGATTTGAGAAAAGAATTGGGTTCTATACCTGTATGCAAGAGCTTGAGATAGGATGTGGAACTTTCGACATACAAAATACGCTTTAGGGATTCGTTATGTATGTAAGTGGCAATGGTACTCCTTGTGTTAAGACTCCAGAATAGGAATAAGTAACATAGTATTTTGAAGTATTGTCCCACTTGTGTTCTACTTTTTCGTCTATCTCATTTGAGAATAGTTAAGTTTAATTTCTCGTGATTGGATTGGAAATGAATGAATTTAAAAGTTATATGACTAGAGCTTGCATGAAGCCAATCGTAATTAGAGTTGCTTGGCAAGCTGCCATTGAGTTAAGTGAGTTGACAAGGTGACAAATGTGACTGATCTGTATAAGAAAATAGAGATTATTCAAAAGGAAGTAGAGTTCCAAAAGAGATTAACTGAGCACTGGGAAGAACGAAGGGAACAAGAATACTTGGAGAAAATTGAACTACTGCACCAGAACATAGAATTGAAAAAGAAATATGAAGGGATTCCAGAAGGGGTGCACAGTAAGTTTGAATTAGTGCATTTGCCTAGTCAAATAGCATCTCAAGACATTCTTTGTCAAGTTAGCCATTAGTGAGATCTTGCTTGAAATAGTTGTGATCATTGGACTGTGCGTAGTGAAATTTTATGCAGTAAGCCATATTCCCGTTAGGAACAATGGACTTGGTACCTGCTGTTTTAATAAGTGCTATTAAATATTGGTGGTTGGGTAGTATTGGTGTGAGGACCCTACAACTTTCACAATTTCCTAGTATTTTATCTACTTTCACTTTCCCTTTTCATGAATCAAAAGAATTGCTACTTATCTTGAAGGAAGGTTTTATTTCACTCATATGAACATAGAGTGCGGGCCCGAACCACGGGGACTGTACTGGGGAATCTTGTAGTAATGAGACTCTTGATTCCGGTAAACTCGAGTATTACCAAAATGACTGAATGGAGTGCGGGCCCGGTTGGGGAATGTTGGGTGGAAGGAATGGAAGTAAAGAGTTGTCTACGGTTGGTTATTCTTTAACATTGACGGAGGGTCAATGAGGTTGGATCAAGAAATAAGCGTGGAAATGGGCTCTTGAGAGCCGTCCGTATCCTTTCACTGATTTGATTTACTTCTTATTTGCATACTTGAACTGAATGGTTATACTTATGTGATCTCAGTTGCTATGGTGGTTGTATTCTCACTGGGCATTTAGCTCACCCCGTTTCTTTTGTTTTCCTTACAGGAATATGACTCTTTTGGAATGAATTTTGTTAAATGGTTGTCGAATGAACTAGATGAATGCCTCTTTTGTATTGTATATAAAATGGGACCCTAAATGTATCATTAGGGCCGTTTTCACTTTTGTTTTGGCAACCCACATATGTAGTGACTTTTGTATCACTTTTAAATGCCATTGTGGCTTGTAAGTGGTTAATGTTGTGTTGTATATGTATTTCGATGTTTGGTTGGGTTTCGGACGGGTCGGTTACTATTCATGGCCGACTCTGGATTTCATTTCTCTTATTTTGGGTTATTTTGCCCTTTTGCCTTGTTTGCGCGCATTATAAGTTTCAGAACGTGATAGATCGCTTTATAATGCACCGTTAGTCCTGGCGAGAGCTGGGCAGACAGTCTGCTAACCTCTTTGGTTCGCCTTAGGGGAAGGTGGGGCTGTCACAAGTGATATCAGAACCACTTCGCGTGGTCTCTGCGCGGAGTGAGACTGGGCCAAGTGGTGTTGTGGTCCTAATTTCATGAATATGTCTAAATGCTCGTTTGAGCGTAAGTTATGAACCGGGCATGTGATAAGTGTACGAATCATTATCATGGGACTCGAGGAAGCTAGGTATGTATGTCGGGTTGGAATCTTTAATAAGGATGGTTTACTCTTGGGACCGGCCGGCTCGAGATGTGAATTATCTTAGATGAGATTCTTGCGCCCGGATACGAAAGATATGAGGGCCTAGGTTAGAAAGGATTTGGTGAACTAGAAAGGCGATTCTATGGAACTTCATGTGGTTTGTTCGGGTGTGGTTAAGCGTGATCGACCTTGATTAAGATATAAATATTTGGACGAAGCCCTAGAAGGGGAAAAACTTTTCGTGAGTTCTTTTGCACTTGTGACCTAGGTGTCTATAGTACTTTTGGAGGACCCTTTTGTTTCATGGAATGACTTCGTATGTACTTGACTGACTGTTCCGTATAATTGCTTAACCTGGTTATGTGATCTATGTATACGTGTTACGTGTTTAAATGCTCTTCGTGGTAATTGTTTGAGTTACTTATTCTTGTTTCATTGTTCCTGTCTGGTGCTACGGAAAGGAGGGTTAGGTGCCCTTTAACAGTATATTTATTTGGTGACCTAGATTGACTTAGATTGATGGAAGGCACTCGGAGTGGTCGAGGCCGTGGACGTAGAACTAGACAACCCACACCGGTTACGGGTACGGGGGAAACCTCTACTGGACCCAATCCTGAACCACAAGTAGACCCGAATGTGCAAATAGCTGCTGCTATGCAGCAAATGACAAACCTACTAGCACAAGTAGTGCAACAACAGGGCCAGAACCCAAACCCTAACCCCGGGAACCCTGGTAACCACATCGAGAGCGAAGATAGAGCTCTTGAACGATTCCAAAAGTTCACTCCATCAAAGTTTGTTGGGGGACCCGACCCAGACGTTGCCGAAAGATGGTGGATATATTTGCAGCCCTACACTACCCTGACGAACGGCAGGTGACTTTGCCGTGTTTCAGCTTGAGGAGGCAGCCCGTTCCTGGTGGAACGTAATTAGGCAGAAATGGGAAAGAGAGCAGACACCCAGGACTTGGGTGAACTTCATCAGAGAGTTCAATGCGAAGTTTTTCCCTCCTCTAGTTCAGGAGAGGAAGGAAGACGAGTTCATTCGACTCCGCCAAGGAGCTTAAACTGTGGCGGAATATGAGAGCCAATTCACCCGCCTATCCAAATTTGCGCCCGAACTTATCATAACCGAGCAACGAAGAATACGGCGATTTGTCCAGGGCCTGAACGTAGAAATCCAGAAGGACCTCGCGGCAGCCCAAATTAACGCCTTCAGCGGAGCAGTGGAGAAGGCACAACGAGTAGAGAATGCTAGGCTCCAGGTGAAAAACTTCCAGGCGAAAAAGAGGGGATTTCCTGGAAGTAGTTCGGGGCAGGGGAATGAAAGTACCCCTCCCAAGTTTGGGCGGGGAACGGGAGGAGTAAGGATGCCGGGAGTGTCACAAGAGAGCCCGTCAAGAGGAGGCTCGGCTTCTGCAGCACGCGGACCCTGCGGGTATTGCGGAAAACTAAACCACTCGGAGGACAATTGTTGGAAGAAAGGAGGAAAATGCTTGCTCTGTGGGAGTGCCGAACATCAAATTGCTAACTGTCCAGCTCGCCTGCGCGAGCGGCTAGGGACTCTGCCACCAACCATGACCCACCCTGACCAGTCGAAGGGAGACAAGGATGGATCGAAAGTGTTCTCTCGGGTGTACTCCTTAGAACAACATCAAGTCTTTGACCCATTAGAGGACGTGGAAGGTAAGAATTTACTGAACCTGGCCAGTGAAGGGGGTACAGATTTGTTAGCCAAGTATAATGCTCAATTTAATCCCGGAGTAGCCAAGTAGTCAATGATAAGGAATTTCGAGGACGAAATTCTTTTAAGAGGGAGAGAGTGTGAGAACCCGTATTTCCCTAATATTTTTCCTAGGGTTTATTTCCCCTTAATTGCATGTTTTTTTTTGCATTTTCTGGCTTAGGAATATTTTTTTTGGTGGATTTTATGAGCAATTATAGTTTTTCGATAATTTTTCTAATATTGGAGAGTTTTTAGAAAATTAAGAATATATATTGGACGTGGGACCCACTAGTGCGAAAAGTTCGGAAAAATTCGGCCAATTAGGTTAAATTCCGGATACTGTGTGAAATTTATCGGGTGTTCAGAGATAAGTAGAGAGTGGGATTTGATTGATGTGAGAGGAAACAAAAGGATTGACATGCATTAATGGAGTGCCAAATGTCACTTGTTGGTTGGTTGGACTTGTAGACAACTATTCATACTTTTGACTATTTTTGACTAAGTAGTTAATATCTCCAAAAAAATCACTAAAATTCACCATTTCTTCTCCTTGGTGGCCGGCCCTCTCAAGCTCAAGAAGGAAGAAAACTTCATCAATTTTCAAACTTCCATTTGGTTCAATCTTCCAAAAACAAATACCTAAACTAGATTCCACTCCATAAAATTCCTCCCTTGGGTGCTAGTAAGTAGTTTAGTGAAGTTTGTTTGAAGAGCTAAGGTGTCCAACATCTCTACCTCTCTTGGTTACTAGGTGAGTGGTGTGTGAATGCCCTCTTACACTTAATGAAGCTTAAGTTATGTTTAGTAGTGGCTAAAGTGATGATATATGTGATTTATTTCTTGGTTTGAAGTGATTTGGTGAAGTTTTTATTTTATTGATGAATTTCCTGGTTTAATATGATCTTGATGTTGTGGACTTGTATGATGATTGGAAATGGCCTAGAATGACTCTAGTAGGTGGGAATTATTGATAATTGCAACCAATTTTGGATTTGGATTGAAAAATGAAAAGTTAGGGTTTCAAAACCCCTAATTCTGTCCGGTTTTGGATCATAGGGTTAGAGGCCGAATTGGACTTTGCTCAAAACATGAAAGTTGTAGGTATTGATGAGTTTGAAGTGTCTACAAAATTTCAGGTCATTTTGATTAGTGTAGAGTGAGATATGTTGATTTTACTGTTGCTATTCTGGGTTGATCAGAATGCGAAAACTGCACTAGTAATTGGCCATTTTGACTGGAATTGGTGTGGATTTTGATGTTAGTGTCTTCTGATGAAATGTATCTGGATGTCTTAGCTATCATATGCCTTTGGAATTTCGGCATTTGGACCTGTATAGACTGAATTAGACCAATTACAGCATTGTGTGATTTGGGAACCTGCAATTACGGTTCTGGTTTGGTAATCTGCATTTTTGACCTAGTTGTGCTAGGATTTGGACTGAGTGGCCTTCTACATTGTTGTAGCCCTGTCATTTAGCTTCGAGATGGTGGGTCTTACACCCTCATCCGATAAGCGTAGCGCATTTTGTACCATTACCGCATAAGGAGGCCAAAACTGTTTTGTTGTTAGGGCTAATATAGTTACATTTCCTGATTTTCTGGTTTGCTATTATGCTTATATATGCATATGAAACCCTATTGGGGTTGTGATTGGTATTGCTTTATGACTCGTTATCGAGTCTCATTGTACTTGTTTACATGTTCTAGGGCGTGACGGTGGTTCACGACATTCTCTTGACGGAAGTGCATGAAACAACACTTAATTGATAAGTGAGTATACTACTCACTTGAATGTTACAATGTGGCTTTGCTATATGTGATTTTGATGCCTTGAAGGTTTATTTGGCTATTGGAATTGATTGAGGTGAGGGTGTACTTGACCGCCCTCACCCCTCGTGATACCGTTAATGACTGTTTACCGCTTTACTGATATACTGCACTTGCTATATGAGATATTGAATTCACTTCATGAAAAACTGATTTGGTGTCGTTTGGACGAGTATCCAACGGCCTTACTGTACTACTGAGCTCAACCTCGTTGGTAGTCAATTGAATCGAGCCGGCGAGGGTTTGGTCGTGAAAATTGACATGCCACGGGGACTGTACTGGGGAATCTTGTAGTAATGAGACTCTTGATTCCGGTAAACTCGAGTATTACCAAAATGACTGAATGGAGTACGGGCCCGGTTGGGGAATGTTGGGTGGAAGGAATGGAAGTAAAGAGTTGTCTACGGTTGGTTATTCTTTAACATTGACGGAGGGTCAATGAGGTTGGATCAAGAAATAAGCGTGGAAATGGGCTCTTGAGAGCCGTCCGTATCCTTTCACTGATTTGATTTACTTCTTATTTGCATACTTGAACTGAATGGTTATACTTATGTGATCTTAGTTGCTATGGTGGTTGTATTCTCACTGGGCATTTAGCTCACCCCGTTTCTTTTGTTTTCCTTACAGGAATATGACTCTTTTGGAATGAATTTTGTTAAATGGTTGCCGAATGAACTAGATGAATGCCTCTTTTGTATTGTATATAAAATGGGACCCTAAATGTATCATTAGGGCCGTTTTCACTTTTGTTTTGGCAACCCACATATGTAGTGACTTTTGTATCACTTTTAAATGCCATTGTGGCTTGTAAATGGTTAATGTTATGTTGTATATGTATTTCGATGTTTGGTTGGGTTTCGGACGGGTCGGTTACTATTCATGGCCGACTCTGGATTTCATTTCTCTTATTTTGGGTTATTTTGCCCTTTTGCCTTGTTTGCGCGCATTATAAGTTTCAGAACGTGATAGATCGCTTTATACTGCACCATTAGTCCTGGCGAGAGCTGGGCAGGCAGTCCGCTAACCTCTTTGGTTCGCCTTAGGGGAAGGTGGGGCTGTCACAGATTGGGTCATAGCAGCATGAGTTAGAAGCCAAGGGGTCGATTTGCAACTTTTAGAAATTATTTCTTCATGCAAAGCATGCAAACTGACGTGCGAAAACATTCTGCAACAAAACAAACAAAACTGCTGCACCTTTGTACCACTTTCAAACACTAAAATTCAGATTTGATCTCATACTTTCCCAAAGCTTTATTGATCCAACATCAAATACAAAACATGGACTTGACATCCGAACAAGCAAATTCGTAGAAGGAAATCATGCAAACATTGAAAAAAAACTTCATGCAAACAGGCGCGAAGAAGCTTTCCACAACAAGAAAAACTGTTGCAACTTCAGATTTGACCTCAAAGTTTGATCAAAAACTTCTAAACCAAACCTCCAAACTTTGAACTAAGCGCCAAGACACATAACTTAAACGTTCAAACAAGCAGGGAGTAGGAAATCAAACCAATACCAAGGGATTTTTTATGCAGAAATGGTTTTAAACTTCAGCATTTCGCATGGTAGATTCGCTCCAACCTCTCAAATCAAAAACCAACTTCAAGTTCTTATCATACATGTAAAGGAATGATAAAAATCAGGAACACTAAGGACCTTCATGCAAACAAGAATGCGGGCAAGGCTTTCTACCAAGGGAAAACCCAAAAAAATGCAGCAACTACAAAGGTTTTCTGCAATTTCTAAAAAAAACTTTCGGCAAGCATCAAAAGCTCGTGTGAATCCAGAAACATTCACCTAACAATGTAAAACCAGGAGTTTAAACCCTCTTTTCAACGAAATCCGATGATCAAACACTCCCGGAACAAGATTTAATCCAGCAGGGATGAACAAACAAACACACAAAGCGAGAGACGCCACTGTCAAGCATAAACAGCTCTTCCATGTGACCGAATCCACAACACAGTAGAGACACAAAGAGAGAGGCTCACGGCAGATATGCACACAGCTTACCAACCAAAAATGTCAAAGAAAACACAGGCTTCAAACCGGCCCAAACTTGAACAAGCAAAGAAAGGAATCATGCTCTACCCATGCTGCTGCAACGAGCCGAAAACCGAGAGCTTGTTGCAGCAGATCTTAGTATACTAATCTCAGCCGCGTGGAATTCAAAAACCCAGGCAACAGATTAATCAAACATTCTTTACACCTTCCACATGAAACCTCAGACAAGTTCTGCCCGAACCTAACCCCCCCCATAATCATGAGAACAAACCATCATAGAGATAGTTAAGATTACCAATCATTCGCAACAGCAAAGTTCAAGGGAAAATCACATGAAATTTGACAGCTTTATGATTCGCAGGCCTTCAGCCATACAAAGCTCCAAACACAGCTTTTAGTATGGCTGTGGTTTTTCGATCAAACAGCAAACAAAACACTACACAAACTGCTATCTCAAACCCGAAAAAAAGGAAAACTAAAAGTATTGCAACAGGCCCAAAGATTCCATCTTATTGCATCCAACTTTTAGTCTAAAATTCTTAGCATACGACACAAGGCCACATTCACAAACGAAAACTTAACATCAGCCATCTAAACACCTCACAGTATCCATGATTCTCATAGTAAGCTATCAATAAGAAAAGGCAAATGAGGGACTTACAGTGTCCTTCTCGATGCAATTTGACGGCAACAGATGATGGTTGATTTCTATAAGCGATGGCAGTCTTAGACGACGCCTGATTCCTCTCTTCTCAAACTCCCGACCAAGTTCTTTTTCTCAGCTCACTCTTTTCTCCAACCTAGCCGTCATCCAACCTCTATCTGGTTTCTGTTTTTCAATCCCCCAAAGACCTAGTCTTTTCTTTCTATTTTGCCGTTCCTTTTCTTCTTTATCTCACACTCTCTCTCGGCTGCTGTTTTCTCTATCTGGTTTCTGGTTCCTTAGTCATCACCTGCTTCACTCCCGAAACCCCAGCTCTCTCTTTTTTCTTTTCCTTTCACCCCCAGCCGTCATCAAAAAGCTCTCCCTTTCTATTTTTCTTTTCCCCGCCGCCAGTCCCCTCTCTCTTTCTCTGATCTCTTTCTTATGCCAAACCTTCCCAGCCGTCCTCTACTTAGCTCTCTCCCCTTTGTTTAGTTTTCCTTGCCCCTGTTTTCTCCTTCAGCCGTCAGTTTTTCCTTGATTTTCATCCGTCATCTCTGTCCTCTCTCTCCTGGATGCCATCCTTTTATATGAACCCCCAATCCCTAAACCCTCACCTCAAAGGTGAGGATAAGGGATTGGTTTCTACCCAGATTTTCAGCTCTCCGATCTTCCAGCAATCTCCCTGTGAAATGACATCCTCTTTTGCCGCTACTGCATGCACGGCACATTGTTCCCTTTTTTTTTCTTTTAATTAAAAAACAATAAAAAATGATAATAAAAATAAATAACAAAAACAATTTAATTAACATTGGATAAAAAATAAAATAAAATAACTAGAAACAACAAAGTGCAAATTCCATTTTCCCTTTTTATTTTCCAGTTTCATCGCTTTTTCTTCTTTTTTCCTCTTTTCTTTTTTTTCAAAATAACTTAACAAAAATAAATAAAAAGCCAAAAGATTGAATTTAAAAGAAATAAACATATTTTGTAAACAATTTTCTTTTTTTTCCCTTTTTTTTCCTTACAAATTTTATGTTAAAAGTCTTGTAATAAAAATAACTAAAAGGACAAAAAACGAATACAAAAATAGAACTAAAATGAAATAATAGACAATAATAATCTAAAATGCTGTAAAAACACTAGAAAATACCCAAAATAAAGATTATGAAATTAATAAATAATAATTATCACTAAAATAAAAATAAAAATAAAAATAAACTAAAAGTAAAATAAAACGGTTCAAAAATTTGGTGTCTACAATGATGTTTTAGCCATTGCACTATTATGATTTTCTCTCTAGATAGATTTTGGTAGTGGCATGAGTGGAGAGATTTTGGAGGAAAAGCATTAAACTTCCATCTTTCTTGAAGGTATAAGGTAACTTTGGCAATAAACTTTCCTCTACTTCCAATATATGCAAACTAGTGGTTTAGGGTTTCAATTTCAGTAGTTTCATGAGAAAATTTCATGGTTTGAACTTGTGTTGTGAAATTTTCAGTTTTATGGTAATTTTCTGCCCACACATGATGCTTAAGTGTTGGCTATGGTTTGGTAGTTTTGCTATGTGAAATATCTAGCTTTTATATGCTAGTTTGACTTGCATAAAGAAACGTCCAGCTTGTGATTAGGAATTTCAGCTTAGGGTTTCATTTTCTAACTTGAGTAGGTGACAATTACATGCTTGATTTAGTGAGTTGTTGGCTTGATATGGATATGCTTGAGTTGAAGCCGTTTCATGGGAAGAATAAAGCCTTGAATTGGCTGAAAAAAAATTAGTAAAACAAAGGAAGTGCCGTTGAAAATTTTTCCGCAAGGAACCTTGGGAAGTTTCAGGAAATCTGTTATATCTTGATGTAGAAAAAAGTCAAAATTAAGTTTCATTTATTATGTTTGAAACTAGATTCAGAGTACTATCAACCGCAAAGTTTCAGCATTGTTCTCAATTCCCATGAATATCTGGAATTTTTTTCAAAATTGACTGAAATTGCATACTTGTTCTATCTTTTACTGGATGAAGTAGCAACTTTAGGTTGGAATCTGATTGACTTTTGGATAGAATCTTACAAAGATATCTTCTAGAAAGTTGTAACAATTTGAATCTATTTTCTGACGGTATAAAGTTTATAAATTTTGGACTTAAGAATCTAGATATATGATTTTCAAATGAGATCACGCAAAACTGGAAAATTTCTATTTTCCTAGGGTTGTTTCTACTTACATTTCCAACTTTAGGATTGGAGTTGGTAAACTATTTTGAGGTTTGTTTATGAGTGGAATTGAGGCTTAAATGAAAGGAAAATGAGTTCTTCAAATCATTTTAGGTCAGACAATTTACAACTCTATATTTTGAACGTCTTCTCTACTTTCTCCAAACGTTTGACTATAAGTGATAATCTTCTGCTCTAAATGACTTTTGCAACATTGATTGGCAAGTACATGAGGATTACTCCTCGATTGGAACAAGCAAGTATTATATTTTGATAGGCTATACAAATATAAAACTTGTAAATCGATGCATATTCTAAATAAAGTTTTGGAACTTCAATTCCTACATAATATGGCTTTCTATTGCTAGTCTTTTACTAGAGCATGTGATCACAGGACCCGAGAGAGTTAAAAAGGACATTCACGCAAAATATCCTGAACTATTCAGTAATCAATGTGAGAATTTCGAGGACGAAATTCTTTAAGGGGGAGAGAGTGTGAGAACCCTCACTTTAAAATATAATTTCCCTAAACTACATGTTTTGTCCTAAGATTTAAACCACTCATTATATGCCCTAGCATTGTATTTTACATGTGTTCCCTTGTATTGACCCTCACTTTAAAACACAATTTTTTCTTATCTACATGCCTTATTCTAAGACTTAGACCACTTATAAGATGCCCTTGCATCATATTCCCTATGTGTTATAACATTTCCCATGCATTTCATTTCATTTCCTTTTATTTGAATTAAAACAATTTCTTGAGTTGGTTTTAAATATTTCACCACTTATATTTTGCCAAGTAGCTTTTATTTGTGGTAGGGACTTTATATGAGAGATTAGAGGTGTTAAATAGGTATTGGTACATTTGGAAGGGTTAAAACATCATTAGTCAAAGAATTAAGAGAAGTTGTTGACAAGAAAGGGCTATGTGGCAAAACCCTAGCCAAGTATTTTGTTTGACTAAAGGTTAGAAGACAATTTAAACTAAGCTTAGCCTTTTCTTTCCTCATAGTGGCCGAACTCCTTGAGGCTTGTCAAGGAAGAGAGAGAACTCCATATTCTTGCATTCTAACCCTAGTTGATCAAGAGCAAAAACCAAAAGAGAAAGATCTTGAGTTAGTGAGAAACTTTCCTCCAACCCTAGTACTTGATTCAAGCTTGAAACTTTCATTTTTGGTGGATTGATTTGGTAGTACAAGCTTCCTACAAGAGAAGTAAATATTCTTTAAATGATAGTTTTATGGTGTTTTATTATGTACTTTAAGTTTTGATGGCAAACTAAAAGTTGTTTAATCTCTTGAATTAAACAAGTAGTAGTTGAGTTAGTTAGTATGCCTACCAAGTGTTTGATAAAATGTTTGAACCTTGTTCATGATTGTTTATGAAGTATTAACATGTTTTAAACCTCTTTTGAGTTAGATTTAACACTTGATATGTTGTTAAGTGAAAATCATTGGAGGATGAAGGTTGGATGAAAATGTGAGCTTGTGGACTGTTTTCTTTACCTTGGCTGACCAGTATTTGAAGGAAGGGTTTCTCCTTGATTTTTGTGGTTTATTTGCACCTTAATCAAGCCTAAGAAACTTGGCTAAACATTTGTTAAACTCATGTGTGAGTTGGAATGAAATTTAAGCAAGTAAAGTGGTTGGTTAGACCACTAGTGGACTGTTTTGGTTTCCCTTGATAGCTAGACTGCTATGGTTTCCCTTGATTCCGACTTTTCTACAGTGAGTTATAGCCATTTTACCGAGACTGCGCGGACGCAACTGTTTTACCCGCGAAGAACATTCTAAGCTTGAATGAGACTTTTCTTTTGCCCAACTTTCATGCACTTATTAAACTTGTTTTCCCATTGAAATTTTACTGCATTTTAGACCTCATTTGCATGATGAATTGAATGGCTTTAACTACTCACTTGGTCTCTTAATGACCCTATAATCGAGTGGGAAATGAACCTAATTTGTTAACAGTTTCACTCGTTGCCCTAGGATTGGGAAACGAAGGTGGTCATAACTGAGATACTTGACATTTGACTACTACATTGCTTGACAGGTGAGTGTTCCACTACATGCTACCTGTTATGTGAAATATCTGAATACTTGAAATACCTGATTTGCGACTGTTTGAGCCAAACACTGTTTTGATAAAATGGAGGCGAGCGTGTACTTTATCGCACTCGACCTCCCTTGTTTCCACTGAGGCTCTATATACTGTTATTATGAGATGTGATATCTCTATGTATGACTGTGTTTGAGTTGCTTGGGTTATATCCCATCAACTACTGCTACTATTTGGGTACCCAACCTCATAGGTGAGTTGATTCTATTGAGCCAGCATGGGCTTGGTCGAGAAGGCCGATAAACCTTGGGGACTGTTTACTGAACACTGGAAACCGGTGTACTCGAGTATTACCAAACTACTGTTTATGGTGTACGGGCCCGGTAGGGGGTTGACTGGTGGACGGAGAACGGTGAAAGTGGTGTTCTACGGACTTTATATTCTATGAAGATAAATGTTGACGGAGAGTCAACGGATGCGGTTATGATCAAGCTCAAGTGGTTTCTGGCTTTTGAAAGCCACCCGTATTCTTGGATTGAACTGTGATTAAATTGTTATCATACTGTATGGTCTCTGCTTGATTATATTATGATCTCTACTTGATCATATTGTGCCTTTATTTGGCTATGTGCTTACTTGTTTACTTGGAACCTCACTGGACTTTAACTCACCCCATTCCCTTTGTTTTCCTTAACAGATCGGGAATGGACATGATCAAGAGCTTTCTTAGCTTTATTTTGCTTTGAACTTGTATTTGGAGATTTGTAACTTTTGTTTGAGAAGACTTGTAATTTTGAATTCATTAGTTCGACTTAAGCTATGTAAATTAAGTGTGGAGTGGTAAGTTGACATTTAGCTATATATAATAAGCTTTGGATAGTTGGCGTAGTGATTATGTTTCAATTAGGGTTACACTTCCTTGCTTGGAAGGCAATTCATCAATTTCATTTGAGTTGATAGTTCTTTGATCGACTGAGCCCCGGCGAGAGCTCGGCAGGCAGTCCGCTGATACCCTAGGGTTCGCCCTAAGGAGAGGTGGGGCTGTCACAAAAATAAATAAAAATTTTGCAATGTAACTTCAATTAGGAACTAACTTTGTTTGTTTACCTAAATTAATTTCGAAAAAAAAAGGGGAAGCCACGCACGCGTGCATTGTACGCGCGCGTTTTCTTCTTCGGCAGAAGTATAAAAGCATGAACAGTACCAGAATTGCAGCCCCATTTTGTGGCAGTCCTACCTTCTCATAAGGCGTGCCAAAGGGGTTAGCGAACTGCCTACCCAACTCTCGCCAGGACTACTAAGATGGTTATACACAAACTAATACGTCCCGAAATATATTAGCGCTCCTAAACGATTCAACAACGATGAAACGGAAAATGAAACTCCAAAAACTGAAGATGAATAGTGCCTGCCATGTCACAATCTGACCGGTTTCTGGTAAGATATCCGGCCGAATTGGAGGCAGTGGCCAACTCGAAAATATTCAAAATTTTCCCTTGCATATCCAGCCAAAAACTGGCCGGATTCTTGGTCGGATTTAGTGAACAGTGCCTGCCAGAAAATTTTTTCTTTCTTCGTTTAAAACCCGAACACGCCCGAAACCCTACCAAAACATATAACTTTCTCTAGTGTCACTAGAGACCATACATTCACAAGTATATATGCCATACCACATGAAGAAACGCTTTTATATATACACACGTAGGTACGTTCACAAATCAAAAGTGTCATTGGAAATGAGATACATTTAGGGTTCCAATTTTCGAGGAGCTATACAAAAGAACAAAAGAATATCAACTAGCTCAACTCGCTTCCAAAATCATGGTTTCGAAAAGTTGATCCTGTAAGGAAAATAAAGATAACGAGGGTGAGCTTACGCTCGTAAGGTACCGACAAGGCACACCGGGATAGTCATGCTTAGGCAAGGAACATCTAAGAAACTACATCACAATAACCAAAATTAAAAGGATACGATCGGCTCTCAAGAGCCACTTTCCACTTGCCGTACTTGATCCCAAACCCGTTGACACTCCGTCAACGTTTGAAGTAAAGGACAAGACTGTAGATCCCACTTTACACCAAATTCCTTCCACCGAACATTCCCCTTGCCAGGTCTGAACACCTCACAGTAACAGAGAGGCAATACTCGAGTAGACCACAGGGTCGAGGGAATAACACTCCACTCGACTAACAGTAAACCCATAGTTGGTTATCGAATCGCTCAGGCCCTTGCCAGCTCGACTCAAATAACAACCAATGGGTTATGAGCCTCAGATATCACAATTCAGTCGTTGGTCATAGTCCCAAACGACATTAAATCATGCACAGATACAGTTTCACAGTTAAACAGGAACAGTCATACAGATAAGAGAACGAGAGCGATGAAGTACACTCTTATCTCATTCAAGCCAACCAAGTTTACATATTCAAGTATATCAATCATTTAAGCATTAAACCATATAATGGTACACTTACCGAATCAAATAAGCAAATTCACAAGTTTCCGTCCGATGTATGCCTCGGATCACCGGCACGTCCTAACAATCAAGAAAAGCAACAATTGAGACTCGAGCAAGAGTCATATACATCTTCAATGAACTACTAGTGCAAAACAAATATAACTAGGAAGTGAAAAATAAGGAAAATTTGGTGCTAAAAGCATAAACAACCTTAAAACATTCCATTTCTACCTAATTTCAATTTAAACTCAAAGGAATTCAGTATCCTCAAACTTTGGACAGCATTTCCCCTAAATGTCATACTTTTCCAACCTACCAACAACCACCAAACTTCATCCAAAACAACCGCAAGTGCAACTACACCTTATAGGTTAGTGAATACATTTTCTTAGGGTCACAATGCCCTTCAATCACAATCAATCAAGAGTACAATAACCAACCATAGGAAACCCTAATTTTTGAAACACTAAAACCGAAATTTGCCCTACAAGCGGAAATTTTCCGCAAACAACCACAACTAACATACAAGAGCTTTATTTTACACCATATCAAACTACCATTCTATGTCCCAACAATAATCATCATATAAAATCAGAAAAATCACCAAAAATTTTAAAATTTATCAAAACTCTACTTTCCACCATAAATCTTCCACAAAATAGCAATTTTAGCCACTAGAAACCACTATTTTACCATTATTAAGAACAAAGAGGAAGTTCCTTAGTAACTTACCTTAAAACTCAAGAAAGATAGTAACTTAAAGCTTCCTTTGCTAAAACCACTCCAGCACCTTCTTTAATCTTCCTTAGCAAGTCACTTTTATGGAGTAATTTGAGGTTTGGTTGGTTGAATCTCAAGTTTAAGCAAGAAATGGATGATACAAGATGAAGGTTTTTCTCTCTTCTCTCTCTATGAAGCTCCACCAAGAAGGAGTGAAATGAAGAGGATTTTGGGTCAAAATTGATTTAGGAAAGGTGAGGAAAGATTAGTCAAAGTCCACCCTCCAACCATAGCGCGCCACCTAGCCTCTTTTATATTTATCTCATCCCTCTTATTTCCAAATACAAGTTAATCTAGATAACCTCCAATTATCTCATAATACCTAGTAAGAAAATTCCTGTATGCAAAACTTAACCTAATTGGCCAAATATATTGCACTTAACGCACTAGCGGGTCTCACGTCCAATATACACTCCTAATATTTCAAAAACTAACTTATACTAGAAAAATGATTTAAAAACTATATTTACTGATAAAAATATCTAGAAAATTTATATAGTAAAAGAAAATATAGAAATTGCGCGCAAAGAAATAAAATCATGCCTAGAAATTAAGGAAAATTTCGGGTTCTCACACTCTCTCCCCCTTAAAGAATTTCATCCTCGAAATTTCTTACCTTGATTCACAAATAACTCAGGGTATTTCTTTTGCATCTCTTCTTCCACCTCCCAGGTTACCTCTTCTATCCCATGGTTTCTCCACAAGATCTTTACTAATAGAATTTGCTTGTTTCTCAGCTCCTTAACCTTTCGGTCGAGTAACTGCATAGGTTTCTCCTCATAGGTGAGTGATTCATCTATTTCAATTTCCTCTAGTTGCAAAATGTGAGTTGGATCGGGATAATACTTTTTGAGCATCGAGACATGAAAGATGTCATGAATCCTAGACAAATTTGATGGTAGCTCAAGTCGATACGCTACTTTTCCAACTCTTTGGAGAATCTTGAAGGGTCCTACGAATCGTGGTTGAAGTTTCTTTCCTCTACCCTCTGTGACACTTCGTAAGGGTGTGATTTTAAGGAAGACACGATCTCCAGCTTCGAACTCCAAATCTTTCCTCCGGTTGCCCGCGTAGCTCTTTTGTCGGCTTTGAGCTGTTTGGAGTCTTTGACGTATTAACTTGGCTTTTTCTTGTGCATCCTCCATCCATGGAATGGTTGTTGGATCTAGAACTTTCTTTTCGCCTACTTCATCCCAATAGATCGGTGATCGGCACTTCCTTTTCGTAAAGCGCTTCATATGGTGCCATTTGGATCAACGAGTGGTAACTATTATTGTAGGCAAACTCCGCTAAGGTCATGTGTTGGGCCCAATTACCCCCAAAATCTAAGATGCAAGTTCTTAACATATCCTCAAGGGTTTGAATAGTTCGCTCAGATTGTCCATCCGTCTGGAGGTGATAAGTGGTACTTAGGTTAAGCTTGGTCCTTAACGTTTCCTGAAATTTCTGCCAAAATCTAGACACGAAACGAGGATCCCGGTCTGAAACTATACTCACTGGGATCCCATGTTGTGACGACCCCACTTCTCCCTAGGGCGTACCCCAGGGTTCGGCGGGTCGCCTGCCCAACTCTCGCCGGGACTCAGTCGTTCACTACAACCCTCAAATGAATTACAATATAAATCTCAAATATTACATCAAATTTTCCAAGAATTACATATCACAAATCCACTCAAGTCCAAACATTTATACAATCCCTAATAACCACTATTACACAAGATGAAATCCAAAACTCAAACCAACATGAGATAATCCACCCGGTCACATGAATACGTGCTACGAACACTTCCTTCGCCACGAGTCCTGTGGAGGGGAATAAAATATTTTTGGGGTGAGCTAGAAGCTCAGCGAGTAACCAGAAAAATCAGTAATCAAATCGGTTTAACAATATTTCATTTCAATGATGTCATAAATCAATGATGTCATAAATCGATGATAAGTCCAGAAACAATTACAACATTTACAAAAAACATTAAATATGGAATATCAATAATTCAAGAAACATGTACAATGGAAAGCGATAGTAACACATTCATTAAAAGGATACCGCTCACATGGAGCTATTCGTTCGTTCGTTCGTTCCCTTGACATTTCCCCTTATTCCTCCAATTATTTGAAAATTTCATTTGTAAATAAACCCTCGTTCATCTTTTTGTTCGTTCATCCCCTTTTCCGGACGTTGACCGGACTCCACCCATCCGGACGTAGCCGGACTCCACCCATCCGGACGTAGCCGGACTACAAGGTAATACTCGAGTATACCAAATTCACCCAGGATCACCATATCGCCCGACCGAGTCCGCTTCTGGCTCGAGTCGATCGGTAACAAAGGGCAGTGGCCAGTTCAGCCAAACGGCTTACATTCATGCGCAACTAGCATTTCAGTAATTAAATCCTTGAAAATTGCACAGATATTTAGGTCGAGTGCGATAAAGTACACACTCGCCTAGAAAGCTCGTTTTGGAAATAATTCAAAGCACTTAACACGTTATCAATCAATAATAACAAGCCAATAAGTCAAGAAATACAGCAAACAAGGAACACTCATGTGCAAGCACGCATGATATGCAAGAAAACAGTTCGAAGGCAACTTTGCAAACAGTTTAAAGGTAAATAATGCAAGAAAACGGTACAAAAGTAACTTTGGAAACAGTTCAAAAGTAAATAATGCAGGAAACGGTTCATAAATAACTTCAGAAATAGTTTGAGGTCACTCACCTCCACGGCTCCGAAACTATCCATTATATAGCATTGCCTTGCTCAAATCCAAGCCTTAGATCACAAACTCAATGCAATCAAGTCCTTTCAAAGCTCGGACAGCACTTCCCCTGAATTTGCTAACTTTCCCAGCCATCATGGCTTCATTATTTTTCTCATCCAGTCCCAAAGGTACACACACAACAACAAGTTCATCCAATAGCCATTCAGCAAGCTCCAAGTAGTACTAGTACAAGTCAAGCTAGGAAAAAGTCTGGAAATGAAAGTTAAGCTCAAAACCAGAAAAATAGTTTTGACGTCATTTTACGGTAATGGTACCAAAGGCGCTACGATTGTCGGATGAAGGTGCAAGACCCACCGTTTGAAGCTAAGAGATAGGGCTACAATATTGCAGAAGGTCACTCAACCCATTTTCGAGTGTAACCAGGTCAAAAAATGCAAGAAACTACACCAGAACCGGAAAAACAGATTCACAGAACGCATTCTAGCGGAAACATCATAAATCAGGCTATCCAAGTCCAAATCCAGAAATTCCAATACCAACTGAAAGCTAAGAAACAGGGCTACATTTCATCAGAAAACCTCAAAAACTAATTCGGAAGCATTCCTGACCAAAACAACCAATTACAGAAGCAATTCCCAATTCGGGTAAAACCAGAACAGCAATAGTAATTTCGACTTATCTCACTCTACACTACTCCGATTAACCTGAAATTTTTTAGGCACCTCTAAAATATGATTCCCTACAACTTTTATGTTTTAAGCCAAGGCCAATTCGGCCTCTAACTAGGACCTAAAATTTCGGACAGAATGCCCCCCTCAAGAACCCTAGTTTTCTGAAATTTCATCCAAACCAGAAATTGATTGCAATTGTCCACTTTTTCCACCTTCTAGAATCATTATATACCATTTCCAATCATCATAGATAGCCACACAACCATGCTTATATTAAAACAGAAAAATCCCCAAAAATAATAAAACTTCATCACTTCAACCACAAATCAAGAAATAATCCATAATATTGCATCTAATACCACCACCAACCATGAATTGAACATCATTAGAGGAAGGAGAGGGGTCCTTCACAACTCACCTTAGCAATACAAGAGATAGAGCAACTAGTCACCTTAGCTTTCCAAACAACTTCACAACCAAGCTCAACTCCACCAAACTAAGAGGTTTTATGGAGTAATTGGAAGATTAATCGGTTGATTTGAGAGATTGAGCAAGATTGGAGACCAAAATTGTGGAGAGTTTTCTTCCTTTCTTTGAGCAAGAAAGTCGGCCAAGAGAGCTTGAAATAGGAGCTTATTTTGGTCAATTTTTTATATTTATTTGGTAAAGGTAAAGTTATGAATAGTAGTCAAATGTCAAGACTAAGTCTTATGGTGACATTTGTCACCTTTTGGTTTAAAACTTATCATTTTGTCTCTCCAATACAAATATCTTAACACCTTGTAAAATAATATCACTTAATACAAAATTCCAACAAGTTGTCAAAAATATAATGCATTTACCGCACTAGCGGGTCCCACGTCCAAAATACGCTTTTAATTTCTCAAAAACTAACCGATACTAGAAAAATCAAATTAAAACTATCTTTGCTCATAAACTTTATCTGGAAAATTTTTCTAATAAGGAAAATATAGAAAAGGCGGGCGATTAAATAAAATAAACCCTAGAAAATTAGAAAATTTTCGGGTTCTCAAACTCATTCTTTCAGGGCGTCACACATGTAACCTCACAACTTCATCCATGTACAACCGAGCTAACTTGTCCATGGAACACTTCATATTCACAGGTAAGAAATGGGCCGATTCGGTTAACCGATCAACGATCACCCAAACGGCATCATGTCCTTTCTGAGTCCTTGGTAATCTGGAGACAAAATCCATCGTAATATTTTCCCACTTCCATTCAGGTATCTCAAGAGGTTGCAATAGTCCAGAAGGTTTTTGGTGTTCAGCCTTAACCTGCTGGCAGACTAGACAGGTTTATACATATTGACCAATCTCTCTCTTCATTTTATCCCACCAGTACAACCGTCGTAGGTCTTGATACATCTTATTACTACCCAGATGGATGGTGTATTTTGCTCGATGGGCTTCCTCCAGAATCTTTTTAAATTCTCATCCCTAGGCACCACTATTTGATTCTTAAATCTCAAAACTCCCTTAGGACTCAAGTTAAAATCAGGAATTTCCCCTTTCTCCACCTTTTTCACCCACTTCTGAACCATCGGATCCTCAGTTTGGGCTTCTTTGATTCAACCCAATAGTGTGGATGTCACACGGATATTTCCAAAGGTTATCTTCTGACATTCCAACCTAGGATTCCACTCACCAATGACTCCTAACATTTCCCACTCCTTGACCATTAACCCAGATATTTGAGCCTTCCGACTTAGGGCATCAACTACTACTACGTTAGCCTTACCCGGATAGTAGTTGATTGTGCAGTCATAGTCTTCTAAGAATTGCATCCATCGGCGTTGCCTCATATCAACTCCTTTTGGGAGAAGAGGTATGATAGGGTGCATTTTAGTGGGATATTTTAGGCATTATTTCACAATTGTTTGACAAAATATTTCATTAATTGGGTAGATTCTACTCAGGTATGGTTTTAGTGTTAATTACAGGAATTAATGCTGAAAAGTGCTTAAAAGCAAAATCCAGAGGATTCGTCGCACGTGGGCCACTTCAAACAGTGGGGTCCGCTGAGAAGCTGAAGAAATCAAATTGTAATAGATTTTACTTTATTTTATTTAGGAAGTCTTGTTTATTTGAATGCTAATTCCGATAAGAGGAAATCTTTTTCCTGGAATTTCGGGGCTACCAAAAAACAAGAGGGAGGAAGTAGGCTCCCAGGATGACTACTTGGTTTTGGGAAGGATTTTTGTTTGGCTAGGTTTTTTTCTTTTGTTTTTCGCTTTGCTTTTTGGGTTGTTGGCGGTAGCTTTGTAAACAATGAGAAGACAAAGCCATTATTGTTGACTTTTTGGAAATCAACTCTTCATGCTTGAATTGATCGAATTGAGAAATCAAGCAAAAACCTTTTCTCGTATGTTTGTGAGCAATTAGAAAGCCAGCTGCCATTGTGGACCCTTTGGCTTTGATTTTCACTTGATCTTGACTGAAGTTGGAAGACAACATCAGACTATCTTATTCGTATGCTTTTGAGAACAATTGGAAGCAATCAAATCCCTGGCGCTTTTCTCTTGTTGTTGACCGAAACTGGGAGAAGTGATTTGAAAACATTTCCAAACTCCACACGTGCGGCTTGTTCTCTAATTATGGGGAGCTAAGCCCCACATTCTAGTTAAGGGGGCAACTGAGCTGACGAATTGGTTCAGCAATTACTGTGAGATCTAAACCATTTTTAATTATTTTCTTCATTTATTGATATTTATATTGTAGACACCAAATTTTTAAATATTCTGTATCTCATTTATTTTATTTTATTTATTTTTGTCCTAATTTTATTTCTTTGTTATTTTAGTAATAATTCTTATCTGATTCCATGATTTTAGTTTTAGATTTTTGGTATGTCTCAGATTATTATGGTCTATTATTTTTATTTTTATTTTTATGTTAGTCTTACTTTGTATTCGTTTTTACCCTTTTAACTACTTATTTTTATTACAAGATTGTTTTTAGCATAAGATTTGTCAAAAGAGAAAAAATTATTCTTAAAAATATGTTTTATTTTCCTTTTCACTATTTAATTGAAAAAAGAAAAAAAAATGTGCCGCACATTGCAGCGGCCTGAATATCATTTTCAGGGACAAAATATGGCTGAGGGATCGGATGGCTGGGGTTAATGTAGAGACAAACCCTTCATCCTCACCTTTGAGGTGATGGTTTAGGGGATATAGGTCCCATATAAAAGCAAGGAGAAACGGCAAGAATGGAGAGAGTTTTTTAGTTGACGGCTGTAGAGAAAACACAGAGAAAAGCTACGGGGAAGAGATTGACGGCTGGAAGAAAATTCTAAAAAGCTAGAGAGCAAGAGAGAAGGACGGTGAAGGAAAAAGGAGGGAGTTTTGTGAGGTTTTTGAGAGTAAACTAAGGGTAAGAGATTCTAGACGGCGGAACAAAAAGAGAACGAGGGAAGATCAGGGAAAAGGAAAGGAAGCCGACTATCTGCTTTCGCTCATCCGAACCCATTCCAAAAAAGCTTCTTTAGGTATCTTTTGAACTGATTTCTTATCCCTTTCTGTTTTGTTTTTTCCCTTCATGGATGAGCTGTGTTCTTGCATCTTTTGTTTTCTCATTGGGTCCGCCGTTGACGTTGGTAGCGGTTCACTGGGCTAGATGTTTTGTTCATCTCTATTGCTTTAATTCTGTAATAAAAATGTAATCTTTGGTTTGTTTGCTGATTGGGATGGGATCCGTATGGATCGAACATGTTGCTATCAGATAAGTTTGGTTAAGATGTTAAGGATTCAGAACATGGTTAGATTTGCATGTTTTCTTTGGATTTTGGTGTTTACATTCAAAGATCTTTATGGCATGGTTTGAAAATGTTGCTTGATAATGTGGTTGCACGAGTCCCAGTTTCTTGTGTTTTTAGTTCTTTCCCACGTTGTATGATTCTATCCTTGAGGTTTGGTTTACTATGGTTGGGAAATTTGGTTCATGTTCCGGTTGCTAGGGGGGTGGGATTGTTGTTCCTATCAAAATGATAAGGTGTAGTTCTCTTGTTTTCTTTGTATGCAACAAATTTGTATGATGAATAGCTGAAAGATATGGAAATTTTCGTGAGCATGAACTGCAGCAAGGGAATGTGAAGTAGCAAAGAATAGCTCTAGTTTGCAGAATGTTTCTTTGTAGTATTTGCTTGAAACTTCGCATGAAATCCTTCCAATTATTCGCATTGTTAAAGGATGTTCAGCCATGTTCAACTGAAGTAATTTCAAAGCTATTGTATGAATCTGCTTTGCTGGAATTGCGGAACCTCGTGCATGAAAATTGCAGCAGGCTTCATTCTTTGTTGCAGGAGGTTCCTGCGTAGCTTTGCATGCATTTTACATGGAAAATGTTCCAAAAAGTTTCATTCTAGCCCCTCAAGTCTTTCCTTATTTCACTATGGCCCAATCATATTCTAATTTCTTGCAAGTAGGTCCTAGAGTAATTGTGTTTTGAACCATTACTTTACCTTATTCTTACTCTTGGACCTTTGAAGTTCCTCAAATGTTTTAATTGGGTTTGAGTGCTTGATTAATATTTGCAATTGGGTCCTTGGTAGTTCTCTATTTTAGACGTTGGATCAATAATTTTGCTTTCTTGGAAATGATGCATTATTTGGTTTCATTTGAGTCGCAATTAGGGAAGAATCTGGTGGTTTGTTATTACCCCTTTTGAAGTTTCTAAGGTGTTCTGAGTTTCCTTTTTGGCTTTTATTCTACTTATCTTTAAAGTGGTGCATTAATCCCTTACTTTGATGGTTTTAGCCCAAGTTATCTCTTTCTTTGGTGACTCTAGCCCAAGTTGTGACGCCCCGAAAGAATGAGTGTGAGAACTCGAAAATTTTCTAATTTTCTAGGGTTTATTTTTTTTAAATCGCCCGCCTTTTCTACATTTTCTTGATTAGAAAAAATTCCCCAGATAAAGTTTATGAGCAAAGATAGTTTTAAAATGATTTTTCTAGTATCAATTAGTTTTTGAGAAATTAAGAGCTTATACCGGACGTGGGACCCGCTAGTGTGATATAATTTTGGTGACTAAGTGAATTGTGTGCTAAGTGTTATTATTTTACAAGGTGCTAAGAAATGATTAGAGGGTGGTTATATGATGTAACCATTGGGAGCCAAAGGATTAAAGAAAATACTAGAAGGGCCAAGTGTCACAAACCCATTGCAAGTTGGACCTTTGACTAAGACCATGATTTCTTCTTCTTATCTTGACCAAACCTTTTGTTTTCATCATTTCTTCTTCTTGTAAGCATGATCGACGAAATTTTGAGAGAAAGAGAGAGAATATCCAGCATCTTGCACCTCAATTTCTTCCTCCAATCTTGAGTTCTAACCGATTAAATTGCAAATCACTCCATAAAACTTGCTAGCTAAGGAAGATTGAAGCTATTGGTGGAGTTGTTTTGGAAGAAAAATCCCTAAGCCATCACCTTTCTTGATATTTCAAGGTATCATGTCTAACCATCCTTTCTTTGATCTTGATTTTGTTAAATTAGTGACTTGTGATGGCTAATGAGATGTTTTAGTGGAAGATTAGCACTTGAATGCAAAAATTTCCAGATTAGGGTTTTCAATTTCCCCAATTCTACCTGACACTGTTAATCATAGTTAGAGGCTGAATTGGCCTTAGCACAAAACATGAAAGTTGTAGAGAATGAGGTTTTATAGTTGCCTGCAAAATTTCAGCTCAATCCAAGTTCGGTAACCTGTGAAAAGACCAAAATACCCTTGCTGCCCGGTTTCTGTCCGAACCTGGAAATCAGCTTTGGTAATTGATTAGTTTGACTGGGAATACTACTGATTTGGTTGTTGATGTCTTCTTAAGAATTCTAGCCTTGTATCTTAGCTTTTAAATGGCTTTGGAATTACCTGATTTGGAGTTGTGTGTGCTGAGTTATGACTGAATGAATCAGGGCTGCCACAGTGAGCTTCGAACTAGAAAATCTGGGGTTGTTTTGGACAATTTGACCTAGTTAGGGTGAGAACTGGACTGAGTGGTCTTCATTAAAGTTATAGGGAATGATATTTTAGAGGTTCCTGCAAAATTTCAGGTCAATCGGAGTAGCGTAGCTTGAGAAAAGTCGAAATTACTATTGCTGTTCTGGTTTTACCCGAATGTAAGAATTGCGCCTGTAATTGGTTGTTTTGGTCAGGATTGCTTCCGAATTAGTTGTTGAGGCCTTCTGATGAAATTTAGCCCTGTTTCTTAGCTATCAGCTGGTTTTGGAATTTCTGGATTTGGACTTGGAGAACCTGAGTTATGATGTTTCCGCTAGAATACGTTCTGTGAATCTGTTTTTGTGATTCTGGTGTCGTTTCTTGTGTTTTTGACCTGCTTACACTCGAAACTGGGTTGAGTGACCTTCTGCAATATTGTAGCCCTGTCTCTTAGCTTCGAAATGGTGGGTCTTGCACCTTCATCCGACAATCGTATCGCCTTTGGTACCTTTACCGCAAAATGACGTCCAAAACTATTTTTCTGGTTTTGAGCTTAACTTTCATTTCCGAACTTCTCCCTAGCTTGAATTGTACTCGTATTACTTGGAGCTTGCTGAATGGCTATTGGATGAACTTGTTGTTGTATGTGTACCTTTGGGACTGGCTGAAGATATAATGAAGTCATGATGGCTGGGAAAGTAAGCAAATTTAGGGGAAGTGCTGTCCGAAGTTTTAAAGGGTTTGATTGCTTTGAGTTTGTGATCTAAGACTTGGATTTGAGCAAGGCAATGTTATATGATGGATGATTTCTGAGCCATGGAGGTGAGTGACCTCAAACTACTTCTAAAGTTATTTATGAACCGTTTCTTACATTATTTACTTTTGAACTGTTTCCAAAGTTACTTTTGAAATGTTTTCTTGCATATCATGTGTGCTGGCATTTGAGTGTGCCTTGTTTGCTATATTTCTTGACTTCATGACTTGTATTTTGGTTGATAACGTGTTAAGCGCTTATAATGATTTCCAAAACGAGTTTTCGAGGCGAGTGTGTACTTTATCGCACTCGACCTCGATAAATGTGAAATTTTCGATTGAAATGTTACTTGCATATGAATGTAAGCCTTTTGGACTGAACTGGCCATTGCCCCTTGTTACCGGTCGTCTTGAGCCAGAAGCGGACTCGGTCAGGCGATTAGGAACTTGGGTGAACGTTTGGTATACTCGAGTATTACCTATGTAGGTTGGTGGAGCCTGGCCAAAAGCCAGGGACGGGGTGAATGAAATGAAATGAATGACCAAATGAGTAAGGAAATGTCAGGAGAATGAATGTATCCTTTCATGAATGTTACTATCGCTTTCCATTGTAAATGTTTCTTGAATTATTGATAATCCATATTTACTGTTTTGCAAATGATGTAGTTGTTTCCGGATTTATCATTTAATTTATGACATCATTGCTATATGACATCATTGAAATGAACTATTGTGAAACCGATTTGATTAATGATTTTCTGGTTACTCGTTGAGCTTTTAGCTCACCCCAAAAACTATTTTATTCCCCTCCACAGGGCTCGTGGCGAAGGAAGGACTTGTAGTACTTGTGCACGTGTATGGATGGCCTAAACTTTGTACAATTTTGGATTCGGAATTATTTTATGTATATTTGGGATTAGTTTCCGCTGCATTTGTGACATGTAATTGTTCGAGACGGATGAGTATTTGTGGACCATTTGATGTATACTTGAGATTTGTATTGTATTTATTTGAGGACTGTAGTGAACGACTGAGTCCCGGCGAGAGCCGGGCAGGCGGCCCGCCGAACCCTGGGGTACGCCCTAGGGAGAGGTGGGGCCGTCACAGTTGGTATTAGAGCCAGGTTTCAGATCTCTGTAGGGTATCCTAGGCTTGAAGTTTAGGATGCCGGAGTGTGTGTCTGGTTTGAAATGTACGTGATCCCTTATAGGAATGAAAATCCGACAAGTGGTTTTAGAGTAACACTTAATGCTTGATTGGAAATGCTCGAGTGACTCTTGAGGGATATTTGATCTGATTAGTACAAGTTGGAATGTCGAGGACGACATTCTTTTAAGGAGGGGAGATAGTGACGCCCCGAAAGAATGAGTGTGAGAACTCGAAAATTTTCTAATTTTCTAGGGTTTATTTTTTTTTAAATCGCCCGCCTTTTCTACATTTTCTTGATTAGGAAAAATTCCCCAGATAAAGTTTATGAGCAAAGATAGTTTTAAAATGATTTTTCTAGTATCAATTAGTTTTTGAGAAATTAAGAGCTTATACCGGACGTGGGACCCGCTAGTGTGATATAATTTTGGTGACTAAGTGAATTGTGTGCTAAGTGTTATTATTTTACAAGGTGCTAAGAAATGATTAGAGGGTGGTTATATGATGTAACCATTGGGAGCCAAAGGATTAAAGAAAATACTAGAAGGGCCAAGTGTCACAAACCCATTGCAAGTTGGACCTTTGACTAAGACCATGATTTCTTCTTCTTATCTTGACCAAACCTTTTGTTTTCATCATTTCTTCTTCTTGTAAGCATGATCGATGAAATTTTGAGAGAAAGAGAGAGAATATCCAGCATCTTGCACCTCAATTTCTTCCTCCAATCTTGAGTTCTAACCGATTAAATTGCAAATCACTCCATAAAACTTGCTAGCTAAGGAAGATTGAAGCTATTGGTGGAGTTGTTTTGGAAGAAAAATCCCTAAGCCATCACCTTTCTTGATATTTCAAGGTATCATGTCTAACCATCCTTTCTTTGATCTTGATTTTGTTAAATTAGTGACTTGTGATGGCTAATGAGATGTTTTAGTGGAAGATTAGCACTTGAATGCAAAAATTTCCAGATTAGGGTTTTCAATTTCCCCAATTCTGCCTGACACTGTTCATCATAGTTAGAGGCCGAATTGGCCTTAGTAGAAAACATGAAAGTTGTAGAGAATGAGGTTTTATAGATGCCTGCAAAATTTCAGCTCAATCCAAGTTCGGTAGCCTGTGAAAAGACCAAAATACCCTTGCTGCCCTGTTTCTGTCCGAACCTGGAAATCAGCTTTGGTAATTGATTAGTTTGACTGGGAATACTACTGATTTGGTTGTTGATGTCTTCTTAAGAATTCTAGCCTTGTATCTTAGCTTTTACATGGCTTTTTAATTACCTGATTTGGAGTTGTGTGTGCTGAGTTATGACTGAATGAATCAGGACTGCCACAGTGAGCTTCGAACTAGAAAATCTGGGGTTGTTTTGGAAAATTTGACCTAGTTAGGGTGAGAACTGGACTGAGTGGTCTTCATGAAAGTTATAGGGAATGATATTTTATTGGTGCCTGCAAAATTTCAGGTCAATCGGAGTAGCGTAGCTTGAGAAAAGTCGAAATTACTATTGCTGTTCTGGTTTTACCCGAATGTAAGAATTGCGCCTGTAATTGGTTGTTTTGGTCAGGATTGCTTCCGAATTAGTTGTTGAGGCCTTTTGATGAAATTTAGCCCTATTTCTTAGCTATCAGCTGGTTTTGGAATTTCTGGATTTGGACTTGGAGAGCCTGAGTTATGATGTTTCCGCTAGAATACGTTCTGTGAATCTGTTTTTGTGATTCTGGTGTCATTTCTTGTGCTTTTGACCTGGTTACACTCGAAACTGGGTTGAGTGACCTTCTGCAATATTGTAGCCCTGTCTCTTAGCTTCGAAATGGTGGGTCTTGCACCTTCATCCGACAATCGTATCGCCTTTGGTACCTTTACCGCAAAATGACGTCCAAAACTATTTTTCTGGTTTTGAGCTTAACTTTCATTTCCGAACTTCTCCCTAGCTTGAATTGTACTCGTATTACTTGGAGCTTGCTGAATGGCTATTGGATGAACTTGTTGTTGTATGTGTACCTTTGGGACTGGCTGAAGATATAATGAAGTCATGATGGCTGGGAAAGTAAGCAAATTTAGGGGAAGTGCTGTCCGAAGTTTTAAAGGGTTTGATTGCTTTGAGTTTGTGATCTAAGACTTGGATTTGAGCAAGGCAATGTTATATGATGGATGATTTCTGAGCCATGGAGGTGAGTGACCTCAAACTACTTCTAAGTTATTTATGAACCGTTTCTTACATTATTTACTTTTGAACTGTTTCCAAAGTTACTTTTGAAATGTTTTCTTGCATATCATGTGTGCTGGCATTTGAGTGTGCCTTGTTTGCTATATTTCTTGACTTCATGACTTGTATTTTGGTTGATAACGTGTTAAGCGCTTATAATGATTTCCAAAACGAGTTTTCGAGGCGAGTGTGTACTTTATCGCACTCGACCTCGATAGATGTGAAATTCTCGATTGAAATGTTACTTGCATATGAATGTAAGCCTTTTGGACTGAACTGGCCATTGCCCCTTGTTACCGGTCGTCTTGAGCCAGAAGCGGACTCGGTCAGGCGATTAGGAACTTGGGTGAACGTTTGGTATAATCGAGTATTACCTATGTAGGTTGGTGGAGCCTGGCCAAAAGCCAGGGACGGGGTGAATGAAATGAAATGAATGACCAAATGAGCAAGGAAATGTCAGGAGAATGAATGTATCCTTTCATGAATGTTACTATCGCTTTCCATTGTAAATGTTTCTTGAATTATTGATAATCCATATTTACTGTTTTGCAAATGATGTAGTTGTTTCCGGATTTATCATTTAATTTATGACATCATTGCTATATGACATCATTGAAATGAACTATTGTGAAACCGATTTGATTAATGATTTTCTGGTTACTCGTTGAGCTTTTAGCTCACCCCAAAAACTATTTTATTCCCCTCCACAGGGCTCGTGGCGAAGGAAGGACTTGTAGTACTTGTGCACGTGTATGGATGGCCTAAACTTTGTACCATTTTGGATTCGAAATTATTTTATGTATATTTGGGATTAGTTTCCGCTGCATTTGTGACATGTAATTATTCGAGACGGATGAGTATTTGTGGACCATTTGATGTATACTTGAGATTTGTATTGTATTTATTTGAGGACTGTAGTGAACGACTGAGTCCCGGCGAGAGCCGGGCAGGCGGCCCGCCGAACCCTGGGGTACGCCCTAGGGAGAGGTGGGGCCGTCACAGTTGGTATTAGAGCCAGGTTTCAGATCTCTGTAGGGTATCCTAGGCTTGAAGTTTAGGATGCCGGAGTGTGTGTCTGGTTTGAAATGTACGTGATCCCTTATAGGAATGAAAATCCGACAAGTGGTTTTAGAGTAACACTTAATGCTTGATTGGAAATGCTCGAGTGACTCTTGAGGGATATTTGATCTGATTAGTACAAGTTGGAATGTCGAGGACGACATTCTTTTAAGGAGGGGAGATAGTGACGCCCCGAAAGAATGAGTGTGAGAACTCGAAAATTTTCTAATTTTCTAGGGTTTATTTTTTTTTAAATCGCCCGCCTTTTCTACATTTTCTTGATTAGAAAAAATTCCCCAGATAAAGTTTATGAGCAAAGATAGTTTTAAAATGATTTTTCTAGTATCAATTAGTTTTTGAGAAATTAAGAGCTTATACCGGACGTGGGACCCGCTAGTGTGATATAATTTTGGTGACTAAGTGAATTGTGTGCTAAGTGTTATTATTTTACAAGGTGCTAGGAAATGATTAGAGGGTGGTTATATGATGTAACCATTGGGAGCCAAAGGATTAAAGAAAATACTAGAAGGGCCAAGTGTCACAAACCCATTGCAAGTTGGACCTTTGACTAAGACCATGATTTCTTCTTCTTATCTTGACCAAACCTTTTGTTTTCATCATTTCTTCTTCTTGTAAGCATGATCGATGAAATTTTGAGAGAAAGAGAGAGAATATCCAGCATCTTGCACCTCAATTTCTTCCTCCAATCTTGAGTTCTAACCGATTAAATTGCAAATCACTCCATAAAACTTGCTAGCTAAGGAAGATTGAAGCTATTGGTGGAGTTGTTTTGGAAGAAAAATCCCTAAGCCATCACCTTTCTTGATATTTCAAGGTATCATGTCTAACCATCCTTTCTTTGATCTTGATTTTGTTAAATTAGTGACTTGTGATGGCTAATGAGATGTTTTAGTGGAAGATTAGCACTTGAATGCAAAAATTTCCAGATTAGGGTTTTCAATTTCCCCAATTCTGCCTGACACTGTTCATCATAGTTAGAGGCCGAATTGGCCTTAGTAGAAAACATGAAAGTTGTAGAGAATGAGGTTTTATAGATGCCTACAAAATTTCAGCTCAATCCAAGTTCGGTAGCCTGTGAAAAGACCAAAATACCCTTGCTGCCCTGTTTCTGTCCGAACCTGGAAATCAGCTTTGGTAATTGATTAGTTTGACTGGGAATACTACTGATTTGGTTGTTGATGTCTTCTTAAGAATTCTAGCCTTGTATCTTAGCTTTTAAATGGCTTTGTAATTACCTGATTTGGAGTTGTGTGTGCTGAGTTATGACTGAATGAATCAGGACTGCCACAGTGAGCTTCGAACTAGAAAATCTGGGGTTATTTTGGAAACTTTGACCTAGTTAGGGTGAGAACTGGACTGAGTGGTCTTCATGAAAGTTATAGGGAATGATATTTTAGAGGTGCCTGCAAAATTTAAGGTCAATCGGAGTAGCGTAGCTTGAGAAAAGTCGAAATTACTATTGCTGTTCTGGTTTTACCCGAATGTAAGAATTGCGCCTGTAATTGGTTGTTTTGGTCAGGATTGCTTCCGAATTAGTTGTTGAGGCCTTTTGATGAAATTTACCTCTATTTCTTAGCTATCAGCTGGTTTTGGAATTTCTTGAATTGGACTTGGAGAGCCTGAGTTATGATGTTTCCGCTAGAATACGTTCTGTGAATCTGTTTTTGTGATTCTGGTGTCATTTCTTGTGTTTTTGACCTGGTTACACTCGAAACTGGGTTGAGTGACCTTCTGCAATATTGTAGCCCTGTCTCTTAGCTTCGAAATGGTGGGTCTTTCACCTTCATCCGACAATCGTAGTGCCTTTGGTACCATTACCGAAAAATGACGTCCAAAACTATTTTTCTGGTTTTGAGCTTAACTTTCATTTCCGAACTTCTCCCTAGCTTGAATTGTACTCGTATTACTTGGAGCTTGCTGAATGGCTATTGGATGAACTTGTTGTTGTATGTGTACCTTTGGGACTGGCTGAAGATATAATGAAGCCATGATGGCTGGGAAAGTAAGCAAATTTAGGGGAAGTGCTGTCCGAAGTTTTAAAGGGTTTGATTGCTTTGAGTTTGTGATCTAAGACTTGGATTTGAGCAAGGCAATGTTATATGATGGATGATTTCTGAGCCATGGAGGTGAGTGACCTCAAACTATTTCTAAAGTTATTTATGAACCGTTTCTTACATTATTTACTTTTGAACTGTTTCCAAAGTTACTTTTGAAATGTTTTCTTGCATATCATGTGTGCTGGCATTTGAGTGTGCCTTGTTTGCTATATTTCTTGACTTCATGACTTGTATTTTGGTTGATAATGTGTTAAGCGCTTATAATGATTTCTAAAACGAGTTTTCGAGGCGAGTGTGTACTTTATCGCACTCGACCTCGATAAATGTGAAATTTTCGATTGAAATGTTACTTGCATATGAATGTAAGCCTTTTGGACTGAACTGGCCATTGCCCCTTGTTACCGGTCGTCTTGAGCCAGAAGCGGACTCGGTCAGGCGATTAGGAACTTGGGTGAACGTTTGGTATACTCGAGTATTACCTATGTAGGTTGGTGGAGCCTGGCCAAAAGCCAGGGACGGGGTGAATGAAATGAAATGAATGACCAAATGAGCGAGGAAATGTCAGGAGAATGAATGTATCCTTTCATGAATGTTACTATCGCTTTCCATTGTAAATGTTTCTTGAATTATTGATAATCCATATTTACTGTTTTGCAAATGATGTAGTTGTTTCCGGATTTATCATTTAATTTATGACATCATTGCTATATGACATCATTGAAATGAACTATTGTGAAACTGATTTGATTAATGATTTTCTGGTTACTCGTTGAGCTTTTAGCTCACCCCAAAAACTATTTTAATCCCCTCCACAGGGCTCGTGACGAAGGAAGGACTTGTAATACTTGTGCACGTGTATGGATGGCCTAAACTTTGTACAATTTTGGATTCGGAATTATTTTATGTATATTTGGGATTAGTTTCCGCTGCATTTGTGACATGTAATTATTGGAGACGGATGAGTATTTGTGGACCATTTGATGTATACTTGAGATTTGTATTGTATTTATTTGAGGACTGTAGTGAACGACTGAGTCCCGGCGAGAGCCGGGCAGGCGGCCCGCCGAACCCTGGGGTACGCCCTAGGGAGAGGTGGGGCCGTCACACGAGTTAAGTCTTGTTCACTTTACTAACATCACAAACGGGGAGATATAACTTCTTTTATCCTTTTTTGTCTCTCCTCTATATGATCCAACGTGCTAAGTGAGAATTGCATGTCTACTTTGCTTTCCTTGTCTTTCCTTAATTCCTTTCGTTTTTTCCATTTACTTTTGCTTTTATTAAGTTATTCTTTTATGGGGTATGTGTACACCTCTTGGCTTGTAATAGATAGGGCTTGGAGAGCATTTTTATCCACTTTTCCCCCTTCCCCATTTGTTTTAGCTAGCAAATGTAATAGGTTCATTAGCTTGATTGCTTGCTTTTGTTGCTACGTGTTAATTTGCTTTATTAGGTTCTTGCATTTAGTCGAGCATGCTAAGTGTTATGTGCTACGTGTTTATAGGTGATTGGCATGTCTACTTGCTTTCTATAGTCATAAACGAATGTGATGGATGAATGCGTCACCGTGGCTAGTCCAACGCTGGCCATGGTCTTTCCCCTCGAGCTCTCGTAAGTCCAATGCTTGTGAGAGAATTTTAGAAAAGGGCTAGTCCAATGCTAGACCCAATAGGTTGTCCCCTCTCGTTAGTACATACTTGCATGTCTCACTACATTTCATGCATTTTTCTTAGTTTTCTAGCATTTGGCATGCCCCTCCAACCCTTTCCCTTTCATTTTAGGCTTTTTGCATCTCCATGCTAGTTATAGGGTACATTTGCTTGAGAGTTACCCCTTAAGTATGGGATATAGACGAGTGTGGTTTTTCTAAGCCTTAGCACGCTTGTATTCCCTCTATCAAAGGGAAAATTAAAATCACAAAGTTAGGAGTCATTCCCGTACCCGACTTGATGCATTCCTCTAGATTCATACACTCTCATTTTTATCATATCACTTCCTCACCTTCTTTATCCACATTCTTTTACTACTAATATTTTTTCTCAATCCACATGCCATGTTTGTACATTTTTCTTTCCCTATCACTTATTTATTTTCTACCTCACAAATTGCACCCAGTTGCACTTATATGCATTTATTACTATTATACCATATTTTCCTCCACTTGCACACAAACACCTTTATTTGCTCAATTGGCACACATGCACTTTTCTTACATTTGCACACATGCACTTTTCGTACATTTGCACACTTGCACTTACATTTGTATTTGTATTTTTATTTTATTTTGCATTCTTCTTACATTTTCACACTTGCACTCATATTTGGGTCTTCATTTGCATTACTCGTGACCTCTATGAGAGTTTTCCTTGTTGGCCATCACAACTCATGTGATTGGGACCAAAAAGCCTCATAAGAGACATTTTAGATTTAGGATTGCATTTTTCTTTTTTTCGCATCCATTAGTCACATCCAACATGCAACACATACTTTGGGTAAAAGAATTAGGAAAAGAAGGGCTAAGTCACGCAACTAGCTTGGGCTAGGGTAAGGGAGTGCCTTAGGCTTTGCCTTTGCCTTCTCCCTTATCAAATGTGACCCCCGATCCCTTTTTTTGGTTACGTAGACCTAAAAAATTCTTTAAAAAGGGTTTGTTTACTTTTCTTTCCAAAAACAAAATCACTTTTTGGGTGACTTGGTACACCCTAACTCTATACCAAGTGGCGACTCCTTTTCTATATAAAACCCTTTGTTTGGCCAAACCGTCGCATTTCACAATCCCACGGCCTTTTATTTTCACTTTCACACACGTTCACATACATATCCTACACACTACTTTCACACCTCAAAAAGTGGGGCGCGACAGCTTGGTGACTCCACTGGGGAACTCCTAAGTGGGTCCAAGCATTTGATTTAGCCATTCTTTTCCGTTTTCTACCCTTGTTATGCGTAGCATTTGGATATTAGGGTTGCATTTTTCATTTTAGGACCTTTTGCCTCGCGCGCGTATCAAACTACTCCCTCACTCACGTATGTATGATTGGTTGCTTGGATGTATGTTTTACTTGTTTTATCTCGCGCTTTGCATTGCATTTGGGGGGGTGTGTCACCTTTAGAGCCTCGCGTTGGGTCTCAGCCCTTTCCCTCAAAATAGGGAACACTTCATACGTGCACGTTTATTTACTGTTATCCCATTTTATTTTTATTTTCGTGGGTTCTTTCCCACACCGCCTTGTGGACTAGGAATGGTTTCTCTAGGTATGTGGATGGTCTGCTCTGCGCCCATAGCAGTACCTAGGAGATCGCTCGAGCCACCGGCCGAGGGTCTTGGGATTGATGACCCATTCTCTTAGGTCTGAAGGCTTGGGGACCTTTTTAAACCTTATCGAATCTAGTTGCATTAGTGAGCCCCAGCCTCATGCATCCATGTTAGAGTCAGCCTCACCCTTTTTTAAGCACATTAGGCACGAGGGAAGGGATTCCACCCCTTTTACATGCTTTTAGTGTATTTCTTTTCTTAATTGCTCCCAATATGTTATGTGTACTATCAATTACACTAACCATTTCGTTGTTTTTTTTGCTTGCATTCATGTGCCTTAGAAATAAGAGGCCTCTTTGGCACTCTTTTAGTGACTTACCCGCTATGATCCCATGGGTACTTAACCTTATTTTTAGGATCTGCATGTTTACTCTTTCTGTAAATGAACCTAAGGGGTAAAATCCCAAGGTAACGGTATCTAAGTGAATTCCCCATTCAGATGATGCAGTGTCGAATGCTCAACCAAGTCCCCCAGAGCTGAATCAGTGGAAGAATAACCTATCTTATGAGATTGGAGGGCTATTCTAATATGTGGGGCATCTACCAAGCCTTGTCAATATAATACCCAACGTGTCTGCTCTCCAAGCATTGATCAATTATTGGCATCCGGATGGCTCAATTTTTCGGTTTGGAATGTGCGAACTCACCCCGACACTAGAAGAGTTAGAGGGATTGTTGCAAGTACCGGGAAAAGGCAGTCCTATGATATACCCGAGCAGAGGAACAAGAGAGTTGTTTTGCAGATTTTTGGGATTGAGGAACAATAACTTAGACCAACACCCCTGTCGCGCCCCACTTTTTGATTCGAATGTGATGTGATGTGTGTGTGAAGTGTGGTGTGAACGTGTGCAAAATGAAAAGTAAAAAGGCCATGGGACTTTGGAAAGCGACGATTTGGCCAAATGAAATTTTAAAAAGGGTTTTTTAAATATGAAAACGGAGTCGCCACTTGGTATAGATTTGGGGTGTACCAAGTCACCCAAAAAGTGTTTTTTAAAGACAAAGTAGTAAAACCCTTTTTAAAACGACTCCTAGTCCACGTAAGCCAAAGAAAAAGGTTCGGGGGTCACGTTTGACAAAGGGGAAGGCAAGGATAGAATCCAAGGCACCCCTTTGACCTAGCCAAGGCTAGTTGCGCGATTTAACCCTTATTTTCCTATATTTTTTACCCAAAATATGTATTGCAAGTTTGGATTTGACTAATGAATGAGAAATGCAATCCTAAATCTAAGAAATGTTTCTTATGAGGCTTTTGGTCCCATTCACACGAGTCGTGACGGCCAATAAAGAAAGCCTCATAGAAAATCGGGAATGATGCAAATGATGACTCAAAATAAAAGTGTAAGTGTGCGTGGTGTAGGAAAAGTGCAAGTGTGCATTTTGAAAGTGTTTGTGTGCAAATGAATGAAAATATAAATGCTCGTGTGTAAGTGGATAAAAATAGTAAATATATAAGTAAAATGGGTGCAATGTGTGAAATGACAAAGTAAAGAAAGTGAAGAAGTGTGTGAGTATGGCATGTGCATTTAAGATATATAATTAGTGAGGAAAATAGTGAGGAAATGAAAATGCATGAAACTTAGAGGGATGCATCAAGTCGGGTACGGGGATGACCTCTAGTTTTATGATTTTAATTTTCCCTCGGATTAGAAGGTAAAACTAGCGTGCTAAGGCTATCGAGTAGCCACACTCGCTCGTTTCCCTTATCAAGAGGGGATTTTCACGCAAATGAACCCTAACTAGCATGAGATGCAAGTCCTAAAGTGAAGGGGAAGGGGTTTGAGGAACATACCGAATGACAAACTAAGGAAAAATGCGTGATATGTGGTGATCATGCACTTAATGAAAAAAGGAAAAAAAGAACCTATTGGGTCTAGCATTGGACTAGCCCTTTCTATGACATCCTACTAGCGTTGGACTAGTGGAAACGATAAAAGAAGCCACAACTAGCGTTGGACTAGTGTGGTGACGTACATTCATCCATCCCATTCGTCTATACTACAAAAAGCGAGTAGACATGCGAATCACTTATAAACACGTAGCACATAACACTTAGCATGCTTGACTAGATGCAGAATCCTAATAAAGCATTTAACATGTAACACATAGGCAGGCAATCATTACATTTGCTAACTAAAACAAAAGGGAAAGGGAAAATGGACCAAATTACTTGCTACGCCCTATCTATTACAAGCCAAGAGGTGTACACATACCCCATTAAAAATCAAAGGTAAATGGAATAATTGAAAGGAAATAAGGAGAGGCTAGGAAAGCAAATAGCCATGCAAATTTCAATTAGCACATTAGTCACATAAGAGAAACAAGAAAGATAAAAGGAATTATACCGCTCCCTTTTGTAGTGTTAAATGGACGAAACTTAAACTGGGCTCAGTCACCAACTAACGGGATAATATGTGCCAAATGAAAAAGGTAATGTCGATAGCAGATGATTTGCTGCAAGACTCGTGCTTTTCCGATGAAGATCGAAGATGATAACAGCAGAGTTGGGTTCCTCCTCTTGCAGAGCTTGACGAAGAGGCCAGGCCAGTCGGATCTCACAATCACACTAGCATCCTTCACCAACGCTGCGGCCTTCTCTTTTCTTTACTCAACCAGTCGCCCACCAGATTCTACTCCACACTCTCAGCCCGTCACCACCACCCCAAGCTTCCTCTTTTCCTCCGGTTTCCTTACTTTGTGGCTGCCAACTCTCTTGCTTTTCTCAGCCGTCAACCTCTCCTGCTTTCTCAAGCCTTTTGCCGTCTGTTTTCTATCCTCTCTTCCGAACTCTCTTTCGGCTTCTTTCTAGTTTTCTTATGCCGCCGTCCCTTCGATTCTACTCCCAGCCATCAACTAATTTTCTGGTCCTTGCTCCTTCACAAAACCCTCGATGTTTTCCTTCCCTCTCTAATCTCTCAGCCCTCAGTTTTTCTTAGCCGTTCCACTCTCTCCCTCTTGCTCTCCCTTTTCGGCTGCCCTGTTTCTTAGCCTTTTATATGGTGCCCTTCAACCCTAAAAAACACAACAGCCTTCGTCCAAATTTGCAGCCAAGGGCCTGCACCAGCTCCTTCTGTGCAAGCTGCGTTTGACGCAGCTTGCCGCGACTAACTTCTTTTTTTTTTTTTTTTTTTTTTTTTTTTTTTTTTTTAAAAACTAATTAAGACAGCAAATTGATAATAATAAACTAAACAAATAACAAAACAATTTAATTAATATTGAATGGAAAACAAATGAACTAAAAATCACAAATTACCACTTCCATTTCTCATCAATTTTCCTTTTCCACTTTCGGCATTTTTCACTTTTTTTTTAATTTTAAACGTTTCTTTTTTTATTTTTCAAAGATAAGCCAATATGCATTAAACCATCTTTCTTTTCCTTTCCTTTCTCTTTTTTTTCTTTCTTCTTCTTTTTTTCCTAAAAAATTCTACACTACAACTTACAAAAACAAAAACAAAAAATAAAAACTACAGAAGTAACTAAAAACTCAAAAGTGAATAAAACTAAAATAAAATAAAATAAAATAAAATAGCACAAACAATAATGAACTAAATGCAAGCGGTCTAAAATAAAAATCATGAAGTAGAAGCCACATACAAATTATTCAAAATTTGGTGTCTACAGTTTGCCCCTCTTTGTCTGAGTTTTGAAAAAACTTGAGACAAAGAAGTGGACACCAAATACTTACCTGTGTTATTGGGCTGCAAAAGATTCCAATGAACAAGAATTCTAATACGGGACTGACCCGAACATGAAAAATAAGACGGGACTGACCCGAACAGGAGTTTAAACGGGACTGACCCGAACAGGAATTTAAACGGGGTTGACCCGAACAAAATTTGGAAGGGACTGATCCGAACAGAATTTGGAAGGGACTGACCCGAACATAAATTAAACGGGACTGACCCGAACAGGAATTTTAAACGGGACTGACCCGAACAGGAATTTAAACGGGACTGACCCGAACAGAATTTAAACGGGACTGACCCGAACATGAAATTAAAACGGGACTGACCCGAACAGGAATTTTAAACGGGACTGACCCGAACAGGAATTTAAACGGGACTGACCCGAACAGAATTTAAACGGGACTGACCCGAACAGGAATTTTAAACTAGACTGACCCGAACAGGAATTTAAACGGGACTGACCCGAACAGGAATTTAAACGGGACTGACCCGAATCAAGAATTTAAACGGGACTGGCCCGAACAGAATTTAAACGGGACTGACCCGAACAGAAATTAAACGGGACTGACCCGAACAGAAATTAAACGGGACTGACCCGAACGGAAATTAAACGGGACTGACCCGAACAGGAATTAAACGGGACTGACCCGAACAAAAATTAAACGGGACTGACCCGAACGGAAATTAAACGGGACTGACCCGAACGGAAATTTAAACGGGACTGACCCGAACAGAATTTAAACGGGACTGACCCGAACAGGAATTAAACGGGACTGACCCGAACAAAAATTAAACGGGACTGACCCGAACGGAAATTTAAACGGGACTGACCCGAACAAAAATTAAATGGGACTGACCCGAACGGAAATTTAAACGGGACTGGCCCGAACAGAATTTAAACGGGATTCACTGGGGAAGCTTGAGACAATGAATTGAATTTTACCTGAGAGTAGTTCAAATGTTTGTACCTAGAGAGAGATTGGATCTCTGTAGTTGAAGCGATGGCCGATGTTGGTCCTTAAAACCAACTTTGCAAATAACATTGCTTTAGGTTTGAAAAAGAGAATGATCGCTGTCATTTGTGAACGCAGTGTTCCTGCAAGAAAAGAATAAATAATAATGGATTTACCACCATTATTTGATCCGGTTTGCCTTGAGAATCGTGTAAACATGAGTCTTGTACTATTTTTGCCTCTGTTCCGCGGCATTCGTCTTGGTCGAACTTGTGACTTTTCAAATTCTAAGACTGATAAAGTACGGATTGACCACGTCACCCAATCCAGGTGGTAGCTTTGTTGCATGTTACTCCCTGTATCTGATGATTGAATCCCCTATTTTGCTCAAACCTTTGGGTTTATCACTCATTTGAATTCAATGGTAAAAGAATGATGCGTGAAAACTTGTCATATAACGATCAATGTACATGCAAGATTATTTCCTATGTCGGGCAAAGATAAGCATACGAAAAAATGTAGACAATCATAAGCAGTCATACACAAATAATTGAAAACAACCAAAAGATTCATAAAGATACATTTTGCAAAAGAATATTTGTAAAGAACAATACAAGTTTAGCCAACGAATATCATATTCAAGACTTTGGATATTTTGCTTCGGAATCCGATACTGACAAAAGTATCACAAATATGAGGAAAAGTCCAAATGAACCAGGTCACCAGCTGTTCCTCCCCGCGCTTGTCTGTTATGAAAGACCCGCCTTGGCGCCCTTTCGGGTTTTCACCAAGGTTGCCCCTACCCTTTTTGTTTTTGCTCTTTCTTTTTCTTTTTTGATTTTTTTGATTTTTTTTCCTTTTTCTTTTTTGATTTTTTTTTGATTTTTTTTCTTTTTTTTCTTTTTTTTTTTTCAAGGCGCCCTTTCGGGTTTCCACCTAAAGAATAAAGATACATCTCGACCATGATCGACTCAGAAATATGAGTTAAAGGTTTCAGGCATCAGTAAAATGCACTTCCCTTGTAGATTAGGCGAAGGCATTACGGACATCACTTGCCAGTTGATTATCAAATTTTGCTAATAGAAATGCGACAAATGACGGAAGCCAGGACTTTGGGCTTTGTAATGAGGTCAGGTGGGGTGTTTTTCCAGAAAGGTTAAGGCTTGAAAGCAAATTCGATGCCAGGGGTAAAATAAACTGAGATTGCTTTATTCTGAAATCATTTCTGATTTTGAACGAAATCGGGGAAAATTTGCCCCAGTTTGATCGGATTTTCACTCTTTGCATTTCTTCATTGTATTTTCTCACTTTTGCATTTTTCTTTGAAAACTAAATTTGCCCCGGTGTGGGGTTTCTTTTCCTTTTCTTTTGCTCATCCCTCTTTCAGAAATTAAAATTTTGCCCCAGTGTGGGGTTTGCAATTCTCAGGGGTTATCAAACGAAGTTTGTCTACTCTGATGGCTCAAAGGGGACAAGTAGAGATAAAATGTTTTTTAGTGTAAAAGAAGATGGCCTGACTTGCATTTCGCCATTTGCATGAATTTCTTAAAGAAAATTTGCATGATCAAATGAAAAACTTTTTGCACATATCTGAGTTGATGGGTTGAGGGAATGCTCGTCCATCCATTTCTGCTAGAATAAGGGCTCCACCAGGTAATACCTTTTGGACAATGAACGGCCCTTGCCAGTTTGGAGCAAATTTGCCTTTAGCTTCTTCTTGCATTGACAAAATCCGCTTTAGTACTTTATCACCTTCTTCGAATGCCCGCCGATGGACTTTTTTGTTATAAGCTCGGGCCACCCGCTTTTGATAACACTGACCATGACAGATAGCGTTGAATCGCCTTTCATCGATCAACGTCAATTGCTCATGGCGCTGCTTCAACCAGTCAGCCTCCTCCAACTTAGCTTCCATAAGGATTCGTAGCGACGGGATCTCAACCTCAGCTGGCAAGACAGCTTCCATTCCATACATAAGTGAATACGGCGTTGCCCCAGTTGATGTTCGGATAGAAGTCCGATATGCCATTAGTGCATAAGGCAGCTTCTCATGCCAATCACGATGCCTTTCAGTCATTTTGCGTATAATCTTCTTCAAATTCTTATTTGCGGCTTCTACAGCTCCATTCATCTGAGGCCTATAAATGGCAGAATTGCGGTGTTTGATTTTGAACTGCTCACATAGTCCATCTACCATGTCATTGTTCAGATTTTTGGCATTGTCTGTAATCAGCGTCTCGGGTACTCCGAAGCGACAAATGATGTGATCCCTCAAGAAATTGGCCACTACTTTCTTCGTTACATGTTTGAATGACTCCGCTTCAACCCATTTGGTAAAGTACTCGATTGCCACCAATATAAATCGATGCCCATTTGAAGCGGGCGGGTCAATCGTGCCAATTACGTCCATACCCCACATTGAACAGGGCCACGGGGCGGTCATGCTACGCAACTCAGTGGGTGGAGCGCGTATAATATCACCGTGCATTTGGCATTTTATACATCTCCGGACAAAGTCTATACAATCATGCTCCATGGTAAGCCAGAAGTATCCAGTTCTCATGATTTTCTTCGCTAGCAGATGGCCATTCATGTGAGGTCCACAAACGCCGCTATGCACTTCTTTCATCATATATTGAGCTTCATCTTCATCAACGCACCTTAAAAGGTTCAAATCCGGGGTTCTTTTGTACAACACTTCTCCACTTAAGAAAAACTTGGAAACCATTCTGCGCAAAAAACTCTTATCCTTTGAACTAGCATGCTGAGGGTAAGACCCCGTTTTGAGAAATTCCTTAATATCCTTATACCAAGGCATATTATCAGAGGATTCGTCTGCAACCCAACAGTGGGCAGGTTTGTCTTGAAGTTGAATCTGGATTGGTTCGATTTTCAATTCATCTGGATACTGGATCATAGCGGCTAGAGTGGCCAAAGCGTCGGCAAATGCATTTCGGGCTCTCGGGAGATGTCTGAACTCTAAATTTTGAAATTGCTTGGCCAAAGTGAGCAAACTACAATGGTAAGGAAGAATTTTCGAATCCTTGGTTATCCACTGCTTCAAAGTCTGGTGTACGAGCAAATCTGAATCACTGAAAGCTATCAACTCTTTGATTTCCATTTCTAAAGCCATTTTGAAACCAAAAATGCAAGCTTCATATTCGGCCATGTTATTCGTACAAGCGAATTGCAATTTGGCAGCGGCAGGGTAGTGCTTCCCTTCGGGTGACACCAAAACAGCTCCAATCCCAGCTCCGAGAGAATTCGAAGCTCCATCGAAGAAAAGCCTCCATTCAGAACTTTGTTCACTTATATCATCTGCAGCGCCTACAAATAAGACCCTCTCGTCAGGGAAATAAGTACGGAGTGGTTGATAATCATCATCCCTTGGATTTTCCGCCAAATGATCAGCTATAGCTTGCCCCTTGACTGCCTTTTGTGAGGTGAAAACAATATCGAACTCCGAAAGAATTATCTGCCATTTGGCCAATCTTCCAGTCAGCATCGGCTTCTCCAAAAGATACTTCAAAGGATCAGACCGGGAAATAAGATACGTGGTATGGCTCAACAGATAGTGTCTCAACTTCTGGGCTGCCCAGGCCAATGCACAGCAGCTTTTCTCAATGAATGAATAATTAGCCTCGTACTGCGTGAACTTCTTGCTTAGATAGTAAATGGCTTGTTCTTTCCTTCCGGATTCATCGTGTTGACCTAGAACACACCCAACTGCTCCTTCAAGCACGGATAGGTACATGATTAATGGTCGACCGGGCTTCGGTGGTACCAAGACTGGCGGATGCAACAAATAATCTTTAATCTTGTCGAAAGCCCGTTGACACTCCTCATTCCAATACAACGGTACACTTTTTCTCAACAATTTGAACAATGGCTCACAGGTGGCAGTTAATTGGCCAATGAACCTCCCGATAAAATTGATCTTCCCTAAAAAGCTTTTCACGTCCTTCTGAGTTTTTGGCACTGGCATATCTCGAATTGCTTTGATCTTTGCTGGATCTATCTCTATGCCTCTCTTACTGACTATAAATCCCAACAGCTTACCCGCAGGTGCTCCGAAGGCGCATTTCGCAGGATTTAACTTCAAATTGTACCTCCGTAGTCTCTCGAACAATTTCTTCAGATCAACCAAGTGGTCCTCTGCCCTTTTAGACTTGATTATAATATCATCCACGTAGACTTCCATTTCTCGGTGGATCATATCATGAAATAGGGTTGTCATGGTCCTCTGATATGTTGCTCCTGCATTCTTTAAACCGAAAGGCATGACTCGATAGCAAAACGTACCCCAAGGGGTAATGAAAGCAGTCTTCTCCCTATCTTCCTCTGCCATCAAAATTTGGTGGTAGCCAGCGAAACAATCGCAAAAGGTTTCAATCTCATGTCCGGCAGTATTGTCTAAGAGAATGTGAATATTTGGTAGAGGGAAATCATCTTTAGGACTGGCTTTATTGAGGTCTCTATAATCAACACAAACTCGCACCTCTCCACTCTTTTTTGGAACGGGAACTGGGTTAGAAAGCCAAATGGGGTAATGGGAAACAATGATAATGTTAGTTTTGAGTTGTTTTTCAATTTGCTCTTTTATTTTGAGGCTCATATCTGGTTTGAATTTTCGGGGTTTTTGTTTTACGGGTGGAAAAGAAGGGTCTGTGGGCAATCTATGCACTACCACATCAGTTGAAATGCCAGTCATATCATCATAGGACCACGCAAATACGTCCTGGAACATGGTCAAGAATTCAAGCATCTCCTTTTTCTGCCTTTCATTCAAATGAATACTGATCTGCACCTCCTTAGCTTCATCCTTAGTGCCAATGTTTACTGTTTCTGTCTCTTCCAGGTTCGGTTTCGGTTTTTCCTCATATTGTTCAAGATCCTTTGCAAACGAATCGGATACTTCCTCATTATCACTCTCGCTTTGGAGTTCGGATTCACAGACCTCCAAGTCGCGAGTGATATAGAGATTGCCATTATCGTATTCCAGAACTGTGATATCCAAAGGGTCAAATATTTTTATTTTTGGCCATCTGAAAGAATTAACGAATGTGGGATAATAAGCAAATAAGCATACAACAAACAAATGAACAAACAATATGGATATAGACAACACAACATGACAAGAACAACTTGTGCATTTCATAAAACTTTTGATTGAAAGCAAAACAAAAGAAAGCAAACGGAAACAATATTTACATATGCAAATTTTAGCCAAAAGTAAAGATGCTTTCATTAACTATTTACAGATGCAAAAGTACTTTTCCATGAATCCATATGAATGACAAACCCCCTAGATTTACCGAAACTCCTTCTGAACAGGCAGGAACTCGGCAGTCCAATTAGAAATAGACCCCTCAGGGATGTCAGGAAATTCGGCCTCGCTCGGGAAATCATCTTCAAATGTTGCCCCAATGAACAATTGGGACAAACTATCCTCGATTTCTTCAGTTGAATTACCCTCTGCTGTGATTATCTCAGTTGGCCGTGGAAAGGTATACCGTAACGGTGGAATGTCAAAAACCCTTTGTCGGCCCTCTTTTTCTGTTCTTTTACGCTCCTTCATCTCTTTGATGTCCTTGGTGGTTGGCCGGAAACCCAAACCAAACGTATCCCTTTTTTCCATAATCTCCACTGGCTTCAGGATCCCTTGCAGTTCACGCCCCAACCCCTTGTCGAATTTGTATCCTCCACGAATCATTTCTCTGGCCATCATTACACTGGCCTTTGAGAGAGTTTGTTCCTCCGTGGTTATCCAACTTACGGAGACTATATCGGATGTGCTGTGAGGGGACATGGTAACACTTTGACTACCCTCCTCTTTAACTCCAGAATCGGTGATCACCAGGCAGTCCTCTTCAGCAAAGATAGTGATTAGTTTGTCATTTACCACGAACTTGAGTAATTGATGCAACGAAGACGGCACGGCCCCAGACTTGTGAATCCATGGCCTTCCAAGTAAAATATTATAAATGCTCGGGAAGTTCATGACTTGGCAAGTTATTTGAAATTGGGCGGGCCCCATCTCGATTACTAAATCTGCCTCTCCTATTGGCTCCCTCTGCGCTCCATCAAACCCTCGAACGATAGTCCCTGAAGGCCTCAGCTTGATGTCTTGCAATCCTAGCTTCTCCAAGGTACTCCAAGGACAGATATTAAGTGCGGACCCGTTGTCAATTAGCACCTTCGCAGCATTTTTCCGTTGCACCTCACTGTTATGTACAACGCCTTATTATGACCAATGCCTTCCGTCGGCAATTCATCATCAGAAAAGGTAACTTGTTTGTTGAATAATACGCTCCCAACCACGTTTGAAAAATTATCAACAGAAATGTCCCTCGGAATTTGAGCTCTTGTTAATACGTCGATCAATGCATCCCTATGCATGTCCGAAGAGAAAAGTAGGTCCAACATGGTTATCTGGGCAGGTGATTTGCTTAGCTTTTCCACTATGTTGTATTCACTTCTCTGGAGTCGTTTAAGGAAATCCACGGCTTCTTTCTCGGTGATTGTTGGTTTGATGGGTGGCTCAGAACTATTGGCTTGAATTGGAGTAGTAGTCTCAAATGGATTTACAGTCTTCCCTGATCTGGTAACTACTGACACCTCCTTCTTTGCGGTTGAATTCTCCCCGATCTGTATGCTAGGCTCATCGTAATTCCACGGCACTTGTTGCAGACTTAAAACGGGCTCCTGCTTCGGGAATTCGATGACTACTGGTTTCAAAGCTTCATTCTCCGCTGGCGTGAGATCTAAGACAAAAGGCTTGTTATCTTCTTCGAATGGCAACTCTATGACAAACGGTTGGTCCGTGACCCCAAACACTTCAGCTTCTATTGCCAATTTCTTGATTTGTTCCTCGTACTCCGCATCATCCATAATAACCCCAACATGCTCTGGCAAGGGGTTTTGATTTACGTTTGGCCCTTGCGGCTCCCTCTTTCTGATCACGATTTCTCCAGACTCAACCATATCCTGAACTTTATGCTTTAGCGCCTTGCAATCCAAAGTTGCATGCCCAGGGGCCCCCGAATGATATGCGCAAACAGCTTGCGGATTATACCAAACGGGCATGCCATACGGGTAGGTAGGAGGTGGTACTGTACCAATTTTTCCAGAGGCCCTTAACTGGTCATACAGTTGGTCTAAAGGCCTACCTAAATTGGTAAAAGTACGGCTAGGGGGTCTGTTGTAGGGTTCAGTGGGTTGAGGATAGTTGTAAGCAGGTCTATTTGGAGGAGGAAATCTTGGGTTATATGGTGGGCGAGGTCGGTTTTGGGGTGGATTTGATTGAGAAATTTGAAAAGGGGCTGAAGGTGGGTTGGTATAGTTTGGGCGAGGTCGAGGGTGGTGGATGTTGGTAGTATATACAGGGTGTGGGTTTGAGTAGTAATGGTAGGGTTGCTGGTAGGTTGGGTTGTGCTGGTATCGGGGTCGGGGTGAAGGGTTGTGGTTCCAAACAAAGGTTGTATCTCCTTCTTTCTTTTTGAATTGTGGTTTCTTTTCACTGCTTCCTCGCCCTTGCAAAGCTTCCACTTGCGATTTCAGGGCGGATACATTAACAATTTTTCCGGCTCGTACAAAGTCGTCGAATTCTTCAAGTTTATTTACAATTGCCGCGAATGAACATCCAGTCATACGGAAAATCTCTTCAAAGTATGGAGGATCATGGGCCTTGATGAAAGTACGGATGATTTCTTCCTCGGTCATTGGAGGCTCCACCTTGGCAGCTATCTTTCTCCACCTCTTTGCATAAGTCTTATGATCTTCGGAGGGTTTTCTTTTAGTTCCTTCCAATGTGGTTCTAGTCGGTGCCAACTCACAATTATACTCATATTGCCTTACGAAAGCCTTGGACAAGTCAATCCAGGTTCTTACGTCTTCAGGTTTCAGATTTGAATACCAGTCAAGTGCGTCCCCTTCCAGACTTTCGGGGAACAACCTTAGAGGCAAGTTTTCATCGTCCACGGGCTTTCCCAATTTGTTTGCAAATAGTCGGAGGTGCGTCTTGGGATTACCCGTCCCATCGTACTTGTTAAACTTAGGAGTTTTGAACCCCTCAGGCAGTTGCACATTCGGAAAGAGACACAGCTCATCGTAATCCAAAACTCCTTGCTTGTTCAGCACCTGACTCTTCCTCATGAATTCATCGAAACGGTCCAGGCGCTTTAATAACTTCACATCAATGGGAGCAGAGGATCCTCCCACCTCTGGTTTGGTTTGAATAAAATGGTCCGGCAGATAAGGCTCAGTGGTGGGGTAATAAAAAGCTTGTGTCTCAGGTGGTATATTTGCAGTGACTTGAGGTTGTGGGCCTTGCATATGAGTAGGGAAAAATGAAGGATTAGGAGGGTAAGTGTATGGCAGATGAACGGTGGGGTAGGTGAAAGTCCCTTCGGGTGGACCTTGCGTGGGAACAGTAGTTTGAACTGTAGGAATAACAAAGGGTTCAGATTGCAGTTGTATTACGTGCGGAAGCTCCGGCTGTACCCCGCTACTGACAAGCTCATCTATTAATTTCTTTTGGGCGGCCATTTCAGAGGCCATTTCCCCAAACTTAGCAAGTAACTCGGCCAACTGGACTCCAGGACTCGTGACTTCCGGCTGTGTAGTCGCTGTAGTCTTGTCGGATGATTCTGGTTGAATATTCATGTTTACACGATTCCTTTGAGCTTTACTTCGGGATCGCGTAATAATGGGGCTTTTCCGAAAAGCTATTTTGAAATTTTTTACCTGAGAAGGCAAAAGACTGCTTTAGATAAACCAATCATTATTCAATTCCTGCAATTTATTCAAAAAAGAAAAAGAAAAAGAAAAAAGAAAAAGAAAAAGACATGAGTTAGTAGCTATTCGAACAATTCGGATGCATGTCCTATGGGGGGACCCTTTTTGTGCCAAGGGTAGGCCTAGCATGATGCAACACTTTCGGAATGAGACCCATTAATCAAACCTGTTATTTGACAAACACTTTGTAAAAGGGATTCATTTCATTGCAGAAACCGAATACATCTGTTTACATCATATTGCGAAGGCGATTTCGTACAAGATCACCAAAGTTCCTAAGCCTATCTAGTACAGAGTCTTTACTTTCTCTAGCATATGGCATCTGGACACGGTCGGCTTGATCATATAATTCCCCACATTTCCGCTTCATCTCTTGGCGCCTTTCTCGCTCCTTCTCATATAACCTCTTGTTTTCTTCTGCCTTTTCTTTGTGTGATTCGATGGATTTCTTCAACTGTACCACCTCCATGTCCTTGGCTTTAATGATGGCTCTCAGCTTCTCAATTTCCTCATACGGCTCATGTTGCAACCCTTGCGTGGTGGAATCTTTCAACCAATCCTCGTATGGTGCGGTCATTACCCCCTTCTGTTTGAGCTCCGGAAGATAATGAATGCTTCTATCGTCGGATATTGTTCTCCAAGATTCAGTGATTTGGCTCTTCATAGGGATCTCTTTTGGGCATACCCCCTGATCAAAGAAAATGGTGACTTCACTAAACTCGGAAATCGGTGGCGGCCCCTGAATGCGACCTAGTTGTCTGAGAAATCTTTTCGGGGTATACGAGATGATTCCTTGAGTACCCAGCAAAAGAACACGTTCAGATTCCTTAGTGCGAAGTATCGGATCAAAGCAGTCTGTCCAATCTAATACCCACCTAATGTTGAAATCTTGCAATGTTTCCAAGTAGTCCACACATTCGGATGCGTTCTTTGGTAGATCTCCCTCGTTGACTCTTTTGGGATGTGTGACTACCCAATTATATCCAACCACCGGCAAACTATCGGCAACTGATGCTTGTCTCTTAAAATGTTCCGTAGCCCATATGTATAAAACCAAGTTCGCCCCATGGAAAAACTTTCCTCCCTTTCGACAACCAGTACAAGCTAAGAAAATATCTGCGAGAATGGTCGGGACTATAGAACATTGCTTACCCTGAATTCCTAAGAAAAGGTCATTCACAATTTTTGCTGATTTGAAGGCTATCTTTTGATCTTTTCGCGGAAAGAGATAGGTCCCAGCCATAACTACCCCATATACTAGTAGCCTTTTGCGCTCCCATACGGCTTTGGAAGTGAACACAAAATCCGTCATATGCCTGTCGAATCCATCGCGTGGCGCAAATCGTTCAAACAGGATACTCACGGCGACGCCCTGATCTGACCCTCGTAGCACGGACTCTTTCAATCCTATAATTTGACAAAATTCGGCCTTGTCGGAAGCAAATGGAAATACCAAGGCAGTTCCTCGTGTGGGTAAACCAAGGAGGCCAGCTACTTCTTCGAGTGTTATAGTCATTTGCCTATTGCCTATTCTAAAAGCAGTACACTCAGGGTCCCAAAGATGAACTAAAGCCTCTACCAAATAATTGTTGGATTTGATCTGCGTAAAGTCTCCAATTGGTCCTAAAAATTGGGCTACTTGATTCAGTTCACTAGGTAACATGAAGGTAGGCCATTGTTGAACCTCAGTTGATGGTATTAACAACTGGTAGATGCGGCGAGGGCAAGCCATCTGATAATGAAGAAGGTAGTTTGTCAATTACCTTACCTACGAGTCTCATTCCTCCAGTTATGCGATAATTTAAACGTGCAGTCCCTTGAAGGGTTAAATACCCATGGGACACAAAAGGGTTGGTTTAATTCCTAAAACGGGATTCCCTACGTGGCGTTCCCTTTCTAGGGTTTATGCATGATGCTAAAACAATAAAATGTGTAATTTGAAATGAAACGTGACCTAAGGAACCCTTTATTTGCCCGGGTAGGCCTAGAATGGTTTGCAATCATTAATCTACGAATGCAATATACCAAAATCTTTAAACGTGCAATAACCTATCTACAAGGGTAGGTTCTAAAAGAAAGTCATGCCAGACCTCTTATTTCCTAATGTTTGTGAATGCGAAAGACAAGAGACAAGGAAACGTGAGCTCAACACATAATCACATAACACATTGGACAATTAAACAACAAAGACATATAAAGAAAGAGGGGTGGGACCCCTCCCCTCGTGAAATAGTGTTTCCTAATTTAGGGTACGGTTGACTCTACCCTAGGCAATTCTAGCATGGATGCATGAGGTTTGGCTTACTAATGCATCTAGACTCGATAGGTCATAGGCCCCCGAGCCTTCAGACTTAGAAACCAAAGGTCATCAATCCCAAGGTTCTTCGTCGGTGGCTCGAGCGATTCCCCAAACACCGCTACGCACACATCGTGTCACGGCTACGTGTTTGAGTGAATCTATCAAAACCTCAATCTTCGACCAAAAGCTAATGGCTATCAACCAATAGCTTTAAGCGGAAGATTGAGTGACCCATTGGAACATACTACACACACATCGTGTCGTGATCACATGTCCAAGTGAGTCACCTAATCCTAATAGGGTGGAGTGGCGTGACAAGCCACTAAAGAAAAATAAAAGGGATAAAAAGAAGTAAAGCGTATGCTCGTATGCAAGTGCTCGTTTGGAGGGGAAGGGTCAAGAACCAACGCGAGGCTCTAGGGTGACCCATACCTCCCAAAATGCAATGCAAGCGCGAGATAACAAGTAAACATTCATTCAAACATACATTCGTGAGTCGAGGGATTGGTTTGATTACGTACATAAGACAAAAGGTCCTAAAAATGAAAAATGCAATCCTAATATCCAAATGCAATGCATAATAAGGGTAGAAAAAATGGAAAAGAATGGCTAAATCAAAAGCTTGGACCCACTTAGGTAGTCCCCAGTGGAGTCGCCAACTGTCGCGCCCCACTTTTTGATTCGAATGTGATGTGATGTGTGTGTGAAGTGTGGTGTGAACGTGTGCAAAATGAAAAGTAAAAAGGCCATGGGACTTTGGAAAGCGACGATTTGGCCAAATGAAATTTTAAAAAGGGTTTTTTAAATATGAAAACGGAGTCGCCACTTGGTATAGATTTGGGGTGTACCAAGTCACCCAAAAAGTGTTTTTTTAAAGACAAAGTAGTAAAACCCTTTTTAAAACGACTCCTAGTCCACGTAAGCCAAAGAAAAAGGTTCGGGGGTCACGTTTGACAAAGGGGAAGGCAAGGATAGAATCCAAGGCACCCCTTTGACCTAGCCAAGGCTAGTTGCGCGATTTAACCCTTATTTTCCTATATTTTTTACCCAAAATATGTATTGCAAGTTTGGATTTGACTAATGAATGAGAAATGCAATCCTAAATCTAAGAAATGTTTCTTATGAGGCTTTTGGTCCCATTCACACGAGTCGTGACGGCCAATAAAGAAAGCCTCATAGAAAATCGGGAATGATGCAAATGATGACTCAAAATAAAAGTGTAAGTGTGCGTGGTGTAGGAAAAGTGCAAGTGTGCATTTTGAAAGTGTTTGTGTGCAAATGAATGAAAATATAAATGCTCGTGTGTAAGTGGATAAAAATAGTAAATATATAAGTAAAATGGGTGCAATGTGTGAAATGACAAAGTAAAGAAAGTGAAGAAGTGTGTGAGTATGGCATGTGCATTTAAGATATATAATTAGTGAGGAAAATAGTGAGGAAATGAAAATGCATGAAACTTAGAGGGATGCATCAAGTCGGGTACGGGGATGACCTCTAGTTTTATGATTTTAATTTTCCCTCGGATTAGAAGGTAAAACTAGCGTGCTAAGGCTATCGAGTAGCCACACTCGCTCGTTTCCCTTATCAAGAGGGGATTTTCACGCAAATGAACCCTAACTAGCATGAGATGCAAGTCCTAAAGTGAATGGGAAGGGGTTTGAGGAACATACCGAATGACAAACTAAGGAAAAATGCGTGATATGTGGTGATCATGCACTTAATGAAAAAAGGAAAAAAAGAACCTATTGGGTCTAGCATTGGACTAGCCCTTTCTATGACATCCTACTAGCGTTGGACTAGTGGAAACGATAAAAGAAGCCACAACTAGCGTTGGACTAGTGTGGTGACGTACATTCATCCATCCCATTCGTCTATACTACAAAAAGCGAGTAGACATGCGAATCACTTATAAACACGTAGCACATAACACTTAGCATGCTTGACTAGATGCAGAATCCTAATAAAGCATTTAACATGTAACACATAGGCAGGCAATCATTACATTTGCTAACTAAAACAAAAGGGAAAGGGAAAATGGACCAAATTACTTGCTACGCCCTATCTATTACAAGCCAAGAGGTGTACACATACCCCATTAAAAATCAAAGGTAAATGGAATAATTGAAAGGAAATAAGGAGAGGCTAGGAAAGCAAATAGCCATGCAAATTTCAATTAGCACATTAGTCACATAAGAGAAACAAGAAAGATAAAAGGAATTATACCGCTCCCTTTTGTAGTGTTAAATGGACGAAACTTAAACTGGGCTCAGTCACCAACTAACGGGATAATATGTGCCAAATGAAAAAGGTAATGTCGATAGCAGATGATTTGCTGCAAGACTCGTGCTTTTCCGATGAAGATCGAAGATGATAACAGCAGAGTTGGGTTCCTCCTCTTGCAGAGCTTGACGAAGAGGCCAGGCCAGTCGGATCTCACAATCACACTAGCATCCTTCACCAACGCTGCGGCCTTCTCTTTTCTTTACTCAACCAGTCGCCCACCAGATTCTACTCCACACTCTCAGCCCGTCACCACCACCCCAAGCTTCCTCTTTTCCTCCGGTTTCCTTACTTTGTGGCTGCCAACTCTCTTGCTTTTCTCAGCCGTCAACCTCTCCTGCTTTCTCAAGCCTTTTGCCGTCTGTTTTCTATCCTCTCTTCCGAACTCTCTTTCGGCTTCTTTCTAGTTTTCTTATGCCGCCGTCCCTTCGATTCTACTCCCAGCCATCAACTAATTTTCTGGTCCTTGCTCCTTCACAAAACCCTCGATGTTTTCCTCCCCTCTCTAATCTCTCAGCCCTCAGTTTTTCTTAGCCGTTCCACTCTCTCCCTCTTGCTCTCCCTTTTCGGCTGCCCTGTTTCTTAGCCTTTTATATGGTGCCCTTCAACCCTAAAAAACACAACAGCCTTCGTCCAAATTTGCAGCCAAGGGCCTGCACCAGCTCCTTCTGTGCAAGCTGCGTTTGACGCAGCTTGCCGCGACTAACTTCTTTTTTTTTTTTTTTTTTTTTTTTTTTTAAAAAACTAATTAAGACAGCAAATTGATAATAATAAACTAAACAAATAACAAAACAATTTAATTAATATTGAATGGAAAACAAATGAACTAAAAATCACAAATTACCACTTCCATTTCTCATCAATTTTCCTTTTCCACTTTCGGCATTTTTCACTTTTTTTTTAATTTTAAACGTTTCTTTTTTTATTTTTCAAAGATAAGCCAATATGCATTAAACCATCTTTCTTTTCCTTTCCTTTCTCTTTTTTTTCTTTCTTCTTCTTTTTTTCCTAAAAAATTCTACACTACAACTTACAAAAACAAAAACAAAAAATAAAAACTACAGAAGTAACTAAAAACTCAAAAGTGAATAAAACTAAAATAAAATAAAATAAAATAAAATAGCACAAACAATAATGAACTAAATGCAAGCGGTCTAAAATAAAAATCATGAAGTAGAAGCCACATACAAATTATTCAAAATTTGGTGTCTACAACCCCGACACTAGATCTTGTCCACTGAGCTTTTTATATGACCGGTTTGGGGAAAAGGAGTCTTTTGAGCGCCATCAGATCGGTTTCTTTATAACAAGGGGGCAATGGGAAGAGAAGCGTGTTCAAGCTTTTGGTTTGGTTTTGATCAACTTATTGCTATTCCGTCAAAGGCATGGAAAGGTGACATTTGCAACAATCAACATGATTCAAAGTCTTTTTTAAGGAATTCGTGGAACGACACCAACTTTGATACCCATTGTCATAGCGGACATCTTCTCAGCCCTTACCAATTGCCAAAGGAAAGAGGGTTTCTTCTATGCTTCAAATTTAATACTTCAAAATGTGGATCTTGGAACATTTGGCGAAGAGATCACTTAATCCTTTGGGTTCTTGTCTCTTAGTTAAGAATTGGATTGATTCACATCGAGAGAGAGTCAGCCGCTACTACCGCGTGATGTCGTCAAGCCAGTTTATTGAGGAGTTCAACAATTTGACACCAGAAAAAGTGCAGTAGGTTCTAGATTGGACCAGGGTAAGAGACCCAGCTTTTAGGACCACTCAACATGACTTCATCCCTCTAGCTGGAGTTAATGGTCTAGTCGCCTATATTCCACAAAGGGTTATGAGACAGTTTGGAAAGCATTCCTATGGTACAAGGGGTTGAAAATCTCAGATTGGGTACGGTGACCGAGAGTCGAAGTATGGTATTAGAGGCTTGGGGAAATTTGCAAGGTCTTAAGAATTTGCAGTTGGAATTGGTAAACAAGATGGCACCTGCAATTATGCCTGGGTACAATGAATGGATCAAACAAAAGGTGGAACAGGATAGGGCAAGGCAACAATCAGCATCAGCCAGTCCCGAAGAACAAATGGAGAAGCTAAGGAAAGAATTAGAGGAATCTCAAACCCAGCTTATAATGGCCAATAGAGTTTTAGAAGATACCCAAGTGCAGTTGAGGAGGGAGAAGAAGAAGAATGAGAAACTAGAGGAAGCCATAGACGCCCTTGATAGGATTAGGGAAGGAGCTCGTAAGCTCAGTTTAGGGAGCTCTAGAGAGTCACAAAGTACAAGTCTCTTGAGACATAGGGATTTTGTAAACATGGTTACTAAGACCATTGACGAGATTGTAAAGAAAGATTGAACTCTTCCACATTTTATGAGAAGCTTTCCATTTCAAAGTTCTAAATTCACTTACAGGTTTGGAAATGGGATTTTACCCCGAAGACTTGCATCATGCTAGGCCTACCCTTGGCACAAAAAGGGTTCCCAAAAGAAGTTGATCGACGAGCTCATTAGTAGCGGATTGCAGCCCGAGCCTACGCTCGTCAAACAACTGGAATCCGAACCATTTGTCATTCCTCCAATTCAAACTTCTTTTGAGGGAGTTTTCAACCCGCAGTATACTTATACTCAAAATCCTCCATTCTATCCTTCCTATGGGCAAGGATTTTAGCCTCAAGGTGGTCCAAACATGCCTTTGGATCCACAAGCTTTTTATCAGACTACCGCAGAGCCTGTTGTGCCAGAGCACACTGTTCAAACCAAGCCAGAAGTGGGAGAGTCGTCTGCCCCGGTGGATATGAAGCTACTTAAGAGGTTGGATCGTTTCGATGAGTTCATCAGGAAAAGCCAAGGCTTAAGCAAACAAGGGTTGTTAGATTACGATGATCTGTGCCTGTTTCCAAATGTACAGCTGCCCGTAGGGTTCAAGACCCCGAAGTTCAATAAATATGATGGTACAGGCAACCCTAAAACACACTTGCGTTTGTTTGCCAACAAGTTGGGCAGACCAGTGGATGACGAAAACTTGCCATTAAGGTTATTTCCAGAGAGTCTAGAGGGAGACGCCCTCAATTGGTATTCAAACTTAAAGCCAGAGGAGGTGAAGACTTCGCTCGATTTGTCCAACGCCTTCATTAGACAATATGAATATAATTGCGAGCTAGCACCGACCCGATGTAGACACCAAATTTTCAGTGTAATTTCATTTATTTTTTTAGTTTTTATTTGTCGTGCTAGATTTATTCACTTTTTAGTTTTTATTTTATTTTATTATTTTTATTTTTAAGTTCTAGCATAAAAATTTCTCGAAAAAAAAGAAGAAAGAAAAGCATTCAAAAATATGATTTAGTTGTTTGTGATTTAATTTCAATGTTTTCTTGAAAAAAAAAGAAAAAAGAGAGAAAGAGGAAAAATGATGATGGAAAATAAAAAAAAAGGAAAATGGAATTTGCACTTTGGTGTTTTTAGTTTATTTATTTTTATCCAATGTTAATTAAGTTATTTTTTTATTTATTTTTATTATCAATTTTGTTTTAATTAATCTCAAAAAGAAAAAAAAATATGCGACTTGCAAGCTGCGTATTGTCGCAGCTTGCAAGGAAAGACTGGGCAGCTCCTTTAGCTGCAATTTTGGGAAAGATGGCTGGGAGTTTAGGGTTGAGGTCCTATATAAATAGAAAAGAAGAAGTGCAGCTTTGGAGGGGGGAGGAACGGCAAAAGAAAAATCAGATAGGAAGTTGACGGCTGAGAAGAAAAATCTGGAACGGCTAGAGGGAAGAAAATATACGGCGGAGGGATAGAAAGGAGCCAAAAAAGTGACGGATGAAAATCTGAGAAAAGGCAGAGAGCGAGAGAGAGCGGAGTTTCTAGGCGAGATTGAAAAAGAAAACTGCAAAGAGGAACAAAGAGAGAGGGGTTGCCGGATCTCTGTGATGTCATTTGCGGTCTCCTGAAAAGAAAAGGGTTGCAGCAGGTTTCGTTAGCCTACTGAGGAGCTCGATCATCTCTCAAGGTGACCTTTTGCTTTCATCCTCTGCCGCCTACATATCATCCTCATCTGTCAACCAGTATTCCGCTACTTGATTTTCTTTTTTTCCTTTCCCATTTCTTTGTTCTCATGGTCTAGTTTTTATTTTTGGTTCTTTCATTCTCATGCCCTGACTATTTTGGACGTTGGCTTCATATTATTGCACCTGGGTCTTGTAGATTATAAGGCTTTAAGTGTAGGAATGATCTCCTGTTTTTCTATAGCAACAAGCGCATTTCTTTTGAAAAAAATTTCATAAACGAAGCTGGTTTTGCTAATTTCTCTTTCAAAACCAGATTTTACCTTGATTTGCATGCTAGTATTCAATCCTGATGAAGTGTTTGGAGGTCTTTCTATAGGTTTTTCCTGATAAATCCATGAGATTTGCTTGACTTTTAGTTGGTTTGCATCTGTGTTTGAAGGTCTGCCGCAACAGGTCTTGATTTTGGTTTTGTTACAGCGGTTAAAAAAAAGGACAACCTTTTTGGTCTGCTGAAATTTTTCTGGAGTAGATTAAATTGTCTCTTGGGTGTTTGTTTGTTGTTTGATAGTATCCCATGTATGTGTTAGCTACCATTTCAAATAGCAAAGTGCGGAATACTTTTGGACTGCAACAAGTAGCTAAAAAGCTGTTGCAGCCGTGACTTTCCCCTTGCTTGGTTAAGTTTTGTTCTGTTGGGGTTTGGATACTATGACAGCAGACCGTAACCTGTCATTTGCTGCTTGCCTGTGGCTGCATTTTTGTAACGACCCCACCTCCCCCTAAGGCGTACCAGAGGGTTTAGCGGGCCGCCTGCCCAGCTCTCGCCGGGACTCACTCACTTACTACATTCCTCAAGTAAATTACAAGGTACAACTCAAATAATACATCCAATTCTCCAAAATTACATATCATAAGCGAAGCGGAAACTAGTTCTAAGCGGAAAATTTAGATTTACATCCGATTCAATTCCAAATATTTATACAAGCCCAAAAGTACATAAACCAAAACCAAAACTAAACTATACAAGATGTATGTCATCCAGCCACACAAAGATCCAAATACAAGTTCTTCCTTTACCTCGATCCCTGTGGGGAGAAGAAGATAATAGGGGGTGAGCTAGAAGCTCAGCGAGTGACCAGTAAAATCAACAGCCAAGTATATTTCACAATAAAGCATTAATATGATGTCATGATGCAGTAATCAAATGTTCATTTATTGCTCATGTGAGCCAGTGAAGTTCTTGTACTTAAATATCCAATGCTCGTTTAGATCAAGTAACCATGAAACAGAAGTAAGGAGCCATCGTGCTCCAAAGAATGTGTAAACAATAGTGGAGACATTGGTTCTAAGCACAAGACTTTTCAGGAACTCATTGGAGCCAAATTATGTCATGGCACACACCCGAACCCCAAATGATATGCAATGGAGTAATAAATGCAAGAATTAGTTCAAAAGTAACTTTGGGACAGTCGAGGGATCGCTCACTCAAAATATAGTGCTTCAAGTATTCACGTTCAATTATACTCCAGGCTTGGAGTCCAGATCTGCGATAAAAATCCAATTTGAGAACTTTGAAACACGAGTAAGATTCGAAACTTAAACGTTCCGTTCATTAAGAATCAACCAATTGAAATTCATTTGAAAGGCATTCGTGAAACACTTGCTCGCTTCTCAAATCATAAGGTTTTTGTAGCATATATACTTGGAAAACAACACTTGAGTTGAAAGTACAAGGAAATACAAGTTTACATTGGCCATTATATCTTTTCCTCAAGGGTACAAGTTCGTTTAGGTTTTTAACGTATAACCCTCAATAACAAAGTAGCAAAGGTGCTTGCTAGTTCAAGTGATAATCACTTAACCTTTACACAAGTTACAAGTTTCGTTTCCTGGCCCTCGAGTATAAATTCGGGCAGCATGCCCTTTGTGTTGACCTAATTTTCCAGCCATTTAGGCTTCATTATTTTTCTCAACCACAACCCAACATCACATATATCAACAATTCATGTCAAGAGCCGTTCCATAGGCTCACAATATCATAATAACAAGAATCACAACAATAACAAGTGCAGAAATTCAATTTGGCACAAGACAGATTTGACGTATGAATACGGAAATAACATATCTAAGGCTACGCTTATCGGATTGAGATGCAACCTATGCCGTTTCGAAGTTAAGACACATAGCTACAATGTTCATGAAGGTCACTTAGTCCAGTTTCTAATGTAGCTTGGTCAAATTCTCAAATTACTAAACCAGAAACCAATTCGTCGGCTGTTTAATCGCATTACACTGTAATGGACATAACTCAGTGTACAAAAGTCCAATTCAGGTGTTCTTAGAGGCATTTGAAAGCTAAGACAAAATGATACAACTTTCATGTTTTGGAAAAAAGCTAAATCAGTACGACTCCTAGTCACAAAACGTGATAAACTGGACTTAACTGATGAAACGGACTGCTGGGAAATATTTAAAACAGTAAGGGTATTTTGGACTTTTCAAGACCTACATTGATCTGATTGAGCTGAAATTTTGTATGCACCTATAAAATACCATTCTCTACAACTTTAATTCTTTGACCTAAGGCCAATTCGGCCTCTAACATACAGTTACAAATTCGGACAGAATGTTGGGAAAAATTTCCAGATTCTGGAATTTCTAGTTTTTAGTGGAACTTTCCTTAATTTCTTGGTCTAATCACTACCAAAGCCTCTCTTATAACCTTAATTTCAACATATAAGCACCATACAACAAATTGGGTAGAATTTCCCCAAACCCTAGTTCATCAAATAAAAAGGGGAAAACTTCTAAAACATGATAATATCCATGATTCCACTACAAAATCAAGTTGCTAAACTTAATTTAACAAAATTGAAAGTAAAACTTAGAGAGATAAGCTTTCTTACCTTGACTACAGTTCACTAAGAGTAGCCCAAGCTTTCTCCTTCCAAAGTCTCACCACAAATCACTAACTAATCACTCAAGAACAAGTTTAATCGGTTTCTTTTGTTTGATTCCTCACTTAGTTGTTGGATTCAAGATGAAATGAATAAGTTTTCTCTCTTGTTCTTCCCTCTCTCTCTCTCTCGGCTCTTCAGCAGAAATATGAAGAGAAAAGGTGCAATTTTGGTGTTAAATAGATAGTCTTTTGTCTTGGTCAAGAAGCCTTGAGGTGGCGACAAGTGTCGCCACCACCACCTTTCTTTTTTTTCTCTTTCTTTCTTGTTATTTTCTAGCCTCCAATTCGGTCAAGCTTGCTGCCAAGAGAGAAGATATTTTGCTCAAGTTCAATAAATTTGTTTGGTAAGGAAAAATGGTGGTCAAGCGGTGCGTTCAATCGGTAGTGCGCGGGACCCGCCGGTTCGCGCCGTTTTTCTTAAAAATTCACGTACTAGGGTTTTTACTTCCCATTCACTAATCTTATATCATTGCTACTACTCACATATTATTTCTCACTTAAAATTCACTTTTAATCATCAAATTGATCCTTGGCCAGTACCGAAAATTCCTCCGGCGGAAAATCGCAAAAACCCTAATTTGTTCCAATCTTGAAACCGAAGTCTGAAACCCTACCTTCTAGGTTCATTGGCACTTATTGTGGGGTGATTGAGTAGTAGGGCCACTATAAAGTGGTATTTGTCAAAGAAAAGGGAATTTTAAGAAAAATATAAGGAGTTTGCACGGCTTCTGGCCGGATTCCCCCACAAAACTCTATTCACCAGAAATTTTTCCCTTTCTTCTGCCTCGGGGCGTTACAATTTTGACACATTACCTGAAGTTTTGTGTTCTTAGACAGTGACCTTAGGTGTAGTTTCATCCTTAGATACGGATGGCCTTTCCTTCCTTTTGGTTACTGTTTTGTTTTTTTTTTCTTTCTTTCTTTCTTTTTCCGTTTTGGAGTATTTGATTCGCTTGCCATTCGACTGTGATGCCATTGTATGTTTGGGAACTTAGCAATAGAGGCCAGCAGTTTGCTTGGTTTGGTAGTTGCCGAAAGAAAAACCTTGTTGCAGTTTTCTTTCTTTCTTTTGTTGTCGGTCAACCAGATTTGCCACCTTAATCCTGCAAACAAAAGTTCACATTTCGGTGTAGTCAATAATTTCTGGTTTGATAAACTTGTTTGTATAATGAAACGGATGGAGTCGCTGCTGGAAATTGCAGCAAACTTGGAAACCAAAGGCAGCAGCCTTCATTTTTTTTTTTTTAGTTGCAGAAGCTTAAGCCTTCTACGTATGCATGCATGAAGGCCAAAGGAAAATTTCCACTCTAACCCCTCAAGTCTCTCCTTGCTTCACTATGACCCAACCAATTGAATAATTTCCTCAATTTGGTCCTTGGCAGCTTTAATTTACAACTTTTCATTGTTTGTTTGCGTCAATTGACTACTATGCTTTGTTTCAATTGCTTAAGTCATGACTTTAGGAGCTTTACGATCAAGTGAGCTTTGTATTTGCACATTTCTTTTAGTTTTCTCAATTAAAGTGGTACCTTGATCTTTTTATTGTTTTGAAGCCATTTTTCTTTTATTTGGACACCATTCCAAGGGAGGTATAATTTTTTTTATCTTTTTTATCTCTCCCCTATGTGATCCAACGTGCTAAGTGAGAATTGCATGTCTACTTGCTTCCCTTGCCTTTCCTTAATTCCTTTCATTTATTTCATTTTTACTTTTATTTTTTATTTAAGTTATTCTTTATGGGGTATGTGTACACCTCTTGGCTTGTAATAGATAGGGCTTGGAAAGCACTTGATGAAGACCTATTGAAGACGTGTGCCTAACTAGCAAATGTAATAGGTTCATTAGCTTGATTGCTTGCTTTTGTTGCAATGTGTTAATTTGCTTTATTAGGCTCTTGCATATAGTCGAGCATGCTAAGTGTTATGTGCTACGTGTTTATAGGTGATTTGCATGTCTACTTGCTTTCTATAATCGTAGATGAATGTGATGGATGAATGTACGTCACCACACTAGTCCAATGCTAGTTGTGGCTCATGGTCCCGTTTTCCACTAGTCCAATGCTAGTAGGAATTCATAGAAAGGGCTAGTCCAACGCTAGACTCAATAGGCTGTCCCCCTTTCGTTAGTGCATACTTGCATGTTCACTACATTTCATGCATTTTTCCTAGTTTTCTATCATTTGGCATGTCCCTTCAACCCTTTTCCCCTCATTTTAGGTTTTTGCATCCTCATGCTGGGTATAGGGTACATTTGCTTGAGGGTCCCCTTTCGATAAGGGAAACGAGCGAGTTTGGCTACAAAATAGCCTTAGCACGCTAGTTCTTCCTTCTAATCCAAGGGAAAATCAAAGTCGTAAAGTTAGGAGTCCTTCCCGTGCCCGACTTGATGCATTCCCTTAGGGTCATACACTTGCATTCTTTTTATATCACATCCACACTCTTTTAGCCACATTTTCTTACTACTTAGACTTTTTCTCAATCTACACTTTCTCACCACTTTCTTCCTATCACTTATTTATTTTTCTATCTCACAAATGGCACCCAATTGCACTTATATGTATCTACTATCCTATTTTCATTCATTTGCACACACAAACACCTTTATTTTCTCACACTTGCACACTTACACTTAAGTCCTCACTTGCATTAATCACGACTTCCATGAGAGCTTTCCTTATTGGCCACCACAATTCATGTGGTTGGGACCTAAAAGCCTCATGAGAAACATTTTAGGTTTAGAATTGCATTTTTCTTTCCTTTTCACATCCATTAGTCATATCCAACATGCGATACATACCTTGGGTAGAATAATTAGAAAAAGTGGGGTTAAGTCACGCAACTAGCTTTGGCTAGGGTAAGGGAGTGCCTTAGGCTCCGCCTTTGCCTTCTCCCTTACCAAATGTGACCCCCGATCCCTTTCTTTGGTTGCGTAGACCTAAAAGTTCTTTAAAAGGGTTTGCTTACTTTTTCTTTCAAAAAACAAAACAAAAATCATTTTTGGGTGACTTGGTACACCCTAACTCTATACCAAGTGGCGACTCCATTTATTCATCCAAAACCCTTTTTGAACTTTATTTGGCCAAACCGTCGCATTTCACAATCCCACGGCCTTTATTTTCACTTTCACACGTTCACATACACATCTCACACACCACACACACCAATTTCAAAAAGTGGGGCGCGACACCCGAACTACTTTGGAAAGCACGAAGAGGCGACCATCTGAAGATCATAAGACATACGCAAAAAGATGGAGAAAGATAGCTGCCAAGGTTGAGCCTCCGATGACCGAAGATGAAATTGTTAGCACTTTCATAAAGGCGCATGATCCTCCACACTTTGAAGAAATCTTTCGTATGACCGGATGTTCGTTTGCTGCAATTGTGAATAAACTCGAAGAGTATGATGATTTTGTGAGATCCGGAAAAATTGTTAACGTCTCTGCTTTAAAATCACAAGTAGAAGCTTTGCAAGGGCAAGGGAGCAGTGGAAAGAAGCCGCAGTTTAAAAAGAAAGAGGGGGATGCAACTTTTATCTGGAACCAGAACCCTTCACCCAGCCCCCGATACCAACACAATCCAACTTACCAACCACTTTACCCTTATTATTCAAACCCGTACCATGTATATACTACCAATATCAACCACTCTCGACCTCGCCCAAGCTATCCTAACCCACTTTTAGCTCCTTTTCAAATTTCTCAACCAAATCCACCCCAAAACCGACCTCGCCCTCCATATAACCCAAGATTTCCTCCCCCAAATAGACCTGTTTACAGTTATCCTCAACCTCCTGAACCTTACAACCGAGCCCCTAGCCGTACATTTACCAATTTAGGCAGGCCTCTAGACCAATTGTATGACCAATTGAAGGCCGCTGGGAAAATGGGTATGGTACCCCCTTCTACCTATCCATATGGCATGCCTACTTGGTATAACCCACAAGCTATCTGTGCTTATCATTCAGGGGCACCCGGACATTCAACTTTGGATTGCAAGGCTCTTAAGCATAAAGTTCAAGATATGATTGATGTTGGAGAGATTGTAATCAGGAAAAGTGAGGCACAAGGGCCGAATATAAATAGGAACCCCTTGCCGGAACATACTAATACCATTGGGGTCATTCTGGACGACGTAGAGTATGAGGAGCAAGTCCAAAAATTGGCAAGGGAAGCTGAGATGTTTGAGGTCACAGACCAACCATTTGTAATAGAGGTGCCATTTAAGGAAGATAAAAGGCCTTTTATTTTGGATTTCACTCCAGCTGAGAGCGAGGCTTTGGAGCCAGTGGTCATCGAATTCCCAGAGCAGGAGCCTGTTCTAAGTTTGCAGCGAGTGCCATGGAACTACGATGAACCTGTCATACAAATTGGAAAAAAGTCAGTTGCCAAAGAAGAGGTGTCAGTGGTCACTAGATCAGGGAGAATTGCAAGTCCGTTTGGAGCTACCATTCCGATTCAAACAAATAACCCCGAGCTGCCCGCTAAACCAACAATTACTGAGAAGGAAGCCTTGGATTTTCTTAAAAGGCTGTAAAGAAACGAATATAACGTAGTCGAGAAGTTAAGCAAGTCGCCCGCCCAAATATCCATGTTGGATCTGCTCTTTTCTTTGGATATGCATAGGGATGCGTTGCTCGAAGTGTTGACTAAAGCTCAAATCCCTAAGGACATTTCGGTTGCTAATTTCTCACATGTAGTTGGGAGTGTGTTATTTACAAAACAAATCACTTTCTCTGATGATGAATTACCAGCAGAAGGTATTGGACATAACAAGGCTCTGTACGTAGCTGTGAGGTTCAACGGGAAAATGTTGCCAAAGGTGTTGATTGACAATAGATCTGCGCTTAATATCTGTTCTTGGAGTACCTTGGAAAAGCTAGGGTTGCAAGATATCAAGCTAAGGCCTTCAGGGACCATAGTTAGAGGTTTTGATGGAGTACAAAAAGAACCTATAGGAGAAGTGGATTTAGTAGTCGAGATGGGGCACGCACAGTTTCAAATAGCCTGCCAAGTTATGCACTTTCCTAGTATTTACAATATTTTGCTTGGAAGGCCGTAGATTCATAAGTCCGGGGCTGTGCCTTCTTCATTGCATCAATTGTTGAAATTCATAGTAAATGACAAATTGATAACTATCTTTGCCGAGGAGGATTGCCTCGTAATTGCTTATTCTGGGTCCGAAGAAGATGGTAGCCGAAACGCCACAGTGACCTCTCATAGCACAGTTGATATCATCTCTGTAAGTTGGATAACAAAAGAGGAACGAGCTCTGTCAAAGGCCAGTGTCATGATGGCTAAGGAAATAATCCGCGGAGGATATGAGTTTGACAAAGGGCTGGGACGTGATCTACAAGGAATTCTGAAACCAGTGGAAATTGTGGAGAAAAAGGATTCATTCGGTTTGGGTTTCCGACCAACCGCTAAAGACATCAAAGAAATGAAGGAACGCAAGAAAGCAGAGAAAGAAGGCAGGCAAAAGGCCTTTGATATTCCACCACTGCATTATACATTTCCACGACCAACCGAGGTGATCACGTCAGAGATTAACCCAGTTGACGAAATCGAAACTAGTTTGGCCCAATTGTTCATTGGGGCAACATTTGAAGACAGTTCCCCAGATGAGGCAGAGTTTCCCGACATCCCTGAAGGATCAATTTCCAATTGGACAGCCGAGTTTCTGCCCATTCAGAAGGAGTTTCGGTAAAACTAAAGGGATTTGTCATTCATGCGAATTCATGAAAATACTTCTGCATCTGTAAATAGCTAATGAAAGCATCTTTGCCTTTGACTAAAATTTGCACATGTAAATATTGTTTCCGCTTGCTTTCTTTTTGTTTTCGCTTTCAATCAAAGATTTTTATGAAAATACACAAGTGGTTCTTGTCATGTTGTTTTGTTTATTCGTTTGTCATATTGCTTATTCATTTATTTGTTGTATGTTTGTTTGCTTATTATCCCACCTTCATTAATTCTTTCAGATGGCCAAAAATAAAACTATTTGACCCTTTGGATATCACTATTCTGGAATTCAATAATGGCAATCTCTATATCACTCACGACTTGGAGGTCTGGGAATCTAAGCTTCAAAGCGAGAGTGATAATGAGGAGGTATTCGATTCTTTTGCAAAGGACTTTGAACAATATGAGGAGAAACCAAAACCGAACCTGGAAGAAACAGAAAAGGTTAATATTGGCACTAAAGATGAAGTTAAGGAGGTGCAAATTAGTATTCATTTGAATGAGAGGCAGAAAAAGGAGATGCTTGAATTCTTGACTGTGTTCCAGGATGTATTTGCATGGTCCTATGATAATATGACTGGTATTTCAACTGATGTGGTAGTGCATAAGTTGCCCACAGACCCTACTTTTCCACCCGTAAAGGAAAAACCCCAAAAATTCAAACCAGATATGAGCCTCAAAATAAAAAAGCAAATTGAAAAACAGCTCAAAACTAACATTATCATTGTTTCCCATTACCCTATTTGGCTTTCGAATCCAGTCCCTGTTCCAAAAAAGAATGGAGAGGTGCGAGTTTGTGTTGATTATAGAGACCTCAATAAGACCAGTCCTAAAGATGATTTTCCTCTGCCAAATATTCACATTCTCCTGGACAATACCGTTGGGCATGAGATTGAATCTTTTTGTGATTGCTTCGCTGGATACCACCAGATTTTGATGGCAGAAGAGGATAGGGAGAAGACTGCTTTTATCACCCCTTGGGGCACATTTTGCTACCGAGTGATGTCCTTTGGTTTAAAGAATGCCGGAGCTACGTATCAAAGGACCATGACCACCCTGTTTCATGATATGATCCACCGGGAGATGGAGGTCTACGTGGATGGCATCATAATCAAGTCTAAAAGGCCAGAGAACCATTTGGTTGATTTGAAGAAGCTGTTCGAAAGGTTGCGAAAGTACAATTTGAAACTAAATCCTGCAAAGTGCGCCTTTGGGGCACCAGCTGGTAAATTGTTGGGATTCATTGTTAGTAAAAGAGGCATAGAGATAGATCCAGCAAAAATCAAAGCAATTCGAGATATGCCAGTGCCGAAAACTCAGAAGGACGTGAAAAGTTTCTTAGGAAAGATCAATTTTATTAGGAGATTCATTGCCCAACTAACTGCCACATGCGAGCCGTTGTTCAAATTGTTGAGAAAGAATGTGCCATTGTATTGGAGTGAAGAATGCCAACAAAGCTTTTGATAAGATCAAGGATTATTTGTTACATCCGCCAGTCTTGGTGCCACCCAAGCCGGGTCGACCATTAATCATGTACCTATCTGTGCTTGAAGAAGCAGTTGGTTGTGTCCTCGGGCAGCATGATGACTCCGGAAGGAAGGAGCAAGCCATTTACTATCTAAGCAAAAAGCTCACGCAGTATGAGGCTAATTATTCATTCATTGAGAAAAGCTGCTGTGCATTGGTTTGGGCAATTCAAAAGCTGAGACACTACCTGTTGAGCCATACCACTTATCTTATTTCCCAATCTGATCCTTTGAAGTATCTCTTGGAGAAGCCGATGCTAACTGGACGTCTAGCTAAATGGCAGATAATTCTCTCAGAGTTCGATATTGTTTTTACTTCACAAAAGGCTGTCAAGGGGCAAGCTATAGCTGATCATTTGGCAGAAAATCCAAAGGATGATGATTATCAACCGCTTCATACTTATTTCCCTGATGAGAGAGTCTTATTTGTAGGCGCCACAGACGATATAAGTGAGCAAAGCCCTAAATGGAGGCTTTTCTTCGATGGAGTTTCGAATTCTCTCGGAGCTGGAATTGGAGCTGTTTTGGTTTCACCCGAAGGGAAGCATTACCCTGCCGCTGCCAAATTGCAATTTGCTTGCACAAACAACATGGCTGAATATGAAGCCTGCATTTTTGGTCTTAAAATGGCTTTAGAAATGGAAATCAAAGAGTTGATAGCTTTCAGTGATTCAGATTTGCTCGTGCATCAAACCTTGAAGCAGTGGATAACCAAAGATTCAAAAATTCTGCCCTACCATTGTAGTTTGCTCACTCTGGCCAAGCAATTTCAAAATTTGGAGTTCAGACATCTCCCGCGAGCCTGAAACGCATTTGCTGATGCTTTGGCCACCTTAGCTTCTATGATCCAGTATCCAGATAAATTGAGGATCGAACCAATCCAGATTCAACTTCAAGACAAGCCTGCCCACTGTTGGGTTGTAGACAAGTCCTCTGACAATATTCCTTGGTATAATGATATTAAGGAGTTTCTCAAAACTGGATCTTACCCTCTGCATGCTAGTACAAAGGACAAGAGTTTTCTGCGTAGAATGGCTTCAAAATTTTTCTTAAGTGGAGAAGTTTTGTACAAAAGAACCTCAGATTTGAACCTTTTAAAGTGCATTGATGAAGACGAAGCTCAATACATGATGAAAGAAGTGCATAGTGCCGTTTGTGGAGCTCACATGAATGGCCATTTGCTAGCAAAGAAAATCATGAGAATTGGATACTTCTGGCTTACTATGGAGCGTGATTGTATAGATTTTGTCCGGAGATGTATAAAATGTCAAATGCACGGTGACGTTATACGCGCTCCACCCACTGAATTGCATAGCATGACCGCCCCATGGCCCTGTTCAATGTGGGGTATGGACGTGATTGGTACAATTGATCCTCCCGCTTCAAATGGACATCGATTTATATTGGTGGCAATTGAGTACTTTACTAAATGGGTTGAAGCGGAGTCATTCAAACATTTAACGAAGAAGGTAGTTGCCAATTTCTTGAGAGATCACATTATCTGTCGCTTTGGAGTACCCGAAACGCTTATTACAGACAATGCCAAGAATCTAAACAATGACATGGTAGATGGACTATGCGAGCAGTTCAAGATCAGACACCGCAACTCTGCCATTTATAGGCCTCAGATGAATGGAGCTATAGAAGCCGCAAACAAGAATTTGAAGAAGATTATCCGCAAAATGACTGAAAGGCATCGCGATTGGCATGAAAAGTTGTCTTATGCATTAATGGCATACAGGACTTCTATCCGGACATCGACTGGGGCAACACCATATTCACTCATGTATGGAATAGAAGCTGTATTAGCAGTTGAAGTTGAAATTCCTTCGCTACGAATCCTCATGGAAGCTAAATTGGAGGAGGCTGATTGGATGAAGCAGCGCCATGAGCAATTGATTTTGATCGATGAAAAGCGGCTCAATGCTATCTGTCATGGTCAGTGCTATCAGAAACGTGTGGCCCGGGCTTACAACAAAAAAGTCCATCAGCGTGCATTCGAAAAAAGTGACAAAGTACTAAAGCGGATTTTGCCAATGCAAGATGAAGCTAAAGGCAAATTTGCTCCAAATTGGCACGGACCGTTCATTGTCCAAAAGGTATTACCTGGCGGAGCACTTATTTTGGCAGAAATGGATGGACGAACATTCCCTCAACCCATCAACTCGGACATGTGCAAGAAGTTTTTCATTTGATCATGCAAATTTTCTTTAGAAATTCATGCAAACGGCGAAATGCAAGTCAGGTCATCTTCTTTTACACTTAAAACATTTTATCCCTACTTGTCCCCTTTGAGCCATCAGAATTGACAAATTTTCGCTTGATAACCCCTGAGAATTGTAAACCCCACACTGGGGCAAATTTATGTTGAAAGAGAGATGATCAAAAAGAAAGAGAACCCCACACTGGGGCAAATTTAGTTTTTAAAGAAAAATGAAGAAAATGCAAAGAGAGAAAATTCAATCAATCTGGGGCAAATTTTCCTCAGTTTCGTTCAAAATTGGATATGATTTCAAAATAGTGCAATCTCAAGTTATTTCATACCTCGCATCAAAATTTGCTTTCAAACCTCAACTTTTCTTGAAAAACACCCCACCTGACCTCATTACAAAGCCCAAAGTCCTGGCTTTCGTCACTTGTTGTATTTCTATTAGGAAATTTGTTAATCAACTGGCAAGTGATGCCCATAATGCCTTCGCCTAATCTCACAAGGGAAGTGCATTTTACTGATGTCAGAAATCTTTAACTCATATTTCTGAGTCGATCATGGTCGAGATATTTCATTGTTTTTTAGGTGAAAACCCGAAAGGGCGCCTCGAAAAAAGAAAGAAAAAAAAAGAGAGAGAAAAGGAAAAGAAAAGAAAAAAGAAGAAGAAAAGACAAAACAAAAACAAAAAGGGGTGGGGGCAACCTTGGTGAAAACCCGAAAGGGCGCCAAGGCAGGTTTTCTCAACAGACGAGCACAAGAAGGAACAGCTGGTGACCTGGTTCATTTAGACTTTTCCTCATGTTTGTGATACTTCTGCCAGAATCGAATTCCGAAGAAAATATATCCAAAGTCTTGAATATGATATTCGTTGGCCAAATTTGTATTTTTCTTTACAAATATTCTTTTGCAAAATGTATCTTTATAAACCTTTTGGTTTCTCTTGATTATTTGCGTTCGACTGCTTGTGGTTGTTTGCGTTATTTTGCATGCTCATATTTGCTTGACATAGGAAATCATCTTGCATATATCATTGATTTTTATATGACAAATTTTTCATGCATCATTCTTTCACCATTGGATTCAAATGGATGATAAACCCTAAGGTTTGTGCAAGGATAGGGGATTCAATCATCTATTAAAGTGAGTAAAATGCAACAAAGCTGCTATATAGATTTGGTGACGTGGTAAATACGTACTTTATCAGTCTCAAGAATTGAAAGGTTTCAAAATTACAAGTTCAACTAAGCCAGACGCCGCAGAACAGAGGCAAAAGCATCACAAGACTCATGTTTACACGATTCTCAAGGCAAACCGAATCAAATGATGGTGGCAAGTCCATTATTTCTTCTTTTCTTGTAGGAACGTTGCATTTACAAACGAAAACAACTACTCTCCTTTTCGCACCTAAATCGATGTCAGAAAAAGCTCCCCAATAGGCAAAGACGAAGTGAAAATGTTATTGGCAAAGCTTGATCATAAGAAACAACATCAGCTATCGCTTCAACTACAGAGATCAAATCTCCCTCTTGGTACAAAAGTTTGAACTACTCCCAGGTAAAAACTCAATTTATTGTTTAAATCTCCCCAGTGAAGTCCCATTTTAAATTCCTGTTCGGGTCAGTCCCGTTTTAAATTTCTTGTTCGGGTCAGTCCCGTTTAAATTTCCTGTTCGGGTCAGTCCCGTTTTAAATTTCTTGTTCGGGTCAGTCCTGTTTAAATTCCTGTTCGGGTCAATCCCGTTTAAATTCCTGTTCGGGTCAGTCCCGTTTAAATTCCTGTTCGGGTCAGTCCTGTTTTAAATTTCTTGTTCGGGTCAGTCCCGTTTTAAATTCCTATTCGGGTCAGTCCCGTCTTAAATTCCTGTTCGGGTCAGTCCCGTCTTAAATTCCTGTTCGGGTCAGTCCCGTCTTAAATTCCTGTTCGGGTTAGTCCCGTTTTAAAATTCCTGTTCGGGTCAGTCCCGTTTTAAATTTCTGTTCGGGTCAGTCCCGTTTTAAATTTCTTGCTCGGGTCAGTCTCGATTAAATTTTCTGTTTTAATTTTCTTGTCTGGGTCAGTCCCATTTCAAAGTTTGTTAAAGGGGTCAGTCCCCATTTCTAAAGCGTCCATTGTTCGAGACGTTTTCGCCGTCAAATAACACAGGTGAGTATTTGGTGTCTACTTTTTTGTCTCAAGTTTTTCCAAAATTTAGACAAAGAGGGGCAAACTGTAGACACCAAATTTTTAAATATTCTGTATCTCATTTATTTTATTTTATTTATTTTTGTCCTAATTTTATTTCTTTGTTATTTTAGTAATAATTCTTATCTGATTCCATGATTTTAGTTTTAGATTTTTTGTATGTCTCAGATTATTATGGTATATTATTTTTATTTTTATTTTTATGTTAGTTTTACTTTGTATTCGTTTTTACCCTTTTAACTACTTATTTTTATTACAAGATTGTTTTTAGCATAAGATTTGTCAAAAGAGAAAAAATTATTCTTAAAAATATGTTTTATTTTCCTTTTCACTATTTAATTGAAAAAAGAAAAAAAAATATGTGCCGCACATTGCAGCGGCCTGAATATCATTTTCAGGGAGAAAATATGGTTGAGGGATCGGATGGCTGGGGTTAATGTAGAGACAAACCCTTCATCCTCACCTTTGAGGTGATGGTTTAGGGGATATGGGTCCCATATAAAAGCAAGGAGAAACGGCAAGAATGGAGAGAGTTTTTTAGTTGACGGCTGTAGAGAAAACACAGAGAAAAGCTACGGGGAAGAGATTGACGGCTGGAAAAAAATTCTAAAAAGCTAGAGAGCAAGAGAGAAGGACGGTGAAGGAAAAAGGAGGGAGTTTTGTGAGGTTTTTGAGATTAAACTAAGGGTAAGAGATTCTAGACGGCGGAACAAAAGAGAACTAGGGAAGATCGGGGAAAAGGAAAGGAAGCCGACTATCTGCTTTCGCTCATCCGAACCCATTCCAAAAAAGCTTCTTTAGGTATCTTTTGAACTGATTTCTTATCCCTTTCTGTTTTGTTTTTTCCCTTCATGGATGAGCTGTGTTCTTGCATCTTTTGTTTTCTCATTGGGTCCGCCGTTGACGTTGGTAGTGGTTCACTGGGCTAGATGTTTTGTTCATCTCTATTGCTTTAATTCTGTAATAAAAATGTAATCTTTGGTTTGTTTGCTGATTGGGATGGGATCCGTATGGATCGAACATGTTGCTATCAGATAAGTTTGGTTAAGATGTTAAGGATTCTAAACATGGTTAGATTTGCATGTTTTCTTTGGATTCTGGTGTTTAGATTCAAAGATCTTTATCGCATGGTTTGAAAATGTTGCTTCACAATGTGGTTGCACGAGTCAGATGTTCGTTTGGTTGAAGTTGTGCATAAAATCTGCTGCTGCAACAAGCTTGGAGTTTTCGGCTGGCTGCAGCAGTGCGGTTTGGAGTTCATGGTCTGGGTTGTTGGTGTTAGTTGATCGTGGTATTGGTTAAGTAGGAGAATTGTATTATGGGTTGTTTTGCTTGAATTCATGGCTAGTTTTCGCATGATGAACAAACCTAACCCAGGAAGACAACATGATAGTTCTGGCAAAGTTTATTTACTGATGTCTCATAATCTTCTGCCACCTCCCTTTTGTGGTTTGTGTGTATAGTTTGATGTCTTGTTTCAGCAGTAAAAGGTTAAGTTTTGCTAGTTGGGGGTTCATTTGCATGTTGTGTGTGATTAACAAGAAAAGGAAAACTGCTGCGCCAAACATATACATGCCGCCGCAAGGTCCTTTCTTTTTCTCATTTTTGCTGCAACCTTCCATACTTGTAGCAGCCAGCCGTGACTTGTTTTTTTTTACTCTTGATGGTTCTCACCACATTTCTGAGTTCACGTTTGATCAATTTCTGGTTTTCATGTCTCATTATTTCGGTCATGCATGGCTGCTTTCCCAGTTTCTTGTGTTTTTAGTTCTTTCCCACATGGTATGATTCTATCCTTGAGGTTTGGTTTACTATGGTTGGGAAATTTGGTTCATGTTCCGGTTGCTAGGGGGTGGGATTGTTGTTCCTATCAAAATGATAAGGTGTAGAAGAATTATGACCTAAAAACAATTATGACCTAAAAACAAGAATTAATCTAGCTAAAAGACTACTTATGCATATTAAAAGATGATTAAAATCTAAAAGGGAGAAGTAAGTTCACTTTTCCAATTTTTCGGGTCATATCAGAATAAAGGGGGAACTTGGGGGATTAAATTGGAAATTTTCAGAATTTTGCATGCAAAGTTTACGAAGCATTTTCTTCCTAGTAACTGTTTTCAGGTTTCTGCAATTTTCGGCCATTACAGGAACTTGATTTCCAGCAAACAATGGAGCCCAAACTTGTACTAACAACACACAAAATTAACACCAACAATTCAACTTCCTCTTTGCATCACAAGACCACATAACAAGTTAGGTGACAAACCCATTTGGTGGGTTGTTGCATGAAGAAACAGCAAAACACAGAGACGAATGCAGCTTATCAAGAACCCAGAAAATTTTGCAGCCCAACATTCATTATATTCACCATGAACGCTCGCTTAGACAAACAACAAAGGATATTCGGGAATAGAGAGGGGCCAAAACATGCATTTTCAAAACATTTCACGAAGCCCAGTTGAAGCTTTGTAACTTCGTGCATTTTCCTTAGGCACAGGAAGTCATCAAAACAGGATTTTCATATGAATGGTAGTTGCCATATCATGAAACCGAAAGGAACCAAAGCTTTGCTTGAAACAAAATCCCATGTAAACATCACTCATTCTCACGATAAGAAACCAAACATCCGACAAGTTCCTCACTCTTAAAGGGGGGACAGATTATAGGAATGAAAAAGGAAAAACCATCAGACAATACCTTAGCTAAAATACAAGTAATCAACAAGAAATGAAATGACTTTGGACCGTAAGAATGCAAGTGAAACGCAAGGAAATAACAATTCTTAATTCATAGACTTGGAGAACTGGAAATTAGTCATGGTGAAACAATCATAACCTAACTAACAAACGTACGCTGGCTAGAATCCCTCTCGGACGTATACAGGAAAAATGCAGAAAATCTCTTCTTTTGTTTCAAGACATTGGTTTAGGCATTTGATCAAACAACTAACGGGCATGGAAACATTCAGCGATTCTCCACTCAAATGATGTAAACATCAGCCCCACAATTATCAGAATTCACAAGAAATTCAGCCCCATCAACACTTAAAACATGTACAATCAGAAAATTATGGACCATCAACAGGGAAAATGCAACAACAAAGTCACGGCAGACCCATTTGAAAAACTTTCCAAAACTTGTGCTCGAGGAAAAACTGAAATACAAATGAAAAGGATAACTTACAGTGAACTGCTAGCGGCGGTGCTCTTCTTGTAGCAGGACTGGAGGCAGTCGGGGGTGGCGATGTCCTTGAGATCGACGTCGAGGGTGCAGCGGGTGGGCATGATGTGGTTGTAATTGACGAGCTTGATAAAGCACTTAACCTTGGACTTCTTGGCCTGCTTTGTGGCGGAGTCCTTCTAGATCACCTGAGATGGGCAGAGTAAGCCTTGGCGAAGTCGTGAGGAAAGGCGTCTTTCACAGTCTTCGCAGTTGCCATCGTCGAATCTGTCTCTGTAGCATCTCTGCCGACGCTGCCGACGCCTCTCTTTTCCTCTCTCTTCTGTTGTTCCTCAGCCCTCAGCCGCTCTCCTTACCCCAGCCTTTTTTTTTTAGATTTCCTCTGTTTTCGATTCCACCGTAGCTTCTCTTCTTTTCCTTTTTCTTCCGCTTCGCCTTTTCTTTTGCCCTGTGGCTCTCTTCAAAATTTCTCAGCTCCAGCCATCCCATTTTCAGCCGCGGCCTTTTGCTCTTTTTCGCAGACCAAGCTCCCCATTTACTCCCCCCTTTTTTCCTCCATCAATCTCCTGTTTTTTTTTATTCACCCCTAAATCTCCCTTCTAATTTTCCCCTGTTCCTTTTTCACCACTCTCTCCGCTCTCCCCTTTCTCTTTTTCTTCCTCTGTTTTTCTTCTTGTCTTGTTGCCCCTCTGTTCTCAAGCCTCTTCGATGGTTCTTCCTTGCGTTTTTTTTTGTTTTTCCCCAACTCCGCCCAGACGAAACTTGCTCTTCCCTTCTCTAATTGTCCCCCACTTTTTGTTTGTAGCTGTTTGCATTTTAAAGGCACCCCAAAAAACTAAACCTAATATGAAAGGCCAAGATTTCAAACCTCAAAGTAGGCTTATGTGTCTTGTTCTTGTCCCTTTGATTTTTTTCAATAAATTAAATAATAATAAAGCAATTTTCTTAACAAAAAATGAAACTAAGATAAAATAAACAAAAAACAAAAAATAAATAGAAAAACAAAAATAAACAAAGTCACCTAAATAAATAAGTAAATAAAAGCTAAAATTTTGGTGTCTACAGACATAGAATAAAACAAACCCTATTTACATCCACCTTAACACGTCAAATTCAAAAACAAAAGGGACGTGCCGTCCCACTATGTCCCTAACTACCTCACAAAAATCCCTCAAACCCTAAACTAGAGGTTTAGCTAGATGCCGATCCAACTGACTCTGCAGGTGCAACCGGCTCCTCCTCCAGGCCCTCCTCAGGAGCCTCTTCGGGAGCACCAGGAACCGCAGGCACTTGATCCTCCTCGGCCAAGTCCTGAGCCACATCCTCCACTAGAGCCCCGTACTCGGTCAAAATACGGTCGGTTCGATCTCTCACATCTCCAACTACCCGAACAAGGCAACCATTAGCCGCCTAAGCCTGCTCTCTGAAAGCATCAGTCTGCTCCTGCTCCTCCAGAACCGAAGCCTCAAGCTCTCGGATCCTGGCCCCCTGTACTTGGACGACTGCCTGCAGGCGCTTGATCTCCGTCTGACACTTACGATTGGCGCTACCCAATCGTCTCCTCTCATCATCAACTGCAAGTACTACCCAATCGGGGTAGGAGTAAGTCTTCTAACAGTCGTAACGTCGGATCTTACGTGCCGGAGGCCACCGACACACAGGGCCACTAGGGTACTCCTGATGAGTAAGTACACGGCAGATAGGCCCCTCAAGGTGCATAGGGTCGGTAGGTACAAGCTGAGATGGTCCGATACCCCCACTCATTTCTTTACCCGCCATAACCTATAGTACAAGTAACATTGCAAAAGTAAGCATGTTAGACATATAAATCGAGACTAAAGGTCTATTCTCAAGTGTGGAACCCTAGCCTAGTATAGCCAAGCTATAACCAAGGAATATTAAGTATAACGCACTCAATCTACTCAGATCAATTCAAACCTAGGCTCTGATATCACCTGTGACAACCACACCCCCCCTAAGGCGTACCATAGGGTTTAGCGAGTCGTCTGCCCAACTCTCGTCAGGACTCACTCACTCACTCAAAACTCGAGACAATAACTTACAACCATAGAATAATAAATAACACAATAATTCAAACTTTATATACACATTGATACTCAAATCCAACTACAAGTCTTATACATGCCCAAATACATTAAAATGTTTACAATCCAGGTACAATCAACCCCTAGTCGGGTGCTAGCATGAGTACAATTACAAAATTCAAAACTACTAGACTACGCTAGTCTTTACAAGTCTCACGCCTCGCTTGTACCCCTGTAAGGAAAACAAAAATAACGAAGTGAGCTAAAGCTTAGTGATGTTCCAAATAATAAATTGACCATTAATTAATAGTGAATATAACATAAAAGTGCAATAGCGAGCAATTAACCAACATCTCATATTTAGTATTTCATGTAAAAGGATACAGTTCCACCATAGCTTGATCATATAATAGTTGACACTCCGTCAACTTTTAAGTAAAGTAACTGGCAAATAGTACACCACTTAACTCCAATCTCCGTCCACCAATCAAACCCCTTACCGGGCCCGAACTCCAAGATAAACACTGGTGGTAATACTTGAGTATACCGATTAGTCGAGGAGATAACACTCCACTCGACATCATTAACTATCCAGGGTTCGTTACCTAATCGACCAGGCCCTTGCTGGCTCGACTCGATTAACTAGTCACAGGGTTTCTAAAATTCCAAACAAGATGTAATTCATATGCATGTATATCAATTCAACTGAAATCAATGACCAAGAACAAATCACATTAGGGCAAGTGCGATAAAGTACACGCTTGCCCTATCAATCCACTCATATATCATGTAATCACATTGTTCAAGTATTAAAAACAAGTGTCAAGTGCAATCAGGTATTTGGAAACACTCACCAAAAGATGTAGTGCCTCTACGGGTCACGTTTGGGTATTACTCCGTGTTTGGAGTCCAAATCTACAAGAAAACATTGTTTAAGAGCTGTGAAAATTAACTAAGGTTCAAAACTTAAATGTTTCGTTTAACGAGAATCAAGTACTTGAAATTTATTTACAGAATATTCGTAAAACTCTTGCCCGCTCTTCAAACTATGAAACTTTGAAACAATTGTACTTTGAAATACCATTTGAGTCGAAGAAATGGGGAAAACGTAGTTCTATTAGTCGTAAATTTCATTTTTCCAAGGGTACAAATTTCGGCTGAATTCCAACCTATATACCTCCGCAAAAGGGGACTCGAATAGCCTAGACAATTCGAGTTAGATTCGTTCTCAAATCCTTACTCAAGTCGCGAGTATCTTTACCTAGCGTTCAAGTGAAAAGTTGGGCAGCACGCCCTCTGGATTTACCTATTTTCCTGCCATTTATGGCTTCATTGTTTTTTATCAATTCAGCCCCACAATCACACACAAGTAATGTTACTAACATAGTCCTTCAATTAGGCTCCAAAATCATCCACTTACAACACAAGTGTAATAATACAATCGGAAATCAGTTTTGAAGACAAAAAGCTAAATGGCAGATTTGACATCTTATAGAATTTTGGTCACAACTGGAGCTATGTTTATTGGATTGGGGTGCACCTTATACCGTTTCAAAGCTAAGACAAAGGGTTACAACTTTTATGAAGACAACTTATCTCAGTTCACAGTTTATCTAGGTCAAATTTGCAAATTACAGAACCAGAAGTTCATGGTCAGTCTGGTTGTCAGTACTGAATTCAAACGGCAATAACGCAAGCTACACGATTCCGTTTGAGGCGTTTTTAGATGCGTTGGAAATCCAAAACATAGGGGTAAAAGTTTTGTGTTTTGGCCAAAGGCTGATTTGATATGGATCAAGGTGAAAAATGAATCCAAACCTGTGAAATCTCAAAACTGTCCACGAAATGAGGCTTTTGGCAGTCAGGGGTATTTCGATCATTTCACAAACTACAGTGCTTGGATCGAGCTGAAATTTTATGGGAAAGTATAAAACACCATTTTCTATAACCTTTATGTTTTATCCTAATCCTAATTCAGCCTCTAGTATACACAAATAAAGCGGGTCAGAATAGAGCAGTCTCAATCCTTAAATCTGGAATTTAATGCATTCAAGGTATAAACTTCACATTTCTAGCTTGAACCACTACTTCAACTTCCTATACAAGATCATAGACATCATATGCTCTCTAAACAATAAGGAATACAACTGAACCATACAAACCCTAACTCAAAATCCACCAAAATCATCAAAACTACTTAGATAACTATCATTAGCCAAGAATTTAAGTTGATATACAAATGTAAACAAGCTTAAGGGAAAGCAAAATGGAAAAACCAACCTTAATACCTTGCCAATGATGCTTTCAAGAGAAATCTCAACCTTTCCTTCCAAACTTTTAGTATCCCAAGCTTTCTAAACTCCCACTTTAGAAGTTAATCGGTTAGATTTTTGGTTTTTCTCTCAACTAAGCCAGGAATCAAGATGAAATGAAGTGGTCTTTCTCTCTTGTTTTTCTCCCTAAGGCTCGGCTGGAATGACAGAAATGAAGAGCAAATGAAGTGATTTTTGGTGATAAATATGAAAGAAATTGGTTGGTCAACAACCTTGGGATGTTCGCCACTTGTCGCCACAAGATTTGATCTTGAATTTTTTCTTCTTTTTCCTTTCTTTTTTGGTCAAGAATTTTCGGCTCTCTCTCTTGGCTGATTAAGGATGATATTTTGGCCCTAATGACAATGAGATTAAGTTAAGAAAGTGGTGTGTTCAATCGGCAGTGAACGGTACACGTCGGTTCACACCGTTTTTCCTTAACTCGCATGTACTAGGATTTTCACTTATAATTCACTAACTTATTATTATTACTTCTAATCACACACTTTTTCTTATCTAAAACTCACTTTAAATCACCAAATTTAATACACACTCCATACCTAATAATTACACCTCCAAAAGACGTAAAAATCCTAATTTACGCTAACAAGAAAACGAAAGGAAAAACCCTTGATTCTATGTTTGTTTGCACTTATTATGGGGTGAATGAGTAGTAAGGCTATTAGAAAGGAATAAATTCCAAATAAAAGGAAATTTGAAAGAAAATATAAGGAATTTTACAAGTCCTCACAGATTTTCTACTCTTAGTAGTCTAGTATTAGTTTCTTAAATCTCCATTTAACCATTCTGGCTCGATATACATGAACTTCTAATTCGCGTGCGATAAAGTGAAATTTTTTGAACTCATTCACCACTAATGCCTCAATTAACTTTTCTTAGTCTATTATTATTCATTCTTAATTCTCCAATACTAATGCACTCTCGGATCGAATTTACCTCGAAAAATATGTACTCGTTATTCCTTACTGAACAAGCCTCTGAAAAATAATTTTTAGTAACGAAATATTTTAAAAATGTAAGTGAGACATTGTTTCGCGTAAAAGGATTTAAAATAGTTGAAATAAATTATTCGGAGAAAATGGGTGAATAAATAATTAATTAAGCCATTAAAATAAGTAAAAATTCAGGTCCTCACAGATACATTAAGTCTAGGGTTTGCATTCATATAATACGTCCAAATGTGATAAATTCTTAGATTAAAATAAGAAAATTTTTGACTAAATCATGCAACTAGCTTTGGCTAGGTTGATAGGGTACCTTGGATTTTATCCTTGCCTTCCCGTTCTTCAAATGTGACTCCCGAACACTTTTCTCTGATTTTCGAAGATTTGAAGTCGTTTAAAAAGGTTTTTTTTCTTTTTTTTATTCATTTTAGATGACTTGGTACACCTTAATTCGATACCGAGTGGCGACCCCAATTTTTTTATTCAAAAACTCTTTTTAAACTATAATTTGGGCCAAAATCGTCGCGCTTATTTAAACCCCATTTTAGGCCCATATTCTTTATTTATTTTTTTACAAATCATTTAACTCACATTTTTCACTCAAAAATAAATCAAAATTTTATTTTAATAAACTTTTTATTTTTTCATTTTAAAAAAATGGGGCGCGACAAAGGGTTTAATTGATACCAATTGCATTAATTGCGAAAGTCAAAATAATTCCTTGAAGGGGTCATGAATATGCGAATGATGAAATTAAAAAGAAAAAAATTTAAATTATATATATAGGTATAAGTAGCTAAAGAATAGGGAATGTAATATAATGGGTATGGGAGACAAAAACTTGTGACATAATTTTCTTATACAGGGATTAATGAGTTATTTAAACTAAAAAGTTATAATCACCCATTTCCCATGCAAATGAGAAATGATCCTAAAAATAAAAATATGCATGAATATCACACAAAAATGAATCTAACACACGAACGATCTAAGGGTCTAGCGTTAGACTAGTCCACTTTTAAAAATCCTTACTAGCATTGTACTAGTAAGTAAACGGAGAGAGAAGCCACAACTAGCGTTGGACTAGTGTAGTGACATCATGCATTAATAATACATGATAAAACAAAAAGGCACAAATTAAAATAAATAAACATATAAGAGCACATAGCACGTAACACATAAACATAATATCTAGATGCAAAAAACTAAGGAAAGCGGATAGAGCATATAACACATAAGCCACATAAACACACAACCTACCGATTACATCGAGGAGCCTAACTACAATCTAAATGGGAAAAGAATGAAATAAACCTACCTATTGTGAGGACCCGAAAACTTCCTTATTTTATTTTATTTTATTTTAATTATTTAATTCGACTATTTAAAATCCATTTATATGGATTTACGTCTCTCTTATGTTTTTAAAGCGTTTTGTTAGAAAAGTTACTTTTTGAAAACTCATTTAGTTCAGAACAACAAGTACAAATTTTTCGAGACTATATTTGAATTAAGCGTGTATTAATTTTGGAAAAGTAAGAATGATCAATAGTGAATTAAGAAAATTCGTGAGGACTTGCAAAATTTATTTATTTTAAACTCCTGTTACGGGTTTATTTAAATATTTAATTGCCTGTTTGCCCCGAATATTATTTTCTAACCTTTTTAGACCCAATTTCATGGAATTATGACTTACATGTATTTTTAAAATGACTTGTTACGAAAATTAATTTTTGAAAGTTCGTTTAGTGAAAAAAAGTGAATACGCGTTTCGAGATAGTGATCGATTTGGTGATACAGTGAGTTTGAAAAATTGGAGACTTATACATCAGTCTTAAAAATAGGTATTTTATATTTAAGTATTCAAGTATTAGTTAGTAATACTATCGTTATAAGAATTTCTTAGAGATTGCACTTTATCGCGCACAAGTCGGAAGTTCGCGTTTCTACGCGCGCGATCAATTAAGGGACTTAAGACCTTTATTTTTAGATTATTAAGATTGAATAATAATAGTATGAATACAAGTGCATTGGAGGTTTAGTGCACTAGTGAAACAAATCCGAGAGGAAACGACCACGAAATGCGCGCGTACGCGCACTAGTCTTGGTTGACTTCTGGAGTATTCTTAGCCACACATTCTTAAGCTTCCTCAAGAAGCTTTTACAGCTGCAACAACCTTTCTTTTCTCCTCTACCAGCCGTGCATCACCCCAAGGAAGAAGACAACCGAAATTCTTCTTCAACAACTCCCTCATTTCTCACCCAAATCACTCCAAAATTTAACTACAACTTGCAAACAACTTGGAGATTTACTTAAGCTAGGAAGAAAGCTTCATTTCCACGATTTTCTTGGGGCTCAAAGTGACCAAAAATTTCTGATCTTGATCATCTATGGAGGTAATGACGATCAACCCTTCAAATCTTGCTTTATGGAAGTAGTAGTGCACATATAAGCTCATGCATGCATGTGGGTAGCTTGTTTATGTTGAAAAAATTGTTGTGTGGGCTCTATGAACTCTCACTTTGGCTGGATGGACTGATTTGATGAATGATGATGCTATTAATGTTGGTTTAGCGCTTAAATTAGTGGAATAATGTTGTATTGTTGGTAGAAACTCAAAGGGGGGTGAAGGTGAAAGTTTTTCAATTCGGCCCCTATGTTGTCTGTGACCCTTAGGGTGATTTTTCATGGTTCTAATAGCTTATTTATGATGTATATATGTTGTGTGGGTTGTGTAAAAAGTTTCATAAAAAAAAACATGATTTGGTTGGCCAAACGTTGTGATTTCGGAAGTTCGGCAAATCTGGAAATTTTCCCGTCACTGCCCTGGCAGTATTTTTCAAACGGCCATAACTTTTTACTCGGATGTCAAAATCGAGTGCCATTTGGGGCACTGGAAATTAGACAAATTAGACACTCCCATCTCCATTGGTACAAAATTCACATCCTGATTCCACCCGAGTAAACCAAACCGATCATTTGAACTTGACTGTCCTGTTTCGCTAGTTCACTGGAAGCTTTGTTTTGAGCAGCAAATTGATGCTCAAATATGAGCTAGTTGTGGACAGATTTTGAAAATGATTTCTCCTGAGAAATTGTAGCTTTATGAATCTATTTTCAAAACCACCAACCATGATCAATTCCAAGTTGAATTGAGTGAGTTGTGGCCATATTTTGAAACTGATGCAGTGAGTAAAAACCCTCTTTTTGACTAGTAAATGCCTAAATCTTGATTGGGACTTGTTGTTTTGAAATTCTTGGTGTTAATCACCTACCAAATGTATTTTGGATATTTTTTAGACTTTTTCTACACACATGAACCATATTTGAGATATTTTCATTGGCCAAATGTTTTAGAAAAGGAAAATTGAAGTACAAGGCAGATTTGCCTTGGAATCCTTAAAATTTTAGTGATTTGGTTAACCAACTTCCCGTATGTGTTTTTCTATAAAATTTGGCAGAGGAATAACACTTATATGGTATTGTGACCATACCAAATTTGGTGCCATTCCGAGTCCGTTTAGATGTTCAATCAGAGTCCCAAAGTTTGTGAATTAAACCTGGAAATTTCTTAACAGTGTCACAATTTCACCAACTTGGAGCTACCATATCTTGGTGCTCAAAACTCCGATCTTGTTCCACTTGTTTTGTTTTAAAATTGGATTACAACTCTAATGGAGTTCCAATTTCAGAGGATAGTTTAAAATGTGTGAATTTTTCCGAATTTCCAAACTTTGCCAAAAACCAACCCAAATCTGTCTTGATAACTCAAGTCATTAACTTTGAGCCAAATTTTGAATGTCATCCATTTAGAATCATGAAAAGGTGTCTTCTAGAAACTTTTATTACTTTGGATGTAGTTTCCAACGGTATCAAGTTTTCCAATTTTGGATCTACAGAGAGTGAGATATGATTTTTCAAATATCGCACCTCAAATCTGAAATTTTCAAATTTGACGGGAATTGAGCTTTAGGGACTCTTCCCAATCCTTCACTACTAATTGACCATTTTGGACTTGTCTTCATGAAGGAAATCAGATTTTTCTTGTGTTGTTAAACGCCACTTTTGAATCTTGAATTTTAAGTGAGTAAAGCTCCATTTCACGGTATTTCCTTAGTTGCACAAGTGTACAATCTTCCTTGATAATTAGGGATTTTTAAGTGATAGTGTGTGATAGTTAGTTATTATTTGTTCAGGCACTCAAGGGGACCTTCAAGAGGAACTCGAAGTGGACGCCTAAACACTTGTTGAGCATTTACTCACTTGTTTGAATAGGTGAGTGTTCCATATAGGAGTACGTAATTTGAATAAGTCTATGACATGCTTATTCTATGATCATTAAGTGTTAAGGGCTACATTTTAAGTATTTACCACACTCATGCATATTTAAGTAAGGTATACTTGAATTATTCGATATGAAATGCTTGAAGAGCATATTTACGTGACTACTTGAATTACTCGACATGAAATGCTTGAAGAGCATATTTACGTGACTACTTGAATTACTCGACATGAAATGCTTGAAATGCATATTTACGTGACTACTTCAAGCATATTTACATGACTACTTGAATTACTCGACATGAAATACTTGAAGAGCATATTTACTCAACATGTCTCCCAATTAACAGTTAATCGTTAACCATTAACCGTAATTACTTACCGTTTACCAACCTACTTGATTACCTGCTTACTCGACTACCAATCTACTTGATTACCTACTTATTTGATTACTCGACTACTTGATTACTTGATTACCGTAAATTACATGTTCATATGAAATTATCCACCATTTTAAGGCGAGTGTGTACTTTATCTCATTCGACCTATTCAAATGATAAATTTTACCATTCGTCGATTTACTTGATTACTTGTGCATATTGTAAGCTCTAAGCTGAACTTGGGCCCTGCCCTTGGTTACTGAACTACTCGAGCCAGAATTGGGTTCGGTCGGGTAGGTTGGAACCCTGAGCCACCGTTTCGGTATACTTGAGTATTATCACTGGAGGGATAAGGTGATGGCCAGACAAACCGAGGGGATCGGGAAGTTATAAGGTGCAGATGACCGACATGGTTCCACTGGAACACCGTATCCTTCAATGTGTGTTTATTTTGCATAGAGATAACTATTTCATGCAAATGTACCAACGTGCAAATCTTGTGTCATACCTGTGACATGCTCAAATTATTCGTACCATGATAATTGTCTCATACCATGATAATTGTCTCATGTTAATGTGTCATACCTGTGACATGCTCAAATTACTCGTACCATGATAATTGTCTCATGTTAATGTGTCATACTTGTGATATGCTCAAAGTACTCGTATAATGATAATTGTCTCATGTTCATGAGCCAACGTGCAACCCCAAATCATACATGTGGTATGCTCAATTACTTGATTTATTAGAACTGTTAGAGTGTCTTGGAATCTCACTGGGCTGTGTAGCTCATCCCACGTTTTTGTTTTCTTTAACAGGGTTCGAGACCAAGAGTGCTCGTGAATAGTGCTAGATAGCTTTCTTTTGAAAATTTAAAGTTGTATTATAGTGGATGGTTATAGTACATATTCCTTTGGGTTGTACTTGAGCTTGAAAGCTAAATAATTGTAAGTGTGAAATATTTTGAAGTACTTTAATTATGTATTGAAGTTATTTGAAGTATTCCGAGCTTTTGAATTATGGATTGTAGTGAGTCCTAGCGAGAGTTGGGCAGGCGTCCCGCGGATACCCTTTGGTTCGCCTTAGGGAGAAGTAGGGGCGTCACAGTTGGTAACAGAGCTTTAGGCTTCAGATCTTTGTAGTGTATCCTAGGCTTAAAAGTTTAGGATGCCGGACTGTGGGACTGGTTTAAAAGTTAAGTGATCACTTGTAGGGATGAAAATCAGAGCCGTTTTGCGTAGTCTGCGCGCGGGGTGAGTTTGGGCCAAGTGGTGTTATGGTCCTTATTATGTGAATGAGTAAAGACTTAAGTACTCTTCTAGAGTATAAGCTGTGAATCATGAATGCGAAAGGTATAAACCCCCTTTGTTTTGATATTTGGGAAAAAACGTTTGGTATGTATGATGGGTAGGAATCTCAAATGTGATGATTTACTCTTGGGAACTGGCCAGTTCGAGATGTGAATTATCTATCTTATTTCGGATTCTTGTACCTGAGTACTCAAGCGTTGAGGACAATGCTAAGGACTTGAGATCTCCATTTGCGGGGAATAAGAATGAATCGATATTTCACGTGAATAGTTATAAGAAACCGATAATCGTTTGGTTAAGATAGCACAATAATTAAGAGCAAGAGGTGAAGAAGATCATGGCCTAGAAGATCCTTGTGTCGGGGTTAAAGTTGAACATGTTAGGGAATAGGGATCATTTAGTTCCAATTAATCTAGTGAAGCACTACTTGTGATCTTTCGTAGTGGGACGATGGGAGTAGAACTTAAGAGATTGTGCCTTAGAGATGGATGCACTTTTGATAATTACTTGTTTATTTTTGTTTATTGACTTTGACTTGGTATGCACTTTACTTGGCTTGTTTGTGACCTCTTGATTCGTATTATGACTTTTGATATATGTAAAGAATCATGCTTCTAATTCTAAATGTATCTGTAACTTGTATATGCTTTAAGTACTTCTATGCCTAATTATTCCTTTTCTTACGCCTATAGACTTATATTAAGTATGGCTCGGCAAGGACAATGAATGGGTTGTGGTGTAGGTTTAGGCAACCTCCAATCACAATGCAACATGTGCCGATTTCAAGCTTATCTCATTCCTTTTGTCTTGCAAGACTTAATTAACTAGTTAACCCCTAATTATATCATAACACCATGTAATATAATCCATGTATGCAAAGCTTCTCCAAATGAACCAAATTTACCGCACTTATCGCACTAGTGGGTCCCACATCCACTATACACTTCTAAAATCTCATGAACTAACTTATACTAGAACAAATGATTTAAAAACCATATTTACTCATAAAATTTCCAGAATATTCATATAAGAAAGAAAATACAGAAATTATACGCAAAAGACTAAAATAAATGCCTAGAAAATAGAAAAATTTCGGGCTCTCACACTTCGAGTTCCTCTTGAAGGTCGGCATTTGACTAGTCTTTCTTTACATTTACTAAACTAATTTTGACCAAAAATCATCTTCGATTTCCTCCATCTTGGCCGAACCACTAGAGAGAAAAAATGTGACGACCCCACCTCCCCCTAGGGCGTACCCCAGGGTTCGGCGGGCCGCCCGCCCAGCTCTCGCCGGGACTCAGTCGTTCACTACAGTCCTCAAATAAATACAATACAAATCTCAAGTATACATCAAATGGTCCACAAATACACATCCGTCTCCAATAATTACATGTCACAAATGCAGCGGAAACTAATCCCAAATATACATAAAATAATTTCAAATCCAAAATTGTACAAAGTAGGCCATCCCTACACGTGCACAAGTACTACAAGTCCTTCCTTCGCCACGAGCCCTGTGGAGGGGAATAAAATAGTTTTTGGGGTGAGCTAAAAGCTCAGCGAGTAACCAGAAAATCATTAATCAAATCGGTTTCACAATAGTTCATTTCAATGATGTCATATAGCAATGATGTCATAAATTAAATGATAAATCCGGAAACAGCTACATCATTTGCAAAACAGTAAATATGGATTATCAATAATTCAAGAAACATTTACAATGGAAAGCGATAGTAACATTCATGAAAGGATACATTCATTCTCCTGACATTTCCTCGCTCATTTGGTCATTCATTTCATTTCATTCACCCCGTCCCTGGCTTCTGGCCAGGCTCCACCAACCTACATAGGTAATACTCGAGTATACCAAACGTTCACCCAAGTTCCTAATCGCCTGACCGAGTCCCCTTCTCGCTCAAGATGACCGGTAACAAGGGGCAATGGCCAGTTCAGCCCAAAAGGCTTATATTCATGCGCAAGTAACATTTCAATCGAAAATTTCACGTTTATCGAGGTCGAGTGCGATAAAGTACACACTCACCTCGAAAACTCGTTTTGGAAATCATTATAAGCGCTTAACACGTTATCAACCAAAATACAAGTCATGAAGTCAAGAAATATAGCAAACAAGGCACACTCAAATGCCAGCACACATGATATGCAAGAAAACATTTCAAAATTGACTTTGGAAACAGTTCAAAAGTAAATAATGTAAGAAACGGTTCATAAATAACTTTAGAAGTAGTTTGAGGTCACTCACCTCCATGGCTCAGAAATCATCCATCATGTAACATTGCCTTGCTCAAATCCAAGTCTTAGATCACAAACTCAATGTAAACAAGTCCTTTAAAAGTTCGGACAGCACTTCCCCTAAATTTGCTTACTTTTCCAGCCATCATGGCTTCATTATTTCTTCAGCCAGTCCCAAAGGTACACACACAACAACAAGTTCCTCCAATAGCCATTCAGCAAGCTCCAAGTAGTACTAGTACAAGTCAAGCTAGGGAAAAGTCCGGAAATGAAAGTTAAGCTCAAAACCAGAAAAACAGTTTTGACGTCATTTTGCGGTAATGGTACCAAAGGCGCTACGATTGTCGGATGAAGGTGCAAGATACACCGTTTTGAAACTAAGAGATAGGGATACAATATTACAGAAGATCACTCAACCCAGTTTCGAGTGTAACAAGGTCAAAAATGCAAGAAACTATACCAGAATGACAAAAACATATTCACAGAACGCATTCTAGCGGAAACATCATAAATCAGGCTATCCAAGTCCAAATCTAGAAATTCCAAAACCAGCTTAAAGCTAAGAAACAGGGCTACAATACATCAGAAGACCTCAACAACCAATTCCAAAGCATTCCCAACCAAAATAACCCATTACAGAAGCAATTCCCAAATTCGGGTAAAACCAGGGTAGCAAGGGTAATTCCATCTTTTCTCAAGCTACGCAACTCCGATTGACCTGAAATTTTGCAAGCACCTCTACAATATCATTCCATACAACTTTGATGAAGACCACTCAGTCTAGTTCTCACCCTAACTAGGTCATATTTTACAAAACAACCCCATATTTTCTAGTTCGAAGCTCACTGTGGCAGTCCTGATTCATTCAGTCATAACTCAGCACACACAACTCCAAATCAGGTAATTCCAAAGCCATTTAAAAGCTAAGATACAAGGTTAGAATTTGTAAGAAGACATCAACAACCAAATCAGTAGTATTCCCAGTCAAACTAATCAATTACCAAAGCTGACTTCCAGGTTCGGACAGAAACAGGGCAGCAGGGGTATTTTGGTCTTTTCACAGGCTACCGAACTTGGATTGAGCTGAAATTTTGTAGGCAACTATAAAACCTCATTCTATACAACTTTCATGTTTTGTGCTAAGGCCAATTCGGCCTCTAACTATGATGAACAGTGTCAGGCAGAATTGGGGAAATTGAAAACCCTAATCTGGAAATTTTTGCATTCAAGTGCTAATCTTCCATAAAATCACATCTTTAACCAATACAAACCATTAATTTGACATTAGCAAGACCAAAGAAGGAATTCATAAGCCACTCACCTTGAAACCTCAAGAAAGGAAGCAACTTTGTGACAGCCCCACCTTCCCCTAAGGCGAACCAAAGAGGTTAGCGGACTGCCTGCCCAGCTCTCGCCAGGACTAATGGTGTAGTATAGAGCGATCTTTCACGTTCCAGAACTTATAACGCGCGCAAATAAGGCAAAAGGGCAAAATAACCCAAAATAAAAGAAAATGAAATCTGGAGTCGGCCATGAATAGTAACCGACTCGTCCGAACCCAACCAAACATCGAATTACATATACCACATAACATTTAGCCTTTACAAACCAAAAATGATGTTTAAAAGTGATACAAAAGTCACTACATATATGGTTTGCCAAAACAAAAGTGAAAACGGCCCTAATGATACATTTAGGGTCCCATTTTATATACAATACAAAAGAGTCATTGATCTAGTTCATTCGGCAACCATTTATCAAAATTCATTCCAAAAGAGTCATATTCCTGTAAGGAAAACAAAAGGAACGGAGTGAGCTAATTGCCCAGTGAGAATACAACTCAAGCAACCAAGTTCATGGATACATCAAGCTTAATAGTCCAATTTACCAAAATAAATAAAGCCACACATTAATAATGAGGATAAAAGGATACGGGTGGCTCTCAAGAGCCCTTTTCCTCGTTTGAATTCTTGATCAGGTCTCATTGACTCTCCGTCAATGTCTGAAAGGTAACCAACCGTAGACTCCTCTTAACTTCCATTCCCTTCCTCCTAACATTCCTCAACCGGGCCCGAAATCCAAACACTTGCATTGTGGTATTACTCGAGTAAACCGGAATCAAGAGTCTCTCATACTACAAGATTCCCTATGATGTTGCCCCAAGGCACATTAATTGGCACGACCAAGCCCTCGCCGGCTCGATTCAATCAATAACCAATGGGGTTGAGCTCATGGATAATATTTGAAGTCATGTATTTCATTTCATATAACTTTCCAATAACATGCGAAACAATAAGTGAAAGTGATAAAGTACACTCTCACTTGGATCAATCAACATTCAACATCTCAAGTACAAAGATCAAAGCCATGTAATAGCACATAAGTGAGTAGTACACTCACCAAGCTAGCACAATGTGGTTTCAAACACTTTAGTCAAAAGAACGTTGTGCACCACCGTCACGCCCTAAAAACATGCAAACAAATACAATGAGACTCGATAATGAGTCATAAACCAAGGCCAAACATGACCCCAATAAGGTTCCATAAACATTTACAAACAATAGAGGAAACCAGAAATTTCGGAAATGTAACTAGCATTGGCCCGGAAAAATACAGTTTTGACGTCATTTTACGGTAATAGCACAAATTCCACTACGAGTATCGGATGAGGGTGCAAGACCCACCATCTCGAAGCTAAAATATAGGGCTACAACATCACCGAAGGTCACTCAACCCAGATTTGAGTGCAAACAGGTCAAAAATGCAAGATACTTCATCAACAATGTAAAACAGATTCACCAAAACGCGTTCTAGCGGAAATATCATAACTCAGGCTCTACATGTCCAAATCCAAAAATTCCAAAACCAAATTAAAGCTAAGAAATAGGGCTAAATTTCATCAGAAGGCCTCAACACTCAATTCGGAAGTAATTCCAGTCAAAACAACCCATTACAGTCACAAATCCTAATTTCGGGTAAAACAGAACAGCAATAGTATTTTCGACTTATCTCACTCCACACAACTCCGATTGACCTGAAAATTTGTAGACACCTTTAAAAGGTCATTCCCTACAACTTTCATGTTTTGATCTAAGGCCAATTCAGCCTCTATCTAGTACCTAAAAATTCGGACAGAATGTACCCTTAAGAACCCTAGATTTTCCAATTTTCTTCCAAAACAGAAATTGATTGCAATTAATCACTTTTCCCACCTCCTTAAGTCATTATAGATCATTTCCATACATCATAGATAGCCACACCATCATGCATGAATTAAAACAGAAAATTCCCCAAAAATAATAAAAAGTCATCAATTCAACCACAAATCAAGAATTAATCCATAAACTTGCATCTTCTACTTCCACTAAGCATGATTTGAGCATCAATTAAAGAAGGAGGGTGGTTCTTCACAACTTACCTTTAAAACAAGAGAGAGAGAGAGCTATGGACCACCTTAACTTTCCAAATAACTTCACCAATCACCTCAAAATCACTAAGTGGAGGAGTTTTATGGAACAATTGGAAGATTAATCGGTTGATTTGAGAGATTGAGCAAGATTGGAGACCAAAATTGTGAAGAGTTTTCTTTCCTTTGAGCTTCAAGAAAGTCGGCCACCCTTGGAGGAATTTTGATGATTTTTGGGTCATTTTTGGTTATTTAAGTCAATGGTAAGAAAGTCTTAAGGTAGCCCAATCAAATGGTGACACTTGTCACCTTTAATTAAATGCTCACCTACCTTGTCTCCCTTATATCAATCCACTTAGCACTCTCTACTTATCTTTTAACACCCGATAAATTAATTCCAGTATTCAAAACTTAATCTAGTTGGCCGAATTTTTCCGGACTTTTCGCACTAGTGGGTCCCACGTCCGGTATCTGCTCTTAATTTCTCAAAATCTATTCGATACTAGAAAAATCATCTAAAAATTATATCTGCTCCTTAAATTTATCTAGAAAAATTTTCTAATCACGAAAATGCAGAAAACAAGTCATGAAAAATAATAAAACTTAGAAAATGAAAATTACGGGTTCTCACAAACTTAGCACCATTTTCTTCCAAACCACTTCACAACCAACCTCACAACCACTAAACTAAGGGTTTTTATGGAGAAATTGGAAGTTTAAACGGTTGATTTGCTAGATTTGAGCAAGAAATTGAAGAAACAAGTTGAGAGCTTTCTTTTCTTTTCTTGGAGAGAGAGAGAATCGGCCAAGACAATAAAATGGAAAGAAATTGGGTCAAAATTTGGTTTAGTAAAGGTTAAGACAAGTCCAAGTCAAAGTCAAGGTCCAACTTTGAATAAGAAGGTGACACATGTCACCTTTTGGTTAAAACTTATCTTTTTTTTTTTGTCTCTCTCATACCAATCCATAAATATCTCTTAACACCTTGTAGAAAAATATCACTTAGCACAAAACTCCAACAAGTTATCAAAAATATATTACATTTGCCGCACTAGCGGGTCCCACGTCCGATATACGCTTTTAATTTCTCAAAAACTAACTGATACTAGAAAAATCATTTAAAAACTATATTTGCTCATAAACTTTATCTGGGGAATTTTTCTAACAAAGAAAATGCTGAAAATGCGGGCGATTAAATAAAATAAACCCTAGAAAATTAGAAAATTTCCGGGTTCTCACACTCGTACTTTTCGGGGCGTCACAATCTCCCCTCCTTAAAAGAATGTCGTCCTCGACATTCCCTCTTGTACTAATCAAGTCAAGTCATCCCGCAAGAATCACTAATATTTCAAACCAAGCCCACAGCCCGGCATCCTAAACTTCAAGCCTAGGATACACTACAGAGATCTGAAACCTAAGCTCTGATACCAACTGTGACGACCCCACCTCCCCCTAGGGCGTACCCCAGGGTTCGGCGGGCCGCCCGCCCAGCTCTCGCCGGGACTCAGTCGTTCATTACAGTCCTCAAATAAATACAATACAAATCTCAAGTATACATCAAATGGTCCACAAATACACATCCGTCTCCAATAATTACATGTCACAAATGCAGCGGAAACTAATCCCAAATATACATAAAATAATTCCAAATCCAAAATTGTACAAAGTAGGCCATCCCTACACGTGCACAAGTACTACAAGTCCTTCCTTCGCCACGAGCCCTGTGGAGGGGAATAAAATAGTTTTTGGGGTGAGCTAAAAGCTCAGCGAGTAACCAGAAAATCATTAATCAAATCGGTTTCACAATAGTTCATTTCAATGATGTCATATAGCAATGATGTCATAAATTAAATGATAAATCCGGAAACAGCTACATCATTTGCAAAACAGTAAATATGGATTATCAATAATTCAAGAAACATTTACAATGGAAAGCGATAGTAACATTCATGAAAGGATACATTCATTCTCCTGACATTTCCTCGCTCATTTGGTCATTCATTTCATTTCATTCACCCCGTCCCTGGCTTCTGGCCAGGCTCCACCAACCTACATAGGTAATACTCGAGTATACCAAACGTTCACCCAAGTTCCTAATCGCCTGACCGAGTCCCCTTCTCGCTCAAGACGACCGGTAACAAGGGGCAATGGCCAGTTCAGCCCAAAAGGCTTATATTCATGCGCAAGTAACATTTCAATCGAAAATTTCACGTTTATCGAGGTCGAGTGCGATAAAGTACACACTCACCTCGAAAACTCGTTTTGGAAATCATTATAAGCGCTTAACACGTTATCAACCAAAATACAAGTCATGAAGTCAAGAAATATAGCAAACAAGGCACACTCAAATGCCAGCACACATGATATGCAAGAAAACATTTCAAAATTGACTTTGGAAACAGTTCAAAAGTAAATAATGTAAGAAACGGTTCATAAATAACTTTAGAAGTAGTTTGAGGTCACTCACCTCCATGGCTCAGAAATCATCCATCATGTAACATTGCCTTGCTCAAATCCAAGTCTTAGATCACAAACTCAATGTAAACAAGTCCTTTAAAAGTTCGGACAGCACTTCCCCTAAATTTGCTTACTTTTCCAGCCATCATGGCTTCATTATTTCTTCAGCCAGTCCCAAAGGTACACACACAACAACAAGTTCCTCCAATAGCCATTCAGCAAGCTCCAAGTAGTACTAGTACAAGTCAAGCTAGGGAAAAGTCCGGAAATGAAAGTTAAGCTCAAAACCAGAAAAACAGTTTTGACGTCATTTTGCGGTAATGGTACCAATGGCGCTACGATTGTCGGATGAAGGTGCAAGATACACCGTTTCGAAAATAAGAGATAGGGATACAATATTACAGAAGATCACTCACCCCAGTTTCGAGTGTAACAAGGTCAAAAATGCAAGAAACTATACCAGAATGACAAAAACATATTCACAGAATGCATTCTAGCGGAAACATCATAAATCAGGCTATCCAAGTCCAAATCCAGAAATTCCAAAACCCGCTGAAAGCTAAGAAACAGGGCTACAATACATCAGAAGACCTCAACAACCAATTCCAAAGCATTCCCAACCAAAATAACCCATTACAGAAGCAATTCCCAAATTCGGGTAAAACCAGGGCAGCAAGGGTAATTCCATCTTTTCTCAAGCTACGTAACTCCGATTGACCTGAAATTTTGCAAGCACCTCTACAATATCAGTCCATACAACTTTCATGAAGACCACTCAGTCTAGTTCTCACCCTAACTAGGTCATATTTACCAAAACAATCCCAGATTTTCTAGTTCGAAGCTCACTATGGCAGTCCTGATTCATTCAGTCATAACTCAGCACACACAACTCCAAATCAGGTAATTCCAAAGCCATTTAAAAGCTACGATACAAGGCTAGAATTCGTAAGTAGACATAAACAACCAAATCAGTAGTATTCCCAGTCAAACTAATCAATTACCAAAGCTGACTTCCAGGTTCGGACAGAAACAGGGCAGCAGGGGTATTTTGGTCTTTTCACAGGCTACCAAACTTGGATTGAGCTGAAATTTTGTAGGCAACTATAAAACCTCATTCTCTACAACTTTCATGTTTTGTGCTAAGGCCAATTCGGCCTTTAACTATGATGAACAGTGTCAGGCAGAATTGGGGAAATTGAAAACCCTAATCTGGAAATTTTTGCATTCAAGTGCTAATCTTCCATAAAATCACATCTTTAACCAATACAAACCATTAATTTGACATTAGCAAGACCAAAGAAGGAATTCATAAGCCACTCACCTTGAAACCTCAAGAAAGGAAGCAACTTAGCACCATTTTCTTCCAAACCACTTCACAACCAACCTCACAACCACTAAACTAAGGGTTTTTATGGAGAAATTGGAAGTTTAAACGGTTGATTTGCTAGATTTGAACAAGAAATTGAAGAAACAAGTTGAGAGCTTTCTTTTCTTTTCTTGGAGAGAGAGAGAGTCGGCCAAGACAATAAAATGGAAAGAAATTGGGTCAAAATTTGGTTTAGTAAAGGTTAAGACAAGTCCAAGTCAAAGTCAAGGTCCAACTTTGAATAAGAAGGTGACACATGTCACCTTTTGGTTAAAACTTATCTTTTTTTTTTGTCTCTCTCATACCAATCCATAAATATCTCTTAACACCTTGTAGAAAAATATCACTTAGCACAAAACTCCAACAAGTTATCAAAAATATATTACATTTGCCGCACTAGCGGGTCCCACGTCCGATATACGCTCTTAATTTCTCAAAAACTAACCGATACTAGAAAAATCATTTAAAAACTATATTTGCTCATAAACTTTATCTGGGGAATTTTTCTAACAAAGAAAATGCTGAAAATGCGGGCAATTAAATAAAATAAACCCTAGAAAATTAGAAAATTTCCGGGTTCTCACACTCGTACTTTTCGAGGCGTCACAAAAAAAGAGAGAAAGCTTCTTCCATTTTTCTTCATTTCTTGCTTGAATCTCACAAACCAACCATTTAAATTCCAAATTTCTCCACAAAAGGGAGTTGCTAAGCTAGTTTAAGGTGTTGAGTGGAGCCATTTGTGAAGAACAAGCTCTAGTTGTCTTGCTTCTTGGAGTTACAAAGGTAAGTTGTCAAGGAAATTCTCTTTTAATGATGTGGAATTGGAGGTTTATAAAGGTTGAATATGTTAGTTTGTGGATTATTGTAGACATCAAATTTTTGGTGTAATTTCATTTGTTGTTTTTTATTTGTCGTGTTCGTTTTAGTTTTTAGTTTCTAGTTTTATTTTTATTTTTAAGTTTTAGCATAGAATTTCTTGAAAAAAAAGGAAAAGGAAAAAGGAAAAACATTCAAAAAATATTCTTTAGTCGTTTTCTTTCTTATTTAAATTCAATGTTTTCTTGAAAAATAAAAAAAAAGAGGAAAAAGAGAAAATTGTTCACAAAATATGTTTATTTCTTTTAAATTCAACCTTTTGGCATTTTATTTATTTTTATTAAGTTATTTTGAAAAAAAAAGAGAAAAAAAAAGCGAAAAATGATGAAAAATGAAAAATGAAAGAAAAATTGAAAAATGACCATTTTTGTTGTTTCCATTTGTTTAGTTTTTTTAATTAATTGGTTTTTATTATTATTACCTGGTTTTTGTCATTTTGTTATTATTATTATATTCTGTAATTATCAGGTAAAAAAAAAAAAAAAAAAAGCGCGGCATGCAAGCTGCGTTTTGTTGCAGCTTGCAAAGAAAGGTTGAGACGGCTCCTTTGGCTGCAAATATGGAAAGATGATGAGTTGGTTTAGGGATTGGAGAGGCCTCATATAAATAGATAAAGGAAAGGCAGCCGGAAGGAGGGGAGAGGAGATAGAAAACAAACGGCCGAAAATCTGGAGGATCGGAAAGAAAGAAAAACAGGAGGGAGAAAGATTGAGAGGAATGACGGCTGAAAAAGGAAACGGAGGGATAGAGTGTTTAGGGCTTGGAGAGCGAGAGAGAGTCAGAACTTTGAGGGTTAGGGAGTGAAACAACAGCCAAGAGACTAGTTGACAGTTGAAGCAAGGCATCGAAGGAGCACAACTGAGAAAATTCTGAGGTTGACGGCTGGTGAAGCATCGACAGAGAAACGGCAAGGGAGGGACGAAGGAGCAGCAGCATCAGAAGGAGAAGGTTTTCGGTCAAACGAAGACCCTTTCTATCGATCATCTTAGCTCCTATTTGGCTTTTGAAAAACGTAAAGGTAATAGCTTTTACCTGTTTTTAGTCACTGGATTCATGAAAATACTGAAGCTTTCTCTTGTATGCATTCACTGTGAATCTGTTTAAGATGATGGGACTGTGAAGAGCCTGGATGTTGTTCAGTGTTTTGATGATTGATGTTGAGGTTCCTTCTGTGAATTTGGCCTTTTGTTTTTGGGTCCTTAGGTTAAGACCTTGCCGCAACAAGATTGAATCTTTTTTGACTTGTTGCAGCAATTCGGACATGTCGGCCTCTTTTCCTTTGTTTTGCTGAAGCTGTGACTCATTTAATCTTGTTTGTTTTGTTATCTATAATTGAGTGATATACCGTGAACAACATCTGAAGTTAGAAATGGGTTTGGAAGGCCCATAACAGAAAATCTGCTGTAGCAAAGTTTGAAGCTCTCGTTTGATGCAGCAGCGTGCGCAGCCCTTTTCTTTTTCCTTAGATTGCCGCAAGTTTCACCTTTTCTTTTGATGTATTTTTATACCTGGCTGTTTCAATCAGATTTTATGGGGATAAGATGATAATGACAATGAGTTGAAGCTTGGTATTTCTGGTTTGAATGTTAGATTAGTAGAGCTTACATCATACTGGCACGTAAACCTGTCTAAGTTGGAATAAGGAAATAAGAAAGCTGCATTTCATGCTCTTGTCTTGCTGTTTTTTTTCCGTAGCAGCCCACCAAACTGGGTTTGGTCACCCTTTGCTAGCTTAAACTGATGTTGAGGGGGAGGAAATGGAAGTTTTGGGTGTTGAGTTTGTATGTTTAAAGGCTGAAATATTTGAGCTATGGTTGAACTCTTTGCTGGAAAATGTTGCCGAACCATTTTCGCATAAAATTCTCCAGCACTTGCATGATTTCCTTCAATGTTTGGTTTGTTGGGTGAGGAGTTTATTTGCTTTGCTGGTTAAATTGAAAGTTGGACAGGTGAAATGACTATACTCAAAGCTGTCTAGAGTCCATTTGTAAACGAAAATGCAGCAGACCTCTCTTTCAGTTGCAACAGTTTTTGAACATCAAATGTTTGCATACTTGCCCAGAGTTTTGCATGGGATTTTTCTAAGTTTTCTATCTGCTTGGATGATGGTAATGATGTGGTTTGTTGCTCAGTTCATACACCACATGCATGCCCAAGCCAAAATTCTGGTATTCAGCCTATGTTGATGAAATGATAAGAGAGTTTTTGTTCTTCTTTTTCTGCATTCTTTTCCAGAATTTTCGTATTATATCTTTCCAAGTTTCTGGTCATTTGATTGTGATCATCATGTGAGTTTGAATCAAAAGTCTGGTTAGCATGATGAAAATGAAAGAAATGCCGTGGCTGGAATCTGCTGAATGCATGAGCTTTCTTGTGTCTTTGCATCAGTTTTCTTCTATATTTGGGTCTGTTTGAATTCTGAATTTGTGTGTTATGATGTTTAGATTAGCTTTGAATGTTTGGTTGAAAGATTTTTGATCAAAATTAGTGTTGAGGTTGATATCCTTGCAAGAAAAATTTGCAGCAAGCTTTGAAACAAAAATGGAAGCATGTTTCATTGTTAGTTGCAGAAGTTTAAGCCAATACGTAGCTGCATGTTTTGCATGAAAATAACTTCTGAATTTGCACTTCAACCCCTCAAGTTTTCCCTTATGCCACTATGACCCAACAATTGAATAATGTCCTCAATTTGGTCCTTGGCAGCTTTAGTTTTTGCAATTTCGTTGCTTGCTTTGTTTCAATTAATTACCATGCTTTGTCAATTGCACTTAAGCCACGATTTTAGGGGCTTTACGATCAAGTGAGCTTTGTTTTGCACATTTTCTTTAATTTTTCCAAATAAATTGGTACCTTGACCATTTCTTTTATTTTGGAGGATAAATAAGTGACTTCACCCCATTAGAGCTCCAACTCAAGGGGGCGGTATAATTTCTTTTATCCCTTTTTTGTGTCTCTCCTATGTGCTCCTACGTGTTATGTGAATATACATGTCTACTTTGCTTTCCTAGCCTTTCCTTAATTTCTTTTATTTATGTCATTTACTTTTTGCTTTTATTTAAGTTATTCTTTATGGGGTATGTGTACACCTCTTGGCTTGTAATAGATAGGGCTTGGAGGAGCATTCAATGAAGACCTATCGAAGTCATGTGCCTAGCTAGCAAATGTAATAGTTAGGGCTTTAATTGTCTTATGTGTCTTGCATGCTTAGTACGTGTTAATTTGCTTTGTTAGGGCCTTGCATCTAGTCAAGCATGCTAAATGTTATGCGCTATGTGTTTATAAGTGTTTGGCATGCCTACTCGCTTTCCATAGCTTGAATGAATGTGATGGATGAATGTACATTTCCACTAGTCCAACGCTAGTCGGAATTCATAGAATGGGCTAGTCCAACGCTAGACCCTTAGGGATTTCCCCTCGTTAGTACATGTTTGCATGTTCATTACATGTTATGCATTCTTTTAGTTTTTCTATCATTTGGCATGTCCCTCTAATCCCCTTTCCCCTCACTTTAGGTCTTGCATCTCATGCTAGTTAGGGTACATTTGCCTGAAGAGTCCCCTTCTGATAAGGGAAACGAGCGAGTGTGGCTACTCGATAGCCTTAGCACGCTAGTTTTGCTTTCTAATCAAAGGGAAAATCGAAGTCGAAAAAGTTAGGAGTCATTCCCATACCCGACCTGATGCATTCCTTTAGGTTCATTCATTCTCATTTATCACTTACTCATTTTTTTCAATTCACATTTCCTCATCACTTTTCCTTTCCTTATTGTTCATTTTGATTTCTACTTCACAAAATTGCACTTAATTACACCTATATGCACTTATCACTATATTTCATACACTTGCACACAAACACTTGGATTTTTCATACAATTTCACACGTGCACCTTTTTATACACTTGCACACTTACACTTTAGCCATCATTTGCATTAATCGACCTCTATAAGGTTTTCCTTTATTGGCCGCCACAATTCATGTGGTTGGGACCAAAAACCTTACAAGAGACATTTTAGAATTTAGGTTTGCATTTTTTCTTTCTTTTGCATTCATGTAGTGCATCCAAATGTAATAAATTCTTTGGTTAAAATAAGAAAAACTTTGATTAAATCATGCAACTAGTCTTGGCTAGGTCAAAGGGGTGCCTTGGATTTTATCCTTGCCTTCCCCTTTGTCAAATGTGACTCCCGAACCTTTTTCTTTGGTTTACGTAGACTAGGAGTCGTTTAAAAAGGGTTTCTCACTACTTTTTCCTATTTTTCTTTAAAAATACATTTTTTAGGTGACTTGGTACACCTTAACTCATTACCAAGTGGCGACTCCGTATTTAGTTTTAAAAACCCTTTTTAAACTATAATTTTGGGTCAAATCGTCGCATTCTCAAACCCCCATTTAGACCCACTTTTCTTTTAAAATCAAAATTCATTTTTCAATCACAAAAAATACATTTTTTAAACCATTTATTTATTTATCAAAAAATGGGGCGCGACAATTATTCCATGACTTATGGTTGAGATGTGCAAATTTTCCTATTTTTTGAGGATTTTCTGTTTTAATATATAAATTATTGTTTAGTCATGGATTAATGGTTTGTTATAGTGTAAGATAGAGTTGGTATGTGTTGGAAATGATTGGTTGTGAAAAATTGTTGGTTTGAAACTAAAATTCCAGATTAGGGTTCCAAACAGGCCTTTTCTGTCTGAATTTATTTGAGAATGTTAGAGGCCGAATCAGCCTTAGGCTAAAACATGAAAGTTGTAGAGAATGATCTTTTATAGTTTCCTGCAAAATTTCAGCTCGATCGAACCAGGGTATCCTGTGAAATGACAAAATTACCCCTGCTATCCTGTTTCCATAAAAAATGAAAATCAGCCTCTGTATGTGGTTAGTTTGACCAGGAATATTACCGAATTGTGTGAGAACCCATAATTTGTTTTCAATTTTTAGGTTTTATTCGGGTTAATAGCTTGTTTTCTGCATTTTCTTTATTAGGAAAATTTTCTAGATAATTTTTATGCGTAAATATAGTTTTAGATGATTTTTCTAGTATCGAATAGTTTTTGAGAAATTAAGAGCGTATACCGGACGTGGGACCCACTAGTGCAAAAAGTTCAGAAAAATTCGGCCAGCTAGGTTAAGTTTTGGATACTGGAATTAATTTACCGGGTGTTAAGAGATAATTAGAGGGTGCTATTTGGATTGGTGTGAGAGGAAACAAAAAGATAGAGATGCATTAATGACGGTGACAAGTGTCACCATAGGGTTGGTAGAAACTTTTGGCTACTATTCCATGTCTTACCATTTGACTTAATAAACTAAAAATTTACCAAAAATTGCTCCATTTCCTAGCTCAAGTGGCCGGCTCTCTCAAGGAAGGAAAGAAAGAAAACCTCTTTTTTTTTTTTTTTTTTTTTTTTTTTTAACAGACGGTGACTACGACCTTTTATTAAAAACCAATCAAAGTCCAAAGGAACAAAAACATCAAAGCCAAAGCGAAAAACCAACTAGCAAAGCCTATCTACGAAAGGAAAACCGGAAATTAGGAACCTGCTCCCTATCTAGCACAAAGAGGGATCGAGACAGACGTGGAAGAGAAATGAATGAAGGAAAGTCCAAATGCCCGCTACAAGTAACTCCTACCGCTGCCAAAGAGTCAGCTACCGTATTTGCCTCCCGGAAACAATGGGAGAGGCGAAAGTCCAACGGCAAAATGTCACGGATCGCTCTGATAAGCGGCCGAACCGCCCATGGAATCGTAAAACTCCCTGCCACCACCCGTACCAAAACCAACGAGTCAGACTCAACCTGTACCATGGAGAAACCCAGCCGTTGACATAATTGAAGCCCTTGCAGCATTGCATAAGCCTCCACCTGCAAAGAATCCACCAAAGGTAACTTGGCCGCAAACGCTCCAACGAACGACCCATCAGCCCTTCGAAGAATCCCACCAATTCCACTAGCACCAACTGTGGGCAAGGAGGACCCGTCAGTATTAAGCTTGACAAAATCACTTGGAGGGAATCCCCAAGTAACCAACGTAGACTTTAAAGGACGCTGGATCCCCGAAATAACGGACACAAGATCCCCAAGTTCGGGCGGAAGTGAACGCCCAGGAAACTTGATAGAACAAATAAGCGAGAGCTCTTGGAATATAGAAGAACACAACGTACGGACAGACCACTTAATGCCATCGAAACGCCATTTGTTCTTAGCCTTCCACAAAAACCAAAGAATGAGAATAGACAAAATCCTGTACAGCCACCGAACCGACAGCTTACTCACAGGTTGAGACCACCATGCCATACATCTAGGCCGATACCCACAAGAAGCCGGCGAAATCCCCAACCGAGACTCAAAGAATGACCAGATGGCCTGGGCCACCGAGCAGGAAGAAAACAAATGATCAGCCGTCTCCCGAGCAGCCAAGCACAACGGGCACTGGGAGGGGCCACCAAACCGGCACCGTACACATAACACATCATCCAAAGGCAACCTACCAGAGAACAAACGCCAAGCAAAACAAGAAACCTTAAGTGGAATTGAGGAATCCCACAGCGAACGGAATACCACCGACTTCACCCCAGCCCGACGGACCAGGTGATAAGCCGAAGCCATGGAGAAACAACCCGAGGATGCCAACTGCCAACAGGGCTGATCTGGCAAATCCCCAAAACACATAAAAGTCTCCCCCATCACCTCCAAAACCTCCGGTGGAAGGAAAGACGAGAGACGAGCCCAGTCCCAAGTCCCCTGAAGCCAAAAATCCCTAACCTTATGGTCAGAAGAGAGGGCTGGAAACCGCCAGGCAAGGGGGCCCAATCCGCTCCAATTATCCCACCAGAAATAACAATCTCCGAGAGAAACATCCCAACGGATCTGTAATTCCATCTGCTCACGTACTTGGAACATCCGCCTACAGATTGCCGAACTCGACGGACCCACTACCACCTGATTAGGATGACCTCCCCGGAGATACAAACCTGACAAAAACCTCGCCCACAAAGAGTCCTGCTGCCGAAAACGCCACCACAATTTACAGGAGAAAGCGTTAGAGATAGACTGCAACGATCTAACCCCTAGGCCCCCCTCCTCCACCGGAAAACACACCTTGGCCCAACCACACCAATGAAAATGATTAACCCCCCAAAGAAACCGCGCAAACATCCTCTCAATCTCCCAAACTGCCCCACGAGTAGGCTCCAAAGAAAACCTCTTCAATTTCTTGATTCCCTCTTGCTCAAATCCAATCACTCAACCATCTACTCTTGTTTTTGTTCCATAGAAAACCTTAAGGGAGTGTTTGTGAGTTATTTTGTGGAGTTACTTTGAAAGCTAAGAGGACTAGTTGGTCTCTTTCTTGTCTTGCTAAGGTAAGTTGAGAAGGACCCCTCTCCTCCCTCTAATGATGTTTAATCCATGATTAGTGGTAGTATAAGATGCAATTTTATGGATTATATCTTGATTTGTGGTTGAATTGATGAAGTTTTGTAATTATTGGGGATTTTTCTGTTTTCATATGAATATGATTATGTGGTCATGTATGATGATTGGAAATGATATTTAAGGAAGCTAGAAGGTAGAAAAAGTGGTAAATTGCAAGCAATTTCTGTTTTGGAAGAAAAATTGGAAAGTTAGGGTTCTTTGAATTACATTCTGCCCCGTTTTGTAGCTCATAGTTAGAGGCTGAATTGGTCTTGGGTTAAAAAAAAAAGTTGTAGGGAATGATATTTTAGAGATGCCTGCAAAATTTCAGGTCAATCGGAGTAGCGTAGCTTGAGAAAAGACGGAATTACCCTTGCTGCCCTGGTCTTACCCGAAATTGAGAATTGCTTCTGTAATGGGTTATTTTGGTTGAGAATGCTTCTGAATTGGTTGTTGAGGTCTTCTGATGAAATGTAGCCCTGTTCCTTAGCTTTCGGATGGCTTTGAAATTTCTGGATTTGGACTTAGGTAGGCTGACTTATGATGTTTGAACCAGAATGCGTTCTGTGAGTCTGTTTTTTCAGTTCTGGTGTAGTAGATTGCAATTTTGACCTGGTTACACTCAAAACTGGGCTGAGTGAGCTTCTGTAATATTGTATCCCTATCTTTTAGCTTCGAAACGGTGGGTGTTTCACCTTCATCCGATAATTGTAGTGCCATTGGCACCAAAACCGCAAAATGACGTCAAAAACTGTTTTTTTCAGGCTTAAGCTAGTTCCATTTCCGGATTTTTCTGGTTTCCTCTAATGCTTATGTATGCTTATGGAACCTTATTTTGGTATACTTGGCATTGGTTTATGACTCGTTATCGAGTCTCATTGTACTTGTTTGCATGTTTTAGAGCGTGACGATGGTTCACGACGCTCCTTTGACGGGGTTGCATGAAATATCATTTGCAAGCTTGGTGAGTGTACTACTCTCTTGTGTGTTACTATATGGCTTTGATACTTGAACTTGATAAGTTAAATATTTATTGTACCATTGATATTGATTGAAGGGAGGGTGTACTTTATCACTCTCACTTATTTCTCATGTTATTGGAATGTTACATGAAATGAAAGTACATGACTTGGTGTCGTTTGGACGCATATCCAACGACCATGATTGTTATCATTGAGCTCAACCCCATTGGTAGTTGATTGAATCGAGCCGGCGAGGGCTTGGTCGTGACAATTAATGAGCCTTGGGGAAATGTTATGTGGAATCTTGTAGTATGAGAAACTCTTGATTCCGGTATACTCGAGTAATACCACAGTGCAAGTGTTTGGAGTTCGGGCCCGGTAGGGGAATGTTAGGTGGAAGGAATGGAAGTAAAGTGAAGTCTATGGTTGGTTACTTTTAAACATTGACGGAGAGTCAATGAGATCCGATCAAAAATGCAAACGAGGAAAAGGGCTCTTGAGAGCCGCCCGTATCCTTTTATCATCATTACTAATGGGTGTCTTTATTTACTTTTGATGAATTGGACTGAAAAGCTTGATGCATCTATGAACTTGGTTGCTTGAGTAGTATTATCTCACTGGGCAATTAGCTCACTCTATTCCTTCTATTTTCCTTACAGGAAAATTGTGACGGCCCCACCTCCCCCTAAGGCGAACCAGAGGGTTCGGCGGGTCGCCTGCTCAGCTCTCGCCAGGACTAACGGTTCGGTATAGAACGAGCTAATACATCCCGAAACTTACCAACGCGGGTAAAAAAAGTAAATAAATAAATAAAATCGAAGTCGGCTATGAATAGTAACCGACCCGTCAGAACCCAACCAAATACCAAGCAAACATTCCCATCTTGAAACTTAGCATTTACAAGCCAAAGTGGCATACAAAAGTATTCAAAAGTGGATACATGTCTGGTTTGCCAAATCAAAAGGAAAACAGTTCCCAAAAGTACATTTAAGATTTTAATACATGAGCTATACAAAAGATATGTTCAACTAGCTCAATTTGGCAGCCATTTGTCAAATCCAGTCCAAAAGTATTTATTTTCCTGTAAGGAAAACAAAAGGAACAGAAAGGGGTGAGCTTGCGCTCAATGAGGTACCAAACATATAGCAGAAAAATCATGGCATTTCACATTTAACAAATCAGATACACATGCCAGATGTAAAGTAAAGCAACTAATGATTCACATAGGAAGGATACAGGTGGCTCTCAGGAGCCAAATTTCCAGCGCAGTACTTGATCCAAACCGGTTGACTCTCCGTCAACGTATATAGAACCAACGCGTCCGTAGACCCACTTCGCACCGAATTCCGTCCACCAAACACCCCTTTACCGGGCCCGCTCACCTCAAACGAACAAAATGGTAATACTCGAGTATACCCGGAATCAAGGGTCTCAATACCCAAAATCCCCGAACAGACTACCGTGGTTCATTATCTAATCGTCCAGGCCCTTGCCGGCCCGACTCGAATAACTTAGCCACAGGACTGAGCTCATAGGTCATAGAAATCCGAACAGATGCAGACACAGATAACAGATTCAAATTTTGCATAGTAAATTGGCATATGAACAGACAAGAGAACGAGTGTGATAAAGTACACCCTCGTCTCAAACAAATAAACAGATTGCAGAGCAGAAATCAAGTTAAACAGCAATGGAGGGGAGTGGTACACTCACCGGCTCAACTTCAAAAGTTTTCACTTCAGATTGGCCTTAATCGCCAAGAAACCCTAAAATAATCAAAGTAAACTAATTGAATGTTTCATATCCAAAATCGAGTAAACGGAATGCACAAGTGAGGCTCGACTACACGTCGTACGCCTTGCCAAATAAATACTAATACAAGGGTGGAAAACATGATTTTCTTGGAAACGAAAAGGTAACATGAAGACCTAGGCGCAAACAACCCAAAAGCCCTTTGCTCAAATCACAAGTAAATCCAACTAGCCTTCAAGTAAAATTTCGGCAGCATATCCCTTGTTTTTACCTATTTTCCAGCCATCATGGCTTCATTATTTCCTCAAATCAGTCCCAACATCTAACACAAAATTCATCTCATTTCCCAAAAGCCGTTCACTAGGCTCAAAGTAGTACAAGTACAAAAGTTAGCTAGGAAATGACCGGAATAAGAGTAAGCCTTAAAACATGTAAACAAGTACAATGAGACTCGATAACGAATCATAAATCAATGCCAAATATGACCCCAATAGGGTTCCATAAACATATACAAACATTAGAGAAAACCAGAAAATTCGGAAATGCAATTAGCTTTGGCCTTGAAAAAATAGTTTTTGACCTCTTTTTGTGGTAATGGCACCAAATGCCCTAGAATTATCGGATGAAGGTATAAGACCCACCATTTCAAAGCTAAAAGACAGGGCTACAACATCACAGAAGGTCACTCAACCCAGTTTTGTGACGCCCCGAAAGAATGAGTGCGAGAACCCGAAAATTTTCTAATTTTCTAGGGTTTATTTTATTTAATCGCCCGCCTTTTCTACATTTTCTTTATTAGGAAAATTCCCCAGATAAAGTTTATGAGTAAATATAGTTTTTAGATGAATTTCCTAGTATCAGTTAGTTTTTGAGAAAGTAAGAACATATATCGGACGTGGGACCCACTAGTGCGAAAAGTTCGGAAAAATTCGGCCAACTAGGTTAAGTTTCGGATACTGGGTTTAATTTACCGGGTGTTAAGAGATAATTAGAGGAAGCTATTTGGATTGATGTGAGAGGGAACAAAGTGATAGACTTGCATTAAATAAGTGACAAGTGTCACTTTGTGATTGGGTTGGACTTTGACATTTGGACCAACTTTACCAATAAATCAAAAATTGACCAAAATCATCTTCATTCTTCATGCTTCTTGGCTGAACACATTGAGAGAGAAAAGAGAGAAAAGAGAGAAAACCTTTCATTTGGTCACTTCAATTCTTGTCCAAATCTTGAGTTCCAACCGATTAAATTGCAAACCACTCCATAAAACTTGCTAGCTAAGGAAGATTGAAGCTCTTGGTGGAGTTGTTTTGGAAGAAAAACCCCTAAGTCATCACCTTTCTTGATATTTGAAGGTATCATGTCTAGCCATCTTTTCTTTGTTCTTGATTATGTTAAATTAATGACTTGTGATGGCTAAAGAGATGTTTTTGTGGAAGATTGGCACATGAATGCATGAATTTCCAGATTAGGGTTCCATTTTTCCTCAATTCTGCCCGTTTCTATTTGACCAGGTTAGAGGCCGAATTGGCCTTAGCACAAAACATTAAAGTTGTAGAGAATGATGTTTTATAGTTGCCTGTAAATTTTCAGCCCAATCTGAGCTCGGTATCCTGTGAAAAGACCGAAATACCCCTGCTACCCTGTTTCTATCCGAGAATAGTAATCAGCTTTGGTAATTGGGTAGTTTGACTGGGAATACTACCGATTTGGTTGTTGATGTCTTCTTAAGAATTCTAGCCCTGTATCTTAGCTTTCAAATGGCTTTGGAATTACCTGAATTGGAGTTTTGTGTGCTGCGATATGAGTGAATAAAGCAGGACTGCTAGTTGATTTCTGCAGTGAATTTCGAACTGGAAAATCTGGAGTTGTTTTGGAAAATTTGACCTAGTTAGCGTGAGAACTGGACTCAGTGATCTTCATTAAAGTTATAGGGAATGATATTATAGAGGTGCCTGCAAAATTGCAGGTCAATCGGAGTAGCGTAGCTTGAGAAAAGACGGAATTACCCTTGCTGCCCTGGTTTTACCCGAATTTGGGAATTGCTTCTGTAATTGGTTGTTTTGGTCAGGAAGGCTTTCGAATTGGTTGTTGAGGTCTTCTAATGAAATTTAGCCCTGTTTCTTAGCTTTCAGCAGGTTTTGGAATTTTTGGATTTGGACTTGTAGAGCCTGAGTTATGATGTTTCCGCTAGAATGCATTTTGGTGAATCTGTTTTACGTTTTTGATGTGGTATCTTGCATTTTTGACCTCTTTGCACTCAAAACTGGGTTGAGTGACCTTCTGTGATATTGTATCCCTATCTCTTATTTTCGAAACGGTGTATCTTGTACCTTCATCCGACAATCGTAGTGCCTTTGGTGCCATTACCGCAAAAGGATGTCAAAAGCTATTTTTCTAGTTTTGAGCTTAACTTTCATTTCCGAACTTTTCCCTAGCTTGACTTGTACTAGTACTACATGGAGCTTGCTGAATGGCTATTGGATGAACTTATGGTTGTGTGTGTACCTTTGGGTTTGAATGAGGAAATAATGAAGCCATGATGGCTGGAAAGTTAGCAAATTTAGGGGAAGTGCTGTCCGAACTTTGAAGGGACTTGTTTGCATTGAGTTTGTAATCTAAGACTTGGATTTGAGCAAGGCAATGTTATATGATGGTTGGTTCCTGAGCCGTGGAGGTGAGTGACCTCAAACTATTTCTGAAGTTATTTATGAACCGTTTCTTGCATTATTTACCTTTAAACTGTTTCCAAAGTTACTTTTTAACTGTTTTCTTGCATATCTTGCGTGCTTGCATATGATTGTTCCTTATTTGCTATATTTTCTTGACTTCATGACTTGTATTATTGATTGATAACGTGTTAAGTGTTTTGAATGATTTCCAAAACGAGCTTTCTAGGCGAGTGTGTACTTTATCGCACTCGACCTAAATAACTGTGCAATTTTCAAGGATTTAATTATTGAAATGCTAGTTGCGCATGATGTAAGCCTTTTGGGCTGAACTGGCCATTGCCCCTTATTACCGGTCGTCTCGAGCCAGAAACGGTCTCGGTCGGGCGATTAGGGACTTGGGTGAACGTTTGGTATACTCGAGTATTACCTTTGTAGGTTGGTGGAGGTTGGTGGAGTCTGGTGAATGAAATGAATGACCAAATGAGCGAGACATTTATTTACAAAAGAAACGAAAATGCATTTTTCAAAAGTTTGAAGGAAGGAGGAAATGTCAGGAGAACGAACGTATCTTTTTCATGAATGTTACTATCGCTTTCCATTGTAAATTACAATGTTTCTTGAATTATTGATACTCCATTTTAATGTATTGTAAATGCTGTAATTGTTTCTGGACTTATCATTTGATTTATGACATCACTGAAATGAACTATTGTGAAACCGATTTGATTACTGATTTTAATGGTTACTCGCTGAGCTTCTAGCTCACCCCAAAAATATTTTATTCCCCTCCACAGGGCTCGTGGCGAAGGAAGGACTTGTAGTACTTGTTCACGTGACTGGATGGCATATATCTTGTATAATTTGGATTTGGAATCATTTTATGTATAGTTGAGAATCGTTTCCGCTTCGCTTATGACATGTAATTATTGGAGACTTGGATGTATGTTTGTGGACCATGTGATGTATATTTGAGATTTATATTGTAATTCATTTAAGGATTGTAGTGAACGACTGAGTCCCGGCGAGAGCCGGGCAGGAGGTCCGCCGAACCCTGGGGTACGCCCTAGGGGGAGGTGGGGCTGTCACAAGTTTTGAGTGCAAACAGGTCAAAAATGCAAGATACCACATCAAAAACGTAAAACGGATTTACCAAAACGCATTCTAGCGGAAACATCATAACTCAGGCTCTACAAGTCCAAATCCAGAAATTCCAAAACCAGCTGAAAGCTAAGAAATAGGGCTAAATTTCATCAGAAGGCCTCAACAACCAATTCGGAAGCAATTCAGACCAAAACACCCAATTACAGTTGCAAATCTCAATTTCGGGTAAAACCAGAACAGCAATAGTAATTTCGATTTATCTCATTCCATACTACTCCGATTGACCTGAAATTTTGTAGGCACCTCTAAAATGTCATTCCCTACAACTTTCATGTTTTGAGCTAAGGCCAATTCGGCCTCTATCTATGACCTAAAATTTCGGACAGAATGAAGAACCAAGGAACCCTAATTTTCCAGATTTCTTCCAAAACAGAAATTACTTGCAATCTTCCACTTTTTCCACCTTTTAGAATCATTATATACCATTTCCAATCATCATATATAGCCACACAATCATACTCATATTAAAACAGAAAAAATCCCCAAAAATTACAAAAGTTCATCAATTCAACCAAAAATCACAATATAATCCATAAAGTGGCACCTTATACCACCACTAAGCATCAATTAAGCATCATTAGAGGGAGGAGAGTGGTACTTCATGACTTACCTTTAAAACAAGAGAGAGAGAGCTATGGGTCACCTTAACCTTCCAAATAACTCCACAAATCCACTTACTAACTCTAATTGAAGAGGTTTTATGGAGTAATTTCAAGGTTGGATGGTTAGTTTTGATGATTTGGAGCAAGATTGAAGTGTTTTCTTCCTTGTACTTGGAATAAGAGAGAGAGAAAGAAAGCTTGAGAGGGCCGGCTCTTCTTGAAGATTTTTGGAAGATATTTGGGTCATTTTTGGTTATTTAAGTCAATGGTAAGAAAGTCTTAAGGTAGCCCAATCAAATGGTGACACTTGTCACCTAATTAATGAATCTCTATCTCTTTGTTCCCTCTCACACCAATCCAAATAACATCCTCTACTTATCCCTTAACACCTGGTAATTAAATCCAGTATCCAAAACTTAACCTAGTTGGCCGAAAATTGCCGAACTTTTCGCACTAGTGGGTCCCACGTCCGGTATTCACTCTTAATTTCTCAAAACCTATTCAATACTAGAAAAATCATCTAAAAATTATATTTACTCATAAAATTTATCTAGAAAATTTTCCGGATACAGAAAGTGCAGAAAACAAATCATTGAAAATAAGAAAACCTAGAAATATAATAAAACCTAGAAGTTGGAAAAATTACGGGTTCTCACACTCTCTCCCCCTCAAAGAAATTTTGCCCTCGAAATTTTCTCTTCAAAATTTAAAGTAACCAATGGCCTGTACCTTCTTCGTCTTCAGAGTCAGAAGAAACGAGATTCTGCATTCCAGTCCCTTTTCCACTTGACGGTCCAGGGTCAGTCTTGGTTGGTTGCTAGGTTCCTTTCTTTTCATGCGCTTTACTCGGGCAATGAGCAATTCGATGCTCGGTGCTCCCACAGCACAGACATCTCCCTCATCTTTTCCATCAATTCTCTTCAAAATGATTGGATTTTCTACAATAGCCACAATATGGGAGAGGAATTGGGGTCTGATCTCCTTGTGAGATATCCCTCAGTGGTCCTTTTCCCCTTGAGTTTCCTCCCGGCGTATCCTCCTTAAGTGTCTCCAGAATTGTCACACCCCTCGCTCCACGACTCTTCTTCGCCAAGGGCCTACCTTGCTCACCCTGTTCTGGCAATTTACCCCTTTTCTTGCCCCTTTTCTTGGCATGGAAGATCGTCCCCTGTGGCCTTACAATTCCTGCCCTTTAAGCTTCCTCTGGAGCCCCCATAGCAGCAGTGCTTTGTGCCATTGCTAAAGCCTCTTCGGAACTCCCTTCGTATTCCCTTTTTAGCTCTAAGTTCTGGTGCAAGAGCTCAATCTTTTAGGAATACTCGTGCCTCCATCGCCATTCCCAGTATTCGGCTAGTCTTCTTTGAACCTCTATTTCGTCACGAAGTACCACGATCTCCTGATACATATTAACCCAATGTGCCATTTCACGGAGTCGCTGGAACTCAAATAATAGCCTGCCAGGCAAATCAATGGGTCATAATAAATTCTTAAGTAGGTGTGGTAGTCTCGGTCCTAGTCTTTGTTCAACGGTTGTTTCCCTTTCTGCTCTTAATTCTTGACCTCGCTCAGTTCCACGGCCACCACCATGACCACGACTACATCTTCCTTTCATATGATATATATATATTATTTTATTTTATTATATATATATATTTTTTTCTCTCTTTTCTTTTCTTTTCCCCTAAAAGGTCATTTAATGAATGAATACAATAAAGTGACTAAAATAACAAAATTTAGGGCACCAAATACCTAAATAAGCATATACACACATAATACACCACATACATATCAAGGAAACAAATGATCAACGACACAAATACGTATCAAAGCAAGCAATGATTCATATACACCAATACACAAACCGACGGCATGTAGTAACAATATGCGAGCGAATCAAAAGAAAAGGGATATATCGTCCCAAACCTTGCTAAAATAACCCCGTCCGGTCTCTTACATCACCTATTCCCCAAATGAAATATCCACTAACCTCTTGTACTCATTCCAGTCGAACAAAGCCTATTCATGTTCCCAAAATTCAACTCTCACCTACGTATCACCGCCTCATCTCTGGAGTACTCAGGCACAAGAATCCGAAATAAGACAATTCACCTCTCGGGCTGGCCAGTCCCAAGAGAAAACTATCTACAATCGAAATTCCTACCAGACGTACCTATCTATGGTCCTCAATTACCACGGAAAAGATTTAAGGCCTATAACATTCACAATTCAGAGCTTAGGCTCGAACGAGCACTTAATCCTTCATACCAATCCACCACTTAGTCCAGGCTCACTCCGCGCAGAGACCACGCGAAGCAGGCTCTGATACCACCTGTGACGGCCCCACCTCCCCCTAAGGCGAACCAGAGGGTTCGGCGGGTCGCCTGCCCAGCTCTCGCCAGGACTAACGGTTCGGTATAGAACGAGCTAATACATCCCGAAACTCACCAACGCGGGTAAAAAAAATAAATAAAAAAATAAAATCGAAGTCGGCTATGAATAGTAACCGACCCGTCAGAACCCAACCAAATACCAAGCAAACATTCCCATCTTGAAACTTAGCATTTACAAGCCAAAGTGGCATACAAAAGTATTCAAAAGTGGATACATGTCTGGTTTGCCAAATCAAAAGGAAAACAGTTCCCAAAAGTACATTTAAGATTTTAATACATGAGCTATACAAAAGATATGTTCAACTAGCTCAATTTGGCAGCCATTTGTCAAATCCAGTCCAAAAGTATTTATTTTCCTGTAAGGAAAACAAAAGGAACAGAAAGGAGTGAGCTTGCGCTCAATGAGGTACCAAACATATAGCAGAAAAATCATGGCATTTCACATTTAACAAATCAGATACACATGCCAGATGTAAAGTAAAGCAACTAATGATTCACATAGGAAGGATACAGGTGGCTCTCAGGAGCCAAATTTCCAGCGCAGTACTTGATCCAAACCGGTTGACTCTCCGTCAATGTATATAGAACCAACGCGTCCGTAGACCCACTTCGCACCGAATTCCATCCACCAAACACCCCTTTACCAAGCCCGCTCACCTCAAACGAACAAAATGGTAATACTCGAGTATACCCGGAATCAAGGGTCTCAATACCCAAAATCCCCGAACAGACTACCGTGGTTCGTTATCTAATCGTCCAGGCCCTTGCCGGCCCGACTCGAATAACTTAGCCACAGGACTGAGCTCATAGGTCATAGAAATCCGAACAGATGCAGACACAGATAACATATTCAAATTTTGCATAGTAAATTGGCATATGTGTGACGCCCCGAAAGAATGAGTGCGAGAACCCAAGAATTTTTTTTAATTTTCTAGGATTTATTCTATTTAATCGCCCATTTTTTTTTCTACATTTTCTTTATTAGAAAATTCCCCCAGATAATTTTTATTGAGTAAATATAGTTCTTAGATGATTTTTCTAGTATCGGTTAGTTTTTGAGAAATTAAGAACGTATATCGGATGTGGGACTCACTAGTGCGGAAAGTTCGGTAAAATTCGGCCGATTAGGTTAAGTTTCGGATATTGGGTTTAATTTACCGGGTGTTATGAGATATTTAGAGGTATCAAGTGGATAGGTGGAAGAGAGAGAAAAAAGTTAGGCAAGTCATTAAATGAGGTGACAAGTGTCACCATAGTATTGTTTCTTACATAAGACCACTATTCTACCTTTTACCAATTACTAAATAAAACCAAAAATTTACCAAATATCTTCCATTTTTCTTCAAGCTTGGCCTGCTCTCTCTCTCAAAAAGAAAGGAAGAAACTCTTCAAGTTTTGCTTCCATTTTGCTCCAAATCATCAAAACCAACCATTGAAACTTGAACTTACTCCATAAAACCTCTTCAATTAGTGTTAGTAAGTTGATTGGTGGAGTGATTGGAAAAGCTAGGAGGACCTATAGCTCTCTCTCTCTTGTTTTAAAGGTAAGTCATGAAGAACCACCCTCCTCCCTTACTTGATGCTTAAATCATGCTTAGTGGTTGTATGAGATGCAAATTTATGGGTTATTTCTTGATTTGTGGTTGAAATGATGAAGTTTTATTATTTTTGGGATTTTTTCTGTTTTAATATGAACATGATGGTGTGGCTATATATGATGATTGGAAATGGTATATAATGATTCTAGAGGGTGGAAAAAGTGGAAGATTGCAAGTAATTTCTGTTTTGGAAGAAATCTGGAAAATTAGGGTTCCTTGGTTCTTCATTCTGTCCGAAAATTTTGGTCCTAGATAGAGGCCGAATTGGCCTTGGCTTAAAACATGAAAGTTGTAGGGAATGTTATTTTAGAGGTGCCTGCAAAATTTCAGGTCAATCGGAGTAGCGTAGAGTGAGAAAAGTCGAAATTATCCTTGCTGTCCTGGTTTTATCCGAATGTAAGAACTGCACCTGTAATTAGTGATTTTGGTTAGGAATGCTTCCGAACAGGTTATTGAGGTCTTCTGATGAAATGTAGCCCTGTTTCTAAGCTTTCATGTGGCTTTGGAATTTCTGGATTTGGACTTATATAGGCTGTTTTATGATGTTTGCACTAGAATACGGTTTGTGAACCTGTTATGAGATTCTGGTATAATATGTTACATTTTTGACGTAGTTACACTCGAAATTGGGTTGAGTGGCCTTCTTCAACATTGTACCCTCTTAAGTCCTGAATCTACCTGTAAAATCTCAGGTCAAACGGATTAGAGTATCCTGAGTTATGGACCAAACCCTCAGGCCTGTTTTAGACATTAGTTTGTGTACATTTTGAATTTTAGTTTCTGATCGTGGGTTTTTCCGTGTTGATTATGTACGAACTGGGTGCTGATCCCTTCATATGAAATTTAGATCTTGGTCTCAGTTTCGAAACGGTATAAAGTACGTCAAAATCCAAGTTCCGTAGCTCCTGTTATGACCGAAATAAAAGCGATCATCAGAACTGCCTTGTATCTGGACATTTCTGACGGGTACTTTGGCACTCGATTTTCGTTCTGTTTTGAGTGGATTCAGGTCTTGGCCAAAACATCAAAGTTTTAGCCTTATGTCTCAGCTTTCTAACGCCTCTGGAATTTCTTAATTTCAATTTCTGAGCCGTGAGTTACGGCCTTACAAACAGGGCCTGTTTGGTAACCCGTAATGAAACAGCTGGCACTATTTCGTGCATTTTTTACCTATACCGATTGAGATCTGGGTTGAGATGTCTAAATTAAAGTTGTAGCTCTTCCTCTTAGCTTCGAAACGGTGTCTCAACCACCTTGATCCGACACTCCTAGCCTAACTTTTGACCAAAACGGTTTGAGATGGCAGATTTGGCCGTCCCGTTTGCCGTCCGCGCGCGCGCGTGCCCCTTTTTGCCGTTTCCGCAATTGCGTGTTCCGATTTTGCCGTTTTGCTTGTTTTAAGTATGTTAGTAGCCGTTTGTGATATATTGTGACACAATCTTCTATTTCAGACGTTGGTGAGTTAGGTGGAGCCGGTGGGGCCTACTAGCTACTCCTCGCGGCACGAATTTCGTATTTTGTCCTTTTGTTCGTTGTGTAAGTATTCAGGCCGCTTTTATGTGTTTCGACATGTATGAAGAGGGTACTTAGGCGAGGGTGTACTTTATCGCACTCGCTCTAAACCCGAATTTACGCTCATATTTGTACATGACATATGTATGTGAATCATTTTGGAACTAAAACCTTTGAGCTTGTGGCTCGGGGTGATTTTGAATAATTTTGTGAAGTTTGTGAGTTTGGGGCGAGCTCTTGACCTAGATGGACTATTCGAGCCGGTTAGGGCTTGGTCGAAGTCAGTCCAACCTGGTTGGAGGTCACCAAGTTTGTGAATCCGGTTCACCGAGTATGTGGACCAAGTTTGTGACCCGAGCTTGTGACTCAAGCTCAAATTTGTGATTTCGTTCGTCCGGGCAAGTTTGTGAGGTGACTGGCCAGTGAGGGTGATAAGGTGTCGGTGGGTGTACAAGTGAAGTTCTACGGACCATTAAGTGTGGTCGACGGAGTGTCGGCAGGAGATCACGCATGGCATATGAATTGGCTTTGGAACCACCTGTATCCTTATTATGTGATGTTATTTTTTCTGCTTTTGCTTTACTCTTACTATGTCACTGTTGTTACGTGAAATTTACGCTTTTGCCCCTGTTTACTTACTAAGCATATAGCTTACCCCTTTAGTTTTGTTTTCCTTAGCAGGGGAAGACGCGCAAGGACGGGATCTTGGCATACTAGCTTGGTCTAGTTTTTTTTTTTTTTGTAATGGTTCTCACCCTAGTGCTTGGCACGGGTTGGTTGTATGGTGAATTGGGAACCTGTGTATATTCGGCGGTTGTACTTCCTCTTGAGATAGTAATGTAGATAAGTTTTGTTTAGGTTTTGGATCGTTATTATGTTATTCTTATGGTTATTCCGGTAGTTGCTTGAAGTGATCAACTGAGTCCCGGCGAGAGCTGGGCAGGCGGCCCGCCGAACCCTCTGGTTCGCCTTAGGGAGAGGTGGGGCTGTCACAATATGAACAGACAAGAGAACGAGTGTGATAAAGTACACTCTCGTCTCAAACAAATAAACAGATTGCAGAGCAGAAATCAAGTTAAACAGCAATGGAGGGGAGTGGTACACTCACCGGCTCAACTTCAAAAGTTTTTGTGAGGACTCGCAAATTTCTTGTATTTTTCTCAAAAATACCCAATTATTTCACAATAAGTGTAAGTAAACCTAGAAAATAGGGTTTTACGCTTCGGTTTCAAGTTTGGAGCAAAATTAGGGTTTTCGCAATTTTTCGCCGGATGAATTTTCGGTACAGAGTAAGGATTAAATTTGAGGATTAAAAGTGACTTTTAAGTGAGAAATAATATGTGATTGGTAGCAATGATATAAGGTTAGTGAATGGAAAGTAAAAAAAACCCTAATACGTGAGTTTTTAAGAAAAACGGCACGAACCGGCGGGTCCCGCGCACTACCGATTGAACGCACCACTTGACCACCATTTTTTCTCACCAAACAAATTTATTGAACTTGAGCAAAATATCTTCTCTCTTGGCAGCAAGGTTGACAGAAAATTAGTGGCTAAAATGACAAGGAAAGAAAGAGAAAAAAAGAAAGGTGGTGGTGGCGACACTTGTCGCCACCATAGAGCTTCTTAATTAAGACCAAGACCATCTATTTAAACACCAAAACTTAGCAACTTTCTTCTTCATTTTGTTGCTGCTGGCTGAGAGGAGCAAGAAGAAAAACAACAAGGGAAAACATTCCATTTCATCTTCAATCCAACAACCAAGTGAGAAATCAAACAAAACAAACCGATTAAACTTGTCCATGAGTGATTAGTTAGTGACTTGTGGTGTGATTTTTGAAAGAGAAAGCTTGGGCTACTCTTAGTGAACTCTAGTCAAGGTAAGAAAGCTTATCTCTCCAAGTTTTACTTTCAATCTTGTTAAATTAAGCTTAGCAACTTGATTTTGTGGTGGAATCATGGATATTATCTTGTTTTGGAAGTTTTCCCCAATTTATATGATGAACTAGGGCTTGATGAATTTCTGCCCAATTTGTTGTATGAAGTATATATGTTGAAATTAAGGTTATAAGAGAGGCTTTGGTAGTGATTAGACCAAGAAATTAAGGAAAGTTCCACTAAAAACTAGAAATTCCAGAATCTGGAAATTTTTCCCAACATTCTGTCCGAATTTGAGTCCCTATGTTAGAGGCCAATTTAGCCTTAGGTCAAAGAAGAAAAGTTGTAGAGAATGGTATTTTATAGGTGCCTACAAAATTTCAGCTCAATCGGAGCAACGTAGGACGTGAAAAGTCCAAAATACCCTTACTGTTTTAAGTATTTCCCAAGCAGTCCGTGTGATCCGTTAAGTCCAGTTTATCACGTTTTCGACTAGGATCCATTCTTATTTAGCTTTTTTCCAAAACATGAAAGTTGTAGTATTCTGAATTAGCTTTCAAATGCCTCTAAGAACACCTGATTCGGACTTGGGTACTCTGAGATATGTCCATTACAGTGTTCTGTGTTTAAACAGCCGACGAATTGGTTTTTGGTTTAGTAATTTGAGAATTTGACTAAGTTACATTAGGAACTGGACTAAGTGACCTTCATGAATGTTGTAGCTCTGTGTCTTAGATTTGAAACGGAATAGGTTTGTCTCAATCCGATAAGCGTAGCTTCGGATATGTTATTTCCGCATTCGTACGTCAAATCTGTCTTGAGCTAAGTTGAATTTCTGCACTTGTGATTGTTGTAATTCTTATTCTTATGATATTGTGAGCCTATGGAATGGATCTTGACTTGAATTGCTTATGTGTGATGTTGGGTTGTGGTTGAGGAAAAATAATGAAGCCAAAATGGCTGGAAAATTAGGTAAACACAAAAGGCGCGCTGCCCAAATTTTCGCTCGAGGGCTAGGTTTCTATTTGAACTTGTATACTTTTGTTTGGCCAATACCATGACCGGTTTTCCATTTTAAAACATGATTTATATTCGAAAGTATATAAACACGAGTGTTTCGAGGTGATATTATATTCGAAAGTATGATTATCCTGGGAAATTAAGAACGGACAATAGCAGATTAAGAAAAGTTAATCGAGAATTAAAGGTGAATAAGTTCTAAGTGAGCACATACTACTCACGCGTGGATAGTTTTCCAAAAGATGTATGGATACAATTATTGGAGATTTGAGGAGTTAATACTCGACTCATGTGAGGACTCGTAAAAACTATTATTTTATTTAAACCTAATTTATGGCTTAATAAATTATTTAATTGGATTTTTGCCACGAGAAATATTTTCTAGTCTTATTAGACCTAAATACATGATAATATAACTTCGTTATATTTTAAAAGTGACTTGTTTCAAGAATTAATTTCCGGGAGCGCGTTAGTGAGAACAGTGAATAGTGCTTGGAAATTTTACCTGATTGAGAGTACAATAGGTTTGGAATATTAAAGATTTATACAATGGACCTAAAATAGGTAACCTTATGAATAAATACTCACGTGATAGTTAGTAGTACAATCGTTATAAGAATTTCTCGAAGGTTTCGCGTTATAGCGTTAAAATTTACGATACGCGTTTTCACACACGCGATTTTATTTGAGGGACTTTAGACCCTTATTTCGGGACAATTAAGAGTGAATAATATTTACATGAATCTAAGTGCATTAGAGGTTTAGTGCACTAGTGAACCAAACGCGCGAGAAATCGAGCCCGAAACGTGCCCAAACGCACCCTAATGAGAGTTGACTTTGGGGATAATTTGCACCACACATTGTGTCTTCCTTAAGAAGCTAAATTTGGACCAACACTCTATCTCTTAGTCTCTCTCTTGGCCGAAATTCTCATCAGCAAAAACACCACACAAAGTTGTCATTTTCATCTTCAATTCTTGCACAAAACCTTCATAGATTCACACCAAATTTGAACTACACTTAGCTTGTTGCTTGGAGAGTTCATCTAGCTAGCAAAAGGAGGAGTTTTTCACGGTTTCTTGGAGCACTAGAGGACCGAAAAATTTCTGGTTTAAGACACCAAGGAGGTATAACATCATCCTACACCTTAAACTTGGATTATGATGGTAGAAATGCATCTTTAAGCTATTGCATGTGTATGGGTGTCTTGACATTGGTGTAAAATTTGAAAAGTGGGCTCTATGGATTCCCACACTTGGGTTGTTGCTGATTTGATGATTGATGGTGGTTATATTGTTGGTTTAGTGGTTAAAATGATGGATTAGTGGTGGGTAATTGATAGAAACTTCATTGGGTGCAAGAAGCAAAAATTTCTGAAAATACCCCTGTTTTGTTCGGCCACTATAAGGCCAATTTTTGGTGAATTATTGGCATGAACCTGATGTTTATATGTTATATTAGATGTGTGAAAAATTTCATTGAAAAATAATAAGGTTTGGTTGGGCAAATGAATTTTTTTTGGGAAACTAGCAAATCTGGAAACTGTTCCCGTATGGCTCAGACCAGCGGTGGTATTTCGACTATAACTCTGTCCTCGGATGTCGAAATCATGTGCCGTCAGTGGCGTTTGAAACTAGACATCCCAGGCTTTAATTTGAGATAAAATGCATGTTCTGATTCTTTGTGAGTGAGCCGGACCAAACGTTTTAAGATCACTGTCCTGTTTCTCGGAACTGCTGGAATGGTCTGTAGAGGCAGCAACTTGAGGCTCAATTTCGAGCTGGTTGCTTGCCAAATTTTGTAACGATTTCTTCTGTGAACTTTTAGTCCTATGAATGTATTTTCCAACGCCATAAATCACACTCAATTCCAAGCTAAATTGACTGAGTTGTGACCAAAATAAGAGGACTGCCCCGTTTTGGAAAAACGTATTATTTGGACTGGTTTTGGACAAAAACCCGTGAGTGATCTTATTAATTGAAATTTTGATGCTAAACCATTACCAAAGGTATCATGGATGTATCTTAGACCTTTATTTCACAAATGAACCATGGTTGGATAGCTTTCTTGGTTAAACGATTTGAATTTGGAAAATGAAAGTCAAAAGGCAGATTGCCTTAGGAATTTTCCGGAACTTTGGGTGATTAGTTCACCATCTTCCCGAGGGTATTTTTCCCTGAAATTTTACAGAGAGATACCTTCCATATAGTATTGAAATACTACCAATTTTGGTATCAATCCAAGTTCGTTTCAATACCTAATTAAATTTCTAGTGTTGGAGGTTCAAATCTGGAAAATTCTTCTCCAGTCTCGAAATTTCCCAACTTTGAGCTACCGTATCTCGGTACTCAAAACTCCGATTCTTGATCCGCTTGCTTTGCTATAAACCTCACTTGCAACTCTAATTGAGTTACAAATTTCAAAGGCCGGTTCGCAACGTGTAAGTCGTGCCGAATTTTCAAAGTTGGCCGAAATCCAACTTAATGCTGCCTTGAAACCAATTCTGTACCTTCAAGCTCATTTTTGAGCACTTTCCACTTCGATTCATGGAAAAGTGTCTTCTAGGAACTTATAGTACTTTCTAAGAGGTTTCCAACAGTATAAATTTTCCAATTCTCGACTTGTACCGAGTGAGTTACGATTTTTCAAAGATTCATAACAAAACTGAATTTTTCAAATTTCAAGGCAAAGGAGTTTTCCAAAAACTCTTAATTCTCTTAGTAATATTCAAACGTTTTGCCCTCGATTTTCATGATAAAAACTTAATTAATATTGTACTTAATAAAACGCAAGTTGAACCTCGATTTACGAGTAATTGAGGTTCATTTTTGTGAAATATTCCTTAGATTGTACTAATGTACAATCTTACTTGATAATTGAGATACTTGAGTAATTATCCACCATTAACTGCCAGGCACACAAGGAGACCTTCAAGAGGATCTCACCGTGGACACTTGAACTCCAGCGAATAATCTTTATTGATTAGCTCGGTGAGTGTCAAGTGTGTGAATCTTTGATACTTGCTTAATTGTGGTAATTATTAGAGATTTTAAAAATAAGGGCGGGTGTGTACTTTATCGCATCCGTTCTGATTTCAAATGAATGAATGAAATGTATTGAATGAATGAATGAAATGCAATGCTATGTAATGGTTACATATGTCGTTGGAGTGAACCTCCTCGACTTTCAAATGAATGGGGGACGCCCAAACTCATAGGCCGACCTTGACCTCGAGCCGGCAATGGGCTTGGTCGGAAACTTGGGCGAGCCATGAGATTATAAGCTCGACCTAATAAGAGGTCTTGCTTGGCATACTCGTCGAGTATCGCCCTAAAAATAGACTTGTGGGCCCTTGGGGTGTACGGTGGACGGAGGGAAGTAAGTGGTGATCTACGGAAATGGAAATACCGACCCGGTTGACAGGAGGGTCAATGCGGGAAGGTATACGAATGACAACGGCAGAGCGAGTGGAACTTAGCTCCTGAGAGCTACTATATCCTTGAATTGTTTCTAATTATTTTTCCTGCTCAAATGGTACTTTATTGAAATATCACGGTTTTATTTTATAAAGTTGAGATTGCTATTTGAACAATGTGCTTGCATGTGTGTCCTTGGCCTCACGAGCGTTTTGCTCACCCTGTAGATTTGTTTTCCTTAACATGACTGGAAATGGAGTTAACGCGGAGAAATCTCCTTTTGGATATATTGTGTTTTAGGGTTTCAAGTGTATTTTGGCTTGACCCCTTTATGATTGTACTTTGGAAGTTTAATGTATCATTCGGATATCTGTGATGTATATTTTGAAATTTAAGTTGTATTATGAACGCACGACGTGCGGGTGGCAAGCTGATAGGTACCTTGTGATGTAACCATGAGAACTGTCACAATTGGCATCAGAGCCATATGCTGACAGGTTGGGTAATGGATGGATATTGTTAAGCATGAACGTTTCCGCACTATATGTATTCATACTAATTTGATTTTGGTATCTAGCATCGCTTTAAGGTTGAACGTTTATTGCTTGAGTCCTAGCGAGAGCTAGGCAGGCGTTCCGCGGATACCCTTTGGTGCGCCTTAGGGAGAAGTGGGGGCGTCACACTTGTCACCTAATTAATGAATCTCTATCTCTTTGTTCCCTCTCACACCAATCCAAATAACATCCTCTACTTATCCCTTAACACCTGGTAAATTAAATCCAGTATCTAAAACTTAACCTAGTTGGCCGAAAATTGCCGAACTTTTCGCACTAGTGGGTCCCACGTCCGGTATTCACTCTTAATTTCTCAAAACCTATTCAATACTAGAAAATCATCTAAAAATTATATTTACTCATAAAATTTATCTAGAAAATTTTCCGAATACAGAAAGTACAGAAAACAAATCATTGAAAATAAGAAAACCTAGAAATATAATAAAACCTAGAAGTTGAAAAAATTACGGGTTCTCACAAAAATAAATACTTTTGGACTGCAATTGATATTTGGTTGCCGAATTGAGCTAGTTGGACATATCTTTTGTATAGCTCATTTATTAAAACCCTAAATGTACTTTTGGGTCCGTTTCTCTTTTGTTTTGGCAAACGATACATGTATCCACTTTTGAATACTTTTGTATGCCACTTTGGATTGTAAATACTAAAGTTCAAGATGTGAATGTTTGCTTGATATTTGGTTGGGTTCTGACGGGTCGGTTACTACTCATGGCCGACTCCAGATTTTTTTTTATTTTGACATTTTGACTTGTTTACGCGTGTTTGTAAGTTCCGGAACGCAATACATCGCTCTAAACTGCACCGTTAGTCCTGGCGAGAGTTGGGCAGGCAGCTCGCTAACCCCTTTGGTTCGCCTTAGGGGAAGGTGGGGCTGTCACAGGTGGTATCAGAGCCTAGGTTTAAATTAGCCTGGTGTAATAGAAATGCTCGATTTGAGGGTTCTTTGTTTATGGCCTTTAAGCTTATTTATGGTTAATTGCTCTTTTGGTGTAGGATGGCCGGACAGGGTGAGCCTAGTGATAGTCCTCCGGACGAGAGACCTCGTGGAGCGCTCCCCGTGATACCAGATACGGCCAAGAGGGGCCGTCGTGCGCTGGAGTCCGTCTAACTACCTCAGACGGTGTGAGTGCCGCCATACCTATGCTTACCCTAACGCTTTAGTGTGGGCCGTGGCCGATGAGCGTAAGGAGTTAGCCGCAGATAATGCTAGGCTTGAGGCCAAGGTGACCCAGCTTAGGGTGGCCAATGAGAAACAGGTCGAGCGCATTAAGGGCTTGGAGTACGACGTGCTAGAGGTAGAGGATAGGGTGGATGACCTCTGCACTCAGCTTAGGGAAGTCCGTGAGCGCGAGTCTAGGAGAGCCCGAAAGGTGAAGGTTCGAGTTGCCTCGATCCTGAACCTCTGTACTGACGTGGTCGAGGGCGTGAGCGATGAGGACTCATGTGCGGGGCTCGAGGTTGGGGTTGGATTTACCCCGTCGGGTGGGTCTACTAGCCCATCGACGGACTAGGTCGCGACTCCTAGGTTATGGATAGTTTTGTTTCTGTATATAGGGATAGGGAAAGAGCCTTAGCTAATCGTTTTGTACGTTGGATTAGCTACGTGTATATTTCTTTTGATGGGGCTTTTCCCTCGTGGATTGTCCATGTTTGTACTTGACTTGACTGTACTTGACTTGACTGGTTGTTGATATGTGTGTTGTTTGCCTTGTTTGGAATTTATATATATGTTTGTAAAAGCTTTGAGATTTTATTTACATGCATGGTCATTTTATTGTTCTAGTACGTTTGTCTAGATCAAATAGATTTGATGGAAGGCACACGTAGTGGACGGGGGCATGGGCGCCGGAATAGGCAACCTACGCCAGACCGGGGTGCTGGGGAAACCTCATCTGGACCCAATCCTGAACCGAGAGTTGACCCCAATGTACAGATAGCTGCTGCTATGCAGCAAATGACCAACCTGCTGGCACAAGTGGTGCAGCAACAAGGCCAGAATCCAAACCCTAATCCTGGAAACCCTGGCAATCATGTCGAGAGCGAAGACAGAGCTCTCGAACGATTTCAAAAGTTTGCTGCACCCAAGTTCATTGGGGGACCCGATCCGGATGTCGCCGAAAGATGGCTCAAAAAGATGGTCGATATTTTCGCTGCCCTGCACTATACCGAAGAACGGCAGGTGAACTTTGCCGTTTTTCAGCTGGAAGGAGCGGCCCGTTCCTGGTGGAATGTCATAGGGCAAACGCCCAGGACTTGGGTAAATTTTATGAGAGAGTTTAACACGAAATTCTTCCCTCCTCTGGTTCAGGAGAGGAAGGAAGATGAGTTCATCCGACTCCGCCAAGGAGCTCAATCGGTGGCGAAATACGAGAGCTAGTTCACCCGCCTGTCCAATTTTGCGCCTGAGTTGATTATAGCAGAGCAACGGCGAATTAGGCGTTTTATCCAGGGCCTAAACGTGGAGATTCAGAAGGACCTCGCAGTGGCTCAAATCAATGCTTTTAGCGAGGCCGTTGAGAAGGCCCAACGGGTAGAGAGTGCCAGATTGCAAGTACGGAACTTCCAGGCGAAAAAGCGGGGTTTTTCTGGAAGCAGCTCTGGACAAGGGGATAAAGGTACCCCCTCCAAGTTCGGACGAGGAGTTGGGGGTGGACGACAGTCGGGTACAAGCAGAGGGGCTCAGTCCAGGGGTGGCTCAGTCGAGAGAGGCCAAGGCGGAAACTTCCAGAAGGGTTCAGGTTCGGCGTCCCGTGGGCCTTGTGGGTACTGTGGAAAGCCGAATCACTCTGAAGATAATTGCTGGAAAAAGGGAGGTAAATGTCTGCGTTGCGGAAGCGCAGACCACAAGCTTGCTACCTGTCCACTCTTAAAGCAAGACGAAAAGGGAGCTCAAATCGTGCCAAAGACCAATACGGGACCGGATAGGGGGAATGGGACGAAACCTAAGATGCCAGCTCGAGTATATTCGTTAGAACCTCAACAGGTCCCAGATTCCTCAGAGGTCGTAGAAGGTACGATCCCTATTTTCCACCGTTTTGCCAAAGTTTTAATTGATCCTGGTGCCACTCATTCCTTCGTTAACCCTGATTTCATGTGTGGCATCGATATAAAACCTGCTAGTTTACCATACGACCTAGAAGTTATTACACCTACGGGGAATCAACGTTTGGTTACTAGTATGGTTTATAAGGATTGTGAAGTGTGGGTAGGAGAGAAGAAATTGTTAGGGAACTTGATAAGCTTAGTCCTCAAAGGGTATGATGTGATATTGGGTATGGATTGGCTAGCCAAGTATAATGCCCAACTGGACTGTAAAACAAAGGTGGTAGAATTCCGCATCCCTAGTGAGGCAACCATAAGGTTGGATATAAGGGGTAGGTTAGCCCCATCTGCTTTGATTTCGGGCATTCGGGTTAGGAAATTGCTAAGTAGAGGGGCGCAAGGATTTTTAGCCTTTCTGATTAATACCCCCACGGATAAGTTGAAAGTGGAGGACGTGCCCATAGTGAAGGAATTTCCGGACGTGTTTCTTGATGAGCTAGTAGCTCTGCCTCCGGAAAGAGAGATTGAATTCAAAATAGACCTGCTACCGGGATCCTCACCTATCTCAAAAACACCATACCGAATGGCTCCTGCTGAGCTCAAGGAGCTAAAGATGCAATTATAGGACCTTCTGGAGCGGGGATTCATTCAAGAGAGTGGGTCTCCTTGGGGAGCTCCTGTCCTGTTTGTCAAGAAAAAGGACGGTGGGTTGAGGATGTGTATCGATTATCGGGGCTTGAATAATATCACGGTGAAAAATAAGTATCCACTGCCCCACATAGATGAGTTGTTTGACCAGTTGCAAGGAGCGGTGGTTTTCTCAAAACTATATCTCCGTCAAGGATATTACCAATTATTAATCAGGAAGGAAGATATACCGAAACCCGCTTTCAACTCGAGATATGGGCATTACGAGTTTACAGTTATGCCCTTTGGATTAACCAATGCTCCTGCCGCCTTCATGGATTTAATGCATAGGGTTTTTAAGCCCTACCTGGATCGATTTGTAGTAGTCTTCATCGACGATATTCTGGTCTATTCCAAGACACGTGAAGAGCATGAGCAACACTTGAGGATTGTCTTACAAACCCTAAGAGACCATCAACTGTACGCCAAGTTCAGCAAGTGCGAATTTTGGCTGGAGAAAATTGCTTTTCTAGGACACGTAATTTCTCAAGAGGGTATTTCAGTTGACCCGGCGAAAGTAGAGGCTGTGACTAATTGGAAGAGGCCAGAAAATCCCACCGAGGTCCGCAGCTTTCTAGGACTGGCTGGATATTACCGGCGTTTCATCGAAGACTTTTCCAAACTAGCCGATCCTCTAACCGACTTGACGAAGAAACATGGGCGATTCATTTGGAATGCCCGAAGCAAGACAAGTTTTCAAGAGTTAAAGAAAAGATTGACCATGGCTCCAGTTCTAGTTTTACCTAACGGAGGTGACGGGTTTGCTGTGTATACCGATGCGTCGCGGGAAAGTCTAGGATGTGTGCTAATGCAGAACTGCAATGTGATTTCTTTTGCCTCAAGAAAGTTAAAACCCCACGAGCAGAACTATCCAACCCACGATCTGGAGTTAGCCGCAGTTGTTTTCACTCTTAAAAAGTGGAGGCACTACATATATGGGGTAACCTTCGAGGTTTACTCCGATCACAAAAGCCTGAGGTACCTCTTCTCACAGAAGGAATTAAACATGAGGCAGCGACGATGGATGGAATTTCTGGAGGATTACGACTGTACCATAAACTACCATCCAGGAAAGGCGAACGTAGTGGCTGATGCTTTGAGTCGCAAGGCGCAAGTAGCAGGGTTAATGATAAAAGAATGGAATATGCTAGACTCAGTGTGCGAGTGGAAACCCTGCCTTGGGAGCCATAAGGTGATTTTTGGCAATATTAAAGTGACTTCCATCTTATTGGAATGGATTAAAGAAGCGGAAAAAGAGGATGTGATGGTATGGAAGTGGGGAGAGAAAGCGGACAAAGGGGAAACGACTGATTTCAATTTCAGTCCTGAGGGTATTTTAAAATACCGGAACCGAATAGTGGTGCCGAAAGATGAGTCGTTGAAAATAGAAATTCTAGAGGAAGCTCATCGGTCCAAGTATACTATCCATCCGGGTAGTAGCAAGATGTATCAAGACCTGAAAGGAACCTATTGGTGGGATAATATGAAGAAGGAAATCGCTATGTACGTGCAAAAATGTCTTGTTTGCCAACAGGTTAAAGCGGAGCATCAAAAACCATCGGGCTTGTTACAACCCCTTGAGATACCCGAGTGGAAGTGGGAAAACATCACCATGGACTTCGTTTCAGGTTTGCCACGAACGCAACGAGGACACGATGCCGTTTGGGTAATCGTCGACCTGTTAACTAAATCGGCCCATTTCCTGCCGGTAAACATGAACTATTCCATGGACAAGTTGGCCCAGCTGTACATGGACGAGATTGTAAGGCTACACGGCATTCTAGTCAGTATCGTCTCCGATCGAGATCCACGTTTCGTATCTCGATTTTGGCAGAAATTCCAAGAAACTCTAGGAACGAAACACAACTTGAGCACGACCTATCACCCTCAGACGGATGGACAATCGGAGCGAACAATCCAAACTCTCGAGGACATGCTACGGACTTGCATTCTGGATTTTGGAGGCAACTGTGGTCAACACATGACCTTAGTAGAGTTTGCATACAACAACAGCTACCATTCGTCGATTCAAATGGCTCCATATGAAGCATTATATGGACGAAAATGCCGGTCACCAATTTACTGGGATGAAGTTGGTGAGAGGAAGGCATTAGATCCAACCACTATTCCATGGATGGAAGAGGCTCGAGAAAAGGTCAAGTTGATACGGCAACGACTCTAAACTGCTCAAAGCCGACAAAAGAGCTACGCAGACAACCAAAGAAAAGACTTGGAGTTCGAAGTTGGAGACCGTGTTTTCCTCAAAGTTACACCGTTACGGAGTGTCACGGCGGGTAGAGGAAAGAAATTGCAACCGAGGTTCGTCGGATCTTACAAGATCCTGCAGAGGATAGGCGCGGTAGCATATAGACTAGAGCTGCCGTCAAGTCTCTCGAGAATTCACGACGTCTTCCACGTCTCGATGCTCAAGAAATACTATCCCGACCCCTCCCATATCTTACAACCAAAGGAGATCGACGTAGACGAATAGCTTGCTTACGAAGAGAAACCTGTTCAAGTGCTTGACCGAAAAGTTAAAGAGCTAAGAAACAAGCAGATTCCGTTGGTTAAGATACTGTGGAGAAATCATGAGGTAGAGGAAGCTACCTAGGAAGTGGAAGAAGAAATGCGAAAGAAGTACCCTGAACTTTTCGTGAGTTGAGGTGAGAAATTTCGAGGGCGAAATTCTTTTAAGGGGGAGAGAGTGTGAGAACCCGTAATTTTTTTTCTCCTTTTTTAGGTTTTATTCGGGTTAATAGCTTGTTTTCTGCATTTTCTTTATTAGGAAAATTTTCTAGATAATTTTTATGCGTAAATATAGTTTTAGATGATTTTTCTAGTATCGAATAGTTTATGAGAAATTAAGAGCGTATACCGGACATGGGACCCACTAGTGCGAAAAGTTCGGCCAACTAGGTTAAGTTTTGGATATTGGAATTAATTTACCGGGAGTTAAGAGATAATTAGAGGGTGTTATTTGGATTGGTGTGAGAGGAAACAAAAAGATAGAGATGCATTAATGATGGTGACAAGTGTCACCATAGGGTTGGTAGAAACTTTTGACTTGTGAGAACCCATAAAACCTTAATCTTTTCCGAGGGTTTTATTTCCTTTAATTGCACGTTTTCTGCATTTTCTGGCTTAAGAATATTTTTTTGGTGGATTTTATGAGTAATTATAGTTTTTAGATAATTTTTTTTATATTGGAGAGTTTTTAGAAAATTAAGAATATATAGTGGATGTGGGACCCACGAGTGCGAAAAGTTCGGAAAAATTCGGCCAATTAGGTTAAATTCCGGATACTGTGTAAAATTTATCGGGTGTTAAGAGATAAGTAGAGAATGTGAAGTGATTGATGTGAGAGGAAAAAAAAAGATAAAGATGCATTTATGGGGGTGACAAGTGTCACCATGACATTGGTTGGACTTTATGATTTACTATTCACTATTTTGACCTTTTGACTAATTGAGTAAATATCTCAAAAAATTGCTCAAAAATTCACTCTTTCTTACCTCCTTATGGCCGGCCCTCTTAAGCTCAAGAAGGAAGAAAACTTCTCAAATTTTCAAGCTCTCATCTAGCTCAAATCATCCAAACTACTTACCTAAATTAGTTTCTACTCCATATCATCCTTCCATTTGGTGCTAGTAGGTTGTTTGGTGAAGTTTTCTTGGAGAGCTAAGGTGTTATACAACTCCTCTCCTCTTGTTTACTAGGTAAGTGGTGCATGAACTTTTCCTTACACTTAGTGATGTTTAATTTGTGCTTAATGGGAGCTAAGGTGATGAAATATGTGATTTATTTCTTGATTTTGGATGAAATGAGGAAGTTTTTATTTTTTTGATGAATTTTCTGGTTTAATATGATCATGATGTTGTGGCCTTGATTGATGATTGGTAATGGTCTATATAGACTCTAGTAGGGGCAAATTATGGGTAATTGCAATCAATTTTGAGTTTGGATTGAATTGTGAAATGTTAGGGTTTCAAAACCCCCTTTTCTGTCCGGTTTTGTATCTCAGGCTTAGAGGCCGAATTGGCCTTTGCTCAAAACATGAAAGTTGTAGGTATTGATGTGGTTGAGGTGCCTGTAAAATTTCAGGTCATTTGGAGTAGTGTAGAGTGAGATATGGTGTTTTTACTGTTGCTGTTCTGGGTTGATCAGAATGTGAAAACTGCACTTGTAATTGACTGTTTTGGCTGGGATTGGTTTGGATTTTGTTGTTGGTGTCTTCTGATGAAATATATCTTGATGTCCTAGCTATCATATGCCTTTGGAATTTCGGCATTTGGACTTGTATAGGCTGAGTTGGACGAATTACAGCATTGTGTGATTTGTGAACCTGTAATTACGGTTCTGGTTTGGTATTCTGCATTTTTGACCTAGTTGTGCTAGGATTTGGACTGAGTAGCCTTCTACATTGTTGTAGCCCTGGTTCTTAGCTTCGAAATGGTGGGTCTTACACCCTAATCCGATAAGCATAGCGCATTTTGTGCCATTACCGCATTAGGAGGTCAAAACTGTTTTTGTTGTTGGAACCAAATGAGTTACATTTCCTGATTTTCTGGTTTGCTTTTATGCTTAAAATGCATATGAAACCCTATTGGGGTTGTGATTGGCATTGCTTTATGACTCGTTATCGAGTCTCATTGTACTTGCTTACGTGTTCTAGGGCGTGACGGTGGTTCACGACATTCTCCTGACGGAAGTGCATGAAATAGCACTTAATTGATTGGTGAGTATACTACTCACTTAAATGTTACATTGTGGCTTTGGTATATGTGAATTTGATGCCTTGACGGCTAATATGGCTATTGAAAATGATTGAGGTGAGGGTGTACTTGACCGCCCTCACCCCCTTGTGATTCCATTCATGACTGTTTACCGTTTTACTGAAATACTGCACTTGCTATATGAGATATTGAATTCCATTCATGGAAAACTGATTTGGTGTCGTTTGGACGAATGTCCAACGGCCTTACTGTATTACTGAGCTCAACCCCGTAGGTAGTCAATTGGATCGAGCCGGCGAGGGCTTGGTCGTGAATATTGACGTGCCACGGGGACTGTACTGGGGAATCTTGTAGTAATGAGGCTCTTGGTTCCGGTATACTCGAGTATTACCAAAATGACTGATTGGAGTGCGGGCCCGGTTGGGGTATGTTTGGTGGAAGGAATGGAGTGAAGTGAGGTCTACGGTCGGGTATTCTTAAACATTGACGGAGGGTCAATGAGATTGGATCAAGAATGTAAGCGTGGAAATGGGCTCTTGAGAGCCATCCGTATCCTTTTACCGACTTGTTTCAATTCTTAATTGTGTACTCGAAATGAAAGATTATGCTTATATGATCCTTGTTGCTTATGTGGTAGTAACTCACTGGGCTTAAGCTCATTCCGTTCCATTTGTTTTCCTTACAGGAAAATGACCACTTTTGGAAAGATTATACTTGTTGGTTGTCAAGTTGAGCTCATGTAAATGTATCTTCTGGATAGCTCTTCGAATGAAACCCTATTGTGTATAGGGTTCACTTTCTTTTGATTGGCAAACCGAACATGTATATTTGTAATGAATGGTTTTGATATGCCGCTTTGGCTTGAAAATGTTATATTTCAATGTGTGTATGTTTGGTTGAATTTTGGATCAACTCGTATTTCAAACGGCAAAAGAAAAATTTTGGCTACTCTCGGCCTAGTATCTGGATTCTGACGTGGCCGGTACTGTTCATCATCGGCTTCGATTTTCATTTTTTTTATTTGTGATTTTGACTTGTTTACGCGCGTGGGTATGTTCCGGAACGTATTAGATCGACGTGAACTTATCCGCAGTCCTGGCGAGAGCTGGGCAGGCAGTCCGCTAACCCCTTTGGTTCGCCTTAGGGGAAAGTGGGGCTGTTACAAGTGGTATCAGAGCCACTTCACGTGGTCTCTGCGCGGAGTGAGACTGGGCCAAGTGGTGTTGTGGTCCTAATTTCATGAATATGTCTAGGTGCTCGTTTGAGCGTAAGTTATGAACCGAGCATGTGATAAGTGTACGAATCATTATCATGGGACTCGAGGAAGCTAGGTATGTATGTCGGGTAGGAATCTTTAATAAGGATGGTTTACTCTTGGGACCGGCCGGCTCGAGATGTGAATTATCTTAGACGAGATTCTTGCGCCCGGATACGAAAGATATGAGGGCCTAGGTTAGAAAGGATTTGGTGAACTAGAAAGGCAATTCTACGGAACTTCGTGTGGTTTGTTCGGGTGTGGTTAAGCGTGATCGACCTTGATTAAAATATAAATATTTGGACGAAGCCCTAGAAGGGGAAAAGCTTTTCGTGAGTTCTTTTGTACTTGTGACCTAGGTGTCTATAGTACTTTTGGAAGACCCTTTTGTTTCATGGAATGACTTCGTATGTACTTGACTGACTGTTCCGTATAGTTGCTTAACCTAGTTATGTGATCTATGCATACGTGTTATGTGTTTAAATGCTCTTCGCGGTAATTGTTTGAGTTACTTATTCCTGTTTCATTGTTCCTGTCTGGTGTTACGGAAGGAAGGGTTAGGTGCCCTTTAACAGTGTATTTATTTGATGACCTAGATTGACTTAGATTGATGGAAGGCACCCGAAGTGGTCGAGGCCGTGGACGCAGGGGTAGGCAACCCACACCGGTTAGGGGTACCGATCTGTTAGCTAAGTATAGTGCTCAATTTAATCCCGGAGTAATCAATGATAAGGAATTTCGAGGACGAAATTCTTTTAAGGGGGAGAGAGTGTGAGAACCCATAAAAACTTTAATCTTTTCCGAGGGTTTTATTTCCTTTAATTGCATGTTTTCTGCATTTTCTGGCTTAGGAATATTTTTTTGGTGGATTTTATGAGTAATTATAGTTTTTAGATAATTTTTTTTATATTGGAGAGTTTTTAGAAAATTAAGAATATATAGTGGACGTGGAACCCACTAGTGCGAAAAGTTCGAAAAAATTCGGCCAATTAGGTTAAATTCCGGATACTGTGTAAAATTTATCAGGTGTTAAGAGATAAGTAGAGGATGTGAAGTGATTGATGTGACAGGAAAAAGAAAGATAAGGTTGCATTTATGGGGGTGACAAGTGTCACCATGACATTGGTTGGACTTTATGATTTACTATTCACTATTTTGACCTTTTGACTAATTGAGTAAATATCTCAAAAAATTGCTCAAAAATTCACTCTTTCTTACCTCCTTATGGCCGGCCCTCTTAAGCTCAAGAAGGAAGAAAACTTCTCAAATTTTCAAGCTCTCATCTAGCTCAAATCATCCAAACTACTTACCTAAATTAGTTTCTACTCCATATCATCCTTCCATTTGGTGCTAGTAGGTTGTTTGGTGAAGTTTTCTTGGAGAGCTAAGGTGTTATACAACTCCTCTCCTCTTGTTTACTAGGTAAGTGGTGCATGAACTTTTCCTTACACTTAGTGATGTTTAATTTGTGCTTAATGGGAGCTAAGGTGATGAAATATGTGATTTATTTCTTGATTTTGGATGAAATGAGGAAGTTTTTATTTTTTTGAGGAATTTTCTGGTTTAATATGATCATGATGTTGTGGCCTTGATTGATGATTGGTAATGGTCTATATAGACTCTAGTAGGGGCAAATTATGGGTAATTGCAATCAATTTTGAGTTTGGGTTGAATTGTGAAATGTTAGGGTTTCAAAACCCCCTTTTCTGTCCGGTTTTGTATCTCAGGCATAGAAGCCGAATTGGCCTTTGCTCAAAACATGAAAGTTGTAGGTATTGATGTGGTTTAGGTGCCTGTAAAATTTCAGGTCATTTGGAGTATTGTAGAGTGAGATATGGCGTTTTTACTGTTGCTGTTCTGGGTTGATCAGAATGTGAAAACTGCACTTGTAATTGACTGTTTTGGCTGGGATTGGTTTGGATTTTGTTGTTGGTGTCTTCTGATGAAATGTAGCTTGATGTCCTAGCTATCATATGCCTTTGGAATTTCGGCATTTGGACTTGTATAGGCTGAGTTGGACGAATTACAGCATTGTGTGATTTGTGAACCTGCAATTACGGTTCTGGTTTGGTATTCTGCATTTTTTACCTAGTTGTGCTAGGATTTGGACTGAGTGGTCTTCTACATTGTTGTAGCCCTGGTTCTTAGCTTCGAAATGGTGGGTCTTACACCCTAATCCGATAAGCATAGCGCATTTTGTGCCATTACCGCATTAGGAGGTCAAAACTATTTTTGTTGTTGGAACCAAATGAGTTACATTTCCTGATTTTCTGGTTTGCTTTTATGCTTAAAATGCATATGAAACCCTATTGGGGTTGTGATTGGCATTGCTTTATGACTCGTTATCGAGTCTCATTGTACTTGCTTACGTGTTCTAGGGCGTGACGGTGGTTCACGACATTCTCCTGACGGAAGTGCATGAAATAGCACTTAATTGATTGGTGAGTATACTACTCACTTAAATGTTACAATGTGGCTTTGGTATATGTGAATTTGATGCCTTGACGGCTAATATGGCTATTGAAAATGATTGAGGTGAGGGTGTACTTGACCGCCCTCACCCCCTTGTGATTCCATTCATGACTGTTTACCGTTTTACTGAAATACTGCACTTGCTATATGAGATATTGAATTCCATTCATGGAAAACTGATTTGGTGTCGTTTGGAAGAATGTCCAACGGCCTTACTGTATTACTGAGCTCAACCCCGTAGGTAATCAATTGGATCGAGCCGGCGAGGGCTTGGTCGTGAATATTGACGTGCCACGGGGACTGTACTGGGGAATCTTGTAGTAATGAGGCTCTTGGTTCCGGTATACTCGAGTATTACCAAAATGACTGATTGGAGTGCGGGCCCGGTTGGGGTATGTTTGGTGGAAGGAATGGAGTGAAGTGAGGTCTACGGTCGGGTATTCTTAAACATTGACGGAGGGTCAATGAGATTGGATCAAGAATGTAAGCGTGGAAATGGGCTCTTGAGAGCCATCCGTATCCTTTTACCGACTTGTTTCAATTCTTAATTGTGTACTCGAAATGAAAGATTATGCTTATATGATCCTTGTTGCTTATGTGGTAGTAACTCACTGGGCTTAAGCTCATTCCGTTCCATTTGTTTTCCTTACAGGAAAATGACCACTTTTGGAAAGATTATACTTGTTGGTTGTCAAGTTGAGCTCATGTAAATGTATCTTCTGGATAGCTCTTCGAATGAAACCCTATTGTGTATAGGGTTCACTTTCTTTTGATTGGCAAACCGAACATGTATATTTGTAATGAATGGTTTTGATATGCCGCTTTGGCTTGAAAATGTTATATTTCAATGTGTGTATGTTTGGTTGAATTTTGGATCAACTCGTATTTCAAACGGCAAAAGAAAAATTTTGGCTACTCTCGGCCTAGTATCTGGATTCTGACGTGGCCGGTACTGTTCATCATCGGCTTCGATTTTCATTTTTTTTATTTGTGATTTTGACTTGTTTACGCGCGTGGGTATGTTCCGGAACGTATTAGATCGACGTGAACTTATCCGCAGTCCTGGCGAGAGCTGGGCAGGCAGTCCGCTAACCCCTTTGGTTCGCCTTAGGGGAAAGTGGGGCTGTTACAAGTGGTATCAGAGCCACTTCACGTGGTCTCTGCGCGGAGTGAGACTAGGCCAAGTAGTGTTGTGGTCCTAATTTCATGAATATGTCTAGGTGCTCGTTTGAGCGTAAGTTATGAACCGGGCATGTGATAAGTGTACGAATCATTATCATGGGACTCGAGGAAGCTAGGTATGTATGCCGGGTAGGAATCTTTAATAAGGATGGTTTACTCTTGGGACCGGCCGGCTCGAGATGTGAATTATCTTAGACGAGATTCTTGCGCCCGGATACGAAAGATATGAGGGCCTAGGTTAGAAAGGATTTGGTGAACTAGAAAGGCAATTCTACGGAACTTCGTGTGGTTTGTTCGGGTGTGGTTAAGCGTGATCGACCTTGATTAAAATATAAATATTTGGACGAAGCCCTAGAAGGGGAAAAGCTTTTCGTGAGTTCTTTTGTACTTGTGACCTAGGTGTCTATAGTACTTTTGGAAGACCCTTTTGTTTCATGGAATGACTTCGTATGTACTTGACTGACTGTTCCGTATAGTTGCTTAACCTAGTTATGTGATCTATGCATACGTGTTATGTGTTTAAATGCTCTTCGCGGTAATTGTTTGAGTTACTTATTCCTGTTTCATTGTTCCTGTCTGGTGTTACGGAAGGAAGGGTTAGGTGCCCTTTAACAGTGTATTTATTTGATGACCTAGATTGACTTAGATTGATGGAAGGCACCCGAAGTGGTCGAGGCCGTGGACGCAGGGGTAGGCAACCCACACCGGTTAGGGGTACCGATCTGTTAGCTAAGTATAGTGCTCAATTTAATCCCGGAGTAATCAATGATAAGGAATTTCGAGGACGAAATTCTTTTGAGGGGGAGAGAGTGTGAGAACCCATAAAAACCTTAATCTTTTTCGAGGGTTTTATTTCCTTTAATTGCATGTTTTCTGCATTTTCTGGCTTAGGAATATTTTTTTTGGTGGATTTTATGAGTAATTATAGTTTTTAGATAATTTTTTTTTATATTGGAGAGTTTTTAGAAAATTAAGAATATATAGTGGACGTGGGACCCACTAGTGCGAAAAGTTCGAAAAAATTCGGCCAATTAGGTTAAATTCCGGATACTGTGTAAAATTTATCAGGTGTTAAGAGATAAGTAGAGGATGTGAAGTGATTGATGTGAGAGGAAAAAGAAAGATAAGGATGCATTTATGTGGGTGACAAGTGTCACCATGACATTGGTTGGACTTTATGATTTACTATTCACTATTTTGACCTTTTGACTAATTGAGTAAATATCTCAAAAAATTGCTCAAAAATTCACTCTTTCTTACCTCCTTATGGCCGGCCCTCTTAAGCTCAAGAAGGAAGAAAACTTCTCAAATTTTCAAGCTCTCATCTAGCTCAAATCATCCAAACTACTTACCTAAATTAGTTTCTACTCCATATCATCCTTCCATTTGGTGCTAGTAGGTTGTTTGGTGAAGTTTTCTTGGAGAGCTAAGGTGTTATACAACTCCTCTCCTCTTGTTTACTAGGTAAGTGGTGCATGAACTTTTCCTTACACTTAGTGATGTTTAATTTGTGCTTAATGGGAGCTAAGGTGATGAAATATGTGATTTATTTCTTGATTTTGGATGAAATGAGGAAGTTTTTATTTTTTTTGAGGAATTTTCTGGTTTAATATGATCATGATGTTGTGGCCTTGATTGATGATTGGTAATGGTCTATATAGACTCTAGTAGGGGCAAATTATGGGTAATTGCAATCAATTTTGAGTTTGGATTGAATTGTGAAATGTTAGGGTTTCAAAACCCCCTTTTCTGTCCGGTTTTGTATCTCAGGCATAGAAGCCGAATTGGCCTTTGCTCAAAACATGAAAGTTGTAGGTATTGATGTGGTTGAGGTGCCTGTAAAATTTCAGGTCATTTGGAGTAGTGTAGAGTGAGATATGGCGTTTTTACTGTTGCTGTTCTGGGTTGATCAGAATGTGAAAACTGCACTTGTAATTGACTGTTTTGGCTGGGATTGGTTTGGATTTTGTTGTTGGTGTCTTCTGATGAAATGTAGCGTGATGTCCTAGGTATCATATACCTTTGGAATTTCGGCATTTGGACTTGTATAGGCTGAGTTGGACGAATTACAGCATTGTGTGATTTGTGAACCTGCAATTACGGTTCTGGTTTGGTATTCTGCATTTTTGACCTAGTTGTGCTAGGATTTGGACTGAGTGGCCTTCTACATTGTTGTAGCCCTGGTTCTTAGCTTCGAAACGGTGGGTCTTACACCCTAATCCAATAAGCATAGCGCATTTTGTGCCATTACCGCATTAGGAGGTCAAAACTGTTTTTGTTGTTGGAACCAAATGAGTTACATTTCCTAATTTTCTGGTTTGCTTTTATGCTTAAAATGCATATGAAACCCTATTGGGGTTGTGATTGGCATTGCTTTATGACTCGTTATCGAGTCTCATTGTACTTGCTTACGTGTTCTAGGGCGTGACGGTGGTTCACGACATTCTCCTGACGGAAGTGCATGAAATAGCACTTAATTGATTGGTGAGTATACTACTCACTTAAATGTTACAATGTGGCTTTGGTATATGTGAATTTGATGCCTTGACGGCTAATATGGCTATTGAAAATGATTGAGGTGAGGGTGTACTTGACCGCCCTCACCCCCTTGTGATTCCATTCATGACTGTTTACCGTTTTACTGAAATACTGCACTTGCTATATGAGATATTGAATTCCATTCATGGAAAACTGATTTGGTGTCGTTTGGACGAATGTCCAACGGCCTTACTGTATTACTGAGCTCAACCCCGTAGGTAGTCAATTGGATCGAGCCGGCGAGGGCTTGGTCGTGAATATTGACGTGCCACGGGGACTGTACTGGGGAATCTTGTAGTAATGAGGCTCTTGGTTCCGGTATACTCGAGTATTACCAAAATGACTGATTGGAGTGCGGGCCCGGTTGGGGTATGTTTGGTGGAAGGAATGGAGTGAAGTGAGGTCTACGGTCGGGTATTCTTAAACATTGACGGAGGGTCAATGAGATTGGATCAAGAATGTAAGCGTGGAAATGGGCTCTTGAGAGCCATCCGTATCCTTTTACCGACTTGTTTCAATTCTTAATTGTGTACTCGAAATGAAAGATTATGCTTATATGATCCTTGTTGCTTATGTGGTAGTAACTCACTGGGCTTAAGCTCATTCCGTTCCATTTGTTTTCCTTACAGGAAAATGACCACTTTTGGAAAGATTATACTTGTTGGTTGTCAAGTTGAGCTCATGTAAATGTATCTTCTGGATAGCTCTTCGAATGAAACCCTATTGTGTATAGGGTTCACTTTCTTTTGATTGGCAAACCGAACATGTATATTTGTAATGAATGGTTTTGATATGCCGCTTTGGCTTGAAAATGTTATATTTCAATGTGTGTATGTTTGGTTGAATTTTGGATCAACTCGTATTTCAAACGGCAAAAGAAAAATTTTGGCTACTCTCGGCCTAGTATCTGGATTCTGACGTGGCCGGTACTGTTCATCATCGGCTTCGATTTTCATTTTTTTTATTTGTGATTTTGACTTGTTTACGCGCGTGGGTATGTTCCGGAACGTATTAGATCGACGTGAACTTATCCGCAGTCCTGGCGAGAGCTGGGCAGGCAGTCCGCTAACCCCTTTGGTTCGCCTTAGGGGAAAGTGGGGCTGTTACAAGTGGTATCAGAGCCACTTCACGTGGTCTCTGCGCGGAGTGAGACTAGGCCAAGTAGTGTTGTGGTCCTAATTTCATGAATATGTCTAGGTGCTCGTTTGAGCGTAAGTTATGAACCGGGCATGTGATAAGTGTACGAATCATTATCATGGGACTCGAGGAAGCTAGGTATGTATGCCGGGTAGGAATCTTTAATAAGGATGGTTTACTCTTGGGACCGGCCGGCTCGAGATGTGAATTATCTTAGACGAGATTCTTGCGCCCGGATACGAAAGATATGAGGGCCTAGGTTAGAAAGGATTTGGTGAACTAGAAAGGCAATTCTACGGAACTTCGTTGGGTTTGTTCGGGTGTGGTTAAGCGTGATCGACCTTGATTAAAATATAAATATTTGGACGAAGCCCTAGAAGGGGAAAAGCTTTTCGTGAGTTCTTTTGTACTTGTGACCTAGGTGTCTATAGTACTTTTGGAAGACCCTTTTGTTTCATGGAATGACTTCGTATGTACTTGACTGACTGTTCCGTATAGTTGCTTAACCTAGTTATGTGATCTATGCATACGTGTTATGTGTTTAAATGCTCTTCGCGGTAATTGTTTGAGTTACTTATTCCTGTTTCATTGTTCCTGTCTGGTGTTACGGAAGGAAGGGTTAGGTGCCCTTTAACAGTGTATTTATTTGATGACCTAGATTGACTTAGATTGATGGAAGGCACCCGAAGTGGTCGAGGCCGTGGACGCAGGGGTAGGCAACCCACACCGGTTAGGGGTACCGATCTGTTAGCTAAGTATAGTGCTCAATTTAATCCCGGAGTAATCAATGATAAGGAATTTCGAGGACGAAATTCTTTTGAGGGGGAGAGAGTGTGAGAACCCATAAAAACCTTAATCTTTTTCGAGGGTTTTATTTCCTTTAATTGCATGTTTTCTGCATTTTCTGGCTTAGGAATATTTTTTTTGGTGGATTTTATGAGTACTTATAGTTTTTAGATAATTTTTTTTTTATATTGGAGAGTTTTTAGAAAATTAAGAATATATAGTGGACGTGGGACCCACTAGTGCGAAAAGTTCGAAAAAATTCGGCCAATTAGGTTAAATTCCGGATACTGTGTAAAATTTATCAGGTGTTAAGAGATAAGTAGAGGATGTGAAGTGATTGATGTGAGAGGAAAAAGAAAGATAAGGATGCATTTATGTGGGTGACAAGTGTCACCATGACATTGGTTGGACTTTATGATTTACTATTCACTATTTTGACCTTTTGACTAATTGAGTAAATATCTCAAAAAATTGCTCAAAAATTCACTCTTTCTTACCTCCTTATGGCCGGCCCTCTTAAGCTCAAGAAGGAAGAAAACTTCTCAAATTTTCAAGCTCTCATCTAGCTCAAATCATCCAAACTACTTACCTAAATTAGTTTCTACTCCATATCATCCTTCCATTTGGTGCTAGTAGGTTGTTTGGTGAAGTTTTCTTGGAGAGCTAAGGTGTTATACAACTCCTCTCCTCTTGTTTACTAGGTAAGTGGTGCATGAACTTTTCCTTACACTTAGTGATGTTTAATTTGTGCTTAATGGGAGCTAAGGTGATGAAATATGTGATTTATTTCTTGATTTTGGATGAAATGAGGAAGTTTTTATTTTTTTTGAGGAATTTTCTGGTTTAATATGATCATGATGTTGTGGCCTTGATTGATGATTGGTAATGGTCTATATAGACTCTAGTAGGGGCAAATTATGGGTAATTGCAATCAATTTTGAGTTTGGATTGAATTGTGAAATGTTAGGGTTTCAAAACCCCCTTTTCTGTCCGGTTTTGTATCTCAGGCATAGAAGCCGAATTGGCCTTTGCTCAAAACATGAAAGTTGTAGGTATTGATGTGGTTGAGGTGCCTGTAAAATTTCAGGTCATTTGGAGTAGTGTAGAGTGAGATATGGCGTTTTTACTGTTGCTGTTCTGGGTTGATCAGAATGTGAAAACTGCACTTGTAATTGACTGTTTTGGCTGGGATTGGTTTGGATTTTGTTGTTGGTGTCTTCTGATGAAATGTAGCGTGATGTCCTAGGTATCATATACCTTTGGAATTTCGGCATTTGGACTTGTATAGGCTGAGTTGGACGAATTACAGCATTGTGTGATTTGTGAACCTGCAATTACGGTTCTGGTTTGGTATTCTGCATTTTTGACCTAGTTGTGCTAGGATTTGGACTGAGTGGCCTTCTACATTGTTGTAGCCCTGGTTCTTAGCTTCGAAACGGTGGGTCTTACACCCTAATCCAATAAGCATAGCGCATTTTGTGCCATTACCGCATTAGGAGGTCAAAACTGTTTTTGTTGTTGGAACCAAATGAGTTACATTTCCTAATTTTCTGGTTTGCTTTTATGCTTAAAATGCATATGAAACCCTATTGGGGTTGTGATTGGCATTGCTTTATGACTCGTTATCGAGTCTCATTGTACTTGCTTACGTGTTCTAGGGCGTGACGGTGGTTCACGACATTCTCCTGACGGAAGTGCATGAAATAGCACTTAATTGATTGGTGAGTATACTACTCACTTAAATGTTACAATGTGGCTTTGGTATATGTGAATTTGATGCCTTGACGGCTAATATGGCTATTGAAAATGATTGAGGTGAGGGTGTACTTGACCGCCCTCACCCCCTTGTGATTCCATTCATGACTGTTTACCGTTTTACTGAAATACTGCACTTGCTATATGAGATATTGAATTCCATTCATGGAAAACTGATTTGGTGTCGTTTGGACGAATGTCCAACGGCCTTACTGTATTACTGAGCTCAACCCCGTAGGTAGTCAATTGGATCGAGCCGGCGAGGGCTTGGTCGTGAATATTGACGTGCCACGGGGACTGTACTGGGGAATCTTGTAGTAATGAGGCTCTTGGTTCCGGTATACTCGAGTATTACCAAAATGACTGATTGGAGTACGGGCCCGGTTGGGGTATGTTTGGTGGAAGGAATGGAGTGAAGTGAGGTCTACGGTCGGGTATTCTTAAACATTGACGGAGGGTCAATGAGATTGGATCAAGAATGTAAGCGTGGAAATGGGCTCTTGAGAGCCATCCATATCCTTTTACCGACTTGTTTCAATTCTTAATTGTGTACTCGAAATGAAAGATTATGCTTATATGATCCTTGTTGCTTATGTGGTAGTAACTCACTGGACTTAAGCTCATTCCGTTCCATTTGTTTTCCTTACAGGAAAATGACCACTTTTGGAAAGATTATACTTGTTGGTTGTCAAGTTGAGCTCATGTAAATGTATCTTCTGGATAGCTCTTCGAATGTGTTGAGTTTGATCCCTATCTTTTGATGTTTACAAAACAAATGGATGATACTAATATTTCTTCAAGATATATTTTCAGTTATGAAATTATTTGATTCCATGAACAAGTGCAATTGGAAGAAGACAAAGTATGCTGAATCTGTCGGACGCTCAAAAAGACTGCATCGGACGTCCGACAACCATTGAGTATCTTCGGACGCAGAAAACCAGCCTATCGGACGTCCTAAGGAATTGAAGAAAAATTCTCAGTTTTACATCATACCTTCGGACGCAGAAAACCAGCCTATCGGACATCCGAAAGAATTGAAGAAAATTTCTCAAACTCACTGACTGCTGTCGGATGCATAAAACAGTGCTATCGGACGTCCGACACTACCAATGGCTAGTTGACTGTTCAGCTACTTTCTATCCGTTGGAAGCTTTAATGAGGCTCTTTCTTGGTCCTATATAAATAGTGGTTGGTCAGATACTTCAAATAACTTTGGCACACTGAAGATACAAAAGATCTAGAGAGATTTTAGTGAGAAAATACTCCAAAAAGAATATTTGTAGTCTTAGTGGTGTGAGGTTCATTGTAAGCTTTTCATTTGTGAGTGAATCTTTCATGAGTGTAGCTCTGTGAGGGTTGTCCTGAGGGATAGTAAAACGTCCTGGCTTGACCGAGTGCTGCTTGGGGCAAGGAGGAGGTGAACCTTCCTTTGTACACAAGAGTGATTGTAATTCATCAACTTGAAGTAGCTTGTTTCAATTAATCTACAAGCTCAAGAGGAGTTGGGTAGTTAATTGGTTTGCAATCCTTTTTATTTACTTATTGTTTCGTTTATGATCTTTGCATTGGTTGTTTTGGGCCTTACAATTGGTATCAGAGCTTGGTCTCCTAGAGATTAAGCTCAATCGGCTTTGGAGTAAAGATGACAACCAATAATGCTATGTTTTTTGAAGGACATTCTGTTATTAGACCACCTGTGTTTAATGGGTCAAATTATATGAGTTGGAAAGAAAGAATGATTATCTTTTTGCAATCTATTGATATCGAATTGTGGTTTATTATTAGTGAAGGTCCATATGATGCCTCTCTTATAGATGAAAATACTCATGCATCTAGACCGAAAACAAGAAGTGAACTGACTGCTGTGGATAGAGCTCATCTCACCTTAAATGCAAAATCCATGAATGTGTTATATTGTGCATTAGACTCAAATGAATCTATTAGAGTCAAGGGGTTGCAAGTCAGCTAAAGAAATTTGGGACAAACTGAAAGAAATTCATGAAGGTAGTGAGAATGTTAGAGAACAAAAGAAGTCCATTCTAGTTACAAAGTATGAATCTTTCAAGATGGAACCTCATGAAAATGTTGATCAAATGTATTGTAGATTCAATGATCTCATTAAAGATTTAGAGGTGCTGGAAAAAGAATGTTCTCTTGGTGAGAAAAATAGAAAAATCCTGAATGCCTTGTCCAATGATTGGGAAAATAAAGTGACTGCTATTGAGGAGGCTAGAGATTTGAATACTATGCCTATTGAATCTCTTATTAATTCTCTTATCTCTTATGAGCTGAAACTTAAGACTAAGGTGCAAGAGGAAGAGGATACAAAAGTGCGAAAGAATATTGCTCTAAAAGCCTCACAAGATGAAGATGATTATGCCTCCCTAGATGAAGAAGATGTGGAAGGTGATGCAAATGATATCGCTCTCATCACAAAAAGTTTCAAACGAATACTCAACAAGAGGAGATTCAGAAATGGTGGACCTAGCAATTCATTCCCAAATCAGTTCAACAAAAAGCAAACTGATCAGTGCTTTGAATGCGGCCAACCTGGACACTATGCAAGTGACTGTCCAGTGATGAAGAAGAAAGAAGGAAGAAAACCAAGAATAAACAAATTTCAATTCACATGGAATGAATGCAATTCCGATGGTGAAATTGAAGAGGAAGATCAATCTGCTCAATTGGCTTTCATGGCCATTGGAGATGATGAGGTAACATCTTCTAGCTCTCAATTTGAAAGTGATGATGAAGATGATGATGATCTTGAATCTTTCATTATAAAATTGCATGATAGTTTGAAAGAATCTTATGTTAGAAACAAGGAGTTAAAACAGAAAATTAGTTTTTTGCTTCGAGATAATGCAAATCTTTTTCAACAAAACAAAAAGTTGAAAGCTGAAAATGATTACTTCAAAAAAAGTGAGACTACTTTACACTTGGATCTTGATAGAAAAACAAGTTTTTGTGAAATGTTCAAAAGGGAACAAGATGATTTGAAAAGAAGAATGGATGATTTAAATGAGTTGCTTCAACATAAAAAACAGGACTGTTTTCAGAGTAATAAATCAAAACCTCATTTTAAGATAAATTCTGCTGCAAATGAGTTTGTTATCCATAGGAGAAGACAAGTGAGATTTATTAAACCTGTTCATATAAATAATTCCCTGATTATGTGTAATTTCTGTTGTCAAAAAGGTCATATGAAAAGTGATTGCTATGTGAGAAAGAATATAAAAAAAGGCATGAAATACATGTGGATAGTTAGGCATGATGCTAACTTTAACAAGTAGGAGATTTTGTTAATCATTGCAGTGATTCTTGTTCACAATATTCTTCTTTTGATATTTCTGATATTTTGATTTGAGTTTTCGCTGATATTTTTGAATACTACTGAATCTATATGATGTCAAAAAGGGAGAGATAAGAACTATTCTGATCTAACGATGATTTGCTAATTTCTCAGTAATAAGTTGGTATGTTGGTATTGCTGAATTCTGCTATCATTTCTCTGTTTTTGTTTGAAATATTGGATTTTCTGTTATTGTTGTTGGATTATGGTTGCTGGTTATTACTCTCATCTTATGATGACAAAAAGGGGGAGAGATGGATGCAATGTGTAAGGGGGAGTTATTATGAGATTATGAGTTTGGCTCTTAAAAGTTTTGATTGCAATGATTGAGGGGGAGCTTATACTTATTTTTGTTTCTTTCCATCCATTGTTTTGTCATCATCAAAAAGGGGGAGATTGTTGAGTTTGATCCCTATCTTTTGATGTTTACAAAACAAATGGATGATACTAATATTTCTTCAAGATATATTTTCAGTTTTGAAATTATTTGATTCCATGAACAAGTGCAATTGGAAGAAGACAAAGTATGCTGAAGCTGTCGGACGCTCAAAAAGACTGCATCGGACGTCCGACAACCATTGAGTATCTTCGGACGCAGAAAACCAGCCTATCGGACGTCCTAAGGAATTGAAGAAAAATTCTCAGTTTTACATCATACCTTCGGACGCAGAAAACCAGCCTATCGGACGTCCGAAAGAATTGAAGAAAATTTCTCAAACTCACTGACTGCTGTCGGACGCATAAAACAGTGCTATCGGACGTCCGACACTACCAACGGCTAGTTGACTGTTCAGCTACTTTCTATCCGTTGGAAGCTTTAATGAGACTCTTTCTTGGTCCTATATAAATAGTGGTTGGTCAGATACTTCAAATAACTTTGGCACACTGAAGATACAAAAGATCTAGAGAGATTTTAGTGAGAAAATACTCCAAAAAGAATATTTGTAGTCTTAGTGGTGTGAGGTTCATTGTAAGCTTTTCATTTGTGAGTGAATCTTTCATGAGTGTAGCTCTGTGAGGGTTGTCCTGAGGGATAGTAAAACGTCCTGGCTTGACCGAGTGCTGCTTGGGGCAAGGAGGAGGTGAACCTTCCTTTGTACACAAGAGTGATTGTAATTCATCAACTTGAAGTAGCTTGTTTCAATTAATCTACAAGCTCAAGAGGAGTTGGGTAGTTAATTGGTTTGCAATCCTTTCCTTTTTATTGACTTATTGTTTCGTTTATGATCTTTGCATTGGTTGTTTTGGGCCTTACAGAATGAAACCCTATTGTGTATAGGGTTCACTTTCTTTTGATTGGCAAACCGAACATGTATATTTGTAATGAATGGTTTTGATATGCCGCTTTGGCTTGAAAATGTTATATTTCAATGTGTGTATGTTTGGTTGAATTTTGGATCAACTCGTATTTCAAACGGCAAAAGAAAAATTTTGGCTACTCTCGGCCTAGTATCTGGATTCTGACGTGGCCGGTACTGTTCATCATCGGCTTCGATTTTCGTTTTTTTTTATTTGTGATTTTGACTTGTTTACGCGCATGGGTATGTTCTGGAACGTATTAGATCGATGTGGACTTATCCGCAGTCCTGGCGAGAGTTGGGCAGGCAGTCCGCTAACCCCTTTGGTTCGCCTTAGGGAAAAGTGGGGCTGTTACATGACTACTATTCCATGTCTTATCATTTGACTTAATAAACTAAAAATTTACCAAAAATTGCTCCATTTCCTAGCTCAAGTGGCCGGCTCTCTCAAGGAAGGAAGAAAGGAAACCTCTTCAATTTCTTGATTCCCTCTTGCTCAAATCTAATCACTCAACCATCTACTCTTGTTTTGTTCCATAGAAAACCTTAAGGGAGTGCTTGTGAGTTGTTTTGTGGAGTTACTTGGAAAGCTAAGAGGACTAGTTGCTCTCTTTCTTGTCTTGCTAAGGTAAGTTGAGAAGGACCCCTCTCCTCCCTCTAATGATGTTTAATCCATGATTAGTGGTAGTATAAGATGTAATTTTATGGATTATATCTTTGATTTGTGGTTGAATTGATGAAGTTTTGTAATTATTGGGGATTTTTCTGTTTTCATATGAATATGATTATGTGGTCATGTATGATGATTCGAAATGATATTTAAGGAAGCTAGAAGGTGGAAAAAGTGGTAAATTGCAAGCAATTTCTGTTTTGGAAGAAAAATTGGAAAGTTAGGGTTCTTTGAATTACATTCTGGCCGGTTTTGTAGCTCATAGTTAGAGGCCGAATTGGTCTTGGATTAAAACAAAAAAGTTGTAGGGAATGATATTTTAGAGATGCCTGCAAAATTTCAGGTCAATCGGAGTAGCGTAGCTTGAGAAAAGATGGAATTACCCTTGCTGCCCTGGTCTTACTCGAAATTGAGAATTGCTTCTGTAATGGGTTATTTCGGTTGAGAATGCTTCCGAATTGGTTGTTGAGGTCTTCTGATGAAATGTAGCCCTTTTCCTTAGCTTTCGGATGGCTTTGGAATTTCTGGATTTGGACTTAGGTAGGCTGACTTATGATGTTTGAACCAGAATGCATTCTGTGAGTCTGTTTTTCCAGTTCTGGTGTAGTAGATTGCATTTTTGACCTGGTTACACTCAAAACTGGGCTGAGTGACCTTCTGTAATATTGTATCCCTATATTTTAGCTTTGAAACGGTGGGTCTTGCACCTTCATCTGATAATTGTAGTGCCATTGGCACCAAAACCGTAAAATGACGTCAAAAACTGTTTTTTTCAGGGTTAAAGCTAGTTCCATTTCCGGATTTTTCTGGTTTCCTCTAATGCTTATGTATGCTTATGGAACCTTATTTTGGTATACTTGGCATTGGTTTATGACTCGTTATCGAGTCTCATTGTACTTGTTTGCATGTTTTAGAGCGTGACGGTGGTTCACGACGCTCCTTTGACAGGGTTGCATGAAATATCATTTGCAAGCTTGGTGAGTGTACTACTCACTTGTGTGTTACTATATGGCTTTGATACTTGAACTTGATGAGTTAAATATTTATTGTACCATTGATATTGATTGAAGTGAGGGTGTACTTTATCACTCTCACTTATTTCTCATGTTATTGGAATGTTACATGAAATGAAAGTACATGACTTGGTGTCGTTTGGACGCGTATCCAACGACCATGATTGTTATCATTGAGCTCAACCCCATTGGTAGTTGATTGAATCGAGTCGGCGAGGGCTTGGTCGTGACAATTAATGAGCCTTGGGGAAATGTTATATGGAATCTTGTAGTATGAGAGACTCTTGATTTCGGTATACTCGAGTAATACCACAGTGCAAGTGTTTGGAGTTCGGGCCCGGTAGGGGAATGTTAGGTGGAAGGAATGGAAGTAAAGTGAAGTCTACGGTTGGTTACTTTTAAACATTGACGGAGAGTCAATGAGATCCGATCAAAAATGCAAACGAGGAAAAGGGCTCTTGAGAGCCGCCCGTATCCTTTTATCATCATTACTGATGGGTGTCTTTATTTACTTTTGATGAATTGGACTGAAAAGCTTGATGCATCTATGAACTTGGTTGGTTGAGTAGTATTATCTCACTAGGCAATTAGCTCACTCTATTCCTTTTGTTTTCCTTACAGGAAAATAAATACTTTTGGACTGCAATTGATATTTGGTTGCCGAATTGAGCTAGTTGGACATATCTTTTGTATAGCTCATTTATTGAAACCCTAAATGTACTTTTGGGTCCGTTTCTCTTTTGTTTTGGCAAACCATACATGTATCCACTTTTGAATACTTTTGTATGCCACTTTGGATTGTAAATACTAAAGTTCAAGATGTGAATGTTTGCTTGATATTTGGTTGGGTTCTGACGGGTCGGTTACTACTCATGGCCGACTCCGGATTTTTTTTATTTTTTTTATTTTGACATTTTGACTTGTTTACGCGTGTTTGTAAGTTCCGAAACGCAATAGATCGCTTTAAACTGCACCATTAGTCCTGGCGAGAGTTGGACAGGCAGTCCACTAACCCCTTTGGTTCGCCTTAAGGGAAGGTGGGGCTGTCACAAATTGGTTGTTGATGTCTTCTTAAGAATTATAGCCTTGTATCTTAGCTTTCAAATGGCTTTGGAATTACCTGAATTGGAGTTGTGTGTGCTGAGATATGAGTGAATGAATTAGGACTGCTAGTTGAATTCCACAGTGAGCTTCGAACTGGAAAATTTGGAGTTTTTTTGGTAAATTTGATCTAGTTAGGGTGAGAACTTGACTAAGTAGTCTTCATCAAAGTTATAGTTCTCTGTCTTAGCTTCGAAACGGTATAAATTGCACCCCAATTCGATAAGTGTAGCTCCAGTTGTGTCCATTCCGCTAAATGACATCAAAACTGTCTTTTGGTTTTATGGCATAAACTTCATTTCCGGACTTTCCCTAGCTAGGTTATGCACTTATACATTCTATTGGGCCTTATTTTTGGTAGTGTGTGGAATTGCTTTAACTCGTGTTCCAGTCTTAATTGTAATATTCTTGTTGTATAGGTTGTGCTGGTGATCCGACGCCTACGCCTGAAGCTAACTTGTGAATTTGCTTACTTACCTTGGTGAGTGTACCATTATATGGTCTAATGCTTAAATGATTGTGTATATTTGTTATGTGAACTTGAATGGCTTGGATGAGATGAGAGTGTACTTTATCGCTCTCGATTTCTTATCTGTATTACTGTTGCTGTCAAATGTGAAATTGTCTACATGTGTGATTTGACATGGCTGAGGGCTTTGCCCGACAACTTAACTGTGCTATCTGAGCTCATACCCCATTGGTCTTTAATCGAATCGAGCCGGCAAGGGCTTGGGCGAATCGATAAGGGACCTTGGGTTCACTGCAGTCGAGTGGAGTGTTAACTCCTCGACCTTATGGTATACTCGAGTATTACCCTCTCTATTACTGTGAGGTGTTCGGGCCCGATAAGGGGGTGACCGGTGGAAGGGATGTGGAGTAAAGTGGGGATCTACAGGATGTTCTTCTCTGTAAAGGTTGACGGAGTGTTAATGGGTTGGAGATCAAGTGCGGCCAGTGGAAAGTGGCTCTTGAGAGCCAATTGTATCCTTCCATTGACTTGTTTTGTTTATGAGCTTTAGGATCACCATGTGATAAAATGTGTTTATTGGTGTGTCTTATTGGTACCTCACGAGCGTGAGCTCACCCTCGTTACTTTGTTTTCCTTACAGGGATATGAATAACTTTTGAGGAGACTATTTTGTTTTGCAGCACGAGTTGAGCTAGTTTTCATATAGTTTGAATATATTCTTTTGTAAAGCTCCTCAATGGTAGGAAAAACCAGTGAGACACTTGGGGCAAATTATAATCGGGCTTTCTCTCTATAATCGGGCTTCCTCACCATTTTCGGGCTTTGCAAGTTTAGTAGGGTTTCATGGCGGCTCCCCAGCATGGGGAGGCGCCGCTTCTTGCTCGTCCTACGAAGACGTTTGCCTCCATTCTTTCTCAATCCCCGTCTTCTTCGTCCTCTGGCATTGGCCATCTCAGTACTTACAAGGGGGAGCCTTCGTTGGTGATTTCCCGTCAAGATATGATACAGATAGTAGCACCTTATTCTAATGCACTGGTTGGCAGGTTTGCAGTTGGTCGCCCTTCCATGGAGATTATTCGCAAATTTATCGTTTCTTTGGGGCTGAGGGGTGAGTGTCCGATAGGGTTATTAGATTCCAAGCATATTCTGTTACGGCCTTCCGTGGAGGAGGATTACACCAGACTCTGGTGTCGCAAGTCTTGGTACATTGGCAAATTCCATATGTCCCTGTCGAAATGGACAATCGATTTTAAACCGGGAGCAGAGTCGTCCATCGCGCCAGTTTGGGTCAATTTCCCAGGTCTTCCATTGCCGTTTTTTGAAAAGCAATTTCTGCTTAAGCTGGGTAACTTACTTGGCCGCCCATTAAAGGTGGATGAAGCTACGGCTTCGCTGAAGCGTCCGTCTGTAGCGCGTATATTGTTAGAAGTCGATGTATTGCATTCCCCAAGATCCAGGATTTGGATCGGCGATGACCAGTGGGGTTTTTGGCAGAAAATTGAGTATGAAGAATATCCTTCGTATTGCGTTTTTTGCTCGTCAATTGGTCATGTTGAAAGTACCTGTCATCAGAAATATCCGGAATTGCGGCCTGTGCGACGTGCTAGACCATCAGCTTCGACTCAAGTCAGGCAAGTCTTTCAACCAAAGGGAGGACCGGCTGTCGATGAATCTCTTCCTGTGGTGGATCCGGGGGTTGTGATAGTCCCAAGGGTACAAGTGCGGGAAAACAGTAATCCCGCTGCAGATGTCTCTATTACTGGTATTCCATCATCATCGTCTAACCCTGTTAGGGGTAGCCCTACTCAGGCTAATGTTCATACTCAAGATCCCGTTCTCCCTGATTCATATCGGGGGGTGCTGCGGATACACAGAATGATATCTCTGTACTGACCCGTTTTCCTCCAGATTCTTCTTCTCCGGTTAAAGCTTTATCGGACACAATCCCTTCTTTCGGCCGAGATGATATTTTGTTGACTAAGTCTGTGCCTTCAATGCCGCAGCGTGAGCGGGCTTGTTCACTCTCTCCTCGACGGCATGAAGGTCATGCTCGTCTAGTGCGCTATAACTCCGAAGGTCAGTTAGGGGTGAAAAGTATTTCTTTGGTTGAGTTAAAAAATTTTGGGGATCGGCTGGCCAGCAGAATCACAGCATCTAAGTTATGCGGTGACCCGGTTGTCCCTGGAGCACTCCTGGATGATACAGACACTCAATTGCTGCAAAATTTGGTCCAAGGTCACAAGACTCGTGGTAGGCAGACCAGGAGAAGAGAAGGTAAGACTTCGTCTGCTCATTATAACCTTCGGTCTCATAATGTTAGATTCGATTAAGTTTATAGTGTGGAACATTCGTGGTGCTGCGAATAAGGAGTCGTTGCGGCATATTCGTTGCACTTGTAGATCAAACGATATTCGTTTACTGATTCTCTTGGAACCATTAGCTAATGTCTCCCATTTGGAGAGTGTGCAGCTGTTCTTGGGTTTTGATTTTGCTCAGTCCTTCGTGCATAACAAAATTTGGATATTCTGGTGTTCAGATGCGCGATATTCTTTTGTAGAAGCTGCGGATCAGGTGGTTCATATACATGTGTCTTTCCCCTCTGGTTCTTCCATTTTTATTTCGACTGTTTACGTGAGGTGTAACAGAATTGGTAGGCGACAGTTGTGGGAGGCTCTGGAGCAATTTTCAACGTCTGTTACGCTTCCATGGATGGCCGTAAGGGATTACAACGTTATTTTTTCTGCAGAGGAAAGGATTGGAGGTTCAGCCCCGAATATTCGTGATCTGGAAGAATTTAACTCTGCATTAAATCGGAGTGGACTATTTCCAGTTCAGTTTGATGGGTTTGCCTACACATGGACAAATGGGCGTATGTGGCAGCGGCTTGATCGAGCGGTCGTTAATGCTGTTTGGCTGTCTTCTATTGAGCTGACTCGAGTTGCTCATCTTCAGAGAGGGCGGTCTGACCATTGTCCGTTGCTGGTTAAGGGAGGAAGTATGACAACGCGGCGGTCTTCCTTTCGATTTCTTAATGTTTGGCGGAGTCATCCTACTTTTCAACAAACAGTACGGTCTGCTTGGGCTCAGCCGGTTGCTAGAATTGGAATGCAGAAATTTTTTAATAAATTGACGGTGGTTAAGAGAGTTTTAGCTGGGTGGAATGTGGATGTTTTTGGGAATGTCTCTCAACGGGTCAAAGTGGCAGCGGATAACTTATTGGCCAAGGAATTGTTGTATGATCAAAATAGGGACATGTTGTCTAGGTCGGCAGTACATGATGTGAGAACCCGTAAAATCCTAATTATTTTCCTAGGGTTTATTTCCCCTTAATTGCATGTTTTCTGCATTTTCTGGCTTAGAAATATTTTCTTAGTGGATTTTATGAGCAATTATAGTTTTAAGATGATTTTCCTAGCATTGGAGAAATTTTAGAAAATTAAGAATAAATAGTGGACGTGGGACCCACTAGTGCGAAAAGTTCGGAAAAATTCGGCCAATAAGGTTAAGTTTCGGATACTGTGTAAAATTTATCGGGTGTTAAGGGATAAGTAGAGTGTGTGAAGTGATTGATGTGAGAGAGAAAAGAAGGATAGGAATGCATTTAATAAGGTGCCACGTGTCATTTTCTTATTGGTTGAACTTTTAAGAATTACTATTCATTGTCTTGACTTATTTGACCAAGGGATTAAATATCCAAAATTCACCAAAAAATCACCATTTTTCTTTCTTGTTTGGCCGGCTCTCTCTCTCACTCTTGCAAGAAGGAAAACTTCTCCAATCTTCAAGTTTCTACTAGCAAATCATCTCAATCAAGGCCATAAACAAGATTTCACTTCATAAAAACTTTCCTTCTAGTGCTAGCAAGTTGTTTGGTGAACTTTGTTTGAAGGACTAAGGTGCTCCACATCTTCCTCTCTCTTGTTTCTTGGTAAGTGAAGCTTGAAACACCCTACTACCTTTAATGATGGTTATATGATGCTTAGAAGTGGCATGAGTGTGTGAAAATGTGATTTATTTCTTGATTTGAAGAGTTTTGGTGAAGTTTTTATTTTATTGGGATTTTTTCTGGTTTAATATGATCTTGATGTTGGGGGCTTGTATGATGATTTGCAATGGACTAAAATGGCTCTAGTGGATGTGAAATGTGGTTAAATACAATCAATTTTGGATTTGGTGTGAAATTTGAAAAGTTAGGGTTCTTGAACCCCAATTCTGTCCGGTTTTAGATCACTGGGTTAGAGGCCGAATTAGACTTTACTCAAAACATGAAAGTTGTAGGTATTGATGTGTTTGAGGTGTCTGTAAAATTTCAGGTCATTTGGATGAGTGTAGAGTGAGTTATGCCGTTTTTACTGTAGCTGTTCTGCTTTGATCAGAATGCGAAAACTGCGATAGTAATTGGCCCTTTTGACTGGAATTGGTTTGGATTTTGAAGTTGGTGTCTCCTGATGAAATGTAGCTGGATGTCTTAGCTAACTTATGCCTTTGGAATTTCGGCATTTGGACTTGTATGGACTGAGATATACCGATTACAGTTTTCTGTGTTTTGCAAACCTGTTTTGGTAATTCTGGTATAGTATTTGGCATTTTCGAACTAGTTAAGCTAGGAACTGGATTGAGTGACCTTCTACATTGTTGTAGTCCTGTTTCATAGCTTCGAAACGGTGGGTCTTACACCCCCATCCGATAACCGTAGAGAATTTCACACCATTACCGCATAATAAGGGCAAAACAGTTTTCTATTTGGGGCCAAGACTAAGGCCATTTTCTAATTTCTGGTTTGCTATTATGCTCATTTATGCATATGAAACCCTATTGGGGTTGTGTTTAGCATTGCTATATGACTCGTTATCGAGTCTCTTTTAGGGCTTGCTTTCATTTCGGTTGTTTCCTAGTTAACTTTTGTACTTGTACCACTTTGAGCCTAGTGAACGACTTTTGGGAAATGAGATGAATTTTGTGTGAGATGTTGGGACTGATTTGAGGATAGAATGAAGCCTTAATGGCTGGAAAAGTAAGAAATTTAGGGGAAGTGCTGCCCGATTTTCTAGGTCGTTTGGTTCCTTTAAGTTGGGTTTACCTTTTGGTAGAATGAAAGGCTTTTGGGTTGTTTGCGCCTAGGTCTTCATGCTACCTTTTCGTTTCCAAGAAAATCATGTTTTGCACCCTTGCATTAGTAATTATTTGGCGAGGCATACGACTAGTAGTCGAGCCTCACATGTGCATTCTGTTTACTCGATTCTGGAAGTAAAACCTTCAATTGGTTTATTTTGATTATTTTAGGGTTTCTTGGCGATTAAGGCCAATCTGAAGTGAAAACTTTTGAAGTTGAGCCGGTGAGTGTACCACTCCCCTCCATTGCTGTTTAACTTGATTTTTGCTCTGCAATCTGTTTAATTGTTGGAGACGAGGGTGTACTTTATCACACTCGTTCTCTTGTCTGTCCATATGCCAATTTTGAGTGCCTATCTGAATCTGCTATCTGAATCTGCTATTCTGTATCTGTATCTGAATCTGTTATCTGTGTCTGCATCTGTTCGGATTTCTATGATCTATGAGCTCAATCCTGTGGCTAAGTTATTCGAGTCGGGCCGGCAAGGGCCTGGACGATTAGATAACGAACCACGGTAGTCTGTTCGGGGATTTTGGGTATTGAGACCCTTGATTCCGGGTATACTCGAGTATTACCATTTCTGTTCGGTTACGGTGAGCGGGCCCGGTAAAGGGGTGTTTGGTGGACGGAATTCGGTGTAAAGAGGGGTCTACGGACGCATTGGTTCTATATACGTTGACGGAGAGTCAACCGATTTGGATCAAGTACGGCGCTGGAAATTTGGCTCCTGAGAGCCACCCGTATCCTTCTGATTTGAATCCTTGGTTCCTTTGCTTTACATCTAGCATGTGTATCTGATTTTGTAAAATGTGAAATGCCATGATATTTCTGCTATATGTTTGGTACCTCATTGAGCGCAAGCTCACCCCTTTCTGTTCCTTTTGTTTTCCTTACAGGAAAATAAACCCCTTTTGGTCTGGATTTGACAAATGGCTGCCAAATTGAGCTAGTCGAACATATCTTTTGTATAATTCATGTATTAAAACCCTAAGTGTACTTTTGGGGGCGTTTTCTCTTTTGATTTGGCAAACCATGTGTATATATTAACTTTTGAAAACTTTTGTATGTCATTTTGATTTGTAAACGCTAAAGTTCAGATGTGAATGGTTGTTAGCTATTTCGGTTGGGTTCTGACGGGTCGGTTACTATTCATGGCCGACTCCGGATTTCATTTTGTTATTTTGGGTTATTTTACCGTTTTGACGTGTTTACGCTCGTTTGTAAGTTCCGGATCGCTATAGATAGTTCTGGTCTGCATCGTTAGTCCTGGCGAGAGCTGGGCAGGCAGTCCGCTCACCCCTTTGGTTCACCTTAGAGGAAAGTGGGGCTGTCACAAGTGGTATCAGAGCCACTTCGCGTGGTCTCTGCGCGGAGTGAGACTGGGCCAAGTGGTGTTGTGGTCCTAATTTCATGAATATGTCTAAGTGCTCGTTTGAGCGTAAGTTATGAATCGGGCATGTGATATGTGTACGAATCATTATCATGGGACTCGAGGAAGCTAGGTATGTATGTCGGGTAGGAATCCTTAATAAAGATGGTTTACTCTTGGGACCGGCCGGCTCGAGTTGTGAATTATCTTAGATGGGATTCTTGTGCCCGGATACGAAAGATATGAGGGCCTAGGTTAGAAAGGATTTGGTGAACTAGAAAGGCCATTCCTCGGTGGATCGTCTATGTTTGTACCTGACTTAACTGGCTGTATGTATGTGTGTGGCTTAATTTTGACCGGCTTGTATATACATGTTTTGATCTTGTTTGGAATGTATAAATGTGTGTTATCATAAAAGTTTTGAGTGTTACTTACATGCATCGTGCTCATTTTGGTTTAGTATTATTGCCTAGACCAAGTAAAACTCATGGAAGGTACACGGAGTGGACGGGGCCGTGGGCGTGGAAATAGGCAACCTACGCCTGAAAGGGGTACTGGGGAAACCTCATCTGGACCAAACCCTGAACTTAGGGTTGACCCCAATGTCCAAATAGCTGCTGCCATGCAGCAAATGACTGCTTTGCTAGCCCAAGTGGTGCACCAACAAGGTCAAAACCCTAACCCTAACCCTGGGAATCCTGGTCATCACATGGAGGGCGAGGATAGAGCCCTTGAGAGATTTCAGAAGTTCTCCCCACCCAAATTTCTTGGAGGCCCTGATCCTGACATAGCTGAGAAGTGGCTGGAGAAGATGATCGATATTTTCGCTGCCTTACACTATACCGAGGAGAGACAGGTGACATTTGCTGTCTTTCAACTAGAGGGAGCCGCCCGTTCCTGGTGGAATGTCATTCGAATGAAATGGGAAAGAGAACAAACTCCGAGGACGTGGGCGAACTTTATGAGAGAATTTAATGCCAAGTTTTTCCCTCCTCTCATTCAAGAAAAGAAGGAAGATGAATTTATTCGACTTCGCCAGGGAACACAAACCGTAGCCGAGTATGAGAGTCAATTCACTCGGTTGTCTAAGTTTGCGCCTGAACTGATCATAACCGAACAAAGACGGATAAGGCGTTTTATTCAGGGGCTAAATGTTGAGATTCAAAAGGATTTGGCTGTAGCTCAACTTAGTACCTTTAGTGACGCTGTGGAGAAAGCTCAACGGGTTGAAGATGCGAGGCTACAAGTTAGAAACTTCCAAACCAAGAAAAGGGGCTTTCCTGGGAGTAGCTCTGAACAAGAAGGTACAAATACACCCCCTAAGATTGGAAAGGGAAACGGAGGAGTACGACAACCAGGGGTGTCGCGTGATGTTCCTCAGGGAGGAACGGTCTCTGCTGCTCGTGGTCCCTGTGGATATTGCGGAGGGCCAAGTCATACGGAAACAAATTGCTGGAAGAAAGAAGGAAAATGCTTGCGCTGTGGAAGCGCTGAACATCGGATTGCTAACTGTCCAGCTCGCCTGCGCGAGCGGAGAGGGATTCTGCCACCAACCAAGCCCAATTCTCAGCAACCCGCCAAGAGCAACCCTAGACAGACGAAAGGAGAAGGGACGGGATCGAAGGCACCAGCTCGAGTATATTCTCTAGAGCAGCATCAGGTCCCTGACTCGTCTGAGGACGCAGAAGGTACGATCCGTTGGGTACCTTAGATTTGATGGATTCCGCTGATAAGGAATTTCGAGGACGAAATTCTTTTAAGGGGGGGAGAGTGTGAGAACCCGTAAAATCCTAATTATTTTCCTAGGGTTTATTTCCCCTTAATTGCATGTTTTCTGCATTTTCTGGCTTAGAAATATTTTCTTAGTGGATTTTATGAGCAATTATAGTTTTAAGATGATTTTCCTAGCATTGGAGAAATTTTAGAAAATTAAGAATAAATAGTGGACGTGGGACCCACTAGTGCGAAAAGTTCGGAAAAATTCGGCCAATAAGGTTAAGTTTCGGATACTGTGTAAAATTTATCGGGTGTTAAGGGATAAGTAGAGTGTGTGAAGTGATTGATGTGAGAGAGAAAAGAAGGATAGGAATGCATTTAATAAGGTGCCACGTGTCATTTTCTTATTGGTTGAACTTTTAAGAATTACTATTCATTGTCTTGACTTATTTGACCAAGGGATTAAATATCCAAAATTCACCAAAAAATCACCATTTTTCTCTCTTGTTTGGCCGGCTCTCTCTCTCACTCTTGCAAGAAGGAAAACTTCTCCAATCTTCAAGTTTCTACTAGCAAATCATCTCAATCAAGGCCATAAACAAGATTTCACTCCATAAAAACTTTCCTTCTAGTGCTAGCAAGTTGTTTGGTGAACTTTGTTTGAAGGACTAAGGTGCTCCACATCTTCCTCTCTCTTGTTTCTTGGTAAGTGAAGCTTGAAACACCCTACTACCTTTAATGATGGTTATATGATGCTTAGAAGTGGCATGAGTGTGTGAAAATGTGATTTATTTCTTGATTTGAAGAGTTTTGGTGAAGTTTTTATTTTATTGGGATTTTTTCTGGTTTAATATGATCTTGATGTTGGGGGCTTGTATGATGATTTGCAATGGACTAAAATGGCTCTAGTGGATGTGAAATGTGGTTAAATACAATCAATTTTGGATTTGGTGTGAAATTTGAAAAGTTAGGGTTCTTGAACCCCAATTCTGTCCGGTTTTAGATCATTGGGTTAGAGGCCGAATTAGAATTTGCTCAAAACAAGAAAGTTGTAGGTATTGATGTGTTTGAGGTGTCTGTAAAATTTCAGGTCATTTGGATGAGTGTAGAGTGAGTTATGCCGTTTTTACTGTAGCTGTTCTGCTTTGATCAGAATGCGAAAACTGCGATAGTAATTGGCCCTTTTGACTGGAATTGGTTTGGATTTTGAAGTTGGTGTCTCCTGATGAAATGTAGCTGGATGTCTTAGCTAACTTATGCCTTTGGAATTTCGGCATTTGGACTTGTATGGACTGAGATATACCGATTACAGTTTTCTGTGTTTTGCAAACCTGTTTTGGTAATTCTGGTATAGTATTTGGCATTTTCGAACTAGTTAAGCTAGGAACTGGATTGAGTGACCTTCTACATTGTTGTAGCCCTGTTTCATAGCTTCGAAACGGTGGGTCTTACACCCCCATCCGATAACCGTAGAGAATTTTACACCATTACCGCATAATAAGGGCAAAACAGTTTTCTATTTGGGGCCAAGACTAAGGCCATTTTCTAATTTCTGGTTTGCTATTATGCTCATTTATGCATATGAAACCCTATTGGGGTTGTGTTTAGCATTGCTATATGACTCGTTATCGAGTCTCTTTTAGGGCTTGCTTTCATTTCGGTTGTTTCCTAGTTAACTTTTGTACTTGTACCACTTTGAGCCTAGTGAACGACTTTTGGGAAATGAGATGAATTTTGTGTGAGATGTTGGGACTGATTTGAGGATAGAATGAAGCCTTAATGGCTGGAAAAGTAAGAAATTTAGGGGAAGTGCTGCCCGATTTTCTAGGTCGTTTGGTTCCTTTAAGTTGGGTTTACCTTTTGGTAGAATGAAAGGCTTTTGGGTTGTTTGCGCCTAGGTCTTCATGCTACCTTTTCGTTTCCAAGAAAATCATGTTTTGCACCCTTGCATTAGTAATTATTTGGCGAGGCATACGACTAGTAGTCGAGCCTCACATGTGCATTCTGTTTACTCGATTCTGGAAGTAAAACCTTCAATTGGTTTATTTTGATTATTTTAGGGTTTCTTGGCGATTAAGGCCAATCTGAAGTGAAAACTTTTGAAGTTGAGCCGGTGAGTGTACCACTCCCCTCCATTGCTGTTTAACTTGATTTTTGCTCTGCAATCTGTTTAATTGTTGGAGACGAGGGTGTACTTTATCACACTCGTTCTCTTGTCTGTCCATATGCCAATTTTGAGTGCCTATCTGAATCTGCTATCTGAATCTGCTATTCTGTATCTGTATCTGAATCTGTTATCTGTGTCTGCATCTGTTCGGATTTCTATGATCTATGAGCTCAATCCTGTGGCTAAGTTATTCGAGTCGGGCCGGCAAGGGCCTGGACGATTAGATAACGAACCACGGTAGTCTGTTCGGGGATTTTGGGTATTGAGACCCTTGATTCCGGGTATACTCGAGTATTACCATTTCTGTTCGGTTACGGTGAGCGGGCCCGGTAAAGGGGTGTTTGGTGGATGGAATTCGGTGTAAAGAGGGGTCTACGGACGCATTGGTTCTATATACGTTGACGGAGAGTCAACCGATTTGGATCAAGTACGGCGCTGGAAATTTGGCTCCTGAGAGCCACCCGTATCCTTCTGATTTGAATCCTTGGTTCCTTTGCTTTACATCTAGCATGTGTATCTGATTTTGTAAAATGTGAAATGCCATGATATTTCTGCTATATGTTTGGTACCTCATTGAGCGCAAGCTCACCCCTTTCTGTTCCTTTTGTTTTCCTTACAGGAAAATAAACCCCTTTTGGTCTGGATTTGACAAATGGCTGCCAAATTGAGCTAGTCGAACATATCTTTTGTATAATTCATGTATTAAAACCCTAAGTGTACTTTTGGGGGCGTTTTCTCTTTTGATTTGGCAAACCATGTGTATATATTAACTTTTGAAAACTTTTGTATGTCATTTTGATTTGTAAACGCTAAAGTTCAGATGTGAATGGTTGTTAGCTATTTCCGTTGGGTTCTGACGGGTCGGTTACTATTCATGGCCGACTCCGGATTTCATTTTGTTATTTTGGGTTATTTTACCGTTTTGACGTGTTTACGCTCGTTTGTAAGTTCCGGATCGCTATAGATAGTTCTGGTCTGCATCGTTAGTCCTGGCGAGAGATGGGCAGGCAGTCCGCTCACCCCTTTGGTTCACCTTAGAGGAAAGTGGGGCTGTCACACATGAGGCACGGGCAATTCATTCTCGGGAGCTAGCGTTGGAATGTGAATTCTGGAGACAAAAGGCAGCGATCAAATGGATCAAAGAGGGCGACGCGAATACCTCTTTTTTCCATGCAACGGTTAAGCAGAAACGCAGCTCTAAATTTATTGCACGGATTAGGGGCACCGGGGACAGTTGGTTTGATAGTATCGAGGATATTAAGCTGTCAGCGACTGATTTTTTCTCCTCTTTGTTCACAGCAGACCGCGATGTTTGTTCTGGGAGCAGACCGTCACTTGAGCTGCCTAAGCTTACACAAGAGGAGAATGACATGCTACTGAAATCTCCATCGGTGGATGAAGTTTATACGGTGGTGTGCTCAATGGACCCTCAGAGTGCTGCGGGGCCTGATGGGTTTGGAGGGGGTTTTTATCAAAGTTGTTGGGAGTGTATAAGAGATGACTTCATGGACGGGGTGCAGGATTTTTTTGCTGGTGCCACAATGCCCCGCGGATTTTCCAGTACGACGATCATTTTACTCCCCAAGAGGGAAGGTGCATGTGAGTGGAAAGATTTCCGACCAATAAGTTTAGCTAATGTTAGTGCAAAGATTATTTCTAAGATTTTGTCCACCCGTATCAACCAGCTCCTTCCTAGGTTGATTTTAGAGTTTCAGACTGGCTTTATCCCGGGCAGGGGAATACAAGATAATGTTTTGCTAGCTCAGGAATTAATTCTGGATTTGGACAAGAAACTGCGTCACCCTAACGTAATCTTGAAGTTGGATATGGAGAAGGCATACGACAGGGTGGACTGGGGGTTTTTATTATATATGCTTCGAGAATTTGGTTTTAAAGAAGGTGTAGTGGATCTGATTTTTCGGTTAATATCCAACGTCTGGTTTTCTGTCCTGGTTAATGGGGAACTCACCGGCTTTTTCAAGTCGACTAGAGGGGTTCGTCAGGGGGATTCGTTATCGTCCACTCTTTTCCTTTTTGTCTCGGAATTTCTTGGAAGGGGTCTTCAGCGGCTGTTTACTAGCACTTCAGCGTTTAGATTTTTGTCTAAGGGAGGGCTGGTCCCGTTTCTTGCGTTTGCCGATGACGTGATTATCTTCACCAGGGCATCGACTGAATGCCTACAGGCTGTGTCGTCCTTTCTATAGGAATATCAAACTCTTTCTGGCCAAAAAATTAATCTCTCCAAGAGTCATTTTCTGTGTTCGTCGAAGCTCCCTTCGGAGGTTATCCAATTAATTCAGCAAGTTACGGGATTTCAAGGGCAGCCTTGGCCTGTCAAATACTTGGGAGTCCCACTTTCTCTTGGCCGTTGTAAAAGTGTCTTATTTGATGGAGTAATTGCCTCTGTGAGAGCGAAGCTTCATCATTGGAGTTCCCGGTTTCTGTCTGCTGGGGGGAAACTCATCTTGATTCGTCATGTGTTGAGTTCAATGCCTCTTTACCTCTTGCAGGTTACTAAACCGCCTAAGGGGGTCTTTCTTAGATTGGGCAAGCTGTTTAACGCTTTTTTGTGGGATGGCAAGGATGGTAGGAGGATTCATTGGTCCTCTTGGGAAAAAGTATGCTTTCCAGTTGAAGAAGAGGGGTTGGGGTTTCGATCTCTATTGGATTTAGAGAGGGCTTTTACAATGAAATTATGGTGGACAATACGTCAAAAGAGCTCTCTTTGGGCCAGATTTATGCACCGTAAGTACATTGGCGAGCACCATCCATGTTTGGTTTCGGCTGCTGTGGGATCGGCAACATGGAAGAGGGTCTGTTTGGTTCGAGCTATCACTGAGGATAATATTCGTTGGCGGCTTGGTGAAGGATTCATCGATTTGTGGTATGATCGATGGCTTTTCAATGAACCTCTTAGCAGACAGGTTACTGGTGCGCCTCCTCACTTTTTGGTAGCTGAGTTTTATACCTCTACGGGGTGGAATACTGATCGTCTCCTCCAGATCCTTCCTCGACCTATTGTTAATATTATTTCCCAAACACTTGTTGATCCGAAACTTAAGGACGAGTTAATTTGGGCTCCTTCCGCCGATGGTACATTTTTTGTGTCGTCAGCCTGGGAACTAGTTCGACAGCGGCGTAACATGTCTTTGGTTTGCCGTGGAATTTGGTGTCCGTTGCTCCCATTAAAAATGTCGTACTTAGCTTGGAGGGTTTTGTCTGATTTCCTCCCTCTGGACGACAAGCTCCGGTCTAGAGGAATGGCCATGGTTTCCAAATGTGATTGCTGTGGTAATGCGGTGGAATCTTTGAATCATATTTTTTTACATGGCAGGTTAGCAAGTGCTGTTTGGCAACATTTCTTTCTGGCTTGCGGAATTCCGTGGCGTTCATTCTCATGTGTTTCTTCACTGCTAGTGGTGTGGTTTCAATCTTCTAGCAATGGCCGATTGGATCATGTTCGGTGCGTAATATCGGTAGTAGTGTTATGGTTTCTATGGCGTAGTAGAAATGATGTTCGGTTTGGAAATATTCACCCTGTCTATTCCAAAGTTATTTTCGACGCCAATGGGTGGTTGGTTGCTAAGGGGGCGACATGTATGCTAAACAGAGTGCAGTTGGAGGGGGATATGGATACGTATTTTGCACGTTACTTTCGGATCAAACCAGCTAAATCCTTCTGTCTGAAGGCCATATCATGGATGAAGCCGCCTCGAGGGTCGTTCAAACTTAACACAGATGCAAGTGTGATCAATGGTTTGGCTAAAGGTGGTGGGGTGATACGTGATTCTGAAGGGAAGATGCTGGGTGCTTTTTATAAGGAATTTGGGGAATATGAGGTGGTATATGCGGAGGGCTTAGCATTGTTTACTGGGCTGCAGTGGTGTATGGGAATAGGGTTGTCAGATATTTTGGTAGAGGTGGATTCCTTAGTGTTGGTAAGGTTGGTTCAGAGTCAATCTGTTGGTAAGTGGCCGTTGTGTAGCCTCTTAGGTCAAATTCGCTTGTTACTGGGCAAGGTGAAGGGGTCCATTACACATATTCATCGTGAGGCGAATGCCGTGGCAGACAGCTTAGCAGCGTTATCTCGGGAGAGTCCATATGTTACTTTCCAATCTTGTCAGCAGCTTCCAAGTAGAGTTCGGTCACTGATTAATTTGGATGCAATAGGTTATCCATACATTCGCAGATTTACTGTGTAGGAATAGTACTCCTAGTTCTCCGGCATGTATTGAAGGTTGGGATTTTTTCCACCTTCTTGGTTCTATCCTTTACAATAAATAAATGATCGGGGGTTTTCCCCTTTTATTTAAAAAAAAATGGTAGGAAAAACCCTAAATGTACTTTGATCTAAATATCTTCTCTTGATTTGTAAATTACAAACGTATGTGTATAGCGCTGTTTAACCTTGTTCATATATCCTATTTGGTTTGGGAATGTTTCTCTGAGGTATATGGTGATATCTACATACGATTGGTTTCTAGTTGGATGGTGACGTGGCAGTCACTATTTATTTGCGATTTTAATTTTTGTTTCCCATTTTGCGATTTTAATCACGTGAGCGCGCTAACAATTTTTCGAAACATTTTAGATTATATTTAACCATCTTAGTAGTCCTGGCGAGAGTTGGACAGGCAGTCCGCTAACCCCTTTGGTACGCCCTAGGGGAAGGTGGGGCTGTCACACGAAGTGGACGCCTAAACACTTGAGTGTTCCATATAGGAGTACGTAATATGAATAAGTCTATGACATGCTTATTCTATGATCATTAAGTGTTAAGGGCTACATATTAAGTATTTACCACACTCATGCATATTTAAGTAAGGTATACTTGAATTATTTGACATGAAATGCTTGAAGAGCATATTTACATGACTACTTGAATTACTCGACATGAAATGCTTGAAGAGCATATTTATGTGACTACTTGAATTACTCGACATGAAATGTTTGAAAAGCATATTTACATGACTACTTGAATTACTCGACATGAAATGCTTAAAGAGCATATTTACTCAACATGTCTCCCAATTAACTGTTAACCGTTAACCGTAATTATTTACCGTTTGCCAACCTACTTGAGTACCTGCTTATTTGATTACTCGACTACTTGATTACTGTAAATTACATGTTCATATGAAATTATGTACCATTTTAAGGCGAGTGTGTACTTTATCTCACTCGACCTATTCAAATGATAAAATTTTATCATTCGTCAATTTACTTGATTACTTGTGCATGTTGCAAGCTCTAAGCTGAACTTGGGCCCTGCCCTTGGTTACTGACCTACTCGAGCCAGAACTGGGTTCGGTCGGGTAGGTTGGAACCCTGAGCCACAGTTTCGGAATACTCGAGTATTACCACTGAAGGGATAAGGTGATGGCCAAACAAACCGAGGAGGTCCGGAAGTTATAAGGTGCAGATGACTGACATGGTTCCACTGGAACACCGTATCCTTCAATATGTGTTTATTTTGCATAGAAATAACTATTTCATGCAAATGTACCAACGTGCAAATCTTGTGTCATACTTGTGACATGCTCAAATTACTCGTACCATGATAATTGTCTCATGTTAATGTGTCATATTTGTGATATGCTCAAAGTACTCATGTAATGATAATTGTCTCATGTTCATGAGCCAACGTTCAACCCCGAATCATACATGTGGTATACTCAATTACTTGATTTATTAGAACTGCTAGAGTGTCTTGGAACCTCACTGGGCTGTGTAGCTCATCCCATGTTTTTGTTTTCTTTAATAGGGTTCGAAACCAAGAGTGCTCGTGAATAGTGTTAGATAACTTTCTTTTGAAAATTTAAAGTTGTATTATAGTGGATGGTTATAGTACATATTCCTTTGGGTTGTACTTAAGCTTGAAAGCTAAATAATTGAAAGTGTGAAATATTTTGGAATACTTTAATTATGTATTGAAGTTATTTGAAGTATTCCGAATTTTTGAATTATGGATTGTAGTGAGTCCTAGCGAGAGTTGGGCAGGCATCCCGCGGATACCCTTTGGTTCGCCTTAGGGAGAAGTGGGGGCGTCACACCTATCATATCTATTACATTGGTCTATCTAATTACAATTTTTGTAAAAAAAAAAAAATTCCTATCTATTACATCTTGAGGTATTTAAATGCCTTTCAAATAATTATAAAAAATTAACTAAACAAATATAAGAAAAATTGAATAAACATTTAAATCAAACAAATAAAACATATGAAAATTTATAAACATATAGGAACACGTAGGAGCACATAAGAGCACGTAATTGATATTTAAATAATAATAGAGGTACCTCCCTTTTGAGTGGTGACTAAATGAAAGTCAAATTGCCTTATTTATACTCAAAATGAACAAAAGAATCATGGCACCAATTTAATTGGAAATAATAATAATGATAAAAGATACAAAATTCACCTTAACATGTCAAATGTAAAGAAACTTAAGAACATAAAAAAATTACAAGTTAAATATACTCAAAAGTAACATAATTAGCCATTAAAGAAAAGAAACAATCATAATAAAGAGAGTCAAAATTCACTAGGGACTGAATTGCAAAAATTGAAAAACTTTTAGGGTAAAAAATATAATTCATCCAAAGTTTAAGGGTCAAAATTAAATGAAAGATAAAGTTCAGGAACCAAAGTGCAATTAATTTAAGGACCTAAGTGAAAGAAATTTAAAATGTTCTGGGCCACTGTAAAACTACTCCAAAGATTAGGGGCTAAAGTGCAAATTTTGGTTTCTGCCTTGGGTAAGAAAAGGCCATCGGGCCTTTCTTTTGTTTTTGCTTGGGCTAGAGCCATCCAACCTGGAAGAAAAAAAGTGGGCTGCTTTTCATGAAAATGCTAGGGGTTGCTTCCCACGCAAGGCGTGGAGCTTTAGACTTGTTAGTAAGCTTCTCTGCCATGCAAAAACAATATATATTAGTTGATAAGAGGAGCTAAGTGTTGATAGAAAATATGCTTGGTTAGGACATAAAAGCAATATACATTAGTTGATAGGAGTGGCTATGTAGTGATACAAAAGATGGACTACAGTACTGGTAGGAAAGGGCAGTTATGTATAGATACAAAAGAAGAAAGTAGTAGATGATTCAAAAGATATGGCACAAGATAGAAAAGGAAGAGCAAGGCATTATATTCTGCAGCATTAGTCTTGCTTCTTGGATGATGTAACACGTTGTTTCTTGGCGGGACTTTCTCCAATTTTGAGGAAGTCAAGGAGGGTGAAGTGCGTCTGATGTAGCTTTTGCTGGAACTTCAGTAGAAGCTTGAGCAATTGCAGGTGAAAGGTCAACTATGAGCAATTTAGTAGAAGTTTGAGCAATTTCTTAATGTGCCTTTGTGCTTCATGTGGAACCATTGATTGGTGGCACTGCAGTGTGTTTGGGGTCAATCTTGTGGGCTATGATAGCAGTGCACCTATCAGTGTTGAATGTGGTGTAGTTTGTTGTTGCTTTCTTCAGGAAACAAAGCAATGGTAGTTTTGTTGATTGATTCTTCAATGATGTCGTAGAGCATACTATTCTGTTTAGTTGAGCAGGCATTCAGAATAGAGGTTGTTTTAATGGTTGTAGAGGAAGAATTGTATTGTGTATACCCGATTCTCTTCTTTTTGGAGATCTGTTATGCTGAAGGGGAGTAGTTGTTCTGTATCTTGTGCATAAAGGTCAAGCATGAGAGTTCCTGAGCTGTCTGTAAGCTGTATTGTGAGCTTGCACCTGTTAATGAGTAATGGGTGAGTTATTAGTTTATGTAGTATTCAGTAATTAGTGTTGGAATTGGAGATATTGAACCTTGTGACAACGTCGATGTGCTTCTGGCGAGAGGTACAAATAATTGACCAGTTAGGTTGTGATATGAGGGATTTGTGGCACTGGGTACAACCATAGTACCACAGCTTTTGGCTCTTGTCTAGCATTGTGGTTCTTCCTTGTACCCAGTATGCTTTTTGTTGAGGAAAGCTCAGAAAGTCTTTGATTGTTGTTACATCTTCAGCATCAGGAAATGGAACCAGCTTAGCTCCATTGAGGAAAGCTCTTTGTGCTTTGAGGTTTGCAATGATAGCATGATTTTTTGCTGCCCTATTGATTTTGTCGCGCCCCACTTTTTGAATGTTGGTGTGGAAGTAGTGTGTGAGATATGTATGTGAACGTGTGAAAGTGAAAATAAAGGCCGTGGGATTGTGAAATGCGACGGTTTGGCCAAATAAAGTTCAAAAAGGGTTTTTGGATGAAAAATGGAGTCGCCACTTGGTATGGAGTTAGGGTGTACCAAGTCACCCAAAAAAAATGATTTTTGTTTTTGAACAAAAAAGTAAATAAACCCTTTTAAAGAACTTTTAGGTCTACGCAACCAAAGAAAGGGATTGGGGGTCACATTTGATAAGGGAGAAGGCAAAGGCAACGCCTAAGGCACTCCCTTACCCTAGCCAAAGCTAGTTGCGTGACTTAGCCCCACTTTTCCTAATTTTTCTACCCAAAGTATGTATCGCATGTTGGATATGACTATATGAGTGCAAAACCTAGACCTAGGAGGATATGGGGGGTAAAATTTCTCTCCAAAGCTTGAGTGATGCCAATCACATTAATTGTGAAGCCCAATAATGATCCTTTGGAGAGGTCACACATAATCCTAAATGACGTAAAAATGAGTGAAATGAATGCATGCCATGTGAAAATGTGAGTTTGTGTGAAGTGAAAAAGTGAAAAAAACAAGAGTGTGTAAGTGGAAGTGTGCAAATGGATGTACAAGATAAGGTGAGTAAAGTAATAATGAAAAATGTATGTGAGATAACATAAAGTGCATGTGTGCGAGTGATATTATAAAGTGTAAGTAGTTGAGTGAAAATGTGCAAAATTAAAGTAGTGTGAAGTGAGAATGTGCAAAAAGGGTTACAATATAAAGTAGAAGTGTATGTGATAGCGAATGAGTAAAATGCATGAATCCTATAGGAATGCATCAAGACGGGAACGGGGAGTCCTAACTTTGTGACTTTAATTTTCCCTTTGATTAGAAGGGAGAACTAGCGTGCTAAGGCTATTTTTGTAGCCACACTCGCTCGTTTCCCTTATCGAAAGGGGACTCTTCAAGCAAATGTATCCTATAACTAGCATGAGGTGCAAAAAGACTAAAATGAGGGGAAAAGGATTGGAGGAGCATACCAAATGATAAAACTAAGGAAAATGCATGAAATGTAGTGAACATGAAAGTATGCACTAGTGAAAGGGGGATGGCCTATTGGGTCTAGCATTGGACTAGCCCTTTCTATAAATGAGCCACAACTAGCGTTGGACTAGTGTGGTGACGTACATTCATCCATCACATTCATCCATGGCTATAGATGTAACATCCCGAATATTAGGAGGTTGTTTGTGAAGAAAATATTAAAGTGTATTTCTTTGGGTTTGATTTAAAACCTAATTTTGTTTAAAAAGACTAGAAACCCTAATATTGTAGCCAAAAACCCTAGTTTACTTGTGACTAACCGGTTTTCCTAAATCTCTCATATTTTAATTGAAACCCTAATTTTAATTACTGGAATTGGAAAATTCCTCACGTTTTCTTAAAAATTTCTTTTATTTGAAAATTATCATTTATTAAAGCCCTACTATCCAATTATTCCATGATAAGTGCAAATGAACCTAGAAAATAGGGTTTTACGATTCGGTTCCAATATTTGAGCAGAATTAGGGTTTTCGCGATTTTCTGCCGGATGAATTTTCGGTACGGAGCAAGGACCAAATTGGGTGATTAAAAGTGACTTTTAAGTGAGAAATAACATGTGAGTAGTAGCAATGATATAAGGTTAGTGAATGGGAAGTAAAAACACTAGTACTTGAGTTTTTAAGAAAAACGGCGCGAACCGGCGGGTCCCGCGCACCACCGATTGAACGCACCACTTGACCACCACTTTCTTGCCATACAAGCTCATTAATATTTGAGCAAAATATCTCCTAAATTCCAGCTAAGCCTGACCGAAATTAATGGCTGAAAATACAAGAAAGAAAAAGAAAATTTTACTTGGTAAGGTTTGTGACAAGTGTCACACCCTTAGTGGCCATTGACCAAGACAATTGTTCAACCTTCTTATCCCCAAATTGGCTTCATTCACCTTCATTTTTCTGCTGGAGAGCCGAGAGAGAGAGAGGGAAAGAACAAGAGAGGAACTCCTCCATTTCTTCTTGATTTGCTTCAACTAAGTGAGGGATTCCAATTCCAAACCGATTAAAGGGTAGATAGTGAGTTGGGAAGCTTGAGGAACCAAGAAATTTCAAAGGGAGTGAACTATCACTCATCCAAGCCTTGCTTTTGAGGTATAAACATTTGATCATGGTCTTTGTTGCTTTGAATCTTGCTTTAAGATGTTTATTTAGCTTAAGTTTTGGCTTGATTTCATGATTTTGCAAGTGGGTGTGATGAATTTGGGATGAATAAGCAAGTTAGGGTTTCATAGCTTTCTGCCCAATTTGATGTATGATGCCTATATGTTGCAATTAAGGTTGTATAAGGTGTTTTGGTAGTGATTAGAACAAGAAAATTGAGAAAGTTCCATTAAATACCAAAAATTCCAGAATCTGGAAAATTTTCCCCATCATTCTGTCCGAATTTGTAGCCCTATGTTAGAGGCTTATTTGGCCTTAGGTCAAAGAATGAAAGTTGTATAGAATGGTATTTAATGGGTTCCTACAAAATTTCAGCTCAATCAGAGCAACGTAGGTCATGAAAAGTCCAAAATACCCTTACTGTTTTAAGTTTTTCCCCAGCAGTCCGTTTGGTCAGTTTGTCCGGTTTATCACGTTTTTTCACTAGGATCCGTACTGATTTAACTTTTTACCAAAACATGAAAGTTGTAGTATTCTGACTTAGCTTTCCAATGCCTCTACAAACACCTGAATCGGACATTTGTACTCTGAGATATGACCATTACAGTGTAATACGGTTAAATAGCTGACGAGTTGCATTTTGGTTCTGTAATTTGAGGATTTGACTAAGTTACATTAGGAACTGGACTGAGTAACCTTCATTAACATTGTAGCCCTGTGTCTTAGCTTCGAAACGGCATAGGTTACGCCTCAATCCGATAAGCGTAGCCTCGGATATGTTATTTCTGCATCCACACGTCAAATCTGTCTTTTGCTAGATTGTATTTATGCACTTGTTATTATTGTGATTCTTATTCCTATGATGTTGTGAGCCTATGGAACGGCTTTTGAATTGAATTTCTGATATGTGTGACTTTGGGATTTGGCTGAGGAAAAATAATGAAGCCTAAATGGCTGGAAAATTAGGTAAACACAAAGGGCATGCTGCCCGAATTTACGCTCGAAGACTAGAGAACTATACTTGCAACTTGAGTAAGGGTTAAGAGTAATTATTACTTGAACCGTCTAGAGTACTTAAGTCTTCTTGTTCCGAGGTATATAAGTAAGGGCTTGGCCGAACTTGTACCCTTGAGAAATGAAATAATGATTGCTCGAAGTACGTCTTCCTTGTACTCTCGACTTGCATGACAATTTCAAGTATAAATGTTACAAAGCTTTATCGTTTAAAAAGCGAGCAAGTGTTTCATGACTACTCTCCAAGTGAATTTCCATTTCTTGATTCTTATTGAACGAAACGTATAAGTTTCGAATTCTAGTCATGTTTCAAAGTTCTCAAACGGAGTTTTATCGCAGATTTGGACTCCGAACTCGGAGTATAACCTGAAAGTGACCAGTAAAAGCACTATATCTTTTGGTGAGTGCTTTCAAATACTGAATTGAACTTGATACTTGTACTTGATACGTGACCAATATGATTACATGCCACATGCGTGAATTGTTAGGGCAAGAGTGTACTTTATCGCACTTGCCCTTACATGATATGTACTGGTTTATTGTTGCAATTGACTTGACATACTTGTTATGATGCGCGCACTTCTTGGAATTCCAGAAACCCTGTGGCTAGTTAATCGAGTCGAGCCGGCAAGGGCCTGGTCGATTAGATAACGAACCCTGGGTGTGACGCCCCACATCTCCCTAAGGCGGACCAAAGGGTATCCGCGGACGCCTGCCCAGCTCACGCCAGGACTCAAGCAATTCCATTCAATTTAAAATCGAACTAAACACTTCGACGAGAGCAACATGAATACAATAATGCGGAAGCGTTCAAGCTTAATAAGTCACTTAATGTATATCCAGTACATCGGGTAATCATGAAACGACTTAAATTCAAAGTACACATCAGGGCCCAAACTTTTCAAGTTTACAATTTCCAAAAGTACAACCCAAACCAGGGCTTAGTCAAAATATATAACAGGAGTCTTAACAAAATTACAACGGATGGTTTCTCCATATCTCTCCAAGAGTCGGTCCTGTTAAGGAAAACAAAACTATAGGGTGAGCTAACGCTCGTGAGGCCAAGAACACACATGCAAGCACTTAGTCAAATAACAATCCCAGATTTAATAAATAAAGCCATGTCTTTTCAATAATCAATCAATCAAACAGGAAAAGTAATCAGAAACAATTCAAGGATATAGTAGCTCTCAGGAGCTAAGTTCCACTCGATCTGCCGTTGTCATTCGTATACCTTCCCGCATTGACCCTCCTGTCAACCGGGTCGGTATTTCCATTTCCGTAGATCACCACTTACTTTCCTCCGTCCACCGTACACCCCAAGGGCCCACAATAACCATTATTGGGCGATACTCAACGAGTATGCCAAGCAAGACCTCTTATTAGGTCGAGCTTATGTGTATCTCACGGCTCGTCCAAATCCCCGACCAAGCCCATTGCTGGCTCGAGTCTAAGGACGGCCTATGAGTTTGGGCGTCCCCCATTCATTTGAAAGTCGAGGAGGTTCACTCCAACGACATAAGCATTCATGACATAACATTGCATTTCATTCATTCATTCAATACATTTCATTCATTCATTTGAAATTAGAACGAGTGCGATAAAGTACGCACCCGTCCTTATTTTTAAAACTTTCAACAAATCCCACAAATAAGCAAGTATCAAAATTCACACACTTGACACTCACCGAGCAATTCAATAAGAATTATTTTCCGGAAGTTCAAGTGTCCACGGTGAGATCCTCTTGAAGGTCTCCTTGCGCGCCTGGCAATTTAATAGTGGATAATCACACAATTAACCCACTTATCAAGAAAGATTGTACACTAGTACAATCTAAGAATTATTTCGCAAAAAGGAACCTCAATACACGTAAATCGAGGTTCAACTTGCCTTTTATTAGGTACAATATTATTTGAGTTTTTATCATGAAAATCGAGGGCAAAACGTTTGAATAATACTAAGAGAATTAAGAGTTTTGGAAAAACTCCTTTGCCTTGAAAAGTGAGAATTTCAGTTTTATCCTAAATCTTTGAAAAATCGTAACTCGCTCGGTATAAGTCAAGAATTGGAAAACTTTATACCGTTGGAACCCTCTGAGAGAGTACTATAAGTTCCTAGAAGACACTTTTTCATGAATTGAAGTGAAAAGTGGTCAAAAATGAGCTTGAAGACGCAGGGTCGGTTTTCATGGCAGAATTAAGTTGGATTTCGGCCAACTTTGAAAATTCGGCACGATTCACACGTTGCAAACCGGCCTCTGAAATTTGCAGCTCAATTAGGGTTGCAAGTGAGGTGTATGAAAAAACAAGCGGATCAAGAATCGGAGTTTCGAGCACCGAGATACGGTAGCCCGAAGTTGAGCAAATTCAAGACTGGATGAGAATTTTCCAGATTTGAACCTCTAACTTTAGTAATTCAATTGGGTATCGAAACGAACTTGAATTGGCACCAAAATTGGCAGTATTTCAATACTATATGGAAAGTATCTCTCTATCGAATTTCGGGGAAAAATACCTTCGGCAAGGTAGTTAATTAGCCCACCAAAGTTCAAGAAAAATCCTAAGGCAATCTGCCTTTGACTTGCATTTCCCAATTTCCAATCGTCTAACCAAGAAAGTTATCCAACCATGGTTCATTTGAGAAATAAGGGTCTAAGATACACCCATAATATCTTTGGTAAGTGTTTAATATCAAAAACATCAACTAACAAGTTTACTCCAAGATTTTGTTCCAAACCAGTCCAAAGATTAGGGTTTTCCAAAACAGAGCAGTCCACTTGCTTCAGTCACAACTCCGTCATTATAGCTCGAAATCGAGCATGGCTTATGCCGTTGGAAAATACATTCATGGAGTTAAAATATCACAGAAGAAATCGTTCCCAATTTCGGCACCCATCTGGTTCAAATTCGGGCATCAAGTTGCTGCCTGAACACTTCATTCCAGAAGAACAGAGTAACAGGACAGCGAACTTAAAACATTTGGTTCGGCTTTCTCACAAAGAATCAGAACGTCCATTATATACCAAATTAAAGCTAGGAATGTCTAGTTTCAAACGCCACCAACGGCACATGATTTCGACATCCGAGGACAGAGTTATAGCCAAAATACTACTGCTGGTCAGAGCATACGCGAATCAGTTTTCCAGATTTGCTGGTTTCTAAAAAAAATTCATTTGCCCATTCAAACCTCATTATTTTTCAATGAAATTTTTCACACCTCTAATACATCATATAAGCATCCAATTCAAGCCATTAGTTCATTAAAAACTGGCCTTAAAATGGCCGAATAAAACAGGGGTAGAATCGGAAGTTTTTGCTTCTTACACCCAATGAAGTTCCTACTAATTACCCACCACTAATACACCATTATAATCACTAAACCAACAATATAATCACCATCAATCATCAAATCAGCAACAACAACCCAAGTGTGGGAATTCCAAGAGCCCACAATCACATTTTTACACCATAATCAAGTAACTAAGTGCATGCATGAGCTTAATCTTGCCATATAATCTCCAAAATATAAGAATCCAAGGGTTGATCATTACCTACTCCTTTGGTTTGCAAGGTCAGAATTTTCGGCCCTCTTGAAGCTCCAAGAAACCGTGAAAGCTCCCCTCCTCCTTAGCTAGATATAGTCTCCAAGTGGTTTGCTAAGTGGTCTCCAAGTTTGGTGTGATTTGGATGAATTTTAGTGCATGAATTGAAGATGAAAAATGAAGGACAATGGAGAGCTCTTCTCCTTTCTTGTTGCACGGCCAAGTGAGGTGAGGAGAGAAGGAGTGTTGGTTCAATTGTGGCTTCCTAAGGAAGATTCATTGTGTGGTGCAAAATGCATCTCAAAGTCAACTTGAAATAGTGCAATTAGGATGCGTTTGGACTCGATTTTTCTCGCGCGTTTGGTTCACTAGTGCACTAAACCTCCAATGCATATACATTCATGTAAATATTATTCACTCTTAGTTGTCCCGAAATAAGGGTCTAAAGTCTCCCAAATAAATTCACGCGCGTGAAAACGCGTACCGCCAAATTTAACGCTATAACGCGAAACTTTCGGAAAATTCTTATAACGATTGCACTACTAACTATCACTTGAATATTTATTCATAAGATTACCTATTTTAGGACCATAGTACAAGTCTCCAATATTCCAAGCTTATCGTGCTACTACGCGGATAAAATCTCCAAGTACTATTCGCTATTTTTACTAAACGCGCTCTAGGAAATTAATTTTCGAAACGAATCATTTTAAAAATATAACGAAAATATACTACCACTTATTTAGGTCTAATAAGACTAGAAAATATTCCTTGGAAATAAAATCCAATTAAATAATTTATTAAGCCATAAATTAGGCATAAAATAATAGTTTTTGCGAGTCCTCACATCCTCTCCCCCTTAAGAAAATTTCGTCCTCAAAATTTACCTTGGTCGATGAACAAGTCTGGATACTTCTCCCTGATTGTCTCTTCAACTTCCCATGTTGCTTCCTCTACTCCATGGTTCTTCCATAAAACTTTCACTAGTGGTATCTGCTTGTTCCTCAATTCCTTCACCTTTCGATCCAGAAGTTTTACTGGTCTCTCCTCATAGGTCAGGGTTTCATCAATCTCAATATTCTCCGGTTGTAAAACATGAGAGGGGTCTGGATGATACTTCTTAAGCATGGACACATGAAACACGTTATGGATACGAGATAAACTCGGTGGTAATTCCAGCTTATAGGCTACATTCCCAACTCGCTGAATAATCTTATAAGGCCCTACAAACCTTGGTTGTAGTTTCTTCCCTTTTCCGGACATCAAACTTGCTTTTAAAGGCGTAATCTTGAGAAATACCATATCTCCAACAGTGAACTCCAAATCCTTCCTCCGATTGTCGGCATAACTTTTTTGTCTACTCTGAGCGGTTTGAATTCTTTGCCGTACCAATTTCACCTTTTCATTAGCCTTCTCAATCCAAGATACAGTAGTCGTGTCTAAGATTTTCCGTTCACCTACTTCATCCCAACAAATTGGGGATCTACACTTCCGACCATAAAGTGCCTCATACGGAGCCATTTGAATAGAAGAGTGGAAACTATTGTTATAGGCAAATTCCACTAAAGTCAAGAACTTACTCCAATTCTCTCCAAAGTCCAGTACACAAGTCCTCAACATGTCCTCAAGAGTTTGAATTGTTCTTTCAGATTGTCCATCAGTCTGGGGATGATAGGTGGTACTAAAGTTCAACTTAGTCCCCAACACTTCTTGCATCTTTTGCCAAAACCTCGAAACAAATCTTGGATCCCTATCCGACACAATACTCACAGGTATACCATGTAGTCTGATGATCTCATCCAAGTACAATCTGGCCAACTTCTCCAATGGATATTTCATATTAATCGGCAGAAAATGAGCCGATTTAGTCAACCTATCTACTATCACCCAAATGGCATCATGGCCTCTCTGTGTCCTTGGTAAGCCTGATACAAAATCCATGGTAATATTTTCCCATTTCCACTCAGGTATTTCTAGAGGTTGCAAAAGCCCAGATGGTTTCTGATGTTCGGCTTTAACCTGTTGACAAACCAAGCATGTCTGAACAAATTGGGCAATTTCCTTCTTCATATTTTTCCACCAATATAGACTCTTCAAGTCTTGGTACATTTTATTCCCTCCTGGATGTACTGTAAACTTTGATCGGTGTGCCTCTTCCAAAATTTCTTTTCTAAGCCCTTCATCCTTTGGCATAACCACCCGATTTCGAAATCTTAATATTCCATCTGATCCCAAAGTGAAATCGGTCTGGTCTCCCATCTTGACTTTCTCCACCAACTTTTGCATTTCAGGGTCCTTTTCCTGAGATTCCTTAATACGTCCCAATAAAGTGGAGGTTATCACAATATTCCCCAAAATCACTTTCCTTGGTTCTAATCGAGGATTCCAATAGCTAACTTCCTCCAACAATCGAAATTCCTTAACCATCAATCCAGCCATTTGTACCTGACGGCTCAAAGCATCGGCCACTACATTGGCCTTCCCAAGATGGTACTTAATAATGCAGTCATAATCTTCCAGAAATTCCATCCATCTACGTTGCCTCAAATTCAGCTCCTTCTGAGAAAATAAGTACTTAAGGCTTTTGTGATCTGTAAAAACCTCAAATGTCACTCCGTATAAGTAGTGTCTCCATTTCTTCAAAGCAAAGACCACAGCCGCTAACTCCAAATCATGGGTCGGATAGTTTCCTTCACGCGGCTTCAATTTTCTAGAGGCATAAGCTATCACTTTATCATTTTGCATCAAAACACATCCCAAACCTTCCTTAGATGCGTCTGTGTAAACCACAAAACTATCATGTCCATTTGGTAGAGTTAGAACAGGCGCTCTAGTCAACCGTCTTTTCAACTCCTGAAAACTTCCTTCACACTTAGGACTCCAAATAAATTTTCCATTTTTCTTGGTCAACTCAGTCATAGGTCCAGCGATTTTCGAAAAATCCTGGATGAATCTCCGATAATACCCTGCCAATCCTATAAAACTCCGAACTTCCGTTGGATTTTCCGGTCGTTTCCATTTCGAAACAACTTCCACTTTAGCTGGATCCACTTTAATCCCATCCTTAGAAATTATATGCCCTAGGAAAGTCACATCCTTTAGCCAGAATTCACACTTGCTAAACTTAGCATATAGCTGATGTTCCCTCAAGATTTGTAAAACCATTCTCAAATGTTTCTCATGATCTTTCACATTCTTAGAATACACCAAAATGTCATCAATGAAGATCACCACAAATTGATCCAAGTAAGGCTTAAAAACCCTATGCATTAAATCCATGAAAGCGGCAGGTGCATTGGTTAACCCAAAAGGCATTACTGCAAACTCGAAGTGCCCATACCTCGAGTTAAAAGCAGTCTTTGGTATGTCTTTCTCCAAAATCCTCAATTGATAGTAACCTTGCCTTAGATCCAACTTTGAAAACACTACCGCCCCTTGCAGTTGGTCAAATAGTTCATCAATGTGGGGTAGTGGGTATTTATTTTTAACCGTAACATCATTTAAACCTCGATAATCTATACATAACCTCAAACTCCCATCTTTCTTCTTTACAAACAAAACTGGGGCTCCCCACGGAGAATCACTCTCTCGTATAAAACCCCGTTCCAACAAATCCTGTAATTGTAACTTCAATTCCTTTAATTCAGCTGGAGCCATCCGATATGGTGTTCTTGAGATAGGTGCTGTTCCCGGAGCTAAATCAATTTTAAAAGCTATTTCCCGTTCCGGAGGTAGAGACTCCAATTCTTCAGGAAAAACATCAGAAAATTCTTTTACTACCGGTGTGTCCTCCAGATTCACCTTATCGTTAGGGGTATTAATAAGAAAAGCCAAATACCCTTGAGCTCCTTTACTTAACAACTTTCTAGCCCGAATTCCCGAAATAAGTGCAGACGAGGCTAACTTACCCCTTACATCCAATTTCAAGGTCGCTTCCCCTGGAATACACAATTCTACAATTTTCGTCCTACAATTCAGTTGGGCATTATAACGGGCTAACCAATCCATCCCTAGGATCACATCATATCCTTTAATCGCTAAGCCTATCAAATCGGCCAGCAATTTTCTTTCCCTCACGCAAATTTCACTATTCTTATACACCATATTAGCAATTAGACTTTTGTCCCCAGTGGGTGTTTTAACCTCCAAGTCATATGGTAACTTAATTGGCTTCAAATCTATTCCACTCATGAAATCAGGGTTTACAAAAGAGTGCGTTGCACCCGGATCAATTAAAACCCTAGCTAGGCGGTGAAAGATTGGAATTGTACCTTCGACCACTTCGGTCGCCTCTGGAGCTTGTGGATAGTCCAATGCGTAGACCCTAGCCGGTATTTTCGGTCGACTCCCTCCGGCACTGGTCCTGCTTAGAGGTTGATTTTTCAGGCCTCTGCAGGCTTCCCCCTGTCCTCAACGATTTCGGACAATTCGCGATTTGATGCTCAGTGCTCCCACACAGCAAGCATTTTCCCAGCTTTCTCCAGCAGTCATTCTCAGAGTGGTTGGATTTACCACAATACCCACAAGTAACTTGAGGGGTCACAGTTGATCCAACAGATGGTGTTCCCCTAGCTTGAGTCGTCCCGCTACGACCTCCCCTAGATAGAGCTCCCCTAGAAGCTCCAGCAGTTCTCGTTCCTCCTTCCCCTCTTCCCTTTTTAGAAGGGTGTACAAACTTACTGGTCTGCCCAGTAGTGCGACTAGGGAAATTCCTTTTTCTATTGTGGAAATCCCTCACTTGAGATCTTGCATTCTCAACCCTTTGCGCTTTCTCTAAAGCCTCAGTAAAAGTAGAGATTTGGGCTGCAGCCAGGCCCTCCTGAAGTTCCACATTAAGTCTCTGTATGAACCTTCTAATCCTTCTCCGTTCATTGGCTACTAGCTCAGGAGCATATTTGGAAAGTTTAGTGAACTTCCCTTCATACTCTGCTACAGTAAGGGTTCCTTGTTTTAACTTAATAAATTCATCCTCCCTTTTCTCTTGAATTAAGGGCGGAAGAAACTTTTCATTAAACTCCCTTGCGAAATTCTCCCAAGTCCAAGGGGTTTGAGCTCTTTCCCATTTTCCTTTTATCAAATCCCACCAAGCACGGGCTACTCCCTCAAATTGAAAAGCAGCAAAGTTCACTCGCCTATCCTCAGTATAGTCTAGAGCGGCGAATATGTTGGTCATCCTTTCTAACCAATTCTCCGCTACTTCGGGGTCAGGTTCACCCATAAACTTAGGTGGGTTAAACTTTAGGAATCTTTCCAGAGCTCTATCCTCTCCTCTATCCTGGCCCCCAGGTTGGTTAAATGGTCCAGGACCCTGTCTCTCCGCTAGACGTTCTAGGATATCAGTCATCCTATTGATGGCAGTAGCCACTTGGTTACCCTCAACGTTTTCCTGTCCCTGGGTCGGTCCAGTTGCCGATCCCTGGTCATCCCCCTGAGGTTGGGCCTGTCTAGACGCTCGCCCACGGCCTCGACCACTCCTTAATCCTTCCATTAGTCTAAACGTGCCTAGTGCAAGAAATAAATTAATTTAAGCAGAAAACAAGAATTATATCGAATTTAGAACTAACCAAGAAAGCATTGAAATTAACAATAATTTACATTTATAAGCATGTCAAGTTCGTACAATTAGCAAGTTAGGGACAATTCACAAAATATAGCACACAGGTGCTCAAAAGTATACTTTTAGTCACAGAAGACTAAAGTAAGAACAAGTGCCCAAAAGTAGGCCACACAAGCATGCAAAATACAATGGCCTCGGCACCCGCGTCACCCTAACTAGTCCTAACTGTACCAGTCAAAAGTCAAAAGGGAGTCAACGACTAAGATCCTAGTCCACAGCGGGGCTAGCAGGAGGAACCTCCTCCTCGGGGTCCTCCTCCGGATCCTCCTCCTCATCGTCAGGAATCACCGCAGTAGCGTCCTCAACCAGACTAGTAGCATCAACCAGCATCTCGAAAGCCCGAGTACGGACATCCCGTGCTAACCTAATGAGTCGAGCCCTAGCATCCCGAAGCTCCTCGTTAACCACTGCAGATGTGGCTACCTCACCCTCCAGCACCTCCTCGAGCTCAGCAATCCGCTCACCCTGAGCGCCAACCATCTGCCTAAGCTCATCTACCTCAGCCTGTAAATCACGGTTGGCATCCACCAACTGACGACACTCGTCGTCCAGAGCATGCACTAGATGGTTCGGGTAGGCGAAAGTCAACCTACACAAACATCGCGGGTATCTGTCATAGGGTGAGTAGCGTACACGAGCTCCTCCTGCTATAGATCGGTAGTAGATAGTCCTAAGGGGCTCGTAATGACCATTCGCATGGCCATTCCCATTAGCTTCCGGGGCTCCATTTCCGTCATCCATACCTGCAACATAAATAATAATACCTTTCGGGTTAGAAACTTAAATCACTACCTAATTCCAATATCCTGCAATGCATGCCTAACTTAATCGTTGGTTCATCCCAATCATCACTTGAGGTAGGACTAACTTAGTTGCTAGCTCGCCTCAAGTATCACTTAGGGTAGGATTAAGTTATCCCATATCGAGTCTTAAAGGTAGAGTATCTAATATGTCTCCCATATAGACCTCTAACCTAGTGCTCTGATACCAACTGTGACGCCCCACATCTCCCTAAGGCGGACCAAAGGGTATCCGCGGACGCCTGCCCAACTCACGCCAGGACTCAAGCAATTCCATTCAATTTAAAATCGAACTAAACACTTCGACGAGAGCAACATGAATACAATAATGCGGAAGCGTTCAAGCTTAATAAGTCACTTAATGTATATCCAGTACATCGGGTAATCATGAAACGACTTAAATTCAAAGTACACATCAGGGCCCAAAACTTTTCAAGTTTACAATTTCCAAAAGTACAACCCAAACCAGGGCCTAGTCAAAATATATAACAGGAGTCTTAACAAAATTACAACGGATGGTTTCTCCATATCTCTCCAAGAGTCGGTCCTGTTAAGGAAAACAAAACTATAGGGTGAGCTAACGCTCGTGAGGCCAAGAACACACATGCAAGCACTTAGTCAAATAACAATCCCAGATTTAATAAATAAAGCCATGTCTTTTCAATAATCAATCAATCAAACAGGAAAAGTAATCAGAAACAATTCAAGGATATAGTAGCTCTCAGGAGCTAAGTTCCACTCGATCTGCCGTTGTCATTCGTATACCTTTCCGCATTGACCCTCCTGTCAACCGGGTCGGTATTTCCATTTCCGTAGATCACCACTTACTTTCCTCCGTCCACCGTACACCCCAAGGGCCCACAATGACCATTATTGGGCGATACTCAACGAGTATGCCAAGCAAGACCTCTTATTAGGTCGAGCTTATGTGTATCTCACGGCTCGTCCAAATCCCCGACCAAGCCCATTGCTGGCTCGAGTCTAAGGACGGCCTATGAGTTTGGGCGTCCCCCATTCATTTGAAAGTCGAGGAGGTTCACTCCAACGACATAAGCATTCATGACATAACATTGCATTTCATTCATTCATTCAATACATTTCATTCATTCATTTGAAATTAGAACGAGTGCGATAAAGTACGCACCCGTCCTTATTTTTAAAACTTTCAACAAATCCCACAAATAAGCAAGTATCAAAATTCACACACTTGACACTCACCGAGCAATTCAATAAGAATTATTTTCCGGAAGTTCAAGTGTCCACGGTGAGATCCTCTTGAAGGTCTCCTTGCGCGCCTGGCAATTTAATAGTGGATAATCACACAATTAACCCACTTATCAAGAAAGATTGTACACTAGTACAATCTAAGAATTATTTTGCAAAAAGGAACCTCAATTACACGTAAATCGAGGTTCAACTTGCCTTTTATTAGGTACAATATTATTTGAGTTTTTATCATGAAAATCGAGGGCAAAACGTTTGAATAATACTAAGAGAATTAAGAGTTTTGGAAAAACTCCTTTGCCTTGAAAAGTGAGAATTTCAGTTTTATCCTAAATCTTTGAAAAATCGTAACTCGCTCGGTATAAGTCGAGAATTGGAAAACTTTATACCGTTGGAACCCTCTGAGAGAGTACTATAAGTTCCTAGAAGACACTTTTCCATGAATTGAAGTGAAAAGTGGTAAAAAATGAGCTTGAAGATGCAGGGTCGGTTTTCATGGCAGAATTAAGTTGGATTTCGGCCAACTTTGAAAATTCGGCACGATTCACACGTTGTAAACCGGCCTCTGAAATTTGCAGCTCAATTAGGGTTGCAAGTGAGGTGTATGAAAAAACAAGCGGATCAAGAATCGGAGTTTCGAGCACCGAGATACGGTAGCCCGAAGTTGAGCAAATTCAAGACTGGATGAGAATTTTCCAGATTTGAACCTCTAACTTTAGTAATTCAATTGGGTATCGAAACGAACTTGAATTGGCACCAAAATTGGAAGTATTTCAATACTATATGGAAAGTATCTCTCTATCGAATTTCGGGGAAAAATACCTTCGGCAAGGTAGTTAATTAGCCCACCAAAGTTCAAGAAAAATCCTAAGGCAATCTGCCTTTGACTTGCATTTCCCAATTTCCAATCGTCTAACCAAGAAAGTTATCCAACCATGGTTCATTTGTGAAATAAGGGTCTAAGATACACCCATAATATCTTTGGTAAGTGTTTAATATAAAAACATCAACTAACAAGTTCACTTCAAGATTTTGTTCCAAACCAGTCCAAAGATTAGGGTTTTCCAAAACAGAGCAGTCCACTTGCTTCAGTCACAACTCAGTCATTATAGCTCGAAATCGAGCATGGCTTATGCTGTTGGAAAATACATTCATGGAGTTAAAATATCACAGAAGAAATCGTTCCCAATTTCGGCACCCATCTGGTTCAAATTCGGGCATCAAGTTGCTGCCTGAACACTTCATTCCAGAAGAACAGAGTAACAGGACAGCGAACTTAAAACATTTGGTTCGGCTTGCTCACAAAGAATCAGAACGTGCATTATATACCAAATTAAAGCTAGGAATGTCTAGTTTCAAACGCCACCGACAGCACATGATTTCGACATCCGAGGACAGAGTTATAGCCAAAATACTACTGCTGGTCAGAGCATACGCGAATCAGTTTTCCAGATTTGCTGGTTTCTAAAAAAAATTCATTTGCCCATTCAAACCTCATTATTTTTCAATGAAATTTTTCACACCTCTAATACATCATATAAGCATCCAATTCAAGCCATTATTTCATTAAAAACTGGCCTTAAAATGGCCGAATAAAACAGGGGTAGAATCGGAAGTTTTTGCTTCTTACACCCAATGAAGTTCCTACTAATTACCCACCACTAATACACCATTATAATCACTAAACCAACAATATAATCACCATCAATCATCAAATCAGCAACAACAACCCAAGTGTGGGAATTCCAAGAGCCCACAATCACATTTTTACACCATAATCAAGTAACTAAGTGCATGCATGAGCTTAATCTTGCCATATAATCTCCAAAAGATAAGAATCCAAGGGTTGATCATTACCTACTCCTTTGGTTTGCAAGGTCAGAATTTTCGGCCCTCTTGAAGCTCCAAGAAACCGTGAAAGCTCCCCTCCTCCTTAGCTAGATATAGTCTCCAAGTGGTTTGCTAAGTGGTCTCCAAGTTTGGTGTGATTTGGATGAATTTTAGTGCATGAATTGAAGATGAAAAATGAAGGACAATGGAGAGCTCTTCTCCTTTCTTGTTGCACGGCCAAGTGAGGTGAGGAGAGAAGGAGTGTTGGTTCAATTGTGGCTTCCTAAGGAAGATTCATTGTGTGGTGCAAAATGCATCTCAAAGTCAACTTGAAATAGTGCAATTAGGATGCGTTTGGACTCGATTTTTCTCGCGCGTTTGGTTCACTAGTGCACTAAACCTCCAATGCATATACATTCATGTAAATATTATTCACTCTTAGTTGTCCCGAAATAAGGGTCTAAAGTCTCCCAAATAAATTCGCGCGCGTGAAAACGCGTACAGCCAAATTTAACGCTATAACGCGAAACTTTCGGAAAATTCTTATAACGATTGCACTACTAACTATCACTTGAATATTTATTCATAAGATTACCTATTTTAGGACCATAGTACAAGTCTCCAATATTCCAAGCTTATCGTGCTACTACGCGGATAAAATCTCCAAGTACTATTCGCTATTTTTACTAAACGCGCTCTAGGAAATTAATTTTCGAAACGAATCATTTTAAAAATATAACGAAAATATACTACCACTTATTTAGGTCTAATAAGACTAGAAAATATTCCTTGGAAATAAAATCCAATTAAATAATTTATTAAGCCATAAATTAGGCATAAAATAATAGTTTTTGCGAGTCCTCACATCCTCTCCCCCTTAAGAAAATTTCGTCCTCGAAATTTACCTTGGTCGATGAACAAGTCTGGATACTTCTCCCTGATTGTCTCTTCAACTTCCCATGTTGCTTCCTCTACTCCATGGTTCTTCCATAAAACTTTCACTAGTGGTATCTGCTTGTTCCTCAATTCCTTCACCTTTCGATCCAGAAGTTTTACTGGTCTCTCCTCATAGGTCAGGGTTTCATCAATCTCAATATTCTCCGGTTGTAAAACATGAGAGGGGTCTGGATGATACTTCTTAAGCATGGACACATGAAACACGTTATGGATACGAGATAAACTCGGTGGTAATTCCAGCTTATAGGCTACATTCCCAACTCGCTGAATAATCTTATAAGGCCCTACAAACCTTGGTTGTAGTTTCTTCCCTTTTCCGGACATCAAACTTGCTTTTAAAGGCGTAATCTTGAGAAATACCATATCTCCAACAGTGAACTCCAAATCCTTCCTCCGATTGTCGGCATAACTTTTTTGTCTACTCTGAGCGGTTTGAATTCTTTGCCGTACCAATTTCACCTTTTCATTAGCCTCCTCAATCCAAGATACAGTAGTCGTGTCTAAGATTTTCCGTTCACCTACTTCATCCCAACAAATTGGGGATCTACACTTCCGACCATAAAGTGCCTCATACGGAGCCATTTGAATAGAAGAGTGGAAACTATTGTTATAGGCAAATTCCACTAAAGTCAAGAACTTACTCCAATTCTCTCCAAAGTCCAGTACACAAGTCCTCAACATGTCCTCAAGAGTTTGAATTGTTCTTTCAGATTGTCCATCAGTCTGGGGATGATAGGTGGTACTAAAGTTCAACTTAGTCCCCAACACTTCTTGCATCTTTTGCCAAAACCTCGAAACAAATCTTGGATCCCTATCCGACACAATACTCACAGGTATACCATGTAGTTTGATGATCTCATCCAAGTACAATCTGGCCAACTTCTCCAATGGATATTTCATATTAATCGGCAGAAAATGAGCCGATTTAGTCAACCTATCTACTATCACCCAAATGGCATCATGGCCTCTCTGTGTCCTTGGTAAGCCTGATACAAAATCCATGGTAATATTTTCCCATTTCCACTCAGGTATTTCTAGAGGTTGCAAAAGCCCAGATGGTTTCTGATGTTCGGCTTTAACCTGTTGACAAACCAAGCATGTCTGAACAAATTGGGCAATTTCCTTCTTCATATTTTTCCACCAATATAGACTCTTCAAGTCTTGGTACATTTTATTCCCTCCTGGATGTACTGTAAACTTTGATCGGTGTGCCTCTTCCAAAATTTCTTTTCTAAGCCCTTCATCCTTTGGCATAACCACCCGATTTCGAAATCTTAATATTCCATCTGATCCCAAAGTGAAATCGGTCTGGTCTCCCATCTTGACTTTCTCCACCAACTTTTGCATTTCAGGGTCCTTTTCCTGAGATTCCTTAATACGTCCCAATAAAGTGGAGGTTATCACAATATTCCCCAAAATCACTTTCCTTGGTTCTAATCGAGGATTCCAATAGCTAACTTCCTCCAACAATCGAAATTCCTTAACCATCAATCCAGCCATTTGTACCTGACGGCTCAAAGCATCGGCCACTACATTGGCCTTCCCAAGATGGTACTTAATAATGCAGTCATAATCTTCCAGAAATTCCATCCATCTACGTTGCCTCAAATTCAGCTCCTTCTGAGAAAATAAGTACTTAAGGCTTTTGTGATCTGTAAAAACCTCAAATGTCACTCCGTATAAGTAGTGTCTCCATTTCTTCAAAGCAAAGACCACAGCCGCTAACTCCAAATCATGGGTCGGATAGTTTCCTTCACGCGGCTTCAATTTTCTAGAGGCATAAGCTATCACTTTATCATTTTGCATCAAAACACATCCCAAACCTTCCTTAGATGCGTCTGTGTAAACCACAAAACTATCATGTCCATTTGGTAGAGCTAGAACAGGCGCTCTAGTCAACCGTCTTTTCAACTCCTGAAAACTTCCTTCACACTTAGGACTCCAAATAAATTTTCCATTTTTCTTGGTCAACTCAGTCATAGGTCCAGCGATTTTCGAAAAATCCTAGATGAATCTCCGATAATACCCTGCCAATCCTATAAAACTCCGAACTTCCGTTGGATTTTCCGGTCGTTTCCATTTCGAAACAACTTCCACTTTAGCTGGATCCACTTTAATCCCATCCTTAGAAATTATATGCCCTAGGAAAGTCACTTCCTTTAGCCAGAATTCACACTTGCTAAACTTAGCATATAGCTGATGTTCCCTCAAGATTTGTAAAACCATTCTCAAATGTTTCTCATGATCTTTCACATTCTTAGAATACACCAAAATGTCATCAATGAAGATCACCACAAATTGATCCAAGTAAGGCTTAAAAACCCTATGCATTAAATCCATGAAAGCGGCAGGTGCATTGGTTAACCCAAAAGGCATTACTGCAAACTCGAAGTGCCCATACCTCGAGTTAAAAGCAGTCTTAGGTATGTCTTTTGTGAGAACCCGTAAATCCCTAATAATTTTCTTAGGGTTTATTTCCTTTAATAGCATGATTTCTGCATTTTCTGGCTTAGAAATATTTTCTTAGTGGATTTTACGAGTAAATATAGTTTTTAGATGATTTTTCTTGTAACGAATAGATTTTGAGAAATTAAGAACGTATATCAGGCGTGGGACCCACTAGTGCGAAAAGTTCGGAAAAATTCGGCCAATTAGGTTAAATTCCGGATACTGTGTAAAATTTATCGGGTGTTAAGAGATAAGTAGAGTGTGTGAAATGATTGAGGTGAGAGAGAAAAGAAAGGATAGGATTGCATTAATGGTGTGACAAGTGTCACCATCTTATGGGTTGAAGCTTATGGAACACTATTCACTTTTTTTTGACTTTTGACCAAAATTGGTTAAATATCTAAAAATTTCACAAAAAATCCCCATTTTCTCACCTTGGATGGCCGGCCCTCTTACCTCAAGAAGGAAGAGAACTTCATCATTTTGCAAGCTTCCATTTGGTTCAATCTTCCATAAACAAAAGCTTAGACTAGATTTCACTCCATAAAATCCTATCTTCTAGTGCTAGTAAGGGTTGTAGTGAAGTTTGTTTGAAGCTCTAAGGTGGCCAACCTCTCTACACCTCTTGTTCTTAGGTAAGTGATGTTTTACTACTTCCTTATACTTAATGATGGTTATTTTGTGCTTAAGGGTGGCATAAGTGTTGGAATATATGATTTATTTCTTGATTTGAAGAGTTTTGGTGAAGTTTTCCATTTTGTGATGAATTTTCTGGTGTAATATGAAATGAATGTTGTGGCCATCTTTGATGATTGGCAATGGACTATAATGGCTCTAGTAGGTATGTTTGATAAGTATTTGCAATCAATTTTGGATTTGGATGGAAAATGGAAAGTTAGGGTTCTTATTATTCCCAATTCTGTCCGGTTTTAGATCACTGGGTTAGAGGCCGAATTAGACTTTACTCAAAACATGAAAGTTGTAGGTATTGATGTGTTTGAGGTGCCTGTAAAATTTCAGGGCATTTGGATTAGTGTAGAGTGAGTTATGACGAAATTACTGTAGCTGTTCTGCTTTGGACAGAATGCAAAAACTGCGTTTGTATTTGGCCATTTTGACTGGAATTGGTTTGGATTTTGAAGTTGGTGTCTTCTGATGAAATGTAGCTGAATGTCTTAGCTAACATATGCCTTTGGAATTTCGGCATTTGGACTTGTATGGACTGAGATATACCGATTACAGTTTTCTGTGTTTTGCAAACCTGTTTTGGGAATTCTGGGTTAGTATTTGGCATATTTGACCTAGTTGTGTTAGGAACTGGATTGAGTGACCTTCTACGTTGTTGTAGCCCTGTTTCATAGCTTCGAAACGGTGGGTCTTGCACCCCCATCCGATAACCGTAGAGAATTTTACACCATTTCCGCATAATAAGGGCAAAACAGTTTTCTATTTGGGGCCAAGACTAAGGCCATTTTCTAATTTCTGGTTTGCTATTATGCTCATTTATGCATATGAAACCTTATTGGGGTTGTGGTTGGCATTGGTTTATGACTCGTTATCGAGTCTCTTTTAGGGCTTGCTTTCATTTCGGTTGTTTCCTAGTTAACTTTTGTACTTGTACCACTTTGAGCCTAGTGAACGGCTTTTGGGAAATGAGATGAATTTTGTGTGAGATGTTGGGACTGATTTGAGGATAGAATGAAGCCTTAATGGCTGGAAAAGTAAGAAATTTAGGGGAAGTGCTGCCCGATTTTCTAGGCCGTTTGGTTCCTTTAAGTTGGGTTTGCCTTGTGGTAGAATGAAAGGCTTTTGGGTTGTTTGCGCCTAGGTCTTCATGCTACCTTTTCGTTTCCGAGAGAATCATATTTTTGCCTTCTTGCATTAGTATTTATTTGGCAAGGCGTACGACGTGTAGTCGAGCCTCACATGTGCATTCTGTTTACTCGATTCTGGAAGTAAAACCTTCAATTGGTTTATTTTGATTATTTTAGGGTTTCTTGGCGATTAAGGCCAATCTGAAGTGAAAACTTTTGAAGTTGAGCCGGTGAGTGTACCACTCCCCTTCATTGCTGTTTAACTTGATTTCTGCTCTGTAATTTGTTAAATTTGTTTGAGACGAGGGTGTACTTTATCACACTCGTTCTTTTATCTGTTCATATGCCAATTTTGAGTGCCTATCTGAATCTGCCGTCTGAATCTGCTATCTGAATCTGCTATTCTGTATCTGTATCTAAATCTGTTATCTGTATCTGCATCTGTTCGGATTTCTATGACTTATGAGCTCAATCCTGTGGCTAAGTTATTCGAGTCGGGCCGGCAAGGGCCTGGACGATTAGATAACGAACCACGGTAGTCTGTTCGGGGATTTTTGGGTATTGAGACCCTTGATTCCGGTATACTCGAGTATTACCATTTCTGTTCGGTTACGGTGAGCGGGCCCGGTAAAGGGGTGTTTGGTGGACGGAATTCGGTGTAAAGAGGGGTCTACGGACGTTTGGTTCTATATACGTTGACGGAGAGTCAACCGGTTTGGATCAAGTACTGCGCTGGAAATTTGGCTCCTGAGGGCCACCCGTATCCTTCTGATTTGAATCATTGGTTCCTTTGCTTTACATCTGGCATGTGTATCTGATTTGTAAAATGTGAAATGCCATGATTTTTCTGCTATATGTTTGGTACCTCATTGAGCGCAAGCTCACCCCTTTCTGTCCCTTTTGTTTTCCTTACAGGAAAATAAACACTTTTGGTCTGGATTTGACAAATGGCTGCCAAACTGAGCTAGTCGAACATATCTTTTGTATAGCTCATGTATTAAAACCCTAAGTGTACTTTTGGGGCGTTTTCTCTTTTGATTTGGCAAACCGTGTATATGTATTAACTTTTGAAAGCTTTTGTATGTCATTTTGATTTGTAAACGCTAAAGTTCAGATGTGAATGTTTGTTAGCTATTTCGGTTGGGTTCTGACGGGTCGGTTACTATTCATGGCCGGCTCCGGATTTCATTTTTTTATTTTGGGTTATTTTACCATTTTGATGTGTTTACGCGAGTTTGTAAGTTCCGGAGTGAAGCAGATAGCTCTAATCTGATCCGTAGTCCTGGCGAGAGCTGGGCAGGCAGTCCGCTAACCCCTTTGGTTCGCCTTAGGGGAAAGTGGGGCTGTCACAAGTGGTATCAGAGCCACTTCGCGTGGTCTCTGCGCGGAGTGAGACTGGGCCAAGTGGTGTTGTGGTCCTAATTTCATGAATATGTCTAAGTGCTCGTTTGAGCGTAAGTTATGAACCGGGCATGTGATAAGTGTACGAATCATTATCATGGGACTCGAGGAAGCTAGGTATGTATGTCGGGTAGGAATCCTTAATAAAGATGGTTTACTCTTGGGACCGGCCGGCTCGAGTTGTGAATTATCTTAGATGGGATTCTTGTGCCCGGATACGGGAGAGATGTGAGCCTAGGTTAAAGGACTTGGGCGAACTAGAAATGTAATTCTATGGAACTTCGCGTGGTCTATTCGGGTATTGTTAAGCATGATCACTCTTGATTAAGATATAAACGGTGTTGTTTTCGTAGATTAAGGATGGAGCCCTAGAGAGAAAGGATTTTCGTTAGTGATTGTTGTACTTGTGACCTAGTGTGTCTATAATACTTTTGGATAACCCCGCTGCTTTCATGGATTTGTATCTAATCGACTGTTATTGTGTGGCTTGCTTGATACAGTTATGTTAAATAGGTATACTTTTGATCTGTACGTACCTTTTGCTACTTGCTTTTGCCTACCTATGTTTAATATTATATTCCCGTTTCGACCCTAGATTTATTAGATCAATGGAAGGCACTCGTAGTGGACGGGGCCGTGGGCGTGGAAATAGGCAACCTACGCCTGAAAGGGGTACTGGGGAAACCTCATCTGGACCAAACCCTGAACCTAGGGTTGACCCCAATGTGCAGATAGCTGCTGCTATGCAGCAAATGACAGACCTGCTAGCACAAGTAGTGCAGCAACAAGCCCAGAACCCAAACCTTAACCCTGGAAACCCCGGAAACCCTGGCCATCATATCGAGAGCGAAGACAGAGCACTCGAACGTTTTCAAAAGTTTGCTCCGCCAAAGTTTGTTGGGGGACCCGACCCGGACGTGGCCGAGAGGTGGCTTGAAAAGATGGTTGACATATTTGCAGCCCTACACTACCCTGACGAACGGCAGGTGACTTTTGCCGTGTTTCAGTTGGAGGGGGCAGCCCGTTCCTGGTGGAACGTAATTCGGCAGAAGTGGGAACGAGAACAGACACCTAGGACTTGGGTGAATTTCATCAGAGAGTTCAATGCGAAGTTTTTCCCTCCTCTAGTTCAGGAGAGGAAGGAAGACGAGTTCATTCGACTCCGCCAAGGAGCTCAAACTGTGGCGGAATATGAGAGCCAATTCACCCGCCTATCCAAATTTGCGCCCGAACTCATCATGACCGAGCAGCGGCGAATAAGGCGCTTTATCCAGGGCTTGAACGTGGAAATTCAAAAAGATCTGGCGGTAGCCCAACTTAATGCCTTTAGTGATGCGGTGGAAAAAGCTCAGCGCGTTGAAACTGCAGGGTTACAAGTTAGAAACTTCCAAGCAAGAAAAAGGGGTTTTCCGGGGAGCAGCTCAGAACAAGCGGATAATAGTACAATCTCTAAAGTTCGCAAGGGAAACGGGGAAATACGGCAACCAGGGGTGTCGCGCGATGTTCCTCAGGGAGGAACGGTCTCTGCTGCTCGTGGTCCCTGTGGATATTGCGGAGGGCCAAGTCATACGGAAACAAATTGCTGGAAGAAAGAAGGAAAATGCTTGCGCTGTGGAAGCGCTGAACATCGGATTGCTAACTGTCCAGCTCGCCTGCGCGAGCGGAGAGGGACTCTGCCACCAACCAAGCCCAATTCTCAGCAACCTGCCAAGAGCAACCCTGGACAGACGAAAGGAGAAGGGACGGGATCGAAGGCACCAGCTCGAGTATATTCTCTAGAGCAGCATCAGGTCCCTGACTCGTCTGAGGACGTAGAAGGTACGATCCGTTGGGTACCTTAGAGATTTGATAGATTCTGCTGATAAGGAAATTTCGAGGACGAAATTTCTTTAAGGGGGAGAGAGTGTGAGAACCCGTAAATCCCTAATAATTTTCTTAGGGTTTATTTCCTTTAATGGCATGATTTCTGCATTTTCTGGCTTAGAAATATTTTCTTAGTGGATTTTACGAGTAAATATAGTTTTTAGATGATTTTTCTTGTAACGAATAGATTTTGAGAAATTAAGAACGTATATCAGGCGTGGGACCCACTAGTGCGAAAAGTTCGGAAAAATTCGGCCAATTAGGTTAAATTCCGGATACTGTGTAAAATTTATCGGGTGTTAAGAGATAAGTAGAGTGTGTGAAATGATTGAGGTGAGAGAGAAAAGAAAGGATAGGATTGCATTAATGGTGTGACAAGTGTCACCATCTTATGGGTTGAAGCTTATGGAACACTATTCACTTTTTTTTGACTTTTGACCAAAATTGGTTAAATATCTAAAAATTTCACAAAAAATCCCCATTTTCTCACCTTGGATGGCCGGCCCTCTTACCTCAAGAAGGAAGAGAACTTCATCATTTTGCAAGCTTCCATTTGGTTCAATCTTCCATAAACAAAAGTTTAGACTAGATTTCACTCCATAAAATCCTATCTTCTAGTGCTAGTAAGGGTTGTAGTGAAGTTTGTTTGAAGCTCTAAGGTGGCCAACCTCTCTACACCTCTTGTTCTTAGGTAAGTGATGTTTTACTACTTCCTTATACTTAATGATGGTTATTTTGTGCTTAAGGGTGGCATAAGTGTTGGAATATATGATTTATTTCTTGATTTGAAGAGTTTTGGTGAAGTTTTCCATTTTGTGATGAATTTTCTGGTGTAATATGAAATGAATGTTGTGGCCATCTTTGATGATTGGCAATGGACTATAATGGCTCTAGTAGGTATGTTTGATAAGTATTTGCAATCAATTTTGGATTTGGATGGAAAATGGAAAGTTAGGGTTCTTATTATTCCCAATTCTGTCCGGTTTTAGATCACTGGGTTAGAGGCCGAATTAGACTTTACTCAAAACATGAAAGTTGTAGGTATTTATGTGTTTGAGGTGCCTGTAAAATTTCAGGGCATTTGGATTAGTGTAGAGTGAGTTATGACGAAATTACTGTAGCTGTTCTGCTTTGGACAGAATGCGAAAACTGCGTTTGTATTTGGCCATTTTGACTGGAATTGGTTTGGATTTTGAAGTTGGTGTCTTCTGATGAAATGTAGCTGAATGTCTTAGCTAACATATGCCTTTGGAATTTCGGTATTTGGACTTGTATGGACTGAGATATACCGATTACAGTTTTCTGTGTTTTGCAAACCTGTTTTGGGAATTCTGGGTTAGTATTTGGCATATTTGACCTAGTTGTGTTAGGAACTGGATTGAGTGACCTTCTACGTTGTTGTAGCCCTGTTTCATAGCTTCGAAACGGTGGGTCTTGCACCCCCATCCGATAACCGTAGAGAATTTTACACCATTTCCGCATAATAAGGGCAAAACAGTTTTCTATTTGGGGCCAAGACTAAGGCCATTTTCTAATTTCTGGTTTGCTATTATGCTCATTTATGCATATGAAACCTTATTGGGGTTGTGGTTGGCATTGGTTTATGACTCGTTATCGAGTCTCTTTTAGGGCTTGCTTTCATTTCGGTTGTTTCCTAGTTAACTTTTGTACTTGTACCACTTTGAGCCTAGTGAACGGCTTTTGGGAAATGAGATGAATTTTGTGTGAGATGTTGGGACTGATTTGAGGATAGAATGAAGCCTTAATGGCTGGAAAAGTAAGAAATTTAGGGGAAGTGCTGCCCGATTTTCTAGGCCGTTTGGTTCCTTTAAGTTGGGTTTGCCTTGTGGTAGAATGAAAGGCTTTTGGGTTGTTTGCGCCTAGGTCTTCATGCTACCTTTTCGTTTCCGAGGGAATCATATTTTTGCCTTCTTGCATTAGTATTTATTTGGCAAGGCGTACGACGTGTAGTCGAGCCTCACATGTGCATTCTGTTTACTCGATTCTGGAAGTAAAACCTTCAATTGGTTTATTTTGATTATTTTAGGGTTTCTTGGCGATTAAGGCCAATCTGAAGTGAAACTTTTGAAGTTGAGCCGGTGAGTGTACCACTCCCCTTCATTGTTGTTTAACTTGATTTCTGCTCTGTAATTTGTTAAATTTGTTTGAGACGAGGGTGTACTTTATCACACTCGTTCTTTTATCTGTTCATATGCCAATTTTGAGTGCCTATCTGAATCTGCCGTCTGAATCTGCTATCTGAATCTGCTATTCTGTATCTGTATCTAAATCTGTTATCTGTATCTGCATCTGTTCGGATTTCTATGACTTATGAGCTCAATCCTGTGGCTAAGTTATTCGAGTCGGGCCGGCAAGGGCCTGGACGATTAGATAACGAACCACGGTAGTCTGTTCGGGGATTTTTGGGTATTGAGACCCTTGATTCCGGTATACTCGAGTATTACCATTTCTGTTCGGTTACGGTGAGCGGGCCCGGTAAAGGGGTGTTTGGTGGACGGAATTCGGTGTAAAGAGGGGTCTACGGACGTTTGGTTCTATATACGTTGACGGAGAGTCAACCGGTTTGGATCAAGTACTGCGCTGGAAATTTGGCTCCTGAGGGCCACCCGTATCCTTCTGATTTGAATCATTGGTTCCTTTGCTTTACATCTGGCATGTGTATCTGATTTGTAAAATGTGAAATGCCATGATTTTTCTGCTATATGTTTGGTACCTCATTGAGCGCAAGCTCACCCCTTTCTGTCCCTTTTGTTTTCCTTACAGGAAAATAAACACTTTTGGTCTGGATTTGACAAATGGCTGCCAAACTGAGCTAGTCGAACATATCTTTTGTATAGCTCATGTATTAAAACCCTAAGTGTACTTTTGGGGCGTTTTCTCTTTTGATTTGGCAAACCGTGTATATGTATTAACTTTTGAAAGCTTTTGTATGTCATTTTGATTTGTAAACGCTAAAGTTCAGATGTGAATGTTTGTTAGCTATTTCGGTTGGGTTCTGACGGGTCGGTTACTATTCATGGCCGGCTCCGGATTTCATTTTTTTATTTTGGGTTATTTTACCATTTTGATGTGTTTACGCGAGTTTGTAAGTTCCGGAGTGAAGCAGATAGCTCTAATCTGATCCGTAGTCCTGGCGAGAGCTGGGCAGGCAGTCCGCTAACCCCTTTGGTTCGCCTTAGGGGAAAGTGGGGCAGGTATGTCTTTCTCCAAAATCCTCAATTGATAGTAACCTTGCCTTAGATCCAACTTTGAAAACACTACCGCCCCTTGCAGTTGGTCAAATAGTTCATCAATGTGGGGTAGTGGGTATTTATTTTTAACCGTAACATCATTTAAACCTCGATAATCTATACATAACCTCAAACTCCCATCTTTCTTCTTTACAAACAAAACTGGGGCTCCCCACGGAGAATCACTCTCTCGTATAAAACCCCGTTCCAACAAATCCTGTAATTGTAACTTCAATTCCTTTAATTCAGCTGGAGCCATCCGATATGGTGTCCTTGAGATAGGTGCTGTTCCCGGAGCTAAATCAATTTTAAAAGCTATTTCCCGTTCCGGAGGTAGAGACTCCAATTCTTCAGGAAAAACATCAGAAAATTCTTTTACTACCGGTGTGTCCTCCAGATTCACCTTATCGTTAGGGGTATTAATAAGAAAAGCCAAATACCCTTGAGCTCCTTTACTTAACAACTTTCTAGCCCGAATTCCCGAAATAAGTGCAGACGAGGATAACTTACCCCTTACATCCAATTTCAAGGTCGCTTCCCCTGGAATACACAATTCTACAATTTTCGTCCTACAATTCAGTTGGGCATTATAACGGGCTAACCAATCCATCCCTAGGATCACATCATATCCTTTAATCGCTAAGCCTATCAAATCGGCCAGCAATTTTCTTTCCCTCACGCAAATTTCACTATTCTTATACACCATATTAGCAATTAGACTTTTGTCCCCAGTGGGTGTTTTAACCTCCAAGTCATATGGTAACTTAATTGGCTTCAAATCTATTCCACTCATGAAATCAGGGTTTACAAAAGAGTGCGTTGCACCCGGATCAATTAAAACCCTAGCTAGGCGGTGAAAGATTGGAATTGTACCTTCGACCACTTCGGTCGCCTCTGGAGCTTGTGGATAGTCCAATGCGTAGACCCTAGCCGGTATTTTCGGTCGACTCCCTCCGGCACTGGTCTGCTTAGAGGTTGATTTTTCAGGCCTCTGCAGGCTTCCCCCTGTCCTCAACGATTTCGGACAATTCGCGATTTGATGCTCAGTGCTCCCACACAGCAAGCATTTTCCCAGCTTTCTCCAGCAGTCATTCTCAGAGTGGTTGGATTTACCACAATACCCACAAGTAACTTGAGGGGTCACAGTCGATCCAACAGATGGTGTTCCCCTAGCTTGAGTCGTCCCGCTACGACCTCCCCTAGATAGAGCTCCCCTAGAAGCTCCAGCAGTTCTCGTTCCTCCTTCCCCTCTTCCCTTTTTAGAAGGGTGTACAAACTTACTGGTCTGCCCAGTAGTGCGACTAGGGAAATTCCTTTTTCTATTGTGGAAATCCCTCACTTGAGATCTTGCATTCTCAACCCTTTGCGCTTTCTCTAAAGCCTCAGTAAAAGTAGAGATTTGGGCTGCAGCCAGGCCCTCCTGAAGTTCCACATTAAGTCCCTGTATGAACCTTCTAATCCTTCTCCGTTCATTGGCTACTAGCTCAGGAGCATATTTGGAAAGTTTAGTGAACTTCCCTTCATACTCTGCTACAGTAAGGGTTCCTTGTTTTAACTTAATAAATTCATCCTCCCTCTTCTCTTGAATTAAGGGCGGAAGAAACTTTTCATTAAACTCCCTTGCGAAATTCTCCCAAGTCCAAGGGGTTGAGCTCTTTCCCATTTTCCTTTTATCAAATCCCACCAAGCACGGGCTACTCCCTCAAATTGAAAAGCAGCAAAGTTCACTCGCCTATCCTCAGTATAGTCTAGAGCGGCGAATATGTTGGTCATCCTTTCTAACCAATTCTCCGCTACTTCGGGGTCAGGTTCACCCATAAACTTAGGCTGGTTAAACTTTAGGAATCTTTCCAGAGCTCTATCCTCTCCTCTATCCTGGCCCCCAGGTTGGTTAAATGGTCCAGGACCCTGTCTCTCCGCTAGACGTTCTAGGATATCAGTCATCCTATTGATGGCAGTAGCCACTTGGTTACCCTCAACGTTTTCCTGTCCCTGGGTCGGTCCAGTTGCCGATCCCTGGTCATCCCCCTGAGGTTGGGCCTGTCTAGACGCTCGCCCACGGCCTCGACCACTCCTTAATCCTTCCATTAGTCTAAACGTGCCTAGTGCAAGAAATACATTAATTTAAGCAGAAAACAAGAATTATATCGAATTTAGAACTAACCAAGAAAGCATTGAAATTAACAATAATTTACATTTATAAGCATGTCAAGTTCGTACAATTAGCAAGTTAGGGACAATTCACAAAATATAGCACACAGGTGCTCAAAAGTATACTTTTAGTCACAGAAGACTAAAGTAAGAACAAGTGCCCAAAAGTAGGCCACACAAGCATGCAAAATACAATGGCCTCGGCACCCGCGTCACCCTAACTAGTCCTAACTGTACCAGTCAAAAGTCAAAAGGGAGTCAACGACTAAGATCCTAGTCCACAGCGGGGCTAGCAGGAGGAACCTCCTCCTCGGGGTCCTCTGGATCCTCCTCCTCATCGTCAGGAATCACCGCAGTAGCGTCCTCAACCAGACTAGTAGCATCAACCAGCATCTCGAAAGCCCGAGTACGGACATCCCGTGCTAACCTAATGAGTCGAGCCCTAGCATCCCGAAGCTCCTCGTTAACCACTGCAGATGTGGCTACCTCACCCTCCAGCACCTCCTCGAGCTCAGCAATCCGCTCACCCTGCCTAAGCTCATCTACCTCAACCTGTAAATCACGGTTGGCATCCACCAACTGACGACACTCGTCTTCCAGAGCATGCACTAGATGGTTCAGGTAGGCGAAAGTCAACCTACACAAACATCGCGGGTATCTGTCATAGGGTGAGTAGCGTACACGAGCTCCTCCTGCTATAGATCGGTAGTAGATAGTCCTAAGGGGCTCGTAATGACCATTCGCATGGCCATTCCCATTAGCTTCCGGGGCTCCATTTCCGTCATCCATACCTGCAACATAAAATAATAATACCTTTCGGGTTAGAAACTTAAATCACTACCTAATTCCAATATCCTGCAATGCATGCCTAACTTAATCGTTGGTTCATCCCAATCATCACTTGAGGTAGGACTAACTTAGTTGCTAGCTCGCCTCAAGTATCACTTAGGGTAGGATTAAGTTATCCCATATCGAGTCTTAAAGGTAGAGTATCTAATATGTCTCCCATATAGACCTCTAACCTAGTGCTCTGATACCAACTGTGACGCCTCACATCTCCCTAAGGCGGACCAAAGGGTATCCGCGGACGCCTGCCCAGCTCACGCCAGGACTCAAGCAATTCCATTCAATTTAAAATCGAACTAAACACTTCGACGAGAGCAACATGAATACAATAATGCGGAAGCGTTCAAGCTTAATAAGTCACTTAATGTATATCCAGTACATCGGGTAATCATGAAACGACTTAAATTCAAAGTACACATCAGGGCCCAAACTTTTCAAGTTTACAATTTCCAAAAGTACAACCCAAACCAGGGCCTAGTCAAAATATATAACAGGAGTCTTAACAAAATTACAAAGGATGGTTTCTCCATATCTCTCCAAGAGTCGGTCCTGTTAAGGAAAACAAAACTATAGGGTGAGCTAACGCTCGTGAGGCCAAGAACACACATGCAAGCACTTAGTCAAATAACAATCCCAGATTTAATAAATAAAGCCATGTCTTTTCAATAATCAATCAATCAAACAGGAAAAGTAATCAGAAACAATTCAAGGATATAGTAGCTCTCAGGAGCTAAGTTCCACTCGATCTGCCGTTGTCATTCGTATACCTTTCCGCATTGACCCTCCTGTCAACCGGGTCGGTATTTCCATTTCCGTAGATCACCACTTACTTTCCTCCGTCCACCGTACACCCCAAGGGCCCACAATGACCATTATTGGGCGATACTCAACGAGTATGCCAAGCAAGACCTCTTATTAGGTCGAGCTTATGTGTATCTCACGGCTCGTCCAAATCCCCGACCAAGCCCATTGCTGGCTCGAGTCTAAGGACGGCCTATGAGTTTGGGCGTCCCCCATTCATTTGAAAGTCGAGGAGGTTCACTCCAACGACATAAGCATTCATGACATAACATTGCATTTCATTCATTCATTCAATACATTTCATTCATTCATTTGAAATTAGAACGAGTGCGATAAAGTACGCACCCGTCCTTATTTTTAAAACTTTCAACAAATCCCACAAATAAGCAAGTATCAAAATTCACACACTTGACACTCACCGAGCAATTCAATAAGAATTATTTTCCGGAAGTTCAAGTGTCCACGGTGAGATCCTCTTGAAGGTCTCCTTGCGCGCCTGGCAATTTAATAGTGGATAATCACACAATTAACCCACTTATCAAGAAAGATTGTACACTAGTACAATCTAAGAATTATTTTGCAAAAAGGAACCTCAATTACACGTAAATCGAGGTTCAACTTGCCTTTTATTAGGTACAATATTATTTGAGTTTTTATCATGAAAATCGAGGGCAAAACGTTTGAATAATACTAAGAGAATTAAGAGTTTTGGAAAAACTCCTTTGCCTTGAAAAGTGAGAATTTCAGTTTTATCCTAAATCTTTGAAAAATCGTAACTCGCTCGGTATAAGTCGAGAATTGGAAAACTTTATACCGTTGGAACCCTCTGAGAGAGTACTATAAGTTCCTAGAAGACACTTTTCCATGAATTGAAGTGAAAAGTGGTCAAAAATGACCTTGAAGACGCAGGGTCGGTTTTCATGGCAGAATTAAGTTGGATTTCGGCCAACTTTGAAAATTCGGCACGATTCACACGTTGCAAACCGGCCTCTGAAATTTGCAGCTCAATTAGGGTTGCAAGTGAGGTGTATGAAAAAACAAGCGGATCAAGAATCGGAGTTTCGAGCACCGAGATACGGTAGCCCGAAGTTGAGCAAATTCAAGACTGGATGAGAATTTTCCAGATTTGAACCTCTAACTTTAGTAATTCAATTGGGTATCGAAACGAACTTGAATTGGCACCAAAATTGGAAGTATTTCAATACTATATGGAAAGTATCTCTCTATCGAATTTCGGGGAAAAATACCTTCGGCAAGGTAGTTAATTAGCCCACCAAAGTTCAAGAAAAATCCTAAGGCAATCTGCCTTTGACTTGCATTTCCCAATTTCCAATCGTCTAACCAAGAAAGTTATCCAACCATGGTTCATTTGTGAAATAAGGGTCTAAGATACACCCATAATATCTTTGGTAAGTGTTTAATATAAAAAACATCAACTAACAAGTTCACTTCAAGATTTTGTTCCAAACCAGTCCAAAGATTAGGGTTTTCCAAAACAGAGCAGTCCACTTGCTTCAGTCACAACTCAGTCATTATAGCTCGAAATCGAGCATGGCTTACGCCGTTGGAAAATACATTCATGGAGTTAAAATATCACAGAAGAAATCGTTCCCAATTTCGGCACCCATCTGGTTCAAATTCGGGCATCAAGTTGCTGCCTGAACACTTCATTCCAGAAGAACAGAGTAACAGGACAGCGAACTTAAAACATTTGGTTCGGCTTCCTCACAAAGAATCAGAACGTGCATTATATACCAAATTAAAGCTAGGAATGTCTAGTTTCAAACGCCACCAACGGCACATGATTTCGACATCCGAGGACAGTGTTATAGCCAAAATACTACTGCTGGTCAGAGCATACGCGAATCAGTTTTCCAGATTTGCTGGTTTCTAAAAAAAATTCATTTGCCCATTCAAACCTCATTATTTTTCAATGAAATTTTTCACACCTCTAATACATCATATAAGCATCCAATTCAAGCCATTAGTTCATTAAAAACTGGCCTTAAAATGGCCGAATAAAACAGGGGTAGAATCGGAAGTTTTTGCTTCTTACACCCAATGAAGTTCCTACTAATTACCCACCACTAATACACCATTATAATCACTAAACCAACAATATAATCACCATCAATCATCAAATCAGCAACAACAACCCAAGTGTGGGAATTCCAAGAGCCCACAATCACATTTTTACACCATAATCAAGTAACTAAGTGCATGCATGAGCTTAATCTTGCCATATAATCTCCAAAAGATAAGAATCCAAGGGTTGATCATTACCTACTCCTTTGGTTTGCAAGGTCAGAATTTTCGGCCCTCTTGAAGCTCCAAGAAACCGTGAAAGCTCCCCTCCTCCTTAGCTAGATATAGTCTCCAAGTGGTTTGCTAAGTGGTCTCCAAGTTTGGTGTGATTTGGATGAATTTTAGTGCATGAATTGAAGATGAAAAATGAAGGACAATGGAGAGCTCTTCTCCTTTCTTGTTGCACGGCCAAGTGAGGTGAGGAGAGAAGGAGTGTTGGTTCAATTGTGGCTTCCTAAGGAAGATTCATTGTGTGGTGCAAAATGCATCTCAAAGTCAACTTGAAATAGTGCAATTAGGATGCGTTTGGACTCGATTTTTCTCGCGCGTTTGGTTCACTAGTGCACTAAACCTCCAATGCATATACATTCATGTAAATATTATTCACTCTTAGTTGTCCCGAAATAAGGGTCTAAAGTCTCCCAAATAAATTCGCGCGCGTGAAAACGCGTACCGCCAAATTTAACGCTATAACGCGAAACTTTCGGAAAATTCTTATAACGATTGCACTACTAACTATCACTTGAATATTTATTCATAAGATTACCTATTTTAGGACCATAGTACAAGTCTCCAATATTCCAAGCTTATCGTGCTACTACGCGGATAAAATCTCCAAGTACTATTCACTATTTTTACTAAACGCGCTCTAGGAAATTAATTTTCGAAACGAATCATTTTAAAAATATAACGAAGATATACTACCACTTATTTAGGTCTAATAAGACTAGAAAATATTCCTTGGAAATAAAATCCAATTAAATTATTTATTAAGCCATAAATTAGGCATAAAATAATAGTTTTTGCGAGTCCTCACACTGGGTCACTTGTAATGTCGAGTGGAGTGTTATCTCCTCGACTAAACGGTATACTCGAGTATTACCACCCGTGTTTATTGAGGATTTTGGGCCCAGTTGGGGGTTTGAGCGGTGGACGGAGAGTCGTGTAAGTGGTGTTCTACTGGATTGGTTACTTACTTGAAAGTTGACGGAGTGTCAACTACTACGTGATCAAGCTTCTGGTAATGCAATGGAAATTTGGCTCCTGAGAGCCATCCGTATCCTTATGCTTTGGAGTGATTATTGCTTATTGGATTATTGTGGATTTTGAAAAACTTCTACACTGGCTCATTTTGAGATTGCTACTTGACATGTTATTGTTCACATTTATGAACTCTTCATGCTCGTTACTTTGCTATGTCGAAACTTGTACTTAAAAATAATGGTCAATTTGCTATTTGGAACCTCACTGGGCTTTTAGCTCATACCACGCTATTTGTTTTCCTTACAGGGGGTACGAGTGACGCGTGAGACTTGTAAAAGACTAGCGTAGCCTTTTGTTTTGACTTTTGACTTTTGGTCTTGTACTCGCGCTATTCCTCGAATGGAACATGTTGTACTTGGATTGTATACGTTTTGAACTAGTTTGGTGTATTGAGGCTTTGTACCTCGATTTCTATCAATGTAAATTATAAACTTGAATTACGGATATTATTTATGGTTCATGGATGTGTGTACATGACTCGATCGAGATAGTGAGTGAGTCCTGGCGAGAGCTGGGCAGGCGGTCCGCCGAACCCTTTGGTACGCCTTAGGGGGAGGTGGGGTCGTCACAATAGAAAGCAAGTAGACATGTCAAACACTCATAAACACATAGCACATAACACTTAGCATGCTCGACTAGATGCAAGAGCCTAATAAAGCAAATTAACACATAGCAACAAAGCAAGCAATCAAGCTAATGAACCTATTACATTTGCTAGCTAGGCACATGTCTTCAATAGGTCTTCATCAAGTGCTCTCCAAGCCCTATCTATTACAAGCCGAGAGGTGTACACATACCCCATAAAAGAATAACTTAACAAAAAGCAAGAGTAAATGAAATAAAGGAATTAAAGACAGGCAAGGAAAGCAAATTAGACATGTAATTTTCACATAGCACGTTGGATCACATAGGAGAGACAGAAAAGGATAAAAGAAATTATACTTTCCCCTTTTGTGGTGTTAATAAAGTGGACAAGACTTAAATTGGGCTAAAGTCACCAATTTACGGGATAACTTGGGCTAAAACCATTCAAAGCAAAGGATTAATGCACCAATTTAATGATAGAACGTAAATAAGACAATCGGAATCCATCAAACATCGAACCCTTCCTCAATTTGCAACTTAGAAAGGATCAAATAATGCACGAATTCTAAGCAAAAATGATTCATTAATCAAAATTCTAAAATAGAAAAAAGACTAAAGACCCAATTGCAAACATTAATTAACCATTCGAATCCAATTGAAACATTGAAGAACTCAAAGGATCCAAGAGCCAAGAAAGGATCAAGTAATGGTTCAAATGCAAATATCTTAGGACCTAATTGCAAGAACATGGAATTTAATTGGGCCATAATGCATTGCTGCAAAAATCACAAGGACCCAATTGATTAGTTTTCTCAATTTTGTGGGTCATAATAGCATAAGGTGAAACTTGAGGGGGTTAAGAGGCAATTTTGAAGAATTATTTCATGCATGCACGAAGAGGATTTCTGCGAGGGAGATTCTCAGCAATATAGTTTCTGTGCTTGCTACTCATTTGGCTGAATTCACATTCATACAAACAACCCAAACACAAAACTTGTTTTTCCAATTCAGATTTCAAACACAAACACAAGGCTTTAAACTAGACAGCAAACCATCATCCAAACAAACAGAAAACTCAGCAAGATCCAGTGCAAAAAGTGAAATGCATTCGGCAAGTTGAAAAATCTGGAAAACGTATAAAACTGGTTTGGCAAGTTGAAATGTGTTTTCTAGCAACCATTTGGCATGCTTCAAGCTTTTCCTTAAACAAACACACAAACATCAACACCAAACCTTCCCTCTCATCCCTTCAGCACCCAAATGAAACAAGCAAAGGATATCTAAAGCCAATTTCAAGAGCTGCTGCCGGACATTTCAGTCAAGCCACAAACCAAATCAAGCGTTTGAAACAAAGCCAAAGCGTCGGCCATCTAAGGAAAAGAAAAGGTATTCGCGCATGCTGCTGCAACAGGACCAAAACTTTAAGCTCATTACAGCAGACTTCATGCGCAGGTTTCTGTAATTAACCAGCTACAATCTCTCCCATTTTTATCATGCAAACAAATTCAATAAGAAACCAGAATGATACCTATCCATCCTCGGCTAAAAATGGTTTCATGGCAAGGTTTGAAAGAGAGAAACAAAGCTGACCATCAGGAATACAAAACAGAAATAGAAGGAAAAAGAAAAAGTGCCGCAAAAACCTTATGTTTAAACATCTGAAACTCGGACAGATGATCATGCAAGCATAGAAATAACATTCTGCAATTTTTAGTCACAGACCGAAAGATGATCATGCGAAGTAACGTACAACTAGATAGATTTAACTTCAGTGTTTCCATAAGATGCAACTAAACAACATAATCAAGTGCCATGAAACCTGCCGAAATCTTCAATTCTAGCCCTTAAAACATTTAACCCAAACCAGAAAATGAGGACCCCAACAGAAATATAGCCGTAAGCAAAATCATGAAAGACATGCTTCAAAAATTTGAGAGGAACTTACAGTGCTCTCGGTTTCTGAAGCTAACTTGAGCCTAGATGGTGATGGTGCGGGTGATGATCGACGGACGGCAGCAGCAGCAAATGCGGACTGGCGGTTGGAGGTTCGCGGGCGGTGGTTATGGAGGTTTGCAGGCGGTGATGGCAATGAGCAGCAATTGCTCTGCTTTCTTTTTTTCTTCCCCAGGACCTCTCAGCCGTCACTTCCTATCCAAGACCCTTTCTTTTGTTCCTTTCTAAAACCCCTTCTCTGTCGCTGCTTTCTTTTTCTTTTTCCTCACAGATTTGTAGCCGTCCCTCTCTGTTTTGCTCTCCTTTCTTTTCAGATTTGCAGCCGCCACTTTCAATCCTTCTTCCCTCCGCTGTTGTTTCTTTTTCTCCACAACCCGTATGCTCTCCCCCAGAAACTCAGCCCTTTTTTCCCTACGATGTTTTTTATCTTTTCCGATCCTCCCCTTTTCTTCCTACAGCCAGCCAACCCCAGCTCTCTCTTGCTCTCGACCCTTTTCCTCTCAAACTCAGCCGTCCAGACTCTCCCAGATTTTTACAACCCCAACCCCAAGCTCTCTTTTTCTTGCCGTTTCCTTTCTTCTGTTTTTCTTTCTTTTTTTTTCGTTTTCCCGATTTTGCAGCCGCCGCCCTCTCTCTGTATGCCTCTCCTCTAAAGCTGTGTTTTTCTGTTCTATTTATACCAAGCTAGCAACCCTAAAACCCTCAGCTATCCTCTCCAAAATTGCAACCAAAGGGCTTCCCAAGCCCTTCTTTGCAAGCTGCGTTTTTCACGTATCCTCTTTTTTTTTTTGAGATTAATAAAAACAAAATTGATAATAATAAAAATAAATAACAAAACAATTTAATTAACATTGGGTGAAAAATAAATAAACTAGAAAGTGCAAATTCCATTTTCCCTTTTTTTATTTTCCATTTTCATCGTTTTTTTTTTAAAGAAAACATTGAATTTGAATAAAAACAACTAAAGCATATTTTTGAATGCTTTTCTCTTTTTCCTTTTCAAGAAATTCTATGCTAAAAACTTAAAAATAAAAATAAAACTAGAAACTAAAAACTAAAAATCGAATAAAACTAACATGACAAATAAAAAATTAAAAATAAACAGTAAATGAAATTACACCAAAAATTTGGTGTCTACAGATTTTGTATTTGAGTAATGGAAAAGAAAGAATAATAATCACAAAAAGGTAATTAGTTACCATTGCTTTAGCGGCACAGATTCTTCAAGGGGTGGATTGATGAGAAGTGTTGTTGCAAACTTGGTGGACATGTTCATAGCTATTTATTTGATTTGTTAGTATAACTATTGTAAGTATAGTAATTTGTTGTATATGGAGCATAGTATAGCAGGGATTGAGAATATTACCGTGGTAAGAAGTGACTTTTATTTTGATGGCTGCAAGTATTGGTTGAGTGTGGATTTTGTCAGTCAATATTTGTCCTTCTTGTGACGACCCCACTTCTCCCAAGGGCGAACCCAAGGGTATCGGCGGGCCGCCTGCCTAACTCGCGCCAGGACTCAAAACTTAAAGCAATAAAATTAGATAAATCGAAAGAGCACTATATACAAAACGTACAATCCCAAAAGTTATGTTTACATCTTCAAAAGTCTCGAGTCAAACCACTCTAATACACTATAACCACACCCAACAGAAGATAGACCCTAAGAAGGGTCCTTATACAAACCACCAAAACAAAAACAACATCCTAACTGTTCAACTATTACAAGCCAATCTAACTATACTAGTATACGAGCCAAAAGTCCCCGCGTCGGCCCCTGCTAAGGAAAACAAAAGGAAAGGGGTAAGCTATATGCTTAGTAAGTAAACAGGGGCGAAAGCATAAATTTCACGTAACAACAGTTACACAGTAAGAGTAAAGCAAAAGCAGAAAAGTAACATCACATAATAAGGATACAGGTTGTGACGACCCCACTTCTCCCAAGGGCGAACCCAAGGGTATTGGCGGGCCGCTTGCCCAACTCGCGCCAGGACTCAAAACTTAAAGCAATAAAACTAGATAAATCGAAAGAGCACTATATACAATACGTACAATCCCAAAAGTTATATTTACATCTTCAAAAGTCTCGAGTCAAACCACTCTAATACACTATAACCACAACCAACAGAAGATAGACCCTAAGAAGGGTTCTTACACAAACCACCAAAACAAAAACAAACATTCTAACTGATCAACTATTACAAGCCAATCTAACTATACTAGTGTACGAGCCAAAAGTCCCTGCGTCGGCCCCTGCTAAGGAAAACAAAAGGAAAGGGGTAAGCTATATGCTTAGTAAGTAAACAGGGGCGAAAGCATAAATTTCACGTAACAACAGTTACACAGTAAGAGTGAAGCAAAAGCAGAAAAGTAACATCACATAATAAGGATACAGGTGGCTCCAAAGCCAATTCATATGCCATGCGTGATCTCCTGCCGACACTCAGTCGACCACACTCAATGGTCCGTAGAACTTCACTTGTACACCCACCGACACCTTATCACCCTCACTGGCCAGTCACCTCACAAACTTGCCCGGGCGAACGAAATCACAAACTTGAGCTTGAGTCACAAGCTCGGGTCACAAACTTGGTCACCTTCTCGGTGAACCGGATTCACAAAATTGGTTCATAACATGAACCTACAAACTTGGTGACCTCAGACTAAGTTGGACTGACTTCGACCAAGCCCTAACCGGCTGGAATAGTCCAAACAGGTCTTAGATCGGGCCCACGAACTCACAAACTTTGCAAACTTCACAAACTTTACTCGAAAGTCGCCCCGAGCCACAAGCTCAAGGGTTTTGGTTCCAAAAGGTTCATATACATATACCAAGTACAATTATACATTCAAATTAGGGATTAGATCGAGTGCGATAAAGTACACCCTCGCCTAAGTACTCTTTTCACATATCTCAAACACATAGCAAAGAAAACACACCAAACTGGCCTGAATACTTACCCAGAAACTGAAATAGCAAAAGTACGAAGTCGGACCGAAATGAACAGCTAGTAGTGGGCCCCACCAGTTCCGCCCAGTTCACCACCGTCTGAAATAGAAGATTGTGTCACATAATATCGTAAACGGCTACTATCGTGCCTAAAACAAGCAAAACGGCAAAACGACACGCGCGCACGTAAATATGACGAACGGAAACGGAAATGGAAACGGCCGTTAGCGGAAACGGCAGATTTGACACTCATTTCTAGTTTACTCATAAGTTGAGCTACGAATATCGGATTAAGGCGTATGAGATGCCAAATCAAAGCTCAAAGGATGAACAACAACTGTTATGAAGACATCCAGAACTGAAACTGGAGGCTTCAGTCCCAAATGAACCAAACACAATCACTTACGAAATCTGGCCAATGCACAAATGGTCAGTTTTGAGTGCAAACTGTTTTCTATGCTACACATGGTCAAAAGAGCTGAAAATTGGCAGTTAGATGGTTCATTCCAAATGGAACAACTTTCATGAAGGTCAGCAATCTAAATTCGGAACGGAAATTGGTCATCAGGACCAAAACAGATCTGACCAGAAAATGGTCATTTTCACGGGCAGGCCTTGTTTGCTCGGCTATATCTCAGGTTTTATAAATACGATTCATGAAATTCCAAGGGTGTTAGAAAGCTCTGATATAAGGCTATAAGTTTGGTGTTTTGGTCGTAAGCCCAAACAGCTTGTAACCCAGTCAAATGTGAAGCCAAAGTTCCAGTCGTAAACTTTCCAAAAACGTAACAGAATTTGACGGTCAAAACAGGTCTGAGTATTTCGTTTATAGCTCAAGCTATAATAATCCGTTTAACCTGAAAATTTACAGGAATATCCAGGACTTAAGGGGCTACAATGTTGAAGAAGGAAACCTTGTCCAATTTTGAACGTAACAAGGTCAAAAATGCAAGACACTATACCAGAATCGCAAAACAGGATCACAAACCGTATTTGACCTCAATATGCGGTAATGGCACCAAATTCACTACGGTTATCAGATGGGGGTGTAAGACCCACAGTTTCCAAGCTAAGAAATAGGGCTACAATAATGTAGAAGGCCACTCAGTCCAAATCCTAGCACAACTAGGTCAAATATGCAAAATACGAAACCAGAATTACCAAAACAGGTTTGCAAATCACATAATGCTGTAATGAGTCCAACTCAGTCTATACAAGTCCAAATGCATTGATTCCAAAGGAATATGGTAGCTAAGACATTCCTCTATATTTCATCAGAAGACACCAACATCTAAAACCAAAGCAATTCCAGTCAAAATAGCCAAATACAAACGCAGTTCTGCCATCCTGATCAACCCAGAACAGCCACAGTAAAATCGACATATCTCACTCTACACTAATCCAAATGACCTGAAATTTTACAGGCCCCTCCAACACATCAATACCTACAACTTTCATGTTTTAAGCAAAGTCCAATTCGGTCTCTAACCCTATGATCCAAAACCGGACAGAATAAGGGGTGATAAAACCCTAACTTTCCACAATTCAATCCAAGTCCAAAATTGGTTGCAATTATCACGAATTCACACCTACTAGAGTCTTTCCCTCTCATCATCAACCATCATAGATGACCACAACATCACATTCATATTAAACCAGAAAATTCCTCAAAAATATAAAAACTTCACCAAATCACTTCAAATCAAGAAATAAATCACAAATATCATCACTTTAGCCACTACTAAGCATAACTTAAGCATCATTAGGTGTAGGAGTATGTTCAATCATCACTTACCAAGTATACAAGAGAAGAGGAGTTGTAGACCACCTTAGCTCTTCCAAAAACTTCACCACACTACTCACTACCACTCACTTAAGGGATTTTATGGAGAGGTTTCAAGTTTAATCGGTTAGTTTGTTGATTTGTGCAAGATTGGAGCATGAAATTTGGAGAGCTTTTCCTTTCCTTTTGCTTGATGTTGGTCGGCCACAAGAAGGAGAAGAAATGGTGAATTTTGGTCAATTTTTGAGATATTTATTTCATGGGTAAGAAAAGTCAAAAAGGTGAATAGTTGTCTTAGGTTTCAACCAATGGAAATGTGACACTTGTCACTCCATTAAATGCATTTCTATCCTTTCTTTTCCTCTCACATCAACCACTTCACACACTCCACTTATCTCTTAACACCCGATAAATTTTACACAGTATCCGGAATTTAACCTAATTGGCCGAATTTTTCCGAACTGTTCGCACTAGTGGGTCCCACGTCCAATATACGTTCTTATTTTCTCAAAATCTAACCGATACTAGAAAAATCATCTAAAAACTCTATTTACTCATAAAAATTATTTGGGGAACTTTTCTAATAAAGAAAATGTGGAAAAAGGCGGGCGATAACTAAAACTCCACTTAAGCTTTCTAATATAGTAACACTAGAGGTTTGCTAATCATTCAAACTTACTAAACCTTGGTAATTTAAACAAATCCTATATTTACCTATGTCAAGGCACACACTAGAATACCGAATATAAATTATAGCTTGAACCTTATAATCATAATACGTAAACTAGGATTTTCAAGCTCAACCGAATTAGGGTTTCCTTCCTAGTCATAAAACCCTGATTTTTTCTATACCGAATATCAAATAACCCTAATATCGACTTGCGAACGGACTGGGGCCTCACACAGGTGGCTCCAAAGCCAATTCATATGCCATGCGTGATCTCCTGCCGACACTCCGTCGACCACACTCAATGGTCCGTAGAACTTCACTTGTACACCCACCGACACCTTATCACCCTCACTGGCCAATCACCTCACAAACTTGCCCGGGCGAACGAAATCACAAACTTGAGCTTGAGTCACAAGCTCGGGTCACAAACTTGGTCACCTTCTCGGTGAACCGGATTCACAAAATTGGTTCATAATATGAACCTACAAACTTGGTGACCTCAGACTAAGTTGGACTAACTTCGACCAAGCCCTAACTGGCTCGAATAGTCCATACAGGTCTTAGATCGGGCCCACGAACTCACAAACTTTGCAAACTTCACAAACTTTACTCGAAAGTCGCCCCGAGCCACAAGCTCAAGGGTTTTGGTTCCAAAAGGTTCATATACATATGCCAAGTACAATTATACATTCAAATTAGGGATTAGGTCGAGTGCGATAAAGTACACCCTCGTCTAAGTACCCTTTTCACATATCTCAAACACATAGCAAAGAAAACACACCAAACTGGCCTGAATACTTACCCAGAAACTGAAATAGCGAAAGTACGAGGTCGGATCGAAATGAACAGCTAGTAGTGGGCCCCACCAGTTCCGCCCAGCTCACCACCGTCTGAAATAGAAGATTGTGTCACATAATATCGCAAATGGCTACTATCGTGCTTAAAACGAGCAAAACGGCAAAACGGCACGCGCGCACGTAAATATGACGGACGGAAACGGAAACGGCCGTTAGCGGAAACGGCAGATTTGACACTCGTTTCTAGTTTACTCATAAGTTGAGCTACGAATATCGGATTAAGGCATATGAGACACCATATCGAAGCTTAAAGGATGAACAACAATTGTTATGAAGACATCCAGAACTGAAACTGGAGGCTTCAGTCCCAAATGAACCAAACACAATCACTTACGAAATCTGGCCAATGCACAAATGGTCAGTTTTGAGTGCAAACTGTTTTCTATGCTACACATGGTCAAAAGAGCTGAAAATTGGTAGTTAGATGGCTCATTCCAAATGGAACAACTTTCATGAAGGTCGGAAATCCAAATTCAGAACGGAAATTGGTCATCAGGACCAAAACACATCTGACCAGAAAATGGTCATTTTCACGGGCAGGCCTTGTTTGTTCGGTTATATCTCAGGTTTTATAAATCCGATTCATGAAATTCCAAGGGCGTTTGAAAGCTCTGATATAGGGCTATAAGTTTGGTGTTTTGGTGGTAAGCCCAAACAGCTTGTAACCCAGTCAAATGTGAAGCCAAAGTTCCAGTCGTAAACTGTCCGGATATAAGAACAGTCCTGACATGAATTCTTATTTCGATCATAACTAGAGCTACGGGACTCGGATTTTGACGCACTTTATAGGGTTTCGAAGCTGTGACCAAGATCTACATTTCTTATGAAGGAGTTGACACCCAGATCATACTCTATCAAAATCGAAAAAGTCACGGTCAGAAACTTTCCAAAAACGTAACACAATTTGACGGTCAAAACAGGTCTGAGTATTTCGTTTATAACTCAGGATATACTAATCCGTTTAACCTGAAATTTTACAAGAATATCCAGGACTTAAGGGGCTACAATGTTGAAGAAGGAAACTTTATCCAATTTTGAATGTAACAAGGTCAAAAATGCAAGACACTATACCAGAATCGCAAAACAGGATCACAAACCGTATTTGACCTCAATATGCGGTAATGGCACCAAATTCACTATGGTTATCGGATGGGGGTGTAAGACCCACCGTTTCGAAGCTAAGAAACAGGGCTACAACAATGTAGAAGGTCACTCAGTCCAAATCCTAGCATAACTAGGTCAAATATGCAAAATACGAAACCAGAATTACCAAAACAGGTTTGCAAATCACATAATGCTGTAATGAGTCCAACTCAGTCTATACAAGTCCAAATGCATTGATTCCAAAGGAATATGGTAGCTAAAACATTCCTCTATATTTCATCAGAAGACACCAACATCCAAATCCAAAGTAATTCCAGTCAAAATAGCCAAATACAAACGCAGTTCTGCCATCCTGATCAACCCAGAACATCCACAGTAAAATCGACATATCTCACTCTACACTAATCCAAATGACCTGAAATTTTTCAGGCTCCTCAAACACATCAATACCTACAACTTTCATGTTTCAAGAAAAATCCAATTCGGCCTCTAACCATATGATCCAAAACCGGACAGAAAAGGGGGTTATGAAACCCTAACTTTTCACATTTCATTCCAAACCCAAAATTGGTTGCAATTTCCTATCAAACACTCCTACTAGAGTCATTACCCCTCATTATCAACCATCATAAACAACCACAACACCATGATCACATTAAACCAGAAAATTCCTCAAAAATAATAAAAGTTCATCACTTCAACCATAAATCAAGAAATAATCCATAAACTTGCATCTCATACTACCACTAAGCATGATTTAAGCACCAAATAAAGGAGGAGGGTGGTTCTTCACAACTTACCTTCAACACAAGAGAGAGAGAGCTATAAGTCTTCTTGGCTTCCCAAATAATTCCACACAACACCTCACAAGCACTAAACTAAGAGGTTTTATGGAAGGAATTCAAGATTAAATGGTTAGTTTGTGAGATTGGACAAGATTGGAGCAAGAAACTTGGAAGCTTTTCTTTCTTTTTTGGAGGAAGTAGTTCGGCCAAGCTTAGAGGAAAAATGGAGAATTTTTGGTGATTTTTATGATTTATTTAGTCAATGGTAAGACAAGGAATAGTGGTCTTAGAGTTCTTCCAACCATTTGGTGACACTTGTCCCTCATTATGACTTGCCTACTTTTTTTTTCTCTCTCCTCCACCTATCCACTTAATACCTATAAATATCTCTTCACACCTATAAATATCTCTTCACACCCGATAAATTTCACACAGTATCCGGAATTTAACCTAATTGGCCGAATTTTTTCGAACTTTCCGCACTAGTGGGTCCCACGTCCGATATACGTTCTTATTTTCTCAAAAACTAACCGATACTAGAAAAATCATCTAAAAACTATATTTACTCATAAAAATTAATCTGGGAAATTTTCTAATAAAGAAAATATCAAAAAGACGGGTGAACAATCAAACTCCACTTAAGCTTTCTACTAAAATGAACTAGGGTTTTCAATCCTAATCGAGGTTAGGGTTTTCTCCTTAGCCTTAAAACCCTAATTCCACCCCACCGATCAACGAATAACCCTCATATCAGCTTACGAACGGACTGGGGCCTCACACTTCTTCTGCTTCATAATCACCCCATAGAGTTAGCGCTATAGCCATAGAGCTGTATGTAGTTTTGTTAGGTAGTGTATGCATAACTGTATAGTTGTTATTATTGGTACAAAATGAGTATATAGTTAAGTCTTACTTGTGACCAATCAGCACAATTTCTCTAGTTGGGACTGGTGTTTTGTTGTTTCTTGGTTCGACATGGATGACGATTCCTATCACATCTTATTTCAGAATTTTACTCTGAGCGTTAATATTAAGAATACTAATTGAGCAAAAAGTGGTTGTAATGTTTAGATGCTTACTTATCTCAGTGTTGTCATCAATATGGCGGTGGAGCTTGTTGAAAGGGGTAAATGTGAAGATAGGTGGGAAAGCTGGTGGCTCTGGTTCATCTACTGCATGGACGACTGATGAATTGTCTATTATCCATGTGCATTCGTTTTCCTTGGTGCACTATTGCTCATCAGTATATTGAATTCTAGCATTTGAGATGATGTATCTTTTTCCTGGAATAAAGAATCTTTTGAAAAAGTTGATGTCTGAACCATAGATGAGGGCGTTTAAGCTGTTTCCCTGTTTCAAAATATTGATGTCATAGTATTTATGTATGTAATTAATAGAATAGTATGTGAATGAATTTTTATACCTTAGTGTCAAGGAGTATCATGTTTTGATATGGGTTGCTTGCTTTAGAAGTTTGTCTCTTTAGCTTTTCAGCCACTTCGATGATTGCAGTCCAGTTTTTTGTTTCTGGCTTAAGATTGTTGAAAGTTAAGAAGCTGCGGTCCATTCTTTTCCTGTATTGCTTGGAAAGTGAAGAAGAGAAATAATAGTATGAAGAGATATCAAGAGATGTAATTGTAAGATATACAAAAATATATGCAGATGATGAATACATGAAGTAGTAAACCAGGGACAAGAGAAGGGTAAATTTTTCAAAATATTTAGTGCATTGAATGAGTATTTTGAGAGAGGAAATGTAATTAAACAAGACAAAATGAACTGGCTGATAGAAATGAATATCACATGTCACTAAACAAGTTGGTGTTAATGAGTATAAAGTTCAGATTGTTTAGTAATGTAAGATTGAGCAGTATATGTATAAGCTCAGTGGTCTAGTTGTAGTTACGACGACTAGAAAATTTCCTTATATTTTTCTTAAAAATTCTCTTTTATTTGGAAATTATTACTTTATAATAGCCTCACTACCCAATCACCCCACAATAAGTGCAAATGAACATAGAATTAATGGTTTTCCCTTTTCGTTTTCAAGATTAGCGCGAATTAGGGTTTTTACACCTTTTCGTAGTGTGACTAATCGGTACGGAGTGTGGATGAAATTTGGTGATTAAGAGTGAGTTTTAGATGACATTAAGTGTGTGATTAGAAGTGATAATAATAAATTAGTGAATTATAAGTTAAAACCCTAGTATTGCGTGATTTAAGGAAAATCGGCTCGAACCGACGGGTACCGTTTGTTACCGGGTAAACACACCACTTGACCCATACTTTATTACCTTAATCTTCTCATTTTATTTCAGCTAATTAACCCTCAAAATATCTCATACATCAGCAACAATATTTGACCAAGAGAAATGAGAGAAAATGCTAGAAAGAAAACAAATGTCAAGGCATCTATGGAAGTTGGACTTTGGCCAACTTGTTTTAACCTTCATAAAACAAAAATTTGACCAAAATTCCTTCATTTTCACTCTTGCTTCGCCGACCCATAGAGAGGAGAGAAGAGAGAAAAACTTGACGTTGCACCTTAATTTCAAACCTCAATCTTGAGTTTCAACCGATAATCTTGCAAATTCCTCGACAAAAGTTGATCTCTAAGGAAGCTTAAGGGTTTTGGTGGAGTGATTTGGGAAAATGAAGCTCTTGGCAGCTTCTTTACATAGGGATTAAGGTGAATTTGGTAAGAAACTTCCCTTTACTTCTTATATGTGTAAACTAGAAGCTTAAAGTTGTAGTTTTGATGGATTTATGGGGAAAATTTCATGGGTTAAATGATATGTTGGGATGTTTAGCTAGGGTTTATATTTTCAGCCTTGATTATGGTTATCTACCTCTTAATTGATGTTATTGAGCTAGTAATTGGTGGGTTTGATGATAGAGCACTTGGCCCAAGCTCACTCCGCGCAGAGACCACGCGAAGCAGCTCTGATACCACTGTGACAGCCCCACCGCACCCTAAGGCGAACCAAAGGGTTCGGCGGACCGCCTGCCTAGCTCTCGCCAGGACTACAGAGTCGAACCTCACAAACCCTATAGTACGCGTGAGAACCCAATGAAAACGAACAACTGGAGACCACCAAAAGTTAAAACAGAGCTTACCAAACCATACGGAAGTATGGGACGTCGATTAAACACTTATACATATATTTACATCAGAGTCTTGAACAAATGAACCAAAATACAAGCCAAAGTATTTGTGACAGCCCCACCTCCCCCTAGGGCGTACCCCAGGGTTCGGCGGACCGCCTGCCCAACTCTCGCCGGGACTCAGTCGTTCACTACAATCCTTAAATGAATTACAATATAAATCTCAAATATACATCACATGGTCCACAAACATACATCCAAGTCTCCAATAATTACATGTCATAAGCGAAGCGGAAACGATTCTCAACTATACATAAAATGATTCCAAATCCAAATTATACAAGATATATGCCATCCAGTCACGTGAACAAGTACTACAAGTCCTTCCTTCGCCACGAGCCCTGTGGAGGGGAATAAAATATTTTTGGGGTGAGCTAGAAGCTCAGCGAGTAACCATTAAAATCAGTAATCAAATCGGTTTCACAATAGTTCATTTCAATGATGTCATAAATCAAATGATAAGTCCAGAAACAATTACAGCATTTACAATACATTAAAATGGAGTATCAATAATTCAAGAAACATTGTAATTTACAATGGAAAGCGATAGTAACATTCATGAAAAAGATACGTTCGTTCTCCTGACATTTCCTCCTTCCTTCAAACTTTTGAAAAATGCATTTTCGTTTCTTTTGTAAATAAATGCCTCGCTCATTTGGTCATTCATTTCATTCACCAGACTCCACCAACCTCCACCAACCTACAAAGGTAATACTTGAGTATACCAAACGTTCACCCAAGTCCCTAATCGCCCGACCGAGACCGTTTCTGGCTCGAGACGACCGGTAACAAGGGGCAATGGCCAGTTCAGCCCAAAAGGCTTACATCATGCGCAACTAGCATTTCAATAATTAAATCCTTGAAAATTGCACAGTTATTTAGGTTGAGTGCGATAAAGTACACACTCGCCTAGAAAGCTCGTTTTGGAAATCATTCAAAACACTTAGCACGTTATCAATCAATAATACAAGTCATGAAGTCAAGAAAATATAGCAAATAAGGAACACTCTTATGCAAGCACGCATGATATGCAAGAAAAAAGTTCAAAAGTAACTTTGGAAACAGTTTAAAGGTAAATAATGCAAGAAAACGGTACAAAAGTATCGTTGGAAACAGTTCAAAAGTAAATAATGCAGGAAACGGTTCATAAATAACTTTAGAAATAGTTTGAGGTCACTCACCTCCATGGCTCAGAAATCATCCATCATATAACATTGCCTTGCTCAAATCCAAGTCTTAGATCACAAACTCAAAGCAATCAAACCCTTTAAAATTTCGGACAACACTTCCCCTAAATTTGCTTACTTTCCCAGCCATCATGGCTTCATTATATCTTCAGCCAGTCCCAAAGGTACACATACAACAACAAGTTCATCCAATAGCCATTCAGCAAGCTCCAAGTAATACGAGTACAATTCAAGCTAGGGAAAAGTTCGGAAATGAAAGTTAAGCTCAAAACCAGAAAAACAGTTTTGACGTCATTTTACGGTAATGGTACCAAAGGCATTATGATTGTCGGATGAAGGTACAAGATACACCGTTTCGAAACTAAGAGATAGGGCTACAATATCACAGAAGGTCACTCAACCCAGTTTTGAGTGCAAACAGGTCAAAAATGCAAGATACCACATCAAAAACGTAAAACAGATTCACCAAAATGCATTCTAGCGGAAACATCATAACTCAGGCTCTACAAGTCCAAATCCAGAAATTCCAAAACCAGCTGAAAGCTAAGAAATAGGGATAAATTTCATTAGAAGACCTCAACAACCAATTCAGAAGCATTCCTAACCAAAACAACCAATTACAGAAGCAATTCCCAAATTCGGGTAAAACCAGGGCAGCAAGGGTAATTCCATCTTTTCTCAAGCTACGCTACTCCGATTGACCTGAAATTTTGCAGGCACCTCTAAAATATCATTATCTATAACTTTAATGAAGACCACTCAGTCCAGTTCTCACCCTAACTAGGTCAAATGTTCCAAAACAACTCCAGATTTTCCAGTTCGAAATTCACTGCAGAAATCAACTAGCAGTCCTGCTTTATTCACTCATATCGCAGCACACACAACTCCAATTCAGGTAATTCCAAAGCCATTTGAAAGCTAAGATATAGGGATAGATTTCTTAAGAAGACATCAACAACCAAATCGGTAGTATTCCCAGTCAAACTACCCAATTACCAAAGCTGATTACTATTCTCGGATAGAAACAGGGTAGCAGGGGTATTTCGGTCTTTTCACAGGTTACCCAGCTCAGATTGGGCTGAAATTTTACAGGCAACTATAAAACATCATTCTCTACAACTTTCATGTTTTGTCCTAAGGCCAATTCGGCCTCTAACCTGATCAAACAGAAACGGGCAGAATTGAGGAAATGAAACCCTAACTGGAAATTTTTGCATTCAAGTCAGAAATTTTCAACTAAAACATCTCTTTAGCTATCACAAGTCATTAATTTAACAAAATCAAGAACAAAGAAAGGATGGCTAGACATGATGCCTTGAAATATCAAGAAAGGTAATGGCTTAGGGGTTTTTCTTCCAAAACAACTCCACCAAGAGCTTCAATCTTCCTTAGCTAGCAAGTTTTATGGAGTGGTTTGCAAATTAATCGGTTAAAACTCAAGATTTGGACAAGAAATTGAAGTGGAAGATGAAGGAATTTTCTTTCTTTTCTCTCTCTCTAATTTCAGCCAAAGGAGACAAGAAAATGAATGAATTTTGGTCAAAAATCTGATTTTATTAAAGTTACCAATCTTGATTAGCCAATCACAATTAAGCTTAGGAACTTCATGGAAATTTTCTAATTTTCTAGGGTTTATTTTTTTAATCGCCCGCCTTTTCTACATTTTCTTGATTAGAAAAATTTCCCAGATAAAGTTTATGAGCAAAGATAGTTTTAAAATGATTTTTCTAGTATCAGTTAGTTTTTGAGAAATTAAGAGCTTATACCGGACGTGGGACCCGCTAGTGTGATATAATTTTGGTGACTAAGTGAATTGTGTGCTAAGTGTTATTATTTTACAAGGTGCTAGGAAATGATTAGAGGGTGGTTATATGATGTAACCATTGGAAGCCAAAGGATTAAAGAAAATACTAGAAGGGCCAAGTGTCACAAACCCATTGCAAGTTGGACCTTTGACTAAGACCATGATTTCTTCTTCTTATCTTGACCAAACCTTTTGTTTTCATCATTTCTTCTTCTTGTAAGCATGATGGACGAAATTTTGAGAGAAAGAGAGAGAATATCCAGCATCTTGCACCTCAATTTCTTCCTCCAATCTTGAGTTCTAACCGATTAAATTGCAAATCACTCCATAAAACTTGCTAGCTAAGGAAGATTGAAGCTATTGGTGGAGTTGTTTTGGAAGAAAAATCCCTAAGCCATCACCTTTCTTGATATTTCAAGGTATCATGTCTAACCAACCTTTCTTTGATCTTGATTTTGTTAAATTAATGACTTGTGATGGCTAATGAGATGTTTTAGTGGAAGATTAGCACTTGAATGCAAAAATTTCCAGATTAGGGTTTTCAATTTCCCCAATTCTGCCTGACACTGTTCATCATAGTTAGAGGCCGAATTAGCCTTAGCACAAAACATGAAAGTTGTAGAGAATGAGGTTTTATAGTTGCCTACAAAATTTCAGCTCAATCCAAGTTCGGTAGCCTGTGAAAAGACCAAAATACCCCTGCTACCCTGTTTCTGTCCGAACCTGGAAATCAGCTTTGGTAATTGATTAGTTTGACTGGGAATACTACTGATTTGGTTGTTGATGTCTTCTTACGAATTCTAGCCTTGTATCTTAGCTTTTAAATGGCTTTGGAATTACCGGATTTGGAGTTGTGTGTGCTGAGTTATGACTGAATGAATCAGGACTGCCACAGTGAGCTTCGAACTAGAAAATCTGGGGTTGTTTTGGTAAATATGACCTAGTTAGGGTGAGAACTAGACTGAGTGGTCTTCATGAAAGTTGTATGGAATGATATTTTAGAGGTTCCTGCAAAATTTCAGGTCAATCGGAGTTGCCTAGCTTGAGAAAAGATGGAATTACCCTTGCTGCCCTGGTTTTACCCGAATTTGGGAATTGCTTCTGTAATGGGTTATTTTGGCTGGAATTGCTTCCGAATTGGATGTTGAGACCTTCTGATGAAATTTAGCCCTATTTCTTAGCTATCAGATGGTTTTGGAATTTCTGGATTTGGACTTGGAGAGCCTGAGTTATGATGTTTCCGCTAGAATGCGTTCTGTGAAGCAGTTTTTGTGATTCTGGTGTAGTTTCTTGTGTTTTTGACCTGGTTACACTCGAAACTGGGTTGAGTGATCTTCTGTAATATTGTAGCCCTATCTCTTAGTTTCGAAATGGTGTATCTTGCACCTTCATCCGACAATCGTAGCGCCTTTGGTACCATTACCGTAAAATGACGTCCAAACTGTTTTTCTGGTTTTGAGCTTAACTTTCATTTCCGGACTTTTCCCTAGCTTGACTTGTACTAGTACTACTTGGAGCTTGCTGAATGGCTATTGGAGGAACTTGTTGTTGTGTGTGTACCTTTGGGACTGGCTGAAGAAATAATGAAGCCATGATGGTTGGAAAAGTAAGCAAATTTAGGGGAAGTGCTGTCCGAACTTTTAAAGGACTTGTTTACATTGAGTTTGTGATCTAAGACTTGGATTTGAGCAAGGCAATGTTACATGATGGATGATTTCTGAGCCATGGAGGTGAGTGACCTCAAACTACTTCTAAAGTTATTTATGAACCGTTTCTTACATTATTTACTTTTGAACTGTTTCCAAAGTCACTTTTGAAATGTTTTCTTGCATATCATGTGTGCTGGCATTTGAGTGTGCCTTGTTTGCTATATTTCTTGACTTCATGACTTGTATTTTGGTTGATAACGTGTTAAGCGCTTATAATGATTTCCAAAACGAGTTTTCGAGGCGAGTGTGTACTTTATCGCACTCGACCTCGATAAATATGAAATTTTCGATTGAAATGTTACTTGCGCATGAATGTAAGCCTTTTGGGCTGAACTGGCCATTGCCCCTTGTTACCGGTCGTCTTGAGCCAGAAGCGGACTCGGTCAGGCGATTAGGAACTTGGGTGAATGTTTGGTATACTCGAGTATTACCTATGTAGGTTGGTGGAGCCTGGCCAAAAGTCAGGGACGGGGTGAATGAAATGAAATGAATGACCAAATGAGCGAGGAAATGTCAGGAGAATGAATGTATCCTTTCATGAATGTTACTATCGCTTTCCATTGTAAATGTTTCTTGAATTATTGATAATCCATATTTACTGTTTTGCAAATGATGTAATTGTTTCTGGACTTATCATTTGATTCATGACATCATTGAAATGAACTATTGTGAAACCGATTTGATTACTGATTTTCATGGTTACTCGCTGAGCTTCTAGCTCACCCCAAAAAAATATTTTATTCCCCTCCACAGGGCTCGTGGCGAAGGAAGGCTTGTTGTGATTTTATTGTTGTGGAATTCCTCTTGTATAAGAATTGGGATCATGGATCAGAGTGGCGCAGTGGAAGCGTGGACGCTTCGCTTTTGATATGTAAATGTTGGAACATTTGAGTTATATTTGAGATTTATCTTGTGTTTATTTGAGAACTGTAGTGAACGACTGAGTCCCGGCGAGAGCTGGGCAGGCGACCCGCCGAACCCTAGGGTACGCCCTAGGGAGAGGTGGGGCCGTCACAAATTTTCTGGTTTAATGTGATCATGGTGTTGTGATTGTTTATGATGGTTGATAATGAGGGGTAATGACTCTAGTAGGTGTGAATTATTGATAATTGCAACCAATTTTGGGTTTGGATTGAAATGAGAAAAGTTAGGGTTTCATAACCCCCTTTTCTGTCCGGTTTTGGATCATATGGTTAGAGGCCGAATTGGCCTTTTATTAAAACATGAAAGTTGTAGGTATTGATGTGTTTGAGGTGTCTGTAAAATTTCAGGTCATTTGGAGTAGTGTAGAGTGAGATATGTCGATTTTACTGTTGCTGTTCTGGGTTGATCAGAATGTGCGAACTGCTCTTGTTCTCGTCTATTTTGACTGGAATTGTTTTGGATTTGGATGTTGGTGTCTTCTGATGAAATGTAGCTGGATGTCTTAGCTACCGTATTCCTTTGGAATCAATGCATTTGGACCTGTATAGACTGAGTTGGACTAATTACAGCATAGTGTAATTTGTAAACCTGCAATTACGGTTCTGGTTTGGTATTCTGCATTTTTGACCTAGTTGTACTAGGATTTGGACTGAGTGGCCTTCTACATTGTTGTAGCCCTGTCTTTCAGCTTCGAGATGGTGGGTTTTACACCCTCATCCGATAAGCGTAACGCATTTTGTGCCATTACTGTAAAAGGAGGACGAAAACTATTTTTTTTGTTAAGGTCAAGTTAGTGCATTGCTGAAATTTCTGGTTATCTATGCTACTTGTCTATGCATATGAAACCCTATTGGGGTTGCGATTGGCATTGCTTTATGACTCGTTATCGAGTCTCATTGTATTTGTTTGCTTGTTCTAGGAGGTAACAGTGGTGCACGACGTTCGTTTAACGACGGTGCATGAAACATCACTTTCCTGAGTGGTGAGTATACTACTCACTTGAATGTTACAATGTGGCTTTGCTATATGTGATTTTGATGCCTTGAAGGCTTATTTGGCTACTGGAATTGACTAAGGTGAGGGTGTACTTGACCGCTCTCACCCCTTGTGATACCGTTAATGACTGTTTACCGCTTCACTGATATACTCCACTTGCTATATGAGACATTGAATTCACTTCATGAAAAACTGATTTGGTGTCATTTGGACGAGTATCCAACGGCCTTACTGTACTACTGAGCTCAACCCAGTTGGTAGTCAATTGAATCGAGCCGGCGAGGGCTTGGTCGTGAAAATTGACATGCCACGGGGACTGTACTGGGGAATCTTGTAGTAATGAGACTCTTGATTCTGGTAAACTCGAGTATTACCAAAAGCTACTGATTGGAGTGCGGGCCCGGTTGGGGTATGTTTGGTGGAAGGGATGGGAGTGAAGTGGGTTCTACCGTTGGTACTCTTAACATTGACGGAGGGTCAATGAGGTTGGATCAAGAATGTAAGCGTGGAAATGGGCTCTTGAGAGCCGTCCGTATCCTTTTACCGACTTGTTTTACTTCTTAATTGTGTACTTGAAATGAAAGATTTTGCTTATATGATCTTTGTTGCTTATGTGGTAGTAACTCACTGGGCTTAAGCTCATTCCGTTCCATTTGTTTTCCTTACAGGAAAATGACCACTTTTGGAAAGGTTATACTTGTTGGTTGTCAAGTTGAGCTCATGTAAATGTATCTTTTGGATAGCTCTTCGAATGAAACCCTAATGTGTATTGAGTTCACTTTCTTTTGATTGGCAAACCGAACATGTATATTTGTAATGAATGGTTTTTGATATGCCGCTTTGGCTTGAAAATGTTACTTTTCAATGTGTGTATGGTTGGGTGATATTTGGTTGAATTTCGGATCAACTCGTATTTCAAACGGCAAAAGAAAAATTTTGGCTACTCTCGGCCTAGTATCTGGATTCTGACGTGACCGGTACTGTTCATCATCGGCTTCGATTTTCATTTTTTTTTATTTGTGATTTTGACTTGTTTACACGCGTGGGTATGTTCCGGAACGTATTAAATCGACGTGAACTAATCCGTAGTCCTGGCGAGAGCTGGGCAGGCAGTTCGCTAACCCCTTTCATTCGCCTTAGGGGAAAGTGGGGCTGTTACAAGTGGTATCAGAGCCACTTCGCGTGGTCTCTGCGCGGAGTGAGACTGGGCCAAGTGGTGTTGTGGTCCTAATTTCATGAATATGTCTAAGTGCTCGTTTGAGCGTAAGTTATGAACCGAGCATGTGATAAGTGTACGAATCATTATCATGGGACTCGAGGAAGCTAGGTATGTTTGTCGGGTAGGAATCTTTAATAAGGATGGTTTACTCTTGGGACCGGCCGGCTCGAGATGTGAATTATCTTAGACGAGATTCTTGCGTCCGGATACGAAAGATATGAGGGCCTAGGTTAGAAAGGATTTGGTGAACTAGAAAGGCGATTCTATGGAACTTCGTGTAGTTTGTTCGGGTGTGGTTAAGCGTGATCGACCTTGATTAAGATATAAATATTTGGACGAAGCCCTAGAAGGGGAAAAGCTTTTCGTGAGTTCTTTTGCACTTGTGACCTAGGTGTCTATAGTACTTTTGGAGGACCCTTTTGTTTCATGGAATGACTTCTTATGTACTTGACTGACTGTTCCGTATAATTGCTTAACCTGGTTATGTGATCTATGTACACGTGTTATGTGTTTAAATGCTCTTCGCGGTAATTGTTTGAGTTACTTATTCTTGTTTCATTGTTCCTGTCTGGTGCTACGGAAAGGAGGGTTAGGTGCCCTTTAACAGTATATTTATTTGGTGACCTAGATTGACTTAGATTGATGGAAGGCACTCGGAGTGGTCGAGGTCGTGGACGCAGAACTAGACAACCCACACCGGTTAGGGGTACGGGGGAAACCTCTACTGGACCCAATCTGGAACCGCAAGTAAACCCTAATGTGCAAATAGCTGCTGCTATGCAGCAAATGACAAACTTACTAGTACAAGTAGTGCAACAGCAGGGCCAAAACCCAAACCCTAACCCTGGAAACCCTGGTAACCATATCGAGAGCGAAGACATAGCTCTCGAACGATTCCAAAAGTTCGCTCCGCCAAAGTTTGTTGGGGGACCCGACCCAGACGTTGCCGAAAGATGGCTTGAAAAGATAGTGGATATATTTGCAGCCCTACACTACCCTGACGAACGGCAGGTGACTTTTGCCGTGTTTCAGCTTGAGGGGGCAGCCCGTTCCTGGTGGAACGTAATTCGGCAGAAGTGGGAACGAGAACAGACACCTAGGACTTGGGTGAACTTCATCAGAGAGTTCAATACGAAGTTTTTTCCTCCTCTAGTTCAGGAGAGGAAGGAAGACGAGTTCATTCGACTCCGCCAAGGAGCTCAAACTGTGGCGGAATATGAGAGCCAATTCACCCGTCTTTCCAAATTTGCGCCCGAACTTATCATGACCGAGCAACGAAGATAGTGGATATATTTGCAGCCCTACACTACCCTGACGAACGGCAGGTGACTTTTGCCGTGTTTCAGCTTGAGGGGGCAGCCCGTTCCTGGTGGAACGTAATTCGGCAGAAGTGGGAACGAGAACAGACACCTAGGACTTGGGTGAACTTCATCAGAGAGTTCAATACGAAGTTTTTTCCTCCTCTAGTTCAGGAGAGGAAGGAAGACGAGTTCATTCGACTCCGCCAAGGAGCTCAAACTGTGGCGGAATATGAGAGCCAATTCACCCGTCTTTCCAAATTTGCGCCCGAACTTATCATGACCGAGCAACGAAGAATACGGCGATTTGTCCAGGGCCTGAACGTAGAAATCCAGAAGGACCTCGCGGCAGCCCAAATTAACGCCTTCAGCGAAGCAGTGGAGAAGGCACAACGAGTAGAGAATGCTAGGCTCCAGGTGAAAAACTTCCAGGCGAAAAAGAGAGGATTTCCTGGAAGTAGTTCAGGGCAGGGGGATGAAAGTACCCCTCCCAAGTTTGGGCGGGGAACGGGAGGAGTAAGGATGCCGGGAGTGTCACAAGAGAGCCCGTCAAGAGGAGGCTCGGCTTCTGCAGCACGCGGACCCTGCGGGTATTGCGGAAAATTAAACCACTCGGAGGACAACTGCTGGAAGAAAGGAGGAAAATGCTTGCGCTGTGGAAATGCCGAACATCAGATTGCTAACTGTCCAGCTCGCCTGCTTGAGCGGAGAGGGACTCTGCCACCAACCACGACCCACCCTGACCAGTCGAAGGGAGACAAGGATGGATCGAAAGTGTCCTCTCGGGTGTACTCCTTAGAACAACATCAAGTCTTTGACCCATTAGAGGACGTGGAAGGTAAGAATTTACTGAACCTGGCCAGTGAAGGGGGTACAGATTTGTTAGCCAAGTATAATGCTCAATTTAATCCCGGAGTAGTCAATGATAAGGAATTTCGAGGACGAAATTCTTTTAAGGGGGAGAGAGTGTGAGAACCCGTAAATTCCCTAATAATTCTCCTAGGGTTTTTCCCCTTTAAAGACATGTTTTCTGCATTTTTTGGCTTAGGAAATATTCTCCTGGTAAATTTTATGAGTATTATAGTTTTTAGATGATTTTTCTAGTATTGGAGAATTTTTGAAAAATTAAGAATATATATTGGACGTGGGACCCACTAGTGCGAAAAGTTCGGAAAAATTCGGCCAATAAGGTTAAGTTTCGGATACTGTGTAAAATTTATCGGGTGTTAAGAGATAAGTAGAGGGTGTGAAATGATTGATGTGAGAGGAAAAAGAAGGGATAGGAATGCATTAATGGTAGTGCCAAGTGTCACCATCTCATTGGATAGGACTTCTGATTTACTATTCCATTTTTTTTTTACTTTTGACCAAGAGATTAAATATCTTAAAATTGCTCAAAAATTCACCATTTCTTACTCCTTGGTGGCCGGCCCTCTTAAGCTCAAGAAGGAAGAAAACTTCTTCCATTTTCAAGCTCCCAACTAGCTCAAATCATTCAAACCACTTGCCTAAATTAGTTTCTACTCCATATCATCCCTCCATTAGGTGCTAGTAAGTTGTTTGGTGAAGTTTTTAAGGAAGCCAAGGTGTTCTACAACTCCCTCTCTCTTGTTTACTTGGTAAGTGGTATATGAACTTCCTCCTATACTTAATGATGCTTAATTTGTGCCTAGTGGTGGCTAAAGTGATGATATTTGTGATTTATTTCTTGATTTGAGATGAATTGGTGAAGTTTTTATTTTTTTTAGGAATTTTCTGATTTAATGTGATCATGGTGTTGTGGTTGTTTATGATGGTTGATAATGAGGGGTAATGACTCTAGTAGGTGTGAATTATTGATAATTGCAACCAATTTTGGGTTTGGATTGAAATGAGAAAAGTTAGGGTTTCATAACCCCCTTTTCTGTCCGGTTTTGGATCATATGGTTAGAGGCCGAATTTGTGAGAACCCGTAAATCCCTAATAATTTTCTTAGGGTTTTTCCCCATTTAAAGGCATAATTTTTGCATTTTCTGGCTTAGAAAAATTCTTCTGGTGAATTTTATGAGTAATTATAGTTTTTAGATGATTTTTCTAGTATTGGAAAGTTTTTGAAAAATTAAGAATATATTATGGATGTGGGATCCACTAGTGCGAAAAGTTCGGAAAAATTCGGCCAATTAGGTTAAATTCCGGATACTGTGTGAAATTTATCGGGTGTTAAGAGATAAGTAGAGTATGTGAAATGATTGATGTGAGAGGAAAAAGAAGGGATAGGAATGCATTAATGGTAGTGCCAAGTGTCACCATTTCATTGGTTTTGACTTAAGATTTACTATTCCATTTTTTTTTACTTTTGACCAAATTGGTTAAATATCTTAAATTTAACCAAAAATCACCATTTTCTCTTACCATTGTGGCCGGCCCTCTCTCTTGCAAGAAGGAAGAAAACTCTTCAACATTTCAAGCTTCCAACTAGCTCAAATCAACCAAACCAAGTGTTTAAACTAGTTTCTACTCCATACAATCTTTCCATTTGGTGTTAGTGGTTAGTTTGGTGAAGTTTTTTTTGGAGAGTTAAGGTGTTCTACAACTTCCTCTCTCCTGTTTACTAGGTAAGTGATGCTTAAACTTCCTCCTATACTTAATGATGTTTAATTTGTGTCTAATGGGAGCTAAAGTGATGGATTATGTGATTTATTTCTTGGTTTGTGATGAATTGGTGAAGTTTTTATTTTTTGAGGAATTTTCTGGTTTAATGTGATCATGGTGTTGTGGTTGTTTATGATGGTTGATAATGAGGGGTTATGACTCTAGTAGGTGTGAATTATTGATAAATGCAACCAATTTTGGGTTTGGATTGAAATGTGAAAAGTTAGGGTTTCATAACCCCCTTTTCTGTCCGGATTTGGATCATTTGGTTAGAGGCCGAATTAGTCTTTGCTTAAAACATGAAAGTTTTAGGTATTGATGTGTTTGAGGTGCCTGTAAAATTTCAGGTCATTTAGATTAGTGTACAGTGAGATATGTCGATTTTACTGTTGCTGTTCTGGGTTGATCAGAATGTGCGAACTGTGTTTGAAATGGGTTGTTTTGACTGGTATTGCTTTGGATTTGGATGTTGGTGTCTTCTGATGAAATGTATCTGGATGTCTTAGCTATCATATGCCTTTGGGATTTCGGCATTTGGACTTGTATAGGCTAAGTTGTACTGATTACAGCATAGTGTGATTTGTGAACCTGCAATTTTGGTTCTGGTTTGGTATCCTACATTTTTGACCTAGTTGTGCTAGGATTTGGACTGAGTGGCCTTCTACATTGTTGTAGCCCTGTCTTTTAGCTTCGAGATGGTGGGTCTTACACCCTCATCCGATAATCGTAGCTCATTTTGTGCCATTACCGCATTAGGAGGCCAAAACTGTTTTTGTTGTTGGGTCAAATGAGTTACATTTCCTGATTTTCTGGTTTGCTATTATGCTTAAATATGTATGTGAAACCCTATTAGGGTTGTGATTGGCATGGCTTTATGACTCGTTATCGAGTCTCATGGTCTTTGTTTATGTGTTCTAGGACGTGACGAGGGTTCACGGCGACTTTTTTAACGTCGGTGCATGAAATATCACCTACGTGATTGGTGAGTATACTACTCACTTAATTGTTACAATGTGGCTTTGTTATATGTGCATTTGATGCCTTGAAGGCTTACTTGGCTATTGGAATTGATAGAGGTGAGGGTGTACTTGACCGCCCTCACCCCTTGTGATAACAATCATGACTGTTTACCGTTTACTGAAATACTGCAATCGATATATGAGATATTGAATTCCTTTCATGAAAAACTGATTTGGTGTCGTTTGGACGAATATCCAACGGCCTTACTGTATTACTGAGCTCAACCTCGTTGGTAGTCAATTGAATCGAGCCGGCGAGGGCTTGGTCGTGAAAATTGACTTGCCACGGGGACTGTACTGGGGAACCTTATGGTAATGAGACTTTTGGTTCCGGTATACTCGAGTATTACCAAAAACTACTGAAATGGAGTGCGGACCCGGTTGGGGTATGTTGGGTGGAAGGAATGGAAGTAAAGCGAGGTCTACGGTTTGGTACTTTCAACATTGACGGAGGGTCAATGAGGTTGGATCAAGATTGCAAGTGTGGAAATGGGCTCTTGAGAGCCGTCCGTATCCTTTTACCGTTTTGTTTCATTCCTTAATTGTTTCATTCGAATTTTTGTTTTTTTTATTTTGTGATTTTGACTTGTTTGCGCGCAATGGTATGTTCCGGAACATAATAGATCGACGTAAACTGATCCGTTAGTCCTGGCGAGAGTTGGGCAGGCAGTCCGCTAACCTCTTTGGTTCGCCTTAGGGGAAGGTGGGGCTGTCACAGGTGGTATCAGAGCCTAGGTTTGAATTAGCCTGGGTGTTATAGGACTGCTTGATTTGAGGATTTGTTGTTTATGGCCTGTAAGCTAATATTTATGGTTAATTGTTCTTGTGGTGTAGGATGGCCGGACAGGGTGACCCTAGTGCTAGTCCTTCGGGAGTGAGACCTCGCAGAGCACTCCCCGTGATCCCATATCAGATACGGCCAGGAGGGGCCGTTATTCGTTGGAGCCCGTCTAACAGTCTCTGACTGTGCGCGTGTAAAGAGAAGTATGCCTATCCGAACGCACTAGTATTGGCGGTGGCGAAGGAGCGTAAGGAGCTAGCGGATGATAACACTAAGTTGGAAGCTGTGGTTGCTACGTTGGAAGCTGAGGTGACTCAGGTTAGGGCAACCAACGAGAAGCAGGCGGCACGTATCAAGGAACTAGAATATGACGTGCTCGAGATCGAGGACAGAGTTGATGACCTATGTGACCAATTAAGGCAGGCACGAGAGCGCGAACTCAAGCGAGCTCGTAAAGTCAGGGGTCGCGCTGAGGCGATCCTTAATCTGTGTGATGATGGGCTCGAGGAAGATAGCGATGAGGCCTCGTGTGCGGGGGCCGAGGCTGGGGAGGAGTCTGCCCCGTCGCCTGGGTCCCAGACCCCAGCGACTGACTAGGCCTTGATCTTTAGGCATCTTTTGGATAGTTGGTGGTTTTTGTATGTACATAGGGATAGGGATAGAGCCTTAGCTAACCGTTTTGGATGTAGGGTTAGCTACGTGTAAATCTCTTTTGATAGGCCAATCCTCAGGGGGATCGTTTATGTTAGCACGTGCCTTGGCCGTACTTGACTTGACTGAATGTATATATGTGTTTGGCTTGTATATATATGTTTGTGATCTTGTTTTGAATGTATAAATATGTGTTATTGTACAAAGTTTAAGTGTTACTTACATGCCTTGTTACTACTTTGGTTTAGTACTTTTGCCTAGATCGAGTAAAACTCATGGAAGGTACACGGAGTGGTCGGGGACGTGGGCGCGGTATTAGACAACCCTCACCGGTTAGGGAAACGGGGGAAACCTCTACTGGACCCAATCCTGAACCACAAATAGACCCGAATGTGCAAATAGCTGCTGCTATGCAGCAAATGACAAACCTACTGGCACAAGTAGTGTAATAATAGGGCCAGAACCCAAACCCTAACCCCGGAAACCCTGGTAACCACATCGAGAGCGAAGATAGAGCTCTCGAACGCTTTCAAAAGTTTTCCCCACCAAAGTTTGTTGGGGGACCCGACCCTGACGTTGCTGAGAAATGGCTTGAGAAGATGGTTGACATATTTGCAGCTCTACACTACCCAGACAAACGCCAGGTGACTTTTGCCGTGTTCCAACTTGAGGGAGCGGCCCGTTCCTGGTGGAATGTAATTAGACAGAAATGGGAAAGGGAGCAGACGCCGAGGACTTGGGTGAACTTCATCCGAAAGTTTAATGCAAAGTTTTTCCCTCCTCTAGTCCAGGAGAGGAAGGAAGACGAGTTTATTAGGCTTCGCCAAGGAACTCAGACGGTGGCGGAATATGAGAGTCAATTCACCCGCTTGTCCAAGTTTGCGCCTGAGTTAATCATGACTGAGCAACGACGGGTTAGACGCTTTATTCAGGGTTTGAACGTTGAGATCCAGAAAGACCTCACGGCGGCTCAAATCACTACGTTTAGCGAGGCAATGGAAAAGGCCCAACGAGTTGAAAGTGCGCGGCTACAGGTCCGAAACTTCCAGGCAAAGAAGCGTGGCTTTCCTGGGAGTACTTCTGGACAGGGTGAGAAGAGCACTCCCTCTAAATTTGGACGAGGAACAGGTGGTGGCCGACATTCTGGTTCAGGCAGAGGGACTCCATTCAGGGGTGGTCAAGCTGGACGTGGACAAAGGGGAAATGTTCAGAGTGGCTCGGCTTCAGCATCTCGCGGTCCCTGCGGGCATTGTGGGAAGTCAAACCACAACGAAGATAACTGCTGGAGGAAACTGGGTAAATGTCTGCGATGTGGAAGTGCGGACCACCAATTGGCTACTTGCCCGGTCCTGAAACAAGATGGAAAAGGAAGCCAACTACCGCCGAGGACCAATACTGGACCAGCCAAGGGAGATGGGTCCAAACCTAAAGTTCTAGCTAGGGTGTATTCTTTAGAGCCCCATCAGGTCCCAGAGTCTTCGGAGGTCGTAGAAGGTACGATCCCTATTTTCCAACGTTTTGCCAAAGTTTTAATTGATCCTGGTACCACTCATTCATTTGTTAACCCTGATTTCATGTGTGGCGTTGATATAAAACCTGCTAGTTTACCATATGACCTAGAGGTTAGTACACCTACGGGAAATCAACGTTTGGTGACTAGTATGGTTTATAGGGATTGTGACGTATGGGTAGGTGAAAGGAGATTTTTAGGGGACCTGATTAGCTTGTCGATTAAGGGGTATGACGTGATTCTGGGTATGGACTGGCTAGCCAAATATAACGCCCAACTGGATTGTAAAACAAAAATAGTAGAATTTCGCATTCCTGGCGAGGCAACCTTAAGGTTGGATATAAGGGGTAGGTTAGCCTCATCTGCTTTAATTTCGGGCATCCGAGCTAGGAAACTGATAAGTAGAGGGGCGCAAGGATTTTTGGCCTTTTTGATTAACACCCCTACGGATAAATTAAAGGTGGAAGATGTGGCCGTAGTAAGGGAATTTCCGGATGTATTCCCTGATGAGTTAGTAGCCTTACCTCCGGAAAGAGAGATAGAATTTCGAATAGACCTGTTACCTGGAACCGCACCTATCTCGAAAACCCCTTACCGAATGGCGCCTGCAGAACTTAAGGAGCTTAAGTTGCAATTACAAGACCTTTTGGAGCGGGGATTCATTCACGAGAGTGGGTCTCCTTGGGGGGCTCCTGTCCTATTTGTGAAGAAAAATGACGGAACCTTGAGAATGTGCATCGACTACAGGGGTCTAAACAACGTAACAATCAAGAATAAATATCCACTGCCCCACATCGACGAGTTGTTTGACCAGCTGCAAGGAGCAGTGGTCTTCTCCAAGTTGGACCTCCGACAAGGATACTATCAGTTGTTAATAAGGAAGGAGGATATTCCGAAAACAGCTTTCAACTCAAGATACGGGCATTACGAGTTCGCCGTTATGCCCTTTGGACTAACAAATGCTCCCGCCGCCTTCATGGACCTAATGCATAGGATTTTTAAACCCTATCTGGACCGATTTGTCGTTGTGTTCATTGACGACATTTTGGTCTACTCAAAGACACGCGAGGAGCATGAGGAGCATTTGAGAGTGGTGTTGCAGACATTAAGGGAACATAAGTTGTATGCCAAGTTTAGTAAGTGCGAGTTCTGGTTGGAGAAAGTAGCATTTGTGACGCCCCGAAAAAAATGAGTTTGAGAACCCGGAAATTTTCTAATTTTCTAGGGTTTTTTTTTTAACGCCCGCCTTTTCTACATTTTCTTGATTAGAAAAATTTCCCAGATAAAGTTTATGAGCAAAAATAGTTTTAAAATGATTTTTCTAGTATCGGTTAGTTTTTGAGAAATTAAAAGCGTATTTTGGACGTGGGACCCGCTAGTGCGGTAAATGCATTATATTTTTGACAACTTGTTGGAATTTTGTATTAAGTGATATTATTTTACAAGGTGCTAAGAGATAATTAGAGGTTACTTAGATGGTTTAATCTTGGAGAGACAAAAGGATAAGATTAAAATCCTAGAAGACCGTTTGTCACCTAACTATTGGACCTTGACTTTGACTTGGACTTGTCTTAACCTTTACTAAACCAAATTTTGACCCAATTTCTTCCATTTTTATTGTCTTGGCCGAAATTTTTGGTGAGGAAAGAACAAGAGAGAGTTTCTTCAACTTCAACTTCAATTCTTGCTCAAATCTTGAGTTCCAACCGATTAAATTGCAAATCACTCCATAAAACTTGCTAGCTAAGGAAGATTGGAGCTCTTGGTGGAGTTATTTGGAAGGTTAAGGTGCCTAGTTGTTCTCTCTCTTCTATTGTTAAGGTGAGTGGTGATTAAACTTCCTCCTACACTTAATGAAACTTAAGTTATGCCTAGTGGGAGCTAAAGTGCTGAAATTTGTGGTTTATTTCTTGGTTTGAGATGAATTGGTGAAGTTTTTGATTTATTGATGATTTTTCTGGTTTAATTTGATCATGATGTTGTGGCTGTCCATGATGGTTGGAAATGATGTTTAATAACTCTAGTAGGTGTAAATGATTGGTAATTGCAACCAATTTTGGGTTTGGAAGGAATTTGAGAAAGTTAGGGTTTTATATCCCCAATTCTGTCCGGTTTAGTATCTCATGGTTAGAGGCCGAATTGGCCTTGGATTAAAACATGAAAGTTGTAGGTATTGATGTTTTAAAGGTAACTGAACAATTGCAGGTCAATTGGAGTAGTGTGGAGTGAGAAAAGTCGGAAATACTGAGACTGGTCTGGGAAGGGGTGCTGCGAACAGGGTTGCCTTTTCACTCAATTTGACAGTGACTTTTCACCCTGATCCTCACCGAATTAGATTTTGGCCAAAACATGAAAGTTGTAGCCAAGGATATAAAATAGTTTCCTGTAAATATTCAGCTTGATCTGACCACTGTAGCATGTGAAATAACCGAAATACCCTTGACTGTTTTTGAAACCTGTTTCGCGCCCAGATTTTTGTTTTCGTGTAGTCTTCCATTTTCGATCATGAAAATGCACGATTTGGCCTTTGAGGTCTTCTGATGAAATGTAGCTTGATGTATTAGCTACCATATACCTTTGGAATTTCTGGATTTGGACTTGTAGAGCCTGAGTTATGATGTTTCCGCTAGAATGCGTTTTGGTGAATCTGTTTTACGTTTTGGATGTGGTATCTTACCTTTTTGACCTGTTTACACTCGAAACTGGGTTGAGTGACCTTCTGCAATATTGTAGCGCTGACTCTTAGCTTCGAAACGGTAGGTCTTTCACCTTCATCTGACAATCGTAGCGCCTTTGGTACCATTACCGCAAAATGACGTCAAAACTATTTTTCTGGTTTTGAGCTTAACTTTCATTTCCGGACTTTTCCCTAGCTTGACTTGTGCTAGTACTACTTGGAGCTTGCTGAATGCCTATTGGATGAACTTATTTGTGTGACTTTGGAACTGGCTGAGGAAATAATGAAGCCATGATGGCTGGGAAAGTAAGTAAATTTAGGGGAAGTGCTGTCCGAAGTTTTAAAGGGTTTGATTGCTTTGAGTTTGTGATCTAAGACTTGGATTTGAGCAAGGCAATGTTACATGATGGATGATTTCTGAGCCATGGAGGTGAGTGACCTCAAACTACTTCTAAAGTGATTTATGAACCGTTTCTTACATTATTTACTTTTGAACTGTTTCCAAATTTACTTTTGAAATGTTTTCTTGCATATCATGTGTGCTGGCATTTGAGTGTGCCTTGTTTGCTATATTTCTTGACTTCATGACTTGTATTTTGGTTGATAACGTGTTAAGCGCTTATAATGATTTTCAAAACGAGTTTTCGAGGCGAGTGTGTACTTTATCGCACTCGACCTCGATAAAGGTGAAATTTTCGATTGAAATGTTACTTGCGCATGAATGTAAGCCTTTTGGGCTGAACTGGCCATTGCCCCTTGTTACCGGTCGTCTTGAACCAGAAGCGGACCCGGTCAGGCGATTAAGAACTTGGGTGAACGTTTGGTATACTCGAGTATTACCTATGTAGGTTGGTGGAGCCTGGCCAAAAGCCAGGGACGGGGTGAATGAAATGAAATGAATGACCAAATGAGCGAGGAAATGTCAGGAGAATGAATGTATCCTTTCATGAATGTTACTATCACTTTCCATTGTAAATGTTTTTTGAATTATTGATAATCCATATTTACTGTTTTGCAAATGATGTAGTTGTTTCCGGATTTATCATTTAATTTATGACATCATTGCTATATGACATCATTGAAATGAACTATTGTGAAACCGAGTTGATTAATGATTTTCTGGTTACTCGCTGAGCTTTTAGCTCACCCCAAAAACTATTTTATTCCCCTCCACAGGGTTCGTTGCGAAGGAAGGACTTGTAGTACTTCTGCACGTGTATGGATGGCCTAAACTTTGTACAATTTTGGATTTGGAATTATTTTATGTATATTTGGGATTAGTTTCCGCTGCATTTGTGACATGTAATTATTGGAGACAGATGTGTATTTGTGGACCATTTGATGTATACTTGAGATTTGTATTGTATTTATTTGAGGACTGTAGTGAACGACTGAGTCCCGGCGAGAGCTGGGCGGGCGGCCCGCCGAACCCTGGGGTACGCCCTAGGGAGAGGTGGGGCCGTCACAGTTGGTATCAGAGCTTAGGCTTCAGATCTCTGTAGTGTATCCTAGGCTTGAAGTTTAGGATGCCGGACTGTGGGTTTGATTTGACTCTTGAGAAATTTTTGCGGGATGTCTTGACTTGATTGGTATAAGATGGAATGTCGAGGACGACATTCTTTTAAGGAGGGGAGATTGTGACGCCCCGAAAAAAATGAGTTTGAGAACCCGGAAATTTTCTAATTTTCTAGGGTTTATTTTTTTTAACGCCCGCCTTTTCTACATTTTCTTGATTAGAAAAATTTCCCAGATAAAGTTTATGAGCAAAAATAGTTTTAAAATGATTTTTCTAGTATCGGTTAGTTTTTGAGAAATTAAAAGCGTATTTTGGACGTGGGACCCGCTAGTGCGGTAAATGCATTATATTTTTGACAACTTGTTGGAATTTTGTATTAACTGATATTATTTTACAAGGTGCTAAGAGATAATTAGAGGTTACTTAGATGGTTTAATCTTGGAGAGACAAAAGGATAAGATTAAAATCCTAGAGGACCATTTGTCACCTAACTATTGGACCTTGACTTTGACTTGGACTTGTCTTAACCTTTACTAAACCAAATTTTGACCCAATTTCTTCCATTTTTATTGTCTTGGCCGAAATTTTTGGTGAGGAAAGAACAAGAGAGAGTTTCTTCAACTTCAACTTCAATTCTTGCTCAAATCTTGAGTTCCAACCGATTAAATTGCAAATCACTCCATAAATCTTGCTAGCTAAGGAAGATTGGAGCTCTTGGTGGAGTTATTTGGAAGGTTAAGGTGCCTAGTTGTTCTCTCTCTTCTATTGTTAAGGTGAGTGGTGATTGAACTTCCTCCTACACTTAATGAAGCTTAAGTTATGCCTAGTGGGAGCTAAAGTGCTGAAATTTGTGGTTTATTTCTTGGTTTGAGATGAATTGGTGAAGTTTTTGATTTATTGATGATTTTTCTGGTTTAATTTGATCATGATGTTGTGGCTGTCCATGATGGTTGGAAATGATGTTTAATAACTCTAGTAGGTGTAAATGATTGGTAATTGCAACCAATTTTGGGTTTGGAAGGAATTTGAGAAAGTTAGGGTTTTATATCCCCAATTCTGTCCGGTTTAGTATCTCATGGTTAGAGCCCGAATTGGCCTTGGCTTAAAACATGAAAGTTGTAGGTATTGATGTTTTAAAGGTGCCTGTAAAATTTCAGGTCAATTGGAGTAGTGTGGAGTGAGAAAAGTCGGAAATACTGAGACTGGTCTGGGAAGGGGTGCTGCGAACAGGGTTGCCATTTCACTCAATTTGACCGTGACTTTTCACCCTGATCCTCACCGAATTAGATTTTGGCCAAAACATGAAAGTTGTAGCCAAGGCTATAAAATAGTTTCCTGTAAAGTTTCAGCTTGATCCGACCACTGTAGCATGTGAAATGACCGAAATACCCTTGACTGTTTTTGAAACCTGTTTCGCGCCCAGATTTTTGTTTTCGTGTAGTCTTCCATTTTAGATCATGAAAATGCACGATTTGGCCTTTGAGGTCTTCTGATGAAATGTAGCTTGATGTATTAGCTACCATATACCTTTGGAATTTCTGGATTTGCACTTGTAGAGCCTGAGTTATGATGTTTCCGCTAGAATGCGTTTTGGTGAATCTGTTTTACATTTTGGATGTGGTATCTTACCTTTTTGACCTGTTTACACTCGAAACTGGGTTGAGTGACCTTCTGCAATATTGTAGCGCTGACTCTTAGCTTCGAAACGGTAGGTCTTTCACCTTCATCTGACAATCGTAGCGCCTTTGGTACCATTACCGCAAAATGACGTCAAAACTATTTTTCTGGTTTTGAGCTTAACTTTCATTTCCGGACTTTTCCCTAGCTTGACTTGTGCTAGTACTACTTGGAGCTTGCTGAATGCCTATTGGATGAACTTATTTGTGTGACTTTGGAACTGGCTGAGGAAATAATGAAGCCATGATGGCTGGGAAAGTAAGCAAATTTAGGGGAAGTGCTGTCCGAAGTTTTAAAGGGTTTGATTGCTTTGAGTTTGTGATCTAAGACTTGGATTTGAGCAAGGCAATGTTACATGATGGATGATTTCTGAGCCATGGAGGTGAGTGACCTCAAACTACTTCTAAAGTGATTTATGAACCGTTTCTTACATTATTTACTTTTGAACTGTTTCCAAAGTTACTTTTGAAATGTTTTCTTGCATATCATGTGTGCTGGCATTTGAGTGTGCCTTGTTTGCTATATTTATTGATTTCATGACTTGTATTTTGGTTGATAACGTGTTAAGCGCTTATAATGATTTCCAAAACGAGTTTTCGAGGCGAGTGTGTACTTTATCGCACTCGACCTCGATAAAGGTGAAATTTTCGATTGAAATGTTACTTGTGCATGAATGTAAGCCTTTTGGGCTGAACTGGCCATTGCCCCTTGTTACCGGTCGTCTTGAGCCAGAAGCGGACTCGGTCAGGCGATTAGGAACTTGGGTGAACGTTTGGTATACTCGAGTATTACCTATGTAGGTTGGTGGAGCCTGGCCAAAAGCCAGGGACGGGGTGAATGAAATGAAATGAATGACCAAATGAGCGAGGAAATGTCAGGAGAATGAATGTATCCTTTCATGAATGTTACTATCGCTTTCCATTGTAAATGTTTCTTGAATTATTGATAATCCATATTTACTGTTTTGCAAATGATGTAGTTGTTTCCGGATTTATCATTTTATTTATGACATCATTGCTATATGACATCATTGAAATGAACTATTGTGAAACCGAGTTGATTAATGATTTTCTGGTTACTCGCGGAGCTTTTAGCTCACCCCAAAAACTATTTTATTCCCCTCCACAGGGTTCGTGGCGAAGGAAGGACTTGTAGTACTTGTGCACGTGTATGGATGGCCTAAACTTTGTACAATTTTGGATTTGGAATTATTTTATGTATATTTGGGATTAGTTTCTGTAACATCCCGAATATTAGGAGGTTGTTTGTGAAGAAAATATTAAAGTATATTTCTTCGGGTTTGATTTAAAACCTTATTTCGTTTTAAACGACTAGAAACCCTAATGTTTTAATCAAAAACCCTAGTTTACTTGTGACTAAACGGTTTCTTAAATCTTTCATATTTTACTAGAGATTCTAATGTTAATTATTGAAATTGTAAATTCCTCACGTTTTCTTAAAAAATTTCCTTTTATTTGAAAATTATTATTTATTAAGGCCCTACTACCCAATTGTTCAACAATAAGTGTAGATGAACCTGGAAATAGGGTTTTACACTTCGGTTTCAAGATTTGAGCAAAATTAGGGTTTTCGCGATTTTTCGCCGGATGAATTTTCGATACTGACCAAGGATCAATTTGGTGATTAAAAGTGACTTTTAAGTGAGAAATAATATGTGATTAGTAGCAATGATATAAGGTTAGTGAATGGGAAGTAAAAACCCTAATACGTGTGTTTTTAAGAAAAACGGCGCGAACCGGCGGGTCCCGCGCACTACCGGTTGAACGTACCACTTGACCACCACTTTCTTACCATACAAGCTTATTGACTTTTGAGCAAAATATCTTCTTGTTTGGCAGCTGCTTTGACCGAAAATTTGAGGCTAGAAAATAGCAAGGAAGAAAGAGAAAAATGAAAGGTGGTGGTGGCGACAAGTGTCGCCACCCTAGAGTTTCTTGGCCAAGTGATTAACTAGCCTTCTTAAACCAATTTTCTGCACTTTCCTCTTCATTTTTCCAGCAGCTGGTCGACCAAGAGGGAGAGAGAAAGTGAGAGCAAGAAACAATTCCTTCTTCTTGATTCTAACCAACCAAGTGACAAATTAAATTTCTAAACCGATTAAACTTACCTTTGAGTGATTAGTTAGTGATTGTTGGTGAAATTTTGGAAAGAGAAAGCTTGGGCTACACTTGGTGAACTCTAATCAAGGTAAGGAAGATGATATCTCTAAATTTTACTTTCAATCTTGTTTAAATTAAGCTTAGTAACTTGATTTGTGGTGGAATCATGGATGCTATCATGTTTTGGAAGTTTTTCCCTTTTTATATGATGAACTAGGGTTTGAGGAATTTCTGCCCAATTTGGTGTATGATGCTTGTATGTTACAATTAATGTTGTATAAGATGTTTTGGTAGTGTGAGAGGTGAGAAATTGGGGAAAGTTGCACTAGAAACTACAAATTTCAGGTTTCTGGAAATTCTAGCTTACATTCTGTCCGAATTTGTATCTGTGTGTTAGAGGCCGAATTGGCTTTGGGTCAAAGAAGAAAAGTTGTAGAGAATAGTATTTTGTAGGTGTCTGTAAAATTTCAGCCCAATCGGAGCAACGTAGGTCATGAAAAGTCCGAAATACCCTTACTGTTTCAAATATTTCCCAGCAGTCCGTTTCTTCAGTTTGTCCAGTTTATTACGTTTTTTCACTAGAATGCGTACTGATTTAGCTTTTTACCAAAACATGAAAGTTGTGGCACTCTGACTTAGATTTAAAATGCCTCTAAGAACACCTGAATCGGACTTGTGTACTCTGAGATATGACCATTACAGTGTAAGGCGGTTAATCAGCCGACAAATTGGATTTTGGTTCTGTAATTTGAGGATTTGACTAAGCTACATTAGGAACTGGACTAAGTGACCTTCATGAACATTGCATCCCTATATCTTAGCTTCGAAACGGCATAGGTTACGCCTCAATCCAATAAGCGTAGCCTCAGATATGTTATTTCCGCATTCGTACGTCAAATCTGTCTTGTGCTAAGTTGAATTTCTGCACTTGTCATTGTTGTGATTCTTGTTATTATGATATTGTGAGCCTATGGAACGGCTCTGGACATGAATTGTTGACATATGTGATGTTGGGTTGTGGTTGAGAAAAATAATGAAGCCTAAATGGCTGGAAAATTAGGTAAACACAAAGGGCATGCTGCCCGAATTTACGCTCGAGAACTATATAAATACACTTGCAACTTGGGTCGAATTGATATGAATAGTGCTTGAACCATCTAGGGTACTTGAGTATTTTTGTTCCGGGGTATATAAGGAAGGACTTGGCCGAACTTGTACCCTTGAGAAAGGAAATAATGATTGCTCGGAGTATGTTTTCCTTATACTTTCGACTTGCATGGCATTTTCAAGTATAAATGTTACAAAGTTTTACCATTTAAAAAGCGAGCAAGTGTTTCACGACTACCATCCGAGTGAATTTCAATCTCTTGATTTTTATTGAACGAAACGTCTAAGTTTTGAATCTTAGTCATGTTTCAAAGTTCTCAAACTGAGTTTTATCGCAGATTTGGACTCCGAACCCGGAGTATAACCTGAAAGTGACCAGTAAAGGCACTATATCTTTTGGTGAGTGCTTTCAAATACCGAATTGAACTTGATACTTGAACTTGATACGTGACCAATCTGATTACATGTTATATACATGAATTGTAAGGGCAAGAGTGTACTTTATCGCACTTGCCCTTACGTGATATACTTGTTTATTGTTGCAATTGACTTGATATACTTGATTATGATGCGCGCACTTCCTGGAATTCCAGAAACCCTGTGGCGAGTTACTCTAGTCGAGCCGGCAAGGGCTTGGTCGATTGGGTAAAGAACCCGGGGTCTCTTGTATTGTCGAGTGGAGTGATATCTCCTCGACTAATCGGTATACTCGAGTATTACCACCCGTGTTTATTGAGGATTTTGGGCCCAGCTGGGGGTTGAACGGTGGACGGAGAGTCGTTTAAGTGGTGTTCTACTGGATTGGTTACTTACTTGAAAGTTGACGGAGTGTCAACTACTACGTGATCAAGCTTCTGGTAATGCAAAGGGGAATTTGGCTCCTGAGAGCCATCCGTATCCTTATGCTTTGGAATACTTATTGTTTGTTGGATTATTGTTTCTTTTGAAAAAACTTCTATATTTGCTCATTTTAAGATTGCCACTTGACGTGTTACTGTTCACATTTATGAACACTTCATGAACACTTTATGCTCGTTACTTTGCTATATCGAAAACTCGTACTTATAAATAATGGTCAATTTGCTATTTGGAACCTCACTGGGCTTTTAGCTCATTCCACTCCATTTGTTTACCTTTCAGGGGTATGAGCGAGGTGCGAGATATGTAAAGTCTAGCATAGACTAGTTGTTTGATTTTTGACTTGTACTCGTGCTATTCCTCGAATAGAATGTTTTGTATTTGGATTGTATACGCCTTGAACCAGTTTGAGTATATTGAGACTTTGTACCTCGATTTCTATCAATGTAAATTATAAGCTTGAATTGGGATTGTTATTTATGGGTCATGGTTGTGTGTACATTATTCGATAGAGATAGTGAGTGAGTCCTGGCGAGAGCTGGGCAGGCGGTCCGCCGAACCCTTTGGTACGCCTTAGGGGGAGGTGGGGTCGTCACAGTTTCCGCTGCATTTGTGACATGTAATTATTGGAGACGGATGTGTATTTGTGGACCATTTGATGTATACTTGAGATTTGTATTGTATTTATTTGAGGACTGTAGTGAACGACTGAGTCCCGGCGAGAGTTGGGCGGGCGGCCCGCCGAACCCTGGGGTACTCCCTAGGGAGAGGTGGGGCCGTCACAGTTGGTATCAGAGCTTAGGCTTCAGATCTCTGTAGTGTATCCTAGGCTTGAAGTTTAGGATGCCGGACTGTGGGTTTGATTTGACTCTTGAGAAATTTTTGCGGGATGTCTTGACTTGATTGGTACAAGATGGAATGTCGAGGACGACATTCTTTTAAGGAGGGGAGATTGTGACGTCCCGAAAAAAATGAGTTTGAGAACCCGGAAATTTTCTAATTTTCTAGGGTTTATTTTTTTTAACGCCCGCCTTTTCTACATTTTCTTGATTAGAAAAATTTCCCAGATAAAGTTTATGAGCAAAAATAGTTTTAAAATGATTTTTCTAGTATCGGTTAGTTTTTGAGAAATTAAAAGCGTATTTTGGACGTGGGACCCGCTAGTGCGGTAAATGCATTATATTTTTGACAACTTGTTGGAATTTTGTATTAAGTGATATTATTTTACAAGGTGCTAAGAGATAATTAGAGGTTACTTAGATGGTTTAATCTTGGAGAGACAAAAGGATAAGATTAAAATCCTAGAGGACCATTTGTCACCTAACTATTGGACCTTGACTTTGACTTGGACTTGTCTTAACCTTTACTAAACCAAATTTTGACCCAATTTCTTCCATTTTTATTGTCTTGGCCGAAATTTTTGGTGAGGAAAGAACAAGAGAGAGTTTCTTCAACTTCAACTTCAATTCTTGCTCAAATCTTGAGTTCCAACCGATTAAATTGCAAATCACTCCATAAAACTTGCTAGCTAAGGAAGATTGGAGCTCTTGGTGGAGTTATTTGGAAGGTTAAGGTGCCTAGTTGTTCTCTCTCTTCTATTGTTAAGGTGAGTGGTGATTGAACTTCCTCCTACACTTAATGAAGCTTAAGTTATGCCTAGTGGGAGCTAAAGTGCTGAAATTTGTGGTTTATTTCTTGGTTTGAGATGAATTGGTGAAGTTTTTGATTTATTGATGATTTTTCTGGTTTAATTTGATCATGATGTTGTGGCTGTCCATGATGGTTGGAAATGATGTTTAATAACTCTAGTAGGTGTAAATGATTGGTAATTGCAACCAATTTTGGGTTTGGAAGGAATTTGAGAAAGTTAGGGTTTTATATCCCCAATTCTATCCGGTTTAGTATCTCATGGTTAGAGCCCGAATTGGCCTTGGCTTAAAACATGAAAGTTGTAGGTATTGATGTTTTAAAGGTTCCTGTACAATTTCAGGTCAATTGGAGTAGTGTGGAGTGAGAAAAGTCGGAAATACTGAGACTGGTCTGGGAAGGGGTGCTGCGAACAGGGTTGCCTTTTCACTCAATTTGACCGTGACGTTTCACCCTGATCCTCACCGAATTAGATTTTGGCCAAAACATGAAAGTTGTAGCCAAGGCTATAAAATAGTTTCCTGTAAAGTTTCAGCTTGATCCGACCACTGTAGCATGTGAAATGACCGAAATACCCTTGACTGTTTTTGAAACCTGTTTCGCGCCCAGATTTTTGTTTTCGTGTAGTCTTCCATTTTCGATCATGAAAATGCACGATTTGGCCTTTGAGGTCTTCTGATGAAATGTAGCTTGATGTATTAGCTACCATATACCTTTGGAATTTCTGGATTTGGACTTGTAGATCCTGAGTTATGATGTTTCCGCTAGAATGCGTTTTGGTGAATCTGTTTTACATTTTTGATGTGGTATCTTGCCTTTTTGACCTGTTTGCACTCGAAACTGGGTTGAGTGACCTTCTGTAATATTGTAGCCCTGACTCTTAGCTTCGAAACGGTAGGTCTTTCACCTTCATCTGACAATCGTAGCGCCTTTGGTACCATTACCGCAAAATGACGTCAAAACTATTTTTCTAGTTTTGAACTTATCTTTCATTTCCGGACTTTTCCCTAGCTTGACTTGTGCTAGTACTACTTGGAGCTTGCTGAATGCCTATTGGATGAACTTATTTGTGTGACTTTGGAACTGGCTGAGGAAATAATAAAGCCATGATGGCTGGGAAAGTAAGCAAATTTAGGGGAAGTGCTGTCCGAAGTTTTAAAGGGTTTGATTGCTTTGAGTTTGTGATCTAAGACTTGGATTTGAGCAAGGCAATGTTACATGATGGATGATTTCTAAGCCATGGAGGTGAGTGACCTCAAACTACTTCTAAAGTGATTTATGAACCGTTTCTTACATTATTTACTTTTGAACTGTTTCCAAAGTTACTTTTGAAATATTTTCTTGCATATCATGTGTGCTGGCATTTGAGTGTGCCTTGTTTCCTATATTTCTTGACTTCATGACTTGTATTTTGGTTGATAACGTGTTAAGCGCTTATAATGATTTCCAAAACGAGTTTTCGAGGCGAGTGTGTACTTTATCGCACTCGACCTCGATAAAGGTGAAATTTTCGATTGAAATGTTACTTGCGCATGAATGTAAGCCTTTTGGGCTGAATTGGTCATTGCCCCTTGTTACCGGTCGTCTTGAGCTAGAAGCGGACTCGGTCAGGCGATTAGGAACTTGGGTGAACGTTTGGTATACTCGAGTATTACCTATGTAGGTTGGTGGAGCCTGGCCAAAAGCCAGGGACGGGGTGAATGAAATGAAATGAATGACCAAATGAGCGAGGAAATGTCAGGAGAATGAATGTATCCTTTCATGAATGTTACTATCGCTTTCCATTGTAAATGTTTCTTGAATTATTGATAATCCATATTTACTGTTTTGCAAATGATGTAGTTGTTTCCGGATTTATCATTTTATTTATGACATCATTGCTATATGACATCATTGAAATGAACTATTGTGAAACCGAGTTGATTAATGATTTTCTGGTTACTCGCTGAGCTTTTAGCTCACCCCAAAAACTATTTTATTCCCCTCCACAGGGTTCGTGGCGAAGGAAGGACTTGTAGTACTTGTGCACGTGTATGGATGGCCTAAACTTTGTACAATTTTGGATTTGGAATTATTTTATGTATATTTGGGATTAGTTTCCGCTGCATTTGTGACATGTAATTATTGGAGACGGATGTGTATTTGTGGACCATTTGATGTATACTTGAGATTTGTATTGTATTTATTTGAGGACTGTAGTGAACGACTGAGTCCCGGCGAGAGTTGGGCGGGCGGCCCGCCGAACCCTGGGGTACGCCCTAGGGAGAGGTGGGGCCGTCACAGCATTCCTAGGGCACGTGATCTCCCTCGAAGGCATTTCAGTGGATCCGTCGAAGGTAGAGGCCGTGACCAATTGGAAGAGGCCAGAAAACCCCACGGAAATTTGCAGTTTTCTAGGGCTAGCTGGGTACTACCGAAGGTTCATTAAAGATTTCTCCAAATTAGCCGGACCTTTAACTGACCTGACGAAGAAGCATGGTCAATTTATCTGGAACGCCCGATGCGAAACAAGTTTTCAGGAACTAAAGAGAAGATTGACCATGGCTCCAGTGCTAGTTTTGCCAAATGGAGTGGACGGGTTTGCGGTGTATGCCGACGCGTCGCGAGAAGGCCTGGGGTGCGTATTGATGCAGAACCGGAATGTGATTTCTTTTGCCTCTAGGAAATTGAAGCTTCACGAGCAGAACTACCCGACTCACGATCTGGAACTAGCCGCAGTTGTCTTTGCACTGAAAAAGTGGAGGCATTTCCTATATGGGGTGACCTTCGAAGTGTATTCGGATCACAAAAGTCTTAGGTACCTTTTCTCTCAGAAGGAACTGAACATGAGGCAACGACGGTGGATGGAATTCCTGGAAGATTACGACTGCACAATCAATTACCATCCGGGAAAGGCAAATGTGGTAGCAGATGCTTTGAGTCGTAAGGTGCAAGTAGCAGGATTGATGATTAAGGAGTGGGATTTATTAGAATCCGTGTGCGAATGGAGACCCTGTCTTGGGAGCCATAAGGTGATATTTAGCAATGTTAGGGTGACCTCCACTCCACTGGAACGCATTAAAGAGGCGCAAAGCGAAGATTTGATGGTACGGAAGTGGAGAGAGAAAGTGGAAAAATGAGAAACTACGGACTTCAATTTGAGTCCTGAGGACATTTTGAAGTATCGAAACCGAATAGTGGTACCGAAGGAAGAGTCGATGAAAACGGAGATTCTGGAGGAAGCTCATCGATCCAAGTATACAATCCATCCGGGCAGCAGCAAGATGTATCAAGACCTGAAAGGAACTTATTGGTGGGACAATATGAAGAAGGAAATCGCTCAGTACGTGCAGAAATGTCTCATTTGTCAACAAGTGAAAGCAGAGCATCAAAAACCATCGGGTCTGTTACAACCCTTGGAGATACCCGAATGGAAGTGGGAAAACATCACAATGGATTTCGTTTCGGGTTTACCGAGGACGCAAAGAGGACATGATGCCGTTTGGGTGATCGTGGATCGATTAACCAAATCGGCCCATTTCTTGCTGGTGAACATGAAGTATTCAATGGACAAGTTGGCCCGACTGTACATGGACGAGATAGTAAGGCTACACGGTGTCCCTGTGAGCATCGTCTCCGATCGGGATCCACGGTTTGTATCTCGGTTTTGGCAAAAGTTTCAAGAAACCTTGGGGATGAAACTCAATTTGAGCACGACCTATCATCCTCAGACGGATGGCCAGTCAGAACGGACGATTCAAACTCTTGAGGACATGCTACGAACTTGCATTCTGAACTTTGGAGGCAACTGGGATCAGCACATGACCTTAGTAGAGTTTGCGTACAACAACAGCTTCCATTCGTCGATTCAAATGGCTCTGTACGAAGCCCTCTACGGACGCAAGTGCCGGTCGCCGATTTACTGGGACGAAGTGGGTGAAAAGAAGGCGCTAGATCCGGCAACTATTCCATGGATGGAAGAGGCTCAAGAGAAGGTCAAGTTGATACGGCAACGAATCCAAACAACTCAAAGTCGACAAAAGAGCTACGCGGATAATCGAAGAAAAGACTTAGAGTTTGAAGTTGGAGATCATGTATTTCTCAAGATCACATCCTTACGAAGTATCACAGCGGGCAAAGGAAAGAAACTTCAACCCCGATACGTTGGACCCTACAAGATCCTTCAGAGGGTAGGAGCGGTCGCGTATCGATTGGAACTGCCATCCAGTCTCTCTCGAATCCACGATGTGTTTCACGTCTCAATGCTGAAGAAGTATCATCCTAACCCATCCCATGTATTACAACCAGAGGATATTGAAGTGGACGAATCGCTTGCCTATGAAGAGAAACCGGTCCAAGTGCTCGATCGAAAAATCAAAGAGCTCAGAAACAAGTGGATTTCACTAGTGAAAGTGCTATGGAGGAACCATGGGGTAGAGCAAGCTACCTGGGAAGTGGAAGAGGAAATGCGAAAGAAGTATCCAAACCTTTTCGGGAATTAAGGTGAGAAATTTCGAGGACGAAATTCTTTTAAGGGGGAGAGAGTGCGAGAACCCGTAAATCCCTAATAATTTTCTTAGGGTTTTTCCCCATTTAAAGGCATAATTTTTGCATTTTCTGGTTTAGAAAAATTCTTCTTGTGAATTTTATGAGTAATTATAGTTTTTAGATGATTTTTCTAGTATTGGAAAGTTTTTGAAAAATTAAGAATATATTATGGACGTGGGACCCACTAGTGCGAAAAGTTCGGAAAAATTCGGCCAATTAGGTTAAATTCCGGATACTGTGTGAAATTTATCGGGTGTTAAGAGATAAGTAGAGTATGTGAAATGATTGATGTGAGAGGAAAAAGAAGGGATAGGAATGCATTAATGGTAGTGCCAAGTGTCACCATGTCATTGGTTTTGACTTAAGATTTACTATTTCATTTTTTTTGACTTTTGACCAAATTGGTTAAATATCTTAAATTTAACCAAAAATCACCATTTTCTCTTACCATTGTGGCCGGCCCTCTCTCTTGCAAGAAGGAAGAAAACTCTTCAACATTTCAAGCTTCCAACTAGCTCAAATCAACCAAACCAAGTGTTTAAACTAGTTTCTACTCCATACAATCTTTCCATTTGGTGTTAGTGGTTAGTTTGGTGAAGTTTTTTTTGGAGAGTTAAGGTGTTCTACAACTTCCTCTCTCTTGTTTACTAGCTAAGTGATGCTTAAACTTCCTCCTATACTTAATGATGTTTAATTTGTGCCTAATGGGAGCTAAAGTGATGGATTATGTGATTTATTTCTTGGTTTGTGATGAATTGGTGAAGTTTTTATTTTTTGAGGAATTTTCTGGTTTAATGTGATCATGGTGTTGTGGTTGTTTATGATGGTTGATAATGAGGGGTTATGACTCTAGTAGGTGTGAATTATTGATAAATGCAACCAATTTTGGGTTTGGATTGAAATGTGAAAAGTTAGGGTTTCATAACCCCCTTTTCTGTCCGGTTTTCGATCATGTGGTTAGAGGCCGAATTGGTCTTTGCTTAAAACATGAAAGTTTTAGGTATTGGTGTGTTTGAGGTGCCTGTAAAATTTCCGGTCATTTGGATTAGTGTAGAGTGAGATATGTCAATTTTACTGTTGCTGTTCTGGGTTGATCAGAATGTGCGAACTGTGTTTGAAATGGGTTGTTTTGAATGGTATTGCTTTGGATTTGGATGTTGGTGTCTTCTGATGAAATGTATCTGGATGTCTTAGCTATCATATGCCTTTGGAATTTCGGCATTTGGACTTGTATAGGCTGAGTTGTACTGATTACAGCATAGTGTGATTTGTGAACCTGCAATTTCGGTTCTGGTTTGGTATTCTGTATTTTTGACATAGTTGTGCTAGGATTTGGACTGAGTGGCCTTCTACATTGTTGTATCCCTGTCTTTTAGCTTCGAGATGGTGGGTCTTACACCCTCATCCGATAATCGTAGCGCATTTTGTGCCATTACCGCATTAGGAGGCCAAAACTGTTTTTGTTGTTGGGTCAAATGAGTTACATTTCCTGATTTTCTGGTTTGCTATTATGCTTAAATATGTATGTGAAACCCTATTGGGGTTGTGATTGGCATGGCTTTATGACTCGTTATCGAGTCTCATGGTCTTTGTTTATGTGTTCTAGGACGTGACGAGGGTTCACGGCGACTTTTTTAACGTCGGTGCATGAAATATCACCTACGTGATTGGTGAGTATACTACTCACTTAATTGTTACAATGTGGCTTTGTTATATGTGCATTTGATGCTTTGAAGGCTTACTTGGCTATTGGAATTGATAGAGGTGATGGTGTACTTGACCGCCCTCACCCCTTGTGATAACAATCATGACTGTTTACCGTTTACTGAAATACTGCAATTGATATATGAGATATTGAATTCCTTTCATGAAAAACTGATTTGGTGTCGTTTGGACGAATATCCAACGGCCTTACTATATTACTGAACTCAACCTCGTTGGTAGTCAATTGAATTGAGCCGGCGAGGGCTTGGTCGTGAAAATTGACTTGCCACGGGGACTGTACTGGGGAACCTTGTGGTAATGAGACTCTTGGTTCCGGTATACTCGAGTATTACCAAAAACTACTGAAATGGAGTGCGGTCCCGGTTGGGGTATGTTGGGTGGAAGGAATGGAAGTAAAGTGAGGTCTACGGTTTGGTACTTTTAACATTGACGGAGGGTCAATGAGGTTGGATCAAGATTGCAAGTGTGGAAATGGGCTCTTGAGAGCCGTCCGTATCCTTTTACCGTTTTGTTTCATTCCTTAATTGTGTACTTTAATTGAAAGGACTTGCTATATGCTCTTTGTTGCTTATGTGGTAGTAACTCACTGAGCTTTAGCTCACTCCGTTCCATTTGTTTTCCTTACAGGAAAATGACTATTTTGGGAAAAGTTGTGCTAGTTGGTTGTCAAGTTGAGCATGCAAATGTATTTTGAATAGCTCCGTGATGGTGAAAATCCTAAGTGTTTTGTTCCAACCAATGGTTGGTTGTGATTGACTATTTGCACATGTATGGACTAGTTGGATATTTTGGCATGCCGTTTGGCTTGTAAACGTTGAATTTCAATATATGTATATGTTGGATTGATGTATGGTTGAACTCCGAATTCTGACGTGTCATGCACTATTCATCTTCGGCTTCGAATTTTTGTTTTTTTTTTTATTTTGTGATTTTGACTTGTTTGCGCTCAATGGTATGTTCCGGAACGTAATAGATCGACGTAAACCGATCCGTTAGTCCTGGCGAGAGTTGGGCAGGCAGTCCGCTAACCTCTTTGGTTCGCCTTAGGGGAAGGTGGGGCTGTCACAGAATTGGCCTTTGCTTAAAACATGAAAGTTGTAGGTATTGATGTGTTTGAGGTGCCTGTAAAATTTCAGGTCATTTGGAGTAGTGTAGAGTGAGATATGTCGATTTTACTGTTGCTGTTCTGGGTTGATCAGAATGTGCGAACTGCTCTTGTACTCGTCTGTTTTGACTGGAATTGCTTTGGATTTGGATGTTGGTGTCTTCTGATGAAATGTAGCTGGATGTCTTAGCTACCGCATGCCTTTGGAATCAATGCATTTGGACCTGTATAGACTGAGTTGGACTAATTACAGCATAGTGTGATTTGTAAACCTGCAATTACGGTTCTGGTTTGGTATTCTGCATTTTTGACCTAGTTGTGCTAGGATTTGGACTGAGTGGCCTTCTACATTATTGTAGCCCTGTCTTTTAGCTTCGAGATGGTGGGTTTTATACCCTCATCCGATAATCGTAGCACATTTTGTGCCATTACCGCAAAAGGAGGATGAAAACTATTTTTTTGTTAAGGTCAAGTTAGTGCATTGCTGAAATTTCTGGTTATTTATGCTACTTGTCTATGCATATGAAACCCTATTGGGGTTACGATTGGCATTTCTTTATGACTCATTATCGAGTCTCATTGTATTTGTTTGCTTGTTCTAGGAGGTAACGGTGGTGCACGACGTTCGTTTAACGACGATGCATGAAACATCACTTTCCTGAGTGGTGAGTATACTACTCACTTGAATGTTACAATGTGGCTTTGCTATATGTGATTTTGATGCCTTGAAGGCTTATTTGGCTACTGGAATTGACTAAGGTGGGGGTGTACTTGACCGCCCTCACCCCTTGTGATACCGTTAATGACTGTTTACCGCTTCACTGATATACTGCACTTGCTATATGAGATATTGAATTCACTTCATGAAAAACTGATTTGGTGTCATTTGGACGAGTATCCAACGGCCTTACTGTACTACAGAGCTCAACCCCGTTGGTAGTCAATTGAATCGAGCCGGCGAGGGCTTGGTCGTGAAAATTGACTTGCCACGGGGATTGTACTGGGGAACCTTGTGGTAATGAGACTCTTGGTTCCGGTATACTCGAGTATTACCAAAAACTACTGAAATGGAGTTCGGGCCCGGTTGGGGTATGTTGGGTGGAAGGAATGGAAGTAAAGTGAGGTCTACGGTTTGGTACTTTTAACATTGACGGAGGGTCAATGAGGTTGGATCAAGATTGCAAGTGTGGAAATGGGCTCTTGAGAGCCGTCCGTATCCTTTTACCGTTTTGTTTCATTCCTTAATTGTGTACTTTAATTGAAAGGACTTGCTATATGCTCTTTGTTGCTTATGTGGTAGTAACTCACTGAGCTTTAGCTCACTCCGTTCCATTTGTTTTCCTTACAGGAAAATGACTATTTTGGGAAAAGTTGTGCTAGTTGGTTGTCAAGTTGAGCATGCAAATGTATTTTGAATAGCTCCGTGAGGGTGAAAATCCTAAGTGTTTTGTTCCAACCAATGGTTGGTTGTGATTGACTATTTGCACATGTATGGACTAGTTGGATATTTTGGCATGCCGTTTGGCTTGTAAACGTTGAATTTCAATATATGTATATGTTGGATTGATGTATGGTTGAACTCCGGATTCTGATGTGTCATGCACTATTCATCTTCGGCTTCGAATTTTTGTTTTTTTTTTATTTTGTGATTTTGACTTGTTTGCGCTCAATGGTATGTTCCGGAATGTAATAGATCGACGTAAACCGATCCGTTAGTCCTGGCGAGAGCTGGGCAGGCAGTCCGCTAACCTCTTTGGTTCGCCTTAGGGGGAGGTGGGGCTGTCACAGAATTGCCTTTGCTTAAAACATGAAAGTTGTAGGTATTGATGTGTTTGAGGTGCCTGTAAAATTTCAGGTCATTTGGAGTAGTGTAGAGTGAGATATGTCGATTTTACTGTTGCTATTCTGGGTTGATCAGAATGTGCGAACTGCTCTTGTACTCGTCTGTTTTGACTGGAATTGCTTTGGATTTGGATGTTGGTGTCTTCTGATGAAATGTAGCTGGATGTCTTAGCTACCGCATGCCTTTGGAATCAATGCATTTGGACCTGTATAGACTGAGTTGGACTAATTACAGCATAGTGTGATTTGTAAACCTGCAATTACGGTTCTGGTTTGGTATTCTGCATTTTTGACCTAGTTGTGTTAGGATTTGGACTGAGTGGCCTTCTACATTATTGTAGCCCTGTCTTTTAGCTTCGAGATGGTGGGTTTTACACCCTCATCCGATAAGCGTATCGCATTTTGTGCCATTACCGCAAATGGAGGACGAAAACTATTTTTTTGTTAAGGTCAAGTTAGTGCATTGCTGAAATTTCTGGTTATTTATGCTACTTGTCTATGCATATGAAACCCTATTGGGGTTGCGATTGGCATTGCTTTATGACTCGTTATCGAGTCTCATTGTATTTGTTTGCTTGTTCTAGGAGGTAACGGTGGTGCACGACGTTCGTTTAACGACGGTGCATGAAACATCACTTTCCTGAGTGATGAGTATACTACTCACTTGAATGTTACAATGTGGCTTTGCTATATGTGATTTTGATGCCTTGAAGGCTTATTTGGCTACTGGAATTGACTAAGGTGAGGGTGTACTTGACCGCCCTCACCCCTTGTGATACCGTTAATGACTGTTTACCGCTTCACTGATATACTGCACTTGCTATATGAGATATTGAATTCACTTCATGAAAAACTGATTTGGTGTCATTTGGACGAGTATCCAACGGCCTTACTGTACTACTGAGCTCAACCCCGTTGGTAGTCAATTGAATCGAGCCGGCGAGGGTTTGGTCGTGAAAATTGACATGCCACGGGGACTGTACTGGGGAATCTTGTAGTAATGAGACTCTTGATTCCGGTAAACTCGAGTATTACCAAAAGCTACTGATTGGAGTGCGGGCCCGGTTGGGGTATGTTTGGTGGAAGGGATGGGAGTGAAGTGGGTTCTACCGTTGGTACTCTTAACATTGACGGAGGGTCAATGAGGTTGGATCAAGAATGTAAGCGTGGAAATGGGCTCTTGAGAGCCGTCCGTATCCTTTTACCGACTTGTTTTACTTCTTAATTGTGTACTTGAAATGAAAGATTTTGCTTATATGATCTTTGTTGCTTATGTCGTAGTAACTCACTGGGCTTAAGCTCATTCCGTTCCATTTGTTTTCCTTACAGGAAAATGACTATTTTGGGAAAAGTTGTGCTAGTTGGTTGTCAAGTTGAGCATGCAAATGTATTTTGAATAGCTCCGTGATGGTGAAAATCCTAAGTGTTTTGTTCCAACCAATGGTTGGTTGTGATTGACTATTTGCACATGTATGGACTAGTTGGATGTTTTGGCATGCCGTTTGGCTTGTAAACGTTGAATTTCAATATATGTATATGTTGGATTGATGTATGGTTGAACTCCGGATTCTGACGTGTCATGCACTATTCATCTTCGGCTTCGAATTTTTGTTTTTTTTTATTTTGTGATTTTGACTTGTTTGCGCGCAATGGTATGTTCCGGAACGTAATAGATCGACGTAAACCGATCCGTTAGTCCTGGCGAGAGTTGGGCAGGCAGTCCGCTAACCTCTTTGGTTCGCCTTAGGGGAAGGTGGGGCTGTCACAGAATTGGCCTTTGCTTAAAACATGAAAGTTGTAGGTATTGATGTGTTTGAGGTGCCTGTAAAATTTCAGGTCATTTGGAGTAGTGTAGAGTGAGATATGTCGATTTTACTGTTGCTGTTCTGGGTTGATCAGAATGTGCGAACTGCTCTTGTACTCGTCTGTTTTGACTGGAATTGCTTTGGATTTGGATGTTGGTGTCTTCTGATGAAATGTAGCTGGATGTCTTAGCTACCGCATGCCTTTGGAATCAATGCATTTGGACCTGTATAGACTGAGTTGGACTAATTACAGCATAGTGTGATTTGTAAACCTGCAATTACGGTTCTGGTTTGGTATTCTGCATTTTTGACCTAGTTGTGCTAGGATTTGGACTGAGTGGCCTTCTACATTATTGTAGCCCTGTCTTTTAGCTTCGAGATGGTGGGTTTTATAACCTCATCCGATAATCGTAGCACATTTTGTGCCATTACCGCAAAAGGAGGATGAAAACTGTTTTTTTGTTAAGGTCAAGTTAGTGCATTGCTGAAATTTCTGGTTATTTATGCTACTTGTCTATGCATATGAAACCCTATTGGGGTTACGATTGGCATTTCTTTATGACTCATTATCGAGTCTCATTGTATTTGTTTGCTTGTTCTAGGAGGTAACGGTGGTGCACGACGTTCGTTTAACGACGATGCATGAAACATCACTTTCCTGAGTGGTGAGTATACTACTCACTTGAATGTTACAATGTGGCTTTGCTATATGTGATTTTGATGCCTTGAAGGCTTATTTGGCTACTGGAATTGACTAAGGTGGGGGTGTACTTGACCGCCCTCACCCCTTGTGATACCGTTAATGACTGTTTACCGCTTCACTGATATACTGCACTTGCTATATGAGATATTGAATTCACTTCATGAAAAACTGATTTGGTGTCATTTGGACGAGTATCCAACGGCCTTACTGTACTACAGAGCTCAACCCCGTTGGTAGTCAATTGAATCGAGCCGGCGAGGGCTTGGTCGTGAAAATTGACTTGCCACGGGGATTGTACTGGGGAACCTTGTGGTAATGAGACTCTTGGTTCCGGTATACTCGAGTATTACCAAAAACTACTGAAATGGAGTTCGGGCCCGGTTGGGGTATGTTGGGTGGAAGGAATGGAAGTAAAGTGAGGTCTACGGTTTGGTACTTTTAACATTGACGGAGGGTCAATGAGGTTGGATCAAGATTGCAAGTGTGGAAATGGGCTCTTGAGAGCCGTCCGTATCCTTTTACCGTTTTGTTTCATTCCTTAATTGTGTACTTTAATTGAAAGGACTTGCTATATGCTCTTTGTTGCTTATGTGGTAGTAACTCACTGAGCTTTAGCTCACTCCGTTCCATTTGTTTTCCTTACAGGAAAATGACTATTTTGGGAAAAGTTGTGCTAGTTGGTTGTCAAGTTGAGCATGCAAATGTATTTTGAATAGCTCCGTGAGGGTGAAAATCCTAAGTGTTTTGTTCCAACCAATGGTTGGTTGTGATTGACTATTTGCACATGTATGGACTAGTTGGATATTTTGGCATGCCGTTTGGCTTGTAAACGTTGAATTTCAATATATGTATATGTTGGATTGATGTATGGTTGAACTCCGGATTCTGATGTGTCATGCACTATTCATCTTCGGCTTCGAATTTTTGTTTTTTTTTTATTTTGTGATTTTGACTTGTTTGCGCTCAATGGTATGTTCCGGAATGTAATAGATCGACGTAAACCGATCCGTTAGTCCTGGCGAGAGCTGGGCAGGCAGTCCGCTAACCTCTTTGGTTCGCCTTAGGGGGAGGTGGGGCTGTCACAGAATTGCCTTTGCTTAAAACATGAAAGTTGTAGGTATTGATGTGTTTGAGGTGCCTGTAAAATTTCAGGTCATTTGGAGTAGTGTAGAGTGAGATATGTCGATTTTACTGTTGCTATTCTGGGTTGATCAGAATGTGCGAACTGCTCTTGTACTCGTCTGTTTTGACTGGAATTGCTTTGGATTTGGATGTTGGTGTCTTCTGATGAAATGTAGCTGGATGTCTTAGCTACCGCATGCCTTTGGAATCAATGCATTTGGACCTGTATAGACTGAGTTGGACTAATTACAGCATAGTGTGATTTGTAAACCTGCAATTACGGTTCTGGTTTGGTATTCTGCATTTTTGACCTAGTTGTGTTAGGATTTGGACTGAGTGGCCTTCTACATTATTGTAGCCCTGTCTTTTAGCTTCGAGATGGTGGGTTTTACACCCTCATCCGATAAGCGTAGCGCATTTTGTGCCATTACCGCAAATGGAGGACGAAAACTATTTTTTTGTTAAGGTCAAGTTAGTGCATTGCTGAAATTTCTGGTTATTTATGCTACTTGTCTATGCATATGAAACCCTATTGGGGTTGCGATTGGCATTGCTTTATGACTCGTTATCGAGTCTCATTGTATTTGTTTGCTTGTTCTAGGAGGTAACGGTGGTGCACGACGTTCGTTTAACGACGGTGCATGAAACATCACTTTCCTGAGTGATGAGTATACTACTCACTTGAATGTTACAATGTGGCTTTGCTATATGTGATTTTGATGCCTTGAAGGCTTATTTGGCTACTGGAATTGACTAAGGTGAGGGTGTACTTGACCGCCCTCACCCCTTGTGATACCGTTAATGACTGTTTACCGCTTCACTGATATACTGCACTTGCTATATGAGATATTGAATTCACTTCATGAAAAACTGATTTGGTGTCATTTGGACGAGTATCCAACGGCCTTACTGTACTACTGAGCTCAACCCCGTTGGTAGTCAATTGAATCGAGCCGGCGAGGGTTTGGTCGTGAAAATTGACATGCCACGGGGACTGTACTGGGGAATCTTGTAGTAATGAGACTCTTGATTCCGGTAAACTCGAGTATTACCAAAAGCTACTGATTGGAGTGCGGGCCCGGTTGGGGTATGTTTGGTGGAAGGGATGGGAGTGAAGTGGGTTCTACCGTTGGTACTCTTAACATTGACGGAGGGTCAATGAGGTTGGATCAAGAATGTAAGCGTGGAAATGGGCTCTTGAGAGCCGTCCGTATCCTTTTACCGACTTGTTTTACTTCTTAATTGTGTACTTGAAATGAAAGATTTTGCTTATATGATCTTTGTTGCTTATGTCGTAGTAACTCACTGGGCTTAAGCTCATTCCGTTCCATTTGTTTTCCTTACAGGAAAATGACTATTTTGGGAAAAGTTGTGCTAGTTGGTTGTCAAGTTGAGCATGCAAATGTATTTTGAATAGCTCCGTGATGGTGAAAATCCTAAGTGTTTTGTTCCAACCAATGGTTGGTTGTGATTGACTATTTGCACATGTATGGACTAGTTGGATATTTTGGCATGCCGTTTGGCTTGTAAACGTTGAATTTCAATATATGTATATGTTGGATTGATGTATGGTTGAACTCCGGATTCTGACGTGTCATGCACTATTCATCTTCGGCTTCGAATTTTTGTTTTTTTTTATTTTGTGATTTTGACTTGTTTGCGCGCAATGGTATGTTCCGGAACGTAATAGATCGACGTAAACCGATCCGTTAGTCCTGGCGAGAGTTGGGCAGGCAGTCCGCTAACCTCTTTGGTTCGCCTTAGGGGAAGGTGGGGCTGTCACAGAATTGGCCTTTGCTTAAAACATGAAAGTTGTAGGTATTGATGTGTTTGAGGTGCCTGTAAAATTTCAGGTCATTTGGAGTAGTGTAGAGTGAGATATGTCGATTTTACTGTTGCTGTTCTGGGTTGATCAGAATGTGCGAACTGCTCTTGTACTCGTCTGTTTTGACTGGAATTGCTTTGGATTTGGATGTTGGTGTCTTCTGATGAAATGTAGCTGGATGTCTTAGCTACCGCATGCCTTTGGAATCAATGCATTTGGACCTGTATAGACTGAGTTGGACTAATTACAGCATAGTGTGATTTGTAAACCTGCAATTACGGTTCTGGTTTGGTATTCTGCATTTTTGACCTAGTTGTGCTAGGATTTGGACTGAGTGGCCTTCTACATTATTGTAGCCCTGTCTTTTAGCTTCGAGATGGTGGGTTTTATAACCTCATCCGATAATCGTAGCACATTTTGTGTCATTACCGCAAAAGGAGGATGAAAACTGTTTTTTTGTTAAGGTCAAGTTAGTGCATTGCTGAAATTTCTGGTTATTTATGCTACTTGTCTATGCATATGAAACCCTATTGGGGTTACGATTGGCATTTCTTTATGACTCATTATCGAGTCTCATTGTATTTGTTTGCTTGTTCTAGGAGGTAACGGTGGTGCACGACGTTCGTTTAACGACGATGCATGAAACATCACTTTCCTGAGTGGTGAGTATACTACTCACTTGAATGTTACAATGTGGCTTTGCTATATGTGATTTTGATGCCTTGAAGGCTTATTTGGCTACTGGAATTGACTAAGGTGGGGGTGTACTTGACCGCCCTCACCCCTTGTGATACCGTTAATGACTGTTTACCGCTTCACTGATATACTGCACTTGCTATATGAGATATTGAATTCACTTCATGAAAAACTGATTTGGTGTCATTTGGACGAGTATCCAACGGCCTTACTGTACTACAGAGCTCAACCCCGTTGGTAGTCAATTGAATCGAGCCGGCGAGGGCTTGGTCGTGAAAATTGACTTGCCACGGGGATTGTACTGGGGAACCTTGTGGTAATGAGACTCTTGGTTCCGGTATACTCGAGTATTACCAAAAACTACTGAAATGGAGTTCGGGCCCGGTTGGGGTATGTTGGGTGGAAGGAATGGAAGTAAAGTGAGGTCTACGGTTTGGTACTTTTAACATTGACGGAGGGTCAATGAGGTTGGATCAAGATTGCAAGTGTGGAAAGGGGCTCTTGAGAGCCGTCCGTATCCTTTTACCGTTTTGTTTCATTCCTTAATTGTGTACTTTAATTGAAAGGACTTGCTATATGCTCTTTGTTGCTTATGTGGTAGTAACTCACTGAGCTTTAGCTCACTCCGTTCCATTTGTTTTCCTTACAGGAAAATGACTATTTTGGGAAAAGTTGTGCTAGTTGGTTGTCAAGTTGAGCATGCAAATGTATTTTGAATAGCTCCGTGAGGGTGAAAATCCTAAGTGTTTTGTTCCAACCAATGGTTGGTTGTGATTGACTATTTGCACATGTATGGACTAGTTGGATATTTTGGCATGCCGTTTGGCTTGTAAACGTTGAATTTCAATATATGTATATGTTGGATTGATGTATGGTTGAACTCCGGATTCTGATGTGTCATGCACTATTCATCTTCGGCTTCGAATTTTTGTTTTTTTTATTTTGTGATTTTGACTTGTTTGCGCTCAATGGTATGTTCCGGAATGTAATAGATCGACGTAAACCGATCCGTTAGTCCTGGCGAGAGCTGGGCAGGCAGTCCGCTAACCTCTTTGGTTCGCCTTAGGGGGAGGTGGGGCTGTCACAGAATTGCCTTTGCTTAAAACATGAAAGTTGTAGGTATTGATGTGTTTGAGGTGCCTGTAAAATTTCAGGTCATTTGGAGTAGTGTAGAGTGAGATATGTCGATTTTACTGTTGCTATTCTGGGTTGATCAGAATGTGCGAACTGCTCTTGTACTCGTCTGTTTGACTGGAATTGCTTTGGATTTGGATGTTGGTGTCTTCTGATGAAATGTAGCTGGATGTCTTAGCTACCGCATGCCTTTGGAATCAATGCATTTGGACCTGTATAGACTGAGTTGGACTAATTACAGCATAGTGTGATTTGTAAACCTGCAATTACGGTTCTGGTTTGGTATTCTGCATTTTTGACCTAGTTGTGTTAGGATTTGGACTGAGTGGCCTTCTACATTATTGTAGCCCTGTCTTTTAGCTTCGAGATGGTGGGTTTTACACCCTCATCCGATAAGCGTAGCGCATTTTGTGCCATTACCGCAAATGGAGGACGAAAACTATTTTTTTGTTAAGGTCAAGTTAGTGCATTGCTGAAATTTCTGGTTATTTATGCTACTTGTCTATGCATATGAAACCCTATTGGGGTTGCGATTGGCATTGCTTTATGACTCGTTATCGAGTCTCATTGTATTTGTTTGCTTGTTCTAGGAGGTAACGGTGGTGCACGACGTTCGTTTAACGACGGTGCATGAAACATCACTTTCCTGAGTGATGAGTATACTACTCACTTGAATGTTACAATGTGGCTTTGCTATATGTGATTTTGATGCCTTGAAGGCTTATTTGGCTACTGGAATTGACTAAGGTGAGGGTGTACTTGACCGCCCTCACCCCTTGTGATACCGTTAATGACTGTTTACCGCTTCACTGATATACTGCACTTGCTATATGAGATATTGAATTCACTTCATGAAAAACTGATTTGGTGTCATTTGGACGAGTATCCAACGGCCTTACTGTACTACTGAGCTCAACCCCGTTGGTAGTCAATTGAATCGAGCCGGCGAGGGTTTGGTCGTGAAAATTGACATGCCACGGGGACTGTACTGGGGAATCTTGTAGTAATGAGACTCTTGATTCCGGTAAACTCGAGTATTACCAAAAGCTACTGATTGGAGTGCGGGCCCGGTTGGGGTATGTTTGGTGGAAGGGATGGGAGTGAAGTGGGTTCTACCGTTGGTACTCTTAACATTGACGGAGGGTCAATGAGGTTGGATCAAGAATGTAAGCATGGAAATGGGCTCTTGAGAGCCGTCCGTATCCTTTACCGACTTGTTTTACTTCTTAATTGTGTACTTGAAATGAAAGATTTTGCTTATATGATCTTTGTTGCTTATGTCGTAGTAACTCACTGGGCTTAAGCTCATTCCGTTCCATTTGTTTTCCTTACAGGAAAATGACTATTTTGGGAATAGTTGTGCTAGTTGGTTGTCAAGTTGAGCATGCAAATGTATTTTGAATAGCTCCGTGATGGTGAAAATCCTAAGTGTTTTGTTCCAACCAATGGTTGGTTGTGATTGACTATTTGCACATGTATGGACTAGTTGGATATTTTGGCATGCCGTTTGGCTTGTAAACGTTGAATTTCAATATATGTATATGTTGGATTGATGTATGGTTGAACTCCGGATTCTGACGTGTCATGCACTATTCATCTTCGGCTTCGAATTTTTTGTTTTTTTTTTTATTTTGTGAGTTTGACTTGTTTGCGCGCAATGGTATGTTCCGGAACGTAATAGATCGACGTAAACCGATCCGTTAGTCCTGGCGAGAGTTGGGCAGGCAGTCCGCTAACCTCTTTGGTTCGCCTTAGGGGAAGGTGGGGCTGTCACAGAATTGGCCTTTGCTTAAAACATGAAAGTTGTAGGTATTGATGTGTTTGAGGTGCCTGTAAAATTTCAGGTCATTTGGAGTAGTGTAGAGTGAGATATGTCGATTTTACTGTTGCTGTTCTGGGTTGATCAGAATGTGCGAACTGCTCTTGTACTCGTCTGTTTTGACTGGAATTGCTTTGGATCTGGATGTTGGTGTCTTCTGATGAAATGTAGCTGGATGTCTTAGCTACCGCATGCCTTTGGAATCAATGCATTTGGACCTGTATAGACTGAGTTGGACTAATTACAGCATAGTGTGATTTGTAAACCTGCAATTACGGTTCTGGTTTGGTATTCTGCATTTTTGACCTAGTTGTGCTAGGATTTGGACTGAGTGGCCTTCTACATTATTGTAGCCCTGTCTTTTAGCTTCGAGATGGTGGGTTTTATAACCTCATCCGATAATCGTAGCACATTTTGTGCCATTACCGCAAAAGGAGGATGAAAACTGTTTTTTTGTTAAGGTCAAGTTAGTGCATTGCTGAAATTTCTGGTTATTTATGCTACTTGTCTATGCATATGAAACCCTATTGGGGTTACGATTGGCATTTCTTTATGACTCATTATCGAGTCTCATTGTATTGTTTGCTTGTTCTAGGAGGTAACGGTGGTGCACGACGTTCGTTTAACGACGAGCATGAAACATCACTTTCCTGAGTGGTGAGTATACTACTCACTTGAATGTTACAATGTGGCTTTGCTATATGTGATTTTGATGCCTTGAAGGCTTATTTGGCTACTGGAATTGACTAAGGTGGGGGTGTACTTGACCGCCCTCACCCCTTGTGATACCGTTAATGACTGTTTACCGCTTCACTGATATACTGCACTTGCTATATGAGATATTGAATTCACTTCATGAAAAACTGATTTGGTGTCATTTGGACGAGTATCCAACGGCCTTACTGTACTACAGAGCTCAACCCCGTTGGTAGTCAATTGAATCGAGCCGGCGAGGGCTTGGTCGTGAAAATTGACTTGCTACGGGGATTGTACTGGGGAACCTTGTGGTAATGAGACTCTTGGTTCCGGTATACTCGAGTATTACCAAAAACTACTGAAATGGAGTTCGGGCCCGGTTGGGGTATGTTGGGTGGAAGGAATGGAAGTAAAGTGAGGTCTACGGTTTGGTACTTTTAACATTGACGGAGGGTCAATGAGGTTGGATCAAGATTGCAAGTGTGGAAATGGGCTCTTGAGAGCCGTCCGTATCCTTTTACCGTTTTGTTTCATTCCTTAATTGTGTACTTTAATTGAAAGGACTTGCTATATGCTCTTTGTTGCTTATGTGGTAGTAACTCACTGAGCTTTAGCTCACTCCGTTCCATTTGTTTTCCTTACAGGAAAATGACTATTTTGGGAAAAGTTGTGCTAGTTGGTTGTCAAGTTGAGCATGCAAATGTATTTTGAATAGCTCCGTGAGGGTGAAAATCCTAAGTGTTTTGTTCCAACCAATGGTTGGTTGTGATTGACTATTTGCACATGTATGGACTAGTTGGATATTTTGGCATGCCGTTTGGCTTGTAAACGTTGAATTTCAATATATGTATATGTTGGATTGATATATGGTTGAACTCCGGATTCTGATGTGTCATGCACTATTCATCTTCGGCTTCGAATTTTTGTTTTTTTTTATTTTGTGATTTTGACTTGTTTGCGCTCAATGGTATGTTCCGGAATGTAATAGATCGACGTAAACCGATCCGTTAGTCCTGGCGAGAGCTGGGCAGGCAGTCCCGCTAACCTCTTTGGTTCGCCTTAGGGGGAGGTGGGGCTGTCACAGAATTGCCTTTGCTTAAAACATGAAAGTTGTAGGTATTGATGTGTTTGAGGTGCCTGTAAAATTTCAGGTCATTTGGAGTAGTGTAGAGTGAGATATGTCGATTTTACTGTTGCTATTCTGGGTTGATCAGAATGTGCGAACTGCTCTTGTACTCGTCTGTTTTGACTGGAATTGCTTTGGATTTGGATGTTGGTGTCTTCTGATGAAATGTAGCTGGATGTCTTAGCTACCGCATGCCTTTGGAATCAATGCATTTGGACCTGTATAGACTGAGTTGGACTAATTACAGCATAGTGTGATTTGTAAACCTGCAATTACGGTTCTGGTTTGGTATTCTGCATTTTTGACCTAGTTGTGTTAGGATTTGGACTGAGTGGCCTTCTACATTATTGTAGCCCTGTCTTTTAGCTTCGAGATGGTGGGTTTTACACCCTCATCCGATAAGCGTAGCGCATTTTGTGCCATTACCGCAAATGGAGGACGAAAACTATTTTTTTGTTAAGGTCAAGTTAGTGCATTGCTGAAATTTCTGGTTATTTATGCTACTTGTCTATGCATATGAAACCCTATTGGGGTTGCGATTGGCATTGCTTTATGACTCGTTATCGAGTCTCATTGTATTTGTTTGCTTGTTCTAGGAGGTAACGGTGGTGCACGACGTTCGTTTAACGACGGTGCATGAAACATCACTTTCCTGAGTGATGAGTATACTACTCACTTGAATGTTACAATGTGGCTTTGCTATATGTGATTTTGATGCCTTGAAGGCTTATTTGGCTACTGGAATTGACTAAGGTGAGGGTGTACTTGACCGCCCTCACCCCTTGTGATACCGTTAATGACTGTTTACCGCTTCACTGATATACTGCACTTGCTATATGAGATATTGAATTCACTTCATGAAAACTGATTTGGTGTCATTTGGACGAGTATCCAACGGCCTTACTGTACTACTGAGCTCAACCCCGTTGGTAGTCATTGAATCGAGCCGGCGAGGGTTTGGTCGTGAAAATTGACATGCCACGGGGACTGTACTGGGGATCTTGTAGTAATGAGACTCTTGATTCCGGTAAACTCGAGTATTACCAAAAGCTACTGATTGGAGTGCGGGCCCGGTTGGGGTATGTTTGGTGGAAGGGATGGGAGTGAAGTGGGTTCTACCGTTGGTACTCTTAACATTGACGGAGGGTCAATGAGGTTGGATCAAGAATGTAAGCATGGAAATGGGCTCTTGAGAGCCGTCCGTATCCTTTTACCGACTTGTTTTACTTCTTAATTGTGTACTTGAAATGAAAGATTTTGCTTATATGATCTTTGTTGCTTATGTCGTAGTAACTCACTGGGCTTAAGCTCATTCCGTTCCATTTGTTTTCCTTACAGGAAAATGACTATTTTGGGAATAGTTGTGCTAGTTGGTTGTCAAGTTGAGCATGCAAATGTATTTTGAATAGCTCCGTGATGGTGAAAATCCTAAGTGTTTTGTTCCAACCAATGGTTGGTTGTGATTGACTATTTGCACATGTATGGACTAGTTGGATATTTTGGCATGCCGTTTGGCTTGTAAACGTTGAATTTCAATATATGTATAGTTGGATTGATGTATGGTTGAACTCCGGATTCTGACGTGTCATGCACTATTCATCTTCGGCTTCGAATTTTTGTTTTTTTTTTATTTTGTGAGTTTGACTTGTTTGCGCGCAATGGTATGTTCCGGAACGTAATAGATCGACGTAAACCGATCCGTTAGTCCTGGCGAGAGTTGGGCAGGCAGTCCGTAACCTCTTTGGTTCGCCTTAGGGGAAGGTGGGGCTGTCACAGATTGGCCTTTGTTAAAACATGAAAGTTGTAGGTATTGATGTGTTTGAGGTGCCTGTAAATTTCAGGTCATTGGAGTAGTGTAGAGTGAGATATGTCGATTTTACTGTTGCTGTTCTGGGTTGATCAGAATGTGCGAACTGCTCTTGTACTCGTCTGTTTTGACTGGAATTCTTTGGATCTGGATGTTGGTGTCTTCTGATGAAATGTAGCTGGATGTCTTAGCTACCGCATGCCTTTGGAATCAATGCATTTGGACCTGTATAGACTGAGTTGGGACTATTACAGCATAGTGTGATTTGTAAACCTGAATTACGGTTCTGGTTTGGTATTCTGCATTTTTGACCTAGTTGTGCTAGGATTTGGACTGAGTGGCCTTCTACATTATTGTAGCCCTGTCTTTTAGCTTCGAGATGGTGGGTTTTATAACTCATCCGATAATCGTAGCACATTTTGTGCCATTACCGCAAAAGGAGGATGAAAACTGTTTTTTTGTTAAGGTCAAGTTAGTGCATTGCTGAATTTCTGGTTATTTATGCTACTTGTCTATGCTATGAACCCTATTGGGGTTACGATTGGCATTTCTTTATGACTCATTATCGAGTCTCATTGTATTTGTTTGCTTGTTCTAGGAGGTAACGGTGGTGCACGACGTTCGTTTAACGACGATGCATGAAACATATTCCTGAGTGGTGAGTATACTACTCACTTGAATGTTACAATGTGGCTTTGCTATATGTGATTTTGATGCCTTGAAGGCTTATTTGGCTCTGGAATTGACTAAGGTGGGGGTGTACTTGACCGCCCTCACCCCTTGTGATACGTTAATGATGTTTACCGCTTCACTGATATACTGCACTTGCTATATGAGATATTGAATTCACTTCATGAAAAACTGATTTGGTGTCATTTGGACGAGTATCCAACGGCCTTACTGTACTACAGAGCTCAACCCCGTTGGTAGTCAATTGAATCGAGCCGGCGAGGGCTTGGTCGTGAAAATTGACTTGCTACGGGGATTGTACTGGGGAACCTTGTGGTAATGAGACTCTTGGTTCGGTATACTCGAGTATTACCAAAAACTACTGAAATGGAGTTCGGGCCCGGTTGGGGTATGTTGGGTGGAAGGAATGGAAGTAAAGTGAGGTCTACGGTTGGTACTTTTAACATTGACGGAGGGTCAATGAGGTTGGATCAAGATTGCAAGTGTGGAAATGGGCTCTTGAGAGCGTCCGTATCCTTTTACCGTTTTGTTTCATTCCTTAATTGTGTACTTTAATTGAAAGGATTGCTATATGCTCTTTGTTGCTTATGTGGTAGTAACTCACTGAGCTTTAGCTCACTCCGTTCCATTTGTTTTCCTTACAGGAAAATGACTATTTTGGGAAAAGTTGTGCTAGTTGGTTGTCAAGTTGAGCATGCAAATGTATTTTGAATAGCTCCGTGAGGGTGAAAATCCTAAGTGTTTTGTTCCAACCAATGGTTGGTTGTGATTGACTATTTGCACATGTATGGACTAGTTGGATATTTTGGCATGCGTTTGGCTTGTAAACGTTGAATTTCATATATGTATATGTTGGATTGATATATGGTTGAACTCGGATTCTGATGTGTCATGCACTATTCATCTTCGGCTTCGAATTTTTGTTTTTTTTTATTTTGTGATTTTGACTTGTTTGCGCTCAATGGTATGTTCCGGAATGTAATAGATCGACGTAAACCGATCCGTTAGTCCTGGCGAGAGCTGGGCAGGCAGTCCGCTAACCTCTTTGGTTCGCCTTAGGGGGAGGTGGGGCTGTCACAGAATTGCCTTTGCTTAAAACATGAAAGTTGTAGGTATTGATGTGTTTGAGGTGCCTGTAAAATTTCAGGTCATTTGGAGTAGTGTAGAGTGAGATATGTCGATTTTACTGTTGCTATTCTGGGTTGATCAGAATGTGCGAACTGCTCTTGTACTCGTCTGTTTTGACTGGAATTGCTTTGGATTTGGATGTTGGTGTCTTCTGATGAAATGTAGCTGGATGTCTTAGCTACCGCATGCCTTTGGAATCAATGCATTTGGACCTGTATAGACTGAGTTGGACTAATTACAGCATAGTGTGATTTGTAAACCTGCAATTACGGTTCTGGTTTGGTATTCTGCATTTTTGACCTAGTTGTGTTAGGATTTGGACTGAGTGGCCTTCTACATTATTGTAGCCCTGTCTTTTAGCTTCGAGATGGTGGGTTTTACACCCTCATCCGATAAGCGTAGCGCATTTTGTGCCATTACCGCAAATGGAGGACGAAAACTATTTTTTTGTTAAGGTCAAGTTAGTGCATTGCTGAAATTTCTGGTTATTTATGCTACTTGTCTATGCATATGAAACCCTATTGGGGTTGCGATTGGCATTGCTTTATGACTCGTTATCGAGTCTCATTGTATTTGTTTGCTTGTTCTAGGAGGTAACGGTGGTGCACGACGTTCGTTTAACGACGGTGCATGAAACATCACTTTCCTGAGTGATGAGTATACTACTCACTTGAATGTTACAATGTGGCTTTGCTATATGTGATTTTGATGCCTTGAAGGCTTATTTGGCTACTGGAATTGACTAAGGTGAGGGTGTACTTGACCGCCCTCACCCCTTGTGATACCGTTAATGACTGTTTACCGCTTCACTGATATACTGCACTTGCTATATGAGATATTGAATTCACTTCATGAAAAACTGATTTGGTGTCATTTGGACGAGTATCCAACGGCCTTACTGTACTACTGAGCTCAACCCCGTTGGTAGTCAATTGAATCGAGCCGGCGAGGGTTTGGTCGTGAAAATTGACATGCCACGGGGACTGTACTGGGGAATCTTGTAGTAATGAGACTCTTGATTCCGGTAAACTCGAGTATTACCAAAAGCTACTGATTGGAGTGCGGGCCCGGTTGGGGTATGTTTGGTGGAAGGGATGGGAGTGAAGTGGGTTCTACCGTTGGTACTCTTAACATTGACGGAGGGTCAATGAGGTTGGATCAAGAATGTAAGCGTGGAAATGGGCTCTTGAGAGCCGTCCGTATCCTTTTACCGACTTGTTTTACTTCTTAATTGTGTACTTGAAATGAAAGATTTTGCTTATATGATCTTTGTTGCTTATGTCGTAGTAACTCACTGGGCTTAAGCTCATTCCGTTCCATTTGTTTTCCTTACAGGAAAATGACCACTTTTGGAAAGGTTATACTTGTTGGTTGTCAAGTTGAGCTCATGTAAATGTATCTTTTGGATAGCTCTTCGAATGAAACCCTAATGTGTATTGGGTTCACTTTCTTTTGATTGGCAAACGGAACATGTATATTCGTAATGAATGGTTTTTGATATGCCGCTTTGGCATGAAAATGTTACTTTTTAGTGTGTGTATGTTTGGGTGATATTTGGTTGAATTTTGGATCAACTCGTATTTCAAACGGCAAAAGAAAAATTTTGGCTACTCTCGACTTAGTATCTGGATTCTGACGTGACCGGTACTGTTCATCATCGGCTTCGATTTTCATTTTTTTTTATTTGTGATTTTGACTTGTTTACGCGCGTGTGTATGTTCCGGAACGTATTAGATCGACGTGAACTAATCCGTAGTCCTGGCGAGAGCTGGGCAGGCAGTCCGCTAACCCCTTTGGTTCGCCTTAGGGGAAAGTGGGGCTGTTACATGCCAAATATAAAGTAAAATAGTTAGACACAATGATTCCAATAGGAAGGATACAAGTGGCTCTCAGGAGCCAGATTCCCATTTGCAGTACTTGTGAGAACCCGTAATTTTTCCAATTTCTAGGTTTTATTATATTTCTAGGTTTTCGTATTTTCAATGATTTGTTTTCTGCACTTTCTGTATCCGGAAAATTTTCTAGATAAATTTTATGAATAATTATAGTTTTTAGATGATTTTTCTCGTATTGGAGAGTTTTTGAAAAATTACGGAGAGATTATGGACGTGGGACCCACTAGTGCGAGAAGTTCGGAAAAAATTCGCCCAATAAGGTTAAGTTTCGGATACTGTGTAAAATTTATTGGGCGTTAAGAGATAAGTAGAGTGTGTGAAATGATTGATGTGGGAGGAAAAGAAAGATAAGATTGCATTTAAGAGGTGACAAGTGTCATCACTACATTGGCTAGGACTTAGGACAACTATTCATGCTTTTTGACATTTTGACCAAGTTGTTAAATATCTTCAAAAATCACCAAAAATCACCATTTTCTTCTCCTCATATGGCCGGCCCTCTCTCTCCAAAAGGAAGCAAGAAACTCTTCAAGTTTTAGCTCCAATCTTGCTCAAGATGAACCATTCAACCATTTGATCTTGCAATTACTCCATAAAACCTCTTCACTTAGTGTTTGTGAGTTGTTTGGTGGCGTTTTTTGGAAAGTTAAGGTGATCAATAGCTCTCTCTCTCTTGTTTCTAAGGTAAGTCATGATGAACCCCTTTCCTCCCTCTAATGATGTTTAATTTATGTTTGGTAGTGGCATAAGAGGCAATTTTGTGGATTAATTCTTGATTTGTGGTTGAAATGATGAAGTTTTATTATTTTTGGGGATTTTTCTGTTTTAATATAAGCATGATTGTGTGGCTATCTAGGATGATTAGAAATGGTATATAATGACTTAAGGAGGTGGGAAAAGTGAACAATTGCAACCAATTTCTGGTTTGGGAAAAATTTCAGCAAGTTTTTGGGTTGCACAATCTGTCCGAATTTTTAGTACCTAGTTAGAGGCCGAATTGGCCTTGGGTCAAAACATGAAAGTTGTAGGTATTGATGTGTTTGAGGTGCCTGTAAACTTTCAGGTCATTTGGAGTAGTGTAGAATGAGATATGTCGATTTTACTGTTGCTGTTCTGGGTGATCAGAATGCGTGAACTGCGTCTGAAATGGGTTGTTTTGGCTGGGATTGGTTTGGATTTTGTTGTTGGTGTCTTCTGATGAAATGTAGAGGGCTGTCTTAGCTACCATATGCCTTTGGAATCAATGCATTTGGACCTGTATAGACCGAGTTATACTGATTACAGTTTTGTGTGATTTGTAAACCTGCAATTACGGTTCAGGTTGTGGTATTCTGAATTTTTGACCTAGTTGTGCTAGGATTTGGACTGAGTGGCCTTCTACATTGTTATAGCCCTGTCTTTTAGCTTCGATATGGTGGGTCTTACACCCTCATCCGATAACCGTAGCGTATTTTGTGCCATTACCGCTTTAGGAGGCCAAAACTGTTTTTGTTGTTGGGTCAAATGAGTTACATTTCCTGATTTTCTGGTTTGTTACTATGCTTAATTATGCATATGAAACCTTATTGGGGTTGTGGTTGGCATGGCTTTATGACTCGTTATCGAGTCTCATTGTACTTGCTTACATGTTTTAAGGCTTACTTTTATTCCGGTCATTTCCTAGTTAACTTTTACTTTGAGCCTAGTGAATGACTTTTGGGAAATGAGATGACTTTTGTGTGAGATGTTGGGACTAATTTGAGGAAATAATGAAGCCTTAATGGCTGGAAAAGTAAGGAATCCAGGGGAAGTGCTGCCCAATTTTCTAGGCCGTTTGGCTCTTTAAGTTGGATTTGCCTCTTGATAGAAATAAAAGGCTTTTGGGTTGTTTGGCGCCTAGGTCTTCATGTTATCTTTTAGTTCCAAGAAAATCATGTTTTCCACCCTCGCACTAGTATTTATTTGGCGAGGCATACGACTAGTAGTCGAGCCTCATGTGCATTGTGTTTACTCGATTACGGATGTGAAACCTTCAATTGGTTTATTTTGGTTATTTTAGGGTTTCTTGGCGATTAAGGCCAATCTGAAGTAAAAACTTTTGAAGTTGAGCCGGTGAGTGTACCACTCCCCTCCATTGCTGTTTAACTTGATTTCTGCTCTGCAATCTGTTTATTTGTTCTAGACGAGGGTGTACTTTATCACACTCGTTCTCTAGTCTGTTCATATGCCAATTTACTATGCAAAATTTGAATCTGTTATCTGTGTCTGCATCTGTTCGGATTTCTATGACCTATGAGCTCAATCCTGTGGCTAAGTTATTCGAGTCGGGCCGGCAAGGGCCTGGACGATTAGATAACGAACCACGGTAGTCTGTTCGGGGATTTTGGGTATTGAGACCCTTGATTCCGGGTATACTCGAGTATTACCATTTTGTTCGTTTGAGGTGAGCGGGCCCGGTAAAGGGGGTGTTTGGTGGACGGAATTTGGTGTGAAGAGGGGTCTACGGACGTTTTGGTTCTATATACGTTGACGGAGAGTCAACCGGTTTGGATCAAGTACTGCGCTGGAAATTTGGCTCCTGAGAGCCACCCGTATCCTTCTGATTTGAATCATTGGTTCCTTTGCTTTACATCTGGCATGTGCATCTGATTTGTAAAATGTGAAATGCCATGATTTTTCTGCTATATGTTTGGTACCTCATTGAGCGCAAGCTCACCCCTTTCTGTCCCTTTTATTTTCCTTACAGGAAAATAAACACTTTTGGTCAGGATTTGACAAATGGCTGCCAAATTGAGCTAGTGGAACATATCTTTTGTATAGCTCATGTATTAAAACCCTAAGTGTACTTTTGGGGCATTTTCTCTTTTGATTTGGCAAACCGTGTATATGTATCAACTTTTGAAAACTTTTGTATGTCATTTTGGATTGTAATCGCTAAAGTTCAGATGTGAATGTTTGGGCGCTCTTTCGATTGGGTTCTGACGGGTTGGTTACTATTCATGGCCGACTCCGGATTTCATTTTTTTATTTTGGATTATTTTACCATTTTAACTTGTTTCCACTCGTTTGTAAGTTCCGGATCGCAATAGATAGCTCTAGTCTGCATCGTTAGTCCTGGCGAGAGTTGGGCAGGCGGTCCGCCGAACCCTTTGGTTCGCCTTAGGGTGAGGTGGGGCTGTCACAGTACTTGATCCGAATCCGTTGACTCTCCGTCAACGTATTTAGAACCGACATATCCGTAGACCCCACTTTACACCAAATTCCGTCCACCAAACATACCCCTACCGGGCCCAAACACCTTAATAGAAACAGAAATGGTAATACTCGAGTATACCGGAACCAAGAGTCTCGATACCCAAAGATTCCAAGAACAGACTACCGTGGTTCGTTATCTAATCGACCAGGCCCTTGCCGACTCGATTCGAATAACTTAGCCACAGGATTTGAGCTCAGAGATCACAGAAAGGTCGTTGGATGCAAGCTTCCAAACAACGTCAGAACAGATACAGACACAGATAACAGATTCAAATTCGCACAATAATTGGCATATGAACAGACAAGAGAACGAGTGTGATAAAGTACACCCTCGTCTCAAACAAAATAAACAGATAGTTCAGTCATTCATATCACAGATTGCATGTACAGAAATCAAGTTAAACAACAAGTGAAGGGAGTGGTACACTCACCAGTTCAAGTACAGGTACTTCCAAAAATTTTCACCCAAAGTGGCCTAATCACCGTGAAACCCTAAAACATGCAAACAAGTACAATAAGACTCGAATACGAGTCATAAACCGAATCCACATACCACTAGACTAAAATCATATGGAACGTACAAGTGCAAAATCAAACTAGGACATGTGCGGAAACGAAGTTTGGGTTGGAAAACAAAAGGCAGATTTGCTGTTGTTTAGCGGAATTAACACAACTCAAGCTACCCTTGTCGGATTGAGGTGTAATTTACACCGTTTCGAAGCTAAGAGAAAGGGTTACAATGTTGAAGAAGGCCACTCAGTCCAGTTTGCAATGTATCTAGGTCAAATTTACCAAAACAACCACAGATTTTCTAGTTTGAAGCTCACTGTGGAATCAACTAGCAGTCCTGATTCATTAACTCATATCTCAGCACACACAACTCCAATTCAGGTAATTCCAAGCCATTTGAAAGCTAAGATACAAGGCTATAATTCTTAAGAAGACATCAACAACCAATTCAGTAATATTCCTGGTCAAACTAACCGATTACAGAAGCTGATTATCAGTTTCGGACAGAAACAGGGCAGCAGGGGTATTTCTATCCTTTCACTGGCTATGTTGCTCCGATTTAGTTGAAATTTTGCAGGACAGTATAAAACATCATTCTCTACAACTTTCATGTTTTATACTAAGGCTAATTCAGCCTCTAACTAGGAGAAACAGTACTGGGCAGAATGGAAATACTTGAAGCCCTAAACCGAAATTTCCACACCAAACCAGAATTTTTCGCAACCAATAGTATCCAACATATACTAGCTTCATTTTACACTATAATAAGCCCTCAATCCATGACCAAACCATGATTATCATACAAAATAGAAAAAGAACAATAATAAATCAAAATCCATCATACCTTCACTTCCAACCATAAACAAACCATAATCACACCATATGTCATCATATTAAACCACTAAAGCCACCAATTGAACATTATCAAAGCTAAAGGGAAAAGTTCTTAACAACTCACCTTGTAACCTCAAGAAAACAAGCAACTTAGCACCTTTGCTCCTCAAACCACTTCACCCCTCACCTTAATCCTACCAAGGGAAAGATTTTTACGGAGCAAATCAAAGTTTTAACGGTTGGTTTGTAAGATCAAGGCAAGAAATTGAAGAAAGAAGTTGGAAGTTTTCTCTTCTTTTTCCTCCAAGAAGCTTGGCCAAAAGAGGGAGAAATAAGATGATTTTTTTGGTCAATTTTTGGTTATGTAATAAAAGTGATACAATGGTCAAAGTCCAAGGGTGAATTGAATGGTGACACTTGCCACCTTTTGGCTTAAAGCTTATCCTTTTGTCTCTCCAACTCTCATCCATTTGGGTAACCTCTAATCATCTCTTAACACCTAGTAAATTAATCCCTGAATACTAAACTTAACCTAATCGGCCGAATTTTATCGAACTTACTGCACTAGTGGGTCCCATATCCGGTATACACTTTTAAAATCTTATAAACTAACTTATACTAGAAAAATGATTTAAAAACCATATTTACTCATAAAAATTATTTTTAAAATTTTTTGTATAAATAAAATATGAAAAAGCGTGCAATTAAAAGAAAATAAAACCTAGCAATTAAGAAAATTACGGGTTCTCACATGAGTTGTAAGTGTGGAGCGGCAGTATGTGTGAGAACCCGTAAATACCCTAAAAATTTTCCTAGGGTTTTAGTTCCCTTAATTGCATAATTTTTGTATTTCTGGCTTAGAAATATTTTCTGGGTGAATTTTATGAGCAATTAAAGTTTTTAGATGATTTTTCTAGCATTGGTGAGTTTTTAAAAAATTAAGAATATATATTGGACGTGGGACCCACTAGTGCGAAAAGTTCGGGAAAATTCGGCCAATAAGGTTAAGTTTCGGATACTGTGAAAAATTTATCGGGTGTTAAGAGATAAGTAGTGGGTGTGAAGTGATTGATGTGAGAGAGAAAAGAAAGATAGGAATGCATTTAATGAGGTGACAAGTGTCACATTCTCATTGGTTGGACTTTAAGAGTTACTATTCACTTTCTTGACTTTTTTGACCAAAGGATTAAATATCAAAAAAATGCACAAAAATTGCCATTTTCTTACCTCTTATGGCCGGCCCTCTCTCAAGCTCAAGAAGGAAGAATTTCATCAACTCTCAAGCTTCCATATGGCTCAATCCACCAAAATAAATTGCCTATACTAGATTCTACTCCATATTATCCTTCCATTAGGTGTTAGTAAGTTGATTAGTGAAGTTTGTTTGAAGGTCTAAGGTGGTCAACATCCCTCTCTCTCTTGATTTCTTGGTAAGTGATGCTTGAACACCCTACTACCTCTAATGATGCTTATTTTGTGCTTAGAAGTGGCATGAGGGAAGGAATATATGATTTATTTCTTGGTTTGAAGTGATTTGATGAAGTTTTCCAATTTATGATGAATTTTCTGGTTTAATATGATCTTGATGTTGTGGCCTTGTATGATGAATGGAAATGGCCTATAATGACTCTAGTGGGTGTGAATTGTGGTTAAATGCAACTAATTTTGGATTTGGATGGAAAATGGAAAGTTAGGGTTCTTAAAATCCCCAATTCTGTCCGGTTTTAGATCACTGGGTTAGAGGCCGAATTTGACTTTGCTCAAAACATGAAAGTTGTAGGTATTGATGTGTTTGAGGTTCCTGTAAAATTTCAGGGCATTTGGATTAGTGTAGAGTGAGTTATGACGAAATTACTGTAGCTGTTCTGCTTTGGACAGAATGCGAAAACTGCGTTTGTATTTGGCCATTTTGACTGGAATTGGTTTGGATTTTGAAGTTGGTGTCTTCTGATGAAATGTAGCTGGATGTCTTAGCTAACTTATGCCTTTGGAATTTCGGCATTTGGACTTGTATGGACTGAGATATACCGATTACAGTTTTCTGTGTTTTGCAAACCTGTTTTGGGAATTCTGGTATAGTATTTTGCATATTGGACCTAGTTGTGTTAGGAACTGGATTGAGTGGTTTTCTACAATGTTGTAGCCCTGTTTCTTAGCTTCGAAACGGTGGGTCTTACACCCCCATCCGATTATTGTAGTGAGAGTTACGCCATTACCGCATTATGACGTCAAAACCGGTTTTCTTATCAAGGCCTAAGCTAAAGCCATTTTCTAATTTCTGGTTTCCTATGATGCTTATATATGTTTGCAAAACCCTATTGGGGTTGTGATTGGCATTGTTTTGTGACTCTTTATCGAGTCTCATTGCATTTGTTTACGTGTTCTAGGGCGTGACGGTGGTTCACGACACTCTCCTGACGGAAGTGCATGACATAGCACTTAATTGCTTAGTGAGTATACTACTCACTTACTTGTTATAATGTGGCTTTGTGCTATGTGTATTTGATGCCTTGAAGGCTTATTTGGTTATTGGAAATGATTGAGGTGAGGGTGTACTTGATCGCCCTCACCCCTCATGACTTTATTCGTGGCTATTGATTGTTTTACTGAAATACTGCACTGGATATATGAAATACTGCATTCCATTCATGGAAACTGATTTGGTGTCGTTGGACGAGTATCCAATGGCTTTACTGCATTTATGAGCTCAACCCCGTATGGTAGTTAATTGGATCGAGCCGGCGAGGGCTTGGTCGTGAAATTTATCATGCCACGGGGACTGTACTGGGGAACCTTGTGGTAATGAGACCCTTGGTTCCGGTAAACTCGAGTATTACCAAAATATTACTGAATGGAGTGCGGGCCCGGTTGGGGTATGTTGGGTGGAAGGAATGGAAGTAAAGAGTTGTCTACGGTTTGGTATTTTAACATTGACGGAGAGTCAATGAGGTTGGTTCAAGATTGCAAGCGTGGAAATGGGCTCTTGAGAGCCGACCGTATCCTTTTACTGTTTTGCTTCATTGCTTATTTGTGCACTTTAAATGAAGGTTCATTCTTACATGACTTTGATTGCTTATTGGGTGGTATACCACTGGGCTTTGGCTCATTCCGTGTTATTTGTTTTCCTTACAGGGATATAATTGCTTTTGAACATGGACTGGATAGTCAATTGCCATACTGAGCTTGTAAATGTCTTTTGTATAGCTCTTGAAGTGAAACCCTAATGTATAACGGGTTCATTTCCTTTTGATAGGCAAATCGAATGTGTACTCCTTAATGAATAGTTTTGGCATGCCATTATGGTTGTAAATGTTGATTTCCATTGTACATATATGCTTGGCTATGGTTTAGATAAATTTCGGCTTCGGTTTTCGTTTTTTTTTATTTTGTGATTTTGACTTATTTGCGCGCGTTGGTATGTTCCGGAACGTATTAGATCGACGTGAACTGATCCGTAGTCCTGGCGAGAGCTGGGCAGGCAGTCCGCTAACCCCTTTGGTTCGCCTTAGGGGAAAGTGGGGCTGTTACAAGTGGTATCAGAGCCACGTCGCGTGGTCTCTGCGCGGAGTGAGACTGGGCCAAGGGGGGGTTGTGGTCCTAATTTCATGAATATGTCTAAGTGCTCGTTTGAGCGTAAGTTATGAACCGGGCATGTGATAAGTGTATGAATCATTATTATGGGACTCGAGGAAGCTAGGTATGTATGTCGGGTAGGAATCTTTAATAAGGATGGTTTACTCTTGGGACCGGCCGGCTCGAGATGTGAACTATCTTAGACAAGATTCTTGCGCCCGGATACGAAGGATATGAGGGCCTAGGTTAGAAAGGATTTGGTGAACTAGAAAGGCGATTCTATGGAACTTCGTGTGGTTGTTCGGGTATGGTTAAGCGTGATCGACCTTGATTAAGATATAGATATTTGGACGAAACCCTAGAAGGGGAAAAGCTTTTCGTGAGTTCTTTTGCACTTGTGACCTAGTCGTTCAAAGTACTTTTGAGGACCCTATTGTTTCATGCAATGACTTCGTATGTAATTGACTGACTGTTCTGTATGATTGCTTAACCTGGTTATGTGGGCTATGTGTACGTGTTATGTGTTTAAATGCATTTTTCGCCCACATACCTTCTAAAGAAATTCTGTTTTGGGATTTTGAAGAAAAACTAGGATGTACTAGTTTTATTTGTAAGCGATGAGTGGAAATAAGATATATATGCTTTAAATATGTATATTTTCCTGATTTTGGTAAAAAGGTGAATTTTACTTGAATTTCAAATTTGAAAATTAGTGAATAACTGATGAGTTGTTGAATTTTGTATATGATGGGTTAATACCAGGATAACAATTTCTAAACTAAGTTTTCCCCTTGATTGTATATTAGTGTAGTCTCACACTTGAAATTGTCCATGCTTTTCACGAAGAAAATATATATATATCCTGAATTTTTGAAAGAATGGCAAGCTTATGGTTAACATTGTGAATTTTGAACTTGATAAGATTTCTGATTACTTTAAATACTTTGCTTATGTTTTAAAATTCTTGACTTTCAAGAAGAGTGAGCCAATTTTAAATGTACGGACTGAGGCAACTTTGAGATATAGAGTGACTGTATTCAAGAGTACGAAGTTAGTGTGAATTGACTTGGGTTCCATTTGGCACGTTAGTTAGCGAGTTGTATTCATTTCTTGGGTTTGAACATGGAACTTGCGACTTTACTATAGAACCTAAGATTGGTTATTCTTGGAGATGATGGTGCTTTTGCTGGTCGCTTGTTTATTTCAGATTTTTAACTTCGAATGGATAATCTTGGTTTCAGCTGGCGTTATGGCTTTGTTGGATCTAATTGCGTAAGGGTATGTGATTTGATTGAAATTAGCAATAATTGGACCCTTTGGTTTAACTATAGACCTAGGAAGGGTGGTGCACGTCCTGAGACTTTGGTATCCTGCTTACATAAGTTTTTATCTGTTGTGACACTTAATTGCCTATATACAATATCTGACATATTGGCCTTATTTTGTGACTTTTGGCTCGTGCTATAATTTTGATACCTGTAAAGAATCATGTCCTGATTCAAAAATTATTATACCTTGTATATGTATTAAGCTTTTTGATGCTTAATTATGCCTTGTCCTGTGATTATAGACTTCTATTAAGTAGGGTAGCAGGACTGGGAGTAAAGCATTATGACCGAGGGTTTAGCCAACTCCGTATTCATGGGAGAAATTGATGGATAGTTTCATGTAATTTATTAGGTCCCTAGTACTGAATATGAACCGAAAATAAATCCGAAGATCAGATCTACTGGTGTATAATGGATTAACCTAGTCGGAAACTTGGTGAGATTTTCTTGTGCGCAACATATATTATGATTGGTTTTGTGACCATATTCCAACTTTTATGGAAATTTGAACTCCGAAAGTATTGCATTGGGTTGGTAAGAGAACTCGAACTGTCTGGAACCAATTAGACTGAGCTTACTTGAGACTCGAACCTGTTTAGGCTAGTGTGGCCTTACATACCTAATGTGGATTTGAATTTGTGACTGCTTAAGAATGTGAATTGGCTGGACAGAGACTAGACCATTGTGTTCTTACTCGTACTCATGATCCTTGAGGTTGAACTTGAACTTGAACTTATACTTTTATTCGTGCTCATGCACCATGAACCTGAAGTATTTGGCTCTGCTTTGACCCTACTCTTGAACTTATTCGTACTGGTGTGACTGTAGACCGGCTACTACTCTTTTGTAGCGGTTGAACTGAACCTCTCTGGTGGGGCATTGCCTGTTGTGTTGTCCAGCACCACCAGGGATGACATTTTGCACTGAGGCTTTTGGTGAAGTTTAGCCGTTGAGCTAGCTTGTTGTGTTGTCCAGCACCACCAGGGCCAACTTACTGAACTGAAATTCTTTGGTGAAGCATAGCCGTTGTGCTAGCTTGTTATGTTGTCCAGCACCACCAGAGATGAATTTTGATCTAAAGCATCACTATACCCTGAATTTCTTCCAAATATCTGGGACCTTGCGTCCGATTTCAAGCCTTTTGCCTGTTTTATTTGGGTACGTGATTAACTCCCTATTGAACCATGACCATTTGATAGGTTGGATTGGCGTGATATGTAGTACTTGGATTATATAGGCCATGCTTTCCTGGATCATGAATTACGATAAGTGAGATTCGAATGATTTTTAGTATTTGGCCGACTTTGGGGAAAAACAAATTGGACCTGGTGAATACAAGTTGGAATAGATTGAATCCCAATGCTTGATTGGTTTCTGAGCGATATCTTGACCGGATCTATATTAGTTAGAAGGCTCGAGTGACTCTTGAGGGATATTTGATCTGATTAGTACAGGTGGAATGTCGAGGACGACATTCTTTTAAGGAGGGGAGAGTGTGAGAACCCGTAAATACCCTAAAAATTTTCCTAGGGTTTTAGTTCCCTTAATTGCATAATTTTTGTATTTCTGGCTTAGAAATATTTTCTGGGTGAATTTTATGAGCAATTAAAGTTTTTAGATGATTTTTCTAGCATTGGTGAGTTTTTAAAAAATTAAGAATATATATTGGACGTGGGACCCACTAGTGCGAAAAGTTCGGGAAAATTCGGCCAATAAGGTTAAGTTTCGGATACTGTGAAAAATTTATCGGGTGTTAAGAGATAAGTAGTGGGTGTGAAGTGATTGATGTGAGAGAGAAAAGAAAGATAGGAATGCATTTAATGAGGTGACAAGTGTCACATTCTCATTGGTTGGACTTTAAGAGTTACTATTCACTTTCTTGACTTTTTTGACCAAAGGATTAAATATCAAAAAAATGCACAAAAATTGCCATTTTCTTACCTCTTATGGCCGGCCCTCTCTCAAGCTCAAGAAGGAAGAATTTCATCAACTCTCAAGCTTCCATATGGCTCAATCCACCAAAATAAATTTGCCTATACTAGATTCTACTCCATATTATCCTTCCATTAGGTGTTAGTAAGTTGATTAGTGAAGTTTGTTTGAAGGTCTAAGGTGGTCAACATCCCTCTCTCTCTTGATTTCTTGGTAAGTGATGCTTGAACACCCTACTACCTCTAATGATGCTTATTTTGTGCTTAGAAGTGGCATGAGGGAAGGAATATATGATTTATTTCTTGGTTTGAAGTGATTTGATGAAGTTTTCCAATTTATGATGAATTTTCTGGTTTAATATGATCTTGATGTTGTGGCCTTGTATGATGAATGGAAATGGCCTATAATGACTCTAGTGGGTGTGAATTGTGGTTAAATGCAACTAATTTTGGATTTGGATGGAAAATGGAAAGTTAGGGTTCTTAAAATCCCCAATTCTGTCCGGTTTTAGATCACTGGGTTAGAGGCCGAATTTGACTTTGCTCAAAACATGAAAGTTGTAGGTATTGATGTATTTGAGGTTCCTGTAAAATTTCAGGGCATTTGGATTAGTGTAGAGTGAGTTATGACGAAATTACTGTAGCTGTTCTGCTTTGGACAGAATGCGAAAACTGCGTTTGTATTTGGCCATTTTGACTGGAATTGGTTTGGATTTTGAAGTTGGTGTCTTCTGATGAAATGTAGCTGGATGTCTTAGCTAACTTATGCCTTTGGAATTTCAGCATTTGGACTTGTATGGACTGAGATATACCGATTACAGTTTTCTGTGTTTTGCAAACCTGTTTTGGGAATTCTGGTATAGTATTTTGCATATTGGACCTAGTTGTGTTAGGAACTGGATTGAGTGGTTTTCTAAAATGTTGTAGCCCTGTTTCTTAGCTTCGAAACGGTGGGTCTTACACCCCCATCCGATTATTGTAGTGAGAGTTACGCCATTACCGCATTATGACGTCAAAACCGGTTTTCTTATCAAGGCCTAAGCTAAAGCCATTTTCTAATTTCTGGTTTCCTATGATGCTTATATATGTTTGCAAAACCCTATTGGGGTTGTGATTGGCATTGTTTTGTGACTCTTTATCGAGTCTCATTGCATTTGTTTACGTGTTCTAGGGCGTGACGGTGGTTCACGACACTCTCCTGACGGAAGTGCATGACATAGCACTTAATTGCTTAGTGAGTATACTACTCACTTACTTGTTATAATGTGGCTTTGTGCTATGTGTATTTGATGCCTTGAAGGCTTATTTGGTTATTGGAAATGATTGAGGTGAGGGTGTACTTGATCGCCCTCACCCCTCATGACTTTATTCGTGGCTATTGATTGTTTTACTGAAATACTGCACTGGATATATGAAATACTGCATTCCATTCATGGAAACTGATTTGGTGTCGTTGGACGAGTATCCAATGGCTTTACTGCATTTATGAGCTCAACCCCGTATGGTAGTTAATTGGATCGAGCCGGCGAGGGCTTGGTCGTGAAATTTATCATGCCACGGGGACTGTACTGGGGAACCTTGTGGTAATGAGACCCTTGGTTCCGGTAAACTCGAGTATTACCAAAATATTACTGAATGGAGTGCGGGCCCGGTTGGGGTATGTTGGGTGGAAGGAATGGAAGTAAAGAGTTGTCTACGGTTTGGTATTTTAACATTGACGGAGAGTCAATGAGGTTGGTTCAAGATTGCAAGCGTGGAAATGGGCTCTTGAGAGCCGACCGTATCCTTTTACTGTTTTGCTTCATTGCTTATTTGTGCACTTTAAATGAAGGTTCATTCTTACATGACTTTGATTGCTTATTGGGTGGTATACCACTGGGCTTTGGCTCATTCCGTGTTATTTGTTTTCCTTACAGGGATATAATTGCTTTTGAACATGGACTGGATAGTCAATTGCCATACTGAGCTTGTAAATGTCTTTTGTATAGCTCTTGAAGTGAAACCCTAATGTATAATGGGTTCATTTCCTTTTGATAGGCAAATCGAATGTGTACTCCTTAATGAATAGTTTTGGCATGCCATTATGGTTGTAAATGTTGATTTCCATTGTACATATATGCTTGGCTATGGTTTAGATAAATTTCGGCTTCGGTTTTCGTTTTTTTTTATTTTGTGATTTTGACTTATTTGCGCGCGTTGGTATGTTCCGGAACGTATTAGATCGACGTGAACTGATCCGTAGTCCTGGCGAGAGCTGGGCAGGCAGTCCGCTAACCCCTTTGGTTCGCCTTAGGGGAAAGTGGGGCTGTTACAGTATGTACCACACTCAATCTGAGTGGGAGGTGCCTCTCATTCCCGTCTCCATACTTTTATCTTGATTCAGTCGATTGGAGTCTTATCTCATCGACTTTTGGAGACCCAAACCCCACTGGCTAGTTAATCGAGTCGAGTTGGCAAAGGCTTGGTCAATTAGATAACGAATCATGAGTAGTTAGTGATGTCGAGTGGAGTGTTATCTCCTCGACTAATCGGTATACTCGAGTATTACCACCAGTGTTTAGTTGGTGTTCGGGCCCGGTAAGGGGGTTGAATGGTGGACGGATTGGAGTTAAGCGAAGTACTATTGGATTGGTTACTTTACTTAAAAGTTGACAGAGTGTCAACTAATATTTGACCAAGTTCTGGTGAAGCAATGGGAACTTGGCTCTTGAGAGCCATCCGTATCCTTATACTGTGAAATGATTATTGCTTATTGGATTATTGTTTCTTTTGAAAACAAAAGCACTTTACACTCGTTCATTTTGAAATTGCTACTTGAAGTGTATTGTTCACTTTTATGAACGTGTTATGCTCGTTCTTTTGCTACGTTGATACTGGTACTTGTAAACAATGGTCAACTTGTTATTTGGAACCTCACTAGGCTTTTAGCTCATTCCACTCCATTTGTTTTCCTTACAGGGGGTACGAGCGAGGCGTGAGACTTGTAAAGATTAGTGCAGTCTAGAAATTTTAAATTTTGTAACTGTGCTCGCGCTAGCACCCGACTAGGGTTCGTTGTACTTGAATTGTAAACGTTTCGAAATATTTTGGGTGTATAGAAGTTTAGTATCTTGATTTGTGCATCGATATATATATTATAAGTTTGAATTGTGATGTTATTTCTTGTCTATGGATGTATGCGTGAGGTACGAATGAGTGAGTGTGAGGACTTGCAAATTCCTTACATATTTCTTGAAAATTTTCCTTTTATTTGAAAATTATTATTCTGTGCCATATTGCTACTTAATCACCCTACAAATTTTCCAATGATCATAGAAAATTAGGATTTTCCTTTCCGATTTCAATTCGAAGTGAAATAGGGTTTTTCGTGTATCCGTCATGTAATTATCCGGTACGGAGCGAGGATCAAATTTGGTGCTTAAGAGTGACTTTTGGGTGAGAATTAATATGTGATTAGAAGAAATGATAAAAAGTTAGTGAATAGGAAGTAAAAACCCTAGTACGTTATTTTAAAGAAAAACGGCGCGAACCGACGGGTACCGCGCACAACCGATTGAACACACCACTTGATCCCTACTTTATTACCTTAATCTTCTTATTTTATTACAGCTAATTAACCCTCAAAATATCTCATACATCAGCCACAATTGTTCACTTTAAATACCAAGAGAGAGAAGGGAAAAAATGAATGGAATTGGTGGCGACAAGTGGCGGTATTTCATTGGATGGTTGACTAACTAATTTACACCATATTTATCACCAAAAACCAACCATTTCCTCCATTAATTCTGCATATGAGCCGTGAGTTGAGGGAGGAAAAACAAGAGAAAAGGAAACTTCAATCAATCTTGGTTTGAGCTTGAATGAGTGAAAACAAGAAAAACTAAACCGATTAATCATTAGTTTGGTAGCTTGGGAAGCTTAAGGAGCTAAATTTTGCCAAGGGAAGTGAAGGATAACTCTTGAAAGCTCTTTTCTTAAGGTATAATGGCTGACTAACTTTTCTTTTCCCTTAACCATGTTTGAGTTGTGTAGTAGCATGTATTATTGCTTGTTATGCTTATATCAAGTGGATTTGGATGATTGGGGTTGATGTATTTTGTGACGGCTCCACCTCCCCCTAGGGCGTACCCCAGGGTTCGGCGGACTGCCTGCCCAACTCTCGCCGGGACTCAGTCGTTCACTACATTCCTCAAACAGATTACAATATAAATCTCAAAAATTACATCAAATTCTCCAATAATTACATCTCACAAATGCAGCGGAAACAATTCCCAACTATACATAAAATGATTCCAAATCCAAATTGTACAAAATATAGGCCATCCATTCACGTGAATAAGCACAACAAGCCCTTCCTTCGCCTTGAGCCCTGTGGAGGGGAATAAAATATTTTTTGGGGTGAGCTAGAAGCTCAGCGAGTAACCAGAAAAATCAGTAATCAAATCGGTTTCACAATAGTTCATTTCAATGATGTCATATATCAATGATGTCATAAATCAAACGATAAGTCCAGAAACAACTACAACATTTGCAAAACAGTAAATATGGAGTATCAATAATTCAAGAAACATTTACAATGGAAAGCGATAGTAACATTCATGAAAAAGATACGTTCGTTCTCCTGACATTTCCTCCTTCCTTCAAACTTTTGAAAAATGCATTTTCTTTTCTTTTATAAATAAACCCCTCGCTCATTTGGTCATTCATTTCATTCACCAGACTCCATCAACCTCCACCAACCTACAAAGGTAATACTTGAGTATACCAAACGTTCACCCAAGTCTCTAATCGCCCGACCGAGACCGTTTCTGGCTCGAGACGACCGGTAACAAGGGGCAATGGCCAGTTCAGCCCAAAAGTCTTACATCATGCGCAACTAGCATTTCAATAATTAAATCCTTGAAAATTGCACAGTTATTTAGGTCGAGTGCGATAAAGTACACACTCGCCTAGAAAGCTCGTTTTGGAAATCATTCAAAGCACTTAACACGTTATCAATCAATAATACAAGTCATGAAGTCAAGAAAATATAGCAAATAAGGAACACTCACATGCAAGCACGCATGATATGCAAGAAAACAGTTCAAAAGTAACTTTGAAAACAGTTTAAAGGTAAATAATGCAAGAAAACGGTACAAAAGTAACTTTGGAAACAGTTCAAAAGTAAATAATGCAGGAAACGGTTCATAAATAACTTCAGAAATAGTTTGAGGTCACTCACCTCCACGGCTCAGGAACCAACCATCATATATCATTGTCTTGCTCAAATCCAAGTCTTAGATCACCAACTCAATGCAATCAAGTCCTTTCAAAGTTCGGACAGCACTTCCACTAAATTTGCTTACTTTCCCAGCCATCATGGCTTCATTATTTCTTCAGCCAGTCCCAAAGGTACACACACAACAACAAGTTCATCCAATAGCCATTCAGCAAGCTCCAAGTAGTACTAGTACAAGTCAAGCTAGGGAAAAGTTCGGAAATGAAAGTTAAGCTCAAAACCAGAAAAATAGCTTTTGAAACCCTAACTGGAAATTTTTGCATTCAAGCCAGAAATTTTCCACTAAAACATCTCTTTAGCTATCACAAGTCATTAATTTAACATAATCAAGAACAAAGGAAGGATGGCTAGACATGATACCTTTAAATATCAAGAAAGGTGATGACTTAGGGATTTTTCTTCCAAAACAACTCCACCAAGAGCTTCAATCTTCCTTAGCTAGCAAGTTTTATGGAGTGATTTGCAATTTAATCGGTTAGAACTCAAGATTTGGACAAGAAATTGAAGTGCAAGATGATGGATTTTCTCTCTCTTTTTCTCTCAAAATTTCGTCCAAGACAAGCTAAAATGGAGAGAAATTGGGTCCAAATTGGTTTTAGTAAAGTTAGAAAAGTCTTGGTCAAAAGTCAAGGTCCAATGGTTTTGTGACAAATGGTCCTTTAGGGTTTTAATCTTATCTTTTTGTCTCTCCAATAATAATCCATCTAAGTAACATCTAATTATCTCTTAGCACCTTGTAAAATAATCACAGTATCCCAAACTTAACCTAATTGGCCGAATTTTTCCGAACTTTCCGCACTAGCGGGTCCCACGTCCGGTATATGCTCTTAATTTCTCAAAAACTAACCGATACTAGAAAAATCATCTAAAAACTATATTTACTCAATAAAATATCTGGAAAAATTTTCTAATAAAGAAATTGTCAAAAAGGTGGGCGATCAATAAAATAAACCCTAGAAACTTAGAAAATTTTCGGGTTCTCGCACTCATTCTTTCGGGGCGTCACTTATTTAAGTCAGGGTTTGAATAATTCCTTCTCATATTTGTTGTATGAATGATATATGATGTATATAAGCATGTATAGGAGGTAGTAGGGGTGTTTCAAGTTCAATTTGTGAGGATTAATACTTATATGCTTGGAATCCAGATTTCTGAAATTCTAGGTTCCAGTTCTGCCTGTTCCTGTTTGACAATTTTAGAGGATGAATTGGCCTTACCACAAAACATGAAAGTTGTATATAATAACATTTTATAGTTTCCTACAAAATTTCAACCCAATCGGAGTAACGTAACCTGTGAAAAGACCGAAATACCCCTGCTGCCCTGTTTCTACCCGAACATGCTAATCAGCTTCTGTAATTGGTTAGTTTGACCAGGATTACTACTGATTTGGTTGATGATGTCTTCTTATGAATTATAAATTTGGATCTTAGCTTTAAAATGGCTTTGGAATTACCTGAATTGGAGTTGTGTGTGCTGAGATATGAGTGAATAAAGCAGGACTGCTAGTTGATTTCTGCAGTGAATCTCGAACTGGAAAATCTGGAATGGTTTTGGTAAATGTGACCTAGTTAGGGTGAGAACTGGACTGAGTGGTCTTCATTGAAGTTGTATGTCTTTGTCTTAGATTTTCAACACCTCTAAGAACACCCTAAAGGGACTTTGGTAGCCTGAGATATGGTCATTTGAATGCAGTACGGTTGATTAGCCGAATAGTTGGAACCAGGTTATATGAATTGGGAATTTGATTAGGTTACACTGAAAATTAAACTAAGTGCTCTTCATGAAAATTGTAGGCCTCTGTCTTAGCTTCGAATTGGTATAATTTTCACCTCAATCCGATAAGCGTAGCCTCAGATGTGCCTGTTCCGTAAAAAACCCGTCAAATCTGTCTTCTATAAGCTTTGTTTCCGCACTTGATATTAGCTTAATCTTTGTTCTTGTATTGTTTTAAGCCTATGGAATGGCTATTGAACTGACTTTGAGTTATGGATAACTTTGGGTTGGATTGAGTAGGATAATGAAGCCATAAATGGCAGAAAAAATAGGTAAATACAATGGGCGTGCTGCCCAAATTTTCGCTCGAGGGCTAAGTTTCTATTTGAATTTGTATATTTTCGTTTGGCAAATACTATGACCGTTTTACCATTCCGTTTTACCATTCCAAAACATGAAACCTCTTCGATTTGAAACGCCAGATGTTTACTTACTCCGTACCCAAAATATAGAGGTATGATTTAGGGTTTTCTCGGCCACAAGTGAACCACGTTGAAGTGAGGTTTTAAGTGTGAGCGTAAGGTAGTATTGTCCTCCTTTTCACATGATTTTATCATGATGTGTAGTCTATACTAGCTGCTTGGGGTATGAGGTGATTTTGAACTATCTAAACGATTCCGAAAACAATATTTTAGCCTATCTCGTTGGAGTCCGAGTTGTCTTTGATCCAAGTGTTTTCCGCCGGACATTTTATAACCCGCTTGAGTTAGTTTTGTGTTTGGTTTATGAAACCCTAGTTATTTTCGTCCTCCGATCCAAATATCCCTTTTTCACTATAAAGGCGTCTTTATACGTTTTACTTATCAATTGCCGGTTTTTCTTTGATTTCACTTACTTGTTTGTGCTAGATAGATTGTAATATTCTTTCTCATTTACTCTTAGGTTTTCTCGGTGACTAAGGTAATATCCGGAAGGATATTTGCACGTTGTTTTACATAAATAGGTGAGTGTTTCTTGTTTGTTATGTTTCTTGATTATATGGCTTATATATGACTGATAACATCTTAAACGCTTTCAATGATTAGCCAAAACGAGTTTTCTAGGCGAGTGTGTACTTTATCGCACTCAGCCTAAATGATTGTGAAATTTTCAATAATTGAACGATTGAAATGTTACTTGTGCATGAATGTAAACCTTTTGGCTGAACTGGCCACTGCCCCTTGTTACCGATCGACTCGAGCCAGAAACGGACTCGGTCGGGCGATATGGTGACCTGGGTGAACGTTTGGTATACTCGAGTATTACCTTGTTGGTTGGTGGAGGTTGGTGGAGTCTGGCCAATGTCCAGCAAGGGTTGAATGAAATGAATGAATGAACGAACGAGGGTTTCATTGATAAATGAAAAATGCATTTTCAAACGAATGAAGGAATAAGGGGAATGACAGGAGAACGAACGAATGAATGAATGTATCCTTTTCATGTGTGACTTATTGTAAATGTTGTAAATGTTTCTTGACTTATTGTTTGATTTATGGCTTGATCCTATGTTTGGAACCTCACTGAGCTTTTAGCTCATCCCTTAGTTTTGTTTTCCTTAACAGGGGAAGGCGAGCGGGGGCGAGAGCTCTGTATCGACTGGCTGGGTCTAGTTTTGGGCCTAGTGCTTGGCACGGGTTGGTTGTATGGTGACTTGAGAACTTTTGTATTCTCGACGGTTGTACTTCTTTCTGAGATAGCAATGTATACAAGTTTTGTTTTAAGTTTTCGATCCTCGTTTTGCTCTTTCTTGTAGTTCTATTTCTGATTTGTGTGAGTGAACGACTGAGTCCCGGCGAGAGCTGGGTAGGCGGTCCGCTGAACCCTCTGGTTCACCTAAGGGAGAGGTGGGGCTGTCACAGTGAGTTCTGGTGAGAGTTGGGCAGGCGGTCCGCCGAACCCTTTGGTACGCCTTAGGAGGAGGTGGGGTCGTCACAGTAGTTTACATACCTGATTGTAGAATGCTGTGTTTCAGGTGATGAGAGAAAAGGAGAGGGAGATAGACTTCTTTGATGTAGTTAAAAGCGATAAGAATACATCTTTTGATGTAGTTGAAGTTAAAAGCGATAAGAATACAATAGAGATGATGTAGTTGTGGTTTAGTTGTGGTGGCAGCTGTAAAATTGGAGTTCAGTCCAATTGAAAGTAATCATGCGTGCATATGCTTTGTTGATATTTGCTGGTTTGTAGATATATTATCTGATGGAAGAAGTTTAGTTGTAGTTGATTAGTGAGTATATTTGCTGTGTAAGGAATTTAGTTGCATTTGAAGGGGTTTTTGGTATGCTGAATCTATAGTCTATACTCTAATAGTTATTAGCTTTCACATATTCCTAGGACTTTCACATGTTTTGACTGTTTTTTCTCTTCTTTTTATGTGGTTTAGAGGGGTAGGTTGTATAATTTTTAGAACGTTTTATATGATATGTGTAAGCATATGTATGAGGATAAGAATAAGGGAATATAGAGAGCAAGACATAGAGCGATATCTGCATTTGGCTGTTGTTTTCTGCAAAGTTTTATCAGATGGCGCGTGCAAATTCTACGTTTCCAACTGTTTAGCCATATTATCCAGAGATAGACGAGAAGTGTAGACACCAAATTTTAGTATAATTTCATTTGCTATGTGTCGAGTTCGTTTTATTCACTTTTTACTTTTTAGTTTTTCATGTTATTATTTTATCTTTAAGTTTTTAGCATAGAATTTCTCCAAAAAAAAAAGAAAAGGAAAAACATTCAAAAAATATGCTTTAGTCGTTTTCTTTCTTATTTAAATTCAATGTTTTCTTGAAAAATAAAAAAAAAGAGGAAAAAGAGAAAATTGTTCACAAAATATGTTTATTTCTTTTAAATTCAACCTTTTGGCATTTTGTTTATTTTTATTAAGTTATTTTGAAAAAGAAAAGAAAAAAGAGAAAAATGATGAAAAATGAAAGAAAAGATTGAAAATGGTAACTTTGTTGTTTTTAGTTTGTTTATTTCGATGTAATTGTACTTAAAATTGTTGTTTTTTATTATTTAGTTTTACTATTATTTTTGTTAAATTATTAAGTTTAAAAAAAAGAAAAAGAAAAAGAATACGCGACTTGCAAGCTGCGTTTTTGCAGCTTGCAAGGAAGGGCTCATAGCAGCCCCTTAGCTGCAAATACAGAGGAAGTTGCTGAGTTGTTTAGGGCTAGGGATTCCCATATAAATAGAAAAGGAGAAGGCAGCCGCAAAAAAGGAAGGGTTGACGGCCGCAAAAGGAAAAAATCTGAGCCGAAAATCTGAAGAGGGGAGAAGGAAAAGAAAACAACGGCTAGAGTTTAGCTAAAAGGGAGCAGAACCAGAGACCGGAGAAAAGGGGAGCAAGCCGAGAGAGAAAAGAGATGGGCAGGCTAGGTTTAGCAAAAAGAAACGGAGAGATAGGAAGTGAGCTTACGTGAAGAGGGAGATAGCTGAGAGGGTGCAACGGAGAGTTTGTGAGGAGGCGATGACTGGAAAGCAAGAAATGTGAGATAGAGCTCTCGGCTGAGCAGAAAAGAGAGCAAGAGGGGAGACCGTGCACTTCCAAACAAGAGGGAAAAGCAATGGAAACTAGGAAGGTTTAGCGGAAATGAAAAGCACAGGAGGAAAGGAATTGCAGTCGCCATCACGTCGTCGGAATCTGCCATGACCGCCCGCAAAGCTTCATCCGAATGCATTTTTGTCAGCTGTTCTTCGTTCAATAGACTCTGAAGGACGTCAAAGGTAATTTCTTTTGCCTTTTGCTTCTCACACAGCTTCAGATCTTCATTGAATCTGCCCAGGATTTTTGCTGCGTTGGTTTATGAATTTACTTTGCTGTTTTGTTCCCTATAGTAGTCCAGTGGGTTTGGTTTTTTGTTGCAGAATTCATTGTTTAAATTGGTTTTTGAGGAAAACGAGATCTGATGGCTAATGTTTAGTGAAAATTTTGCTCCAAGTTGTTTGTCTGATTTGACATGCCGCAGATTTGGAAAACTAGAAATTTGTAAGATTTCATGAAAAATCTGGTTGTTGCTAGCCTTTCCTCTCACTTAAATTTTCCTTTCGTTTGCGTGCTGAGTATTGAGTCCTGATGAAGTGGTTTGGAAGTCTTTCTATAGGCTTTTCCTGACTAATCCAGGAGGTCTGCTTGAGTTGTAGTTGGGTTACATTGGTGTTTGAAGGCTGCCGCAACCTGTTTTGTTTTGTTTTCTTTTCCGCAAATACTCACAAGCTTTGGCCACCCTAATTTGATGGTTTTGGTGTGAAAAGAGGCAGTGTTTGATTTGGTGTTGAGTTTTGCATGTTTAGAGCATAAAATACTTGAATCATACTTTGCTGGAAAATAAACCATCAGGTCGCCGAGCCATTTTGCACGCATTTTCCAGAATTTTATATGACATCTTCCCAAGTTTTCTAGCCATTTGGATTGTCATCATTGGGTAGTTTGTTGCTTAGTTTAGAGTTGTGATGTTGGGCTGAAAAATATTTGATCAAAGTCGTGTATTTGAATTGAAAATCTGGTCTGCGTGATTAAATAGAAGGAAAGGCTGCGGCTGTGAAGAATTGCAAAAACTTGCGGCACCTTTTCTCTTTCCTTTTTCTGTTGTTTTGACTGTTCACTTTCATTTTTTGCTGGTCAGCTTCATTTTCTTTGTTTTGAATCCTGCTATGAATTTGCATGTTTAGTCGATGATAGATAGGTAAAATTCTGGTTTCTTGTTGAATCTGCTTGCATGGTGAAATGAAAAGAAGATTAAGGTTGCAATAAGTTGCGGTAGAAATGGTAGCAGATGGTTTCAGCTCTAGCCGAAAGTTTTCAATTGCATGCATGCAAAACTTGCAGAAATTGCACTTTAAACCTCCAAGTCTCCCCTTGTTCCACTATGACCCAACTAATCGATTGATTTCCTCAATTTGGTCCTTGGCAGCTTTAATTTTTACAACTTCATTGGTTGTTTGTTTCAATTAATTACTATGCTTTGTTTCAATTGCACTTAAGTCATGACTTTAGGGGCTTTATGACCAAATGAGCTTTGTTTTGCACATTTCTTTTAATTTTTTCTTAATTAAAGTGGTACCTTGACCTTTTTATTGTTTTGAAGCCATTTTTCCTTCATTTGACCACCATTGCACGGGGAGGTATAATTTCTTTTATCCCTTTTTGTCTCCTCTATGTGATCCAACGTGCTAAGTGAGAATTGCATGCCTACTTTAATTGCTTTTTTCATTTCATTTACTTTTGCTTTTATTAAGTCATTCTTTTATTTACGGGGTATGTGTACACCTCTTGGCTTGTAATAGATAGGGCTTGGAGGAGCACTTGATGAAGACCTATTGAAGACGTGTGCCTAGCTAGCAAATGTAATAGGTTCATTAGCTTGATTGCTTACTTTTGTTGCTATGTGTTAATTTGCTTTATTAGGCTCTTGCATCTAGTCGAGCATGCTAAGTGTTATGTGCTATGTGTTTATGAGTGTTTGGCATGTCTACTTGCTTTCTATAGCCATGGATGAATGTGATGGATGAATGTACGTCACCACACTAGTCCAACGCTAGTTGTGGCTCATTTATAGAAAGGGCTAGTCCAATGCTAGACCCAATAGGCCATCCCCCTTTCATTAGTGCACACTTGCATGTTCACTACATTTCATGCATTTTTCTTAGTTTTATCATTTGGCATGCTCCTCCAATCCTTTTCCCCTCATTTTAGGCTTTTTGCATCCTCATGCTAGTTATAGGGTACATTTGCTTGAGAGTCCCCTTTCGATAAGGGAAACGAGCGAGTGTGGCTACTCAATAGCCTTAGCACGCTAGTTCTTCCTTCTAATCCAAGGGAAAATCAAAGTCGTAAAGTTAGGAGTCCTTCCCGTACCCGACTTGATGCATCCCTCTAGGTTCATTCACTTTCATTCACTTCCTCATCTTTTTAAATTCACATTTTCTCACTACTTATACTTTTCTCAATCCATACTTTCTCACCACTTTCTTCCCATCACTTATTTATTTTTCTCACCTCACAAATGGCACTCAAAATTACACTTATATGTATCTACTATTCTATTTTTCATCCATTTACACACGAACACCTTTATTTTATCACATTTTCACACTTGCACTTACCTTTTTTTTACATTTCGCATCTTTCATACATTTTCACACTTGCACATATTTGAGTCTTCATTTGCATTTTCCTATGACTTCTATGAGATTCTTCCTATTGGCCATCACAAAGCCATGTGATTGGGACCAAAAATCTCATAAGAGACATTTAGATTTAGGTTTGCATTTTCCTTTCCATTTCGCATTCATCTAGTCATATCCAACATGCGATACATACCTTGGGTAGAAAATTAGGAAACGTGGGGCTAAGTCACGCAACTAGCTTTGGCTAGGGTAAGGGAGTGCCTTAGGCTCCGCCTTTGCCTTCTCCCTTACCAAACGTGACCCTCGATCCCTTTCTTTGGTTACGTAGACCTAAAAGTTTTCAAAAAGGGTTTGTTTACTTTTTCATTCAAAAACAAAAATCATTTTTGGGTGACTTGGTACACCCTAACTCTATACCAAGTGGCGACTCCATTTTTCATACAAAAAACCCTTTTTTGAACTTTATTTGGCCAAACCGTCGCATTTCACAATCCCACGGCCTTTATTTTCACTGTCACACGTTCACATACACTTTCACACACTACTCACACACTACATTCTCAAAAAGTGGGGTGCGACAACTTGGCGACTCCACTGGGGATATCCTAAGTGGGTCCAAGCATTTGATTTAGCCATTCTTTTCCTTTTTCTACCCCTTTTATGCATTGCATCTTGGATATTAGGGTTGTATTTTCCCTTTTTAGGACTCTTTGCCTCACTCGCGTCTCAAATTACTCCCTCGCTCACGAATGTATGATTGATTGATTGGATGTATGTTTACTTGTTTTATCTCGCGCTTTGCATTGCCTTTGGGTGGGGGGACATACCCTAGAGCCTCGCGTGGGTTCTTGATCCCTCCCCTCCAAACGAGCACTAGCATACGTGCATACGCTTTAATTTTTCACCCTCCATTTATTTTTCTTTTAGTGGCTTGTCACGCCACTCCACCCTGTTAGGATTTTAGGCGACCTACTTGGACGTATGATCGTGACACGACGTGTGCGTAGCACGATCCGAGGGGTCACTTAATCTTCCGCTTTAAGCTTTGGGTTAATAGCCTATAGCTTTTAGTCGAAGATTGAGGATTTTTGATAGATTCACTCAGACATGTGGCCGTGACACGACGTGTGCATAGCAATGTCTGGGGAATCGCTCGAGCCACCGACAAAGAACCTTGGGATTGATGACCCTTGGTTTCCAAGTCTGAAGGCTCGGGGACCTAAAACCTATCGAGTCTAGCTGCATTAGTGAGCCAATACCTCATGCATCCATGATAGCTTGCCTAGGGTAGAGTCTGCCTTGCCTTATTAGGGACACGATTCACGAGGGGAGGGGTCCAACCCCTTTTTCTTTTTTATTGCTTTATTTCTTTATGTTGATTTCGTTGCTACAATGTGTTATGTGTATTTATCTGCTTGAACTAACTTTTCTTGGTTTTGTGTCCCCATTGCATTCACAAACCCCAACAAATAAGAGGTCTGGCATGACCTTCTTTTAGGGCCTACCCGTGTAGATAGGCCATTGCACGTTTAGAAATTTCGGTATAATTCATTCATAAGTTAATAATGTCATATCATTTTAGGCTTACCCTGGCAAATAAAGGGTCCCTTAGGTCATGTTTCATTTCAAATTGCATATTTTACTGCTTTAATAAATGGCATCATGCATAACCCTAGAAAGGGAATGCCATTTAGGGGATCCCATACTAGGAATAAATTGCCCTGTGTCTCGGATACTTAATCCAAAGAGACTTGCACGTTTACATTTTGTACCATCCAAAGGGGTAGTGCACAAGGTAAGGTAGGATCCAATCGTCTTCATAAGAGCGATTTTTTGGAATATGAGCATCTAATAATCACTTTTTGGCCATTTTATCAAAGTTGGTAAAAATCCCTTGTGTAAAGGACATTAATTTGAAGAAATTCACAAATGATTCCTCCTGTTGAGACGATGAATAAATTGAGGCCAAATCGTGATTTTAGAAGGCTCATAGACTAATTTTCTGAAACCACCAATGGCCGGCCGATTCAATCGATCCATTTGTCAATTCATAATCAATCTTGAATAAATCATCATTTGACCAATTTACCCTTTTTAGGGTCATCCGGTCGATTTTTGAATAAATCATCAATTCATTTGACTAGTTTACCCTTTTAGGGTGATCTGGTCAATTTTGAATAAATTCTCGATTTCATTCAATTCATTTGACCAATTTCATTTTTGAATAAAATTCTCAATTTCATTCGATCAAGTTCCTTTTTTAGGATGATTTGGTCCATTTTGAGTAAGTTATTAATTTCCACTCAATTCATTTGACTAGTTTCCCTTTTTAGGGTAATCTGGTCGATTTTAAATAAATGGTCAATTTCATTCAACCCATTTGACCAATCAGGGTTTCAATGTCAATTTTAAATTGGGAAACTTAGTCGATTTTTGAGAAAACCATCCATTGCATCCAGCCATTTGATCAGTTGGGGTTTTGACCCGTGCTTCACTGAGAAAATTTGTCAACAAATTCCAGTCTCTTCGATAGGAAGTTCATCAAGGTCAAACCCATGCGTTTTTACAAATTCTTGTATCGATCAAAAGTGATCAATCCATTTGGACGCTGACATCATTTTGACAAATGTCTCTCGTCACTCCAATTGACCAAATTTTCAAAATTATTTTTCACTCAATGAGTTGATCAGATCCATCAGGTATGGTATAGTGCCTACCTCAGAGGATTGCATTTTCATGCTAGGCCTACCCTTGGCATAAAAAGGGTCCCCCATAGGACATGCATTACCGATTTTATATTCTTTTTTACTAACTCAGGGTATTTTGCTTTTGTTTCCCCCCTCCCTTGCATTCATAAAAATGTTTCAATAAGGCGAAAATATTCTTCTATATCTGATAATTTTGATCCAATAAAGTTTGAAGATTACAAGTATTATTTGATTCTTGGGCGGACATTGCCACGAAAGCATAAATGATCTATCTGGAAGCTCTACGCTAAAGCCTCTAAGAGATTTTGTAATTGTTTGTCAAAGGAAAAATTCTGTTTATTTGATTTATTAATACATTTTTGTTTCAAGAAAAAAAGAAAAAAAATGTATATGTGGAGCTCTTTAGAAGTTTCTCTCTCCTCATTTGTATCATAATTGAATGAGAAATTTTGTTTCAAACTTTTTCACCAATAAAATTTTTGGACAATCATTGTTTTGTGTATATTTATGTACATTTCATTCTTTATTCTTATTCATTGGAGATTTCATGATGAATTTAAGAAATAAGACTAAATTGGGATTTTCTCAACCTCCTGCCTGAAAATTCACAATAAGAGTGCTCAGAATTAAAAGAGGTCACTCAAAAGGCCCTATGAGATTCCTTTTCTCCTTCATTTGACCCCAAAATAAAATCAGTCATATTGATTGATAAATTGGGGCCATCTTTGCTTGAAAATATCCATTGTGTTTAACCGATTCAATTCACATCTAAGTGAAAGCAAAAATGTGCACTACTCTTGTTTGTTTTGAAAATTTGGAATGATGCTTCGAGCATTCTTTTCTCTACCTATACACATTTTATCATTTGCTCTCCCATTTAAGCCTTTGAAAGAATAATTTCGCTTCAAATAAGAGCCTTAATGATCACTACCCTACATTGGGAAGATTTTCAAAAGGGAATGGATTCTCAATGAGCAATTCGTTTACTTGGTTGTCATGAGGCGTAAGAATGATATTTTGGCCGTCGTTTCTACAACCCAAACACTGATCATCCCTTGCATCCTCATTTGAGCTAAAATTGGACGTTCTTTTCAAAGCATCTATGATCGCACCCCACATTGGGGAGGGAGATTGGAAAATTTTTCAAAAAAAAAAAAAAAGAAATGCTAAAATGCTAAAAGAAAAGAAAAAGAGGGAACCGCGAATTGGGGAAATTTGATTCTACCTGGGTTTCAATTTTGAAAAAGGAGAAAAGAGAGAAAGAGAGAAAGAAAAGGAAGAGATTTGTCCGCACGGACCGCCTATGTTTCACAGATATGGATGAACAAGGTCTTCCTCAGTCAATTAATTCAGATACATGCCAGAAATTTCCCATTAATGAAAGTTTCCTTTCAGAGTTATTGTAAGGGACAGAACAAAGGTCAGGCCCTCTTTCTTTTCCAATCAAACATTCTATCCCTAGTTATCCCTTTTGAGCCATCAGAATAAATTATTTCGTTTGGCAACCCCTGAGAATCGCAAACCCCACACTGGGGCAAGTTGAATTGGAAAAGAAAAAGTTTCAAGAAGTGAAAAGGTGAAAATGCAACAAAATCAAAAGCAAAAGAGAAAAGAGAACCTCAGTTCAAAAATAAACTGGGGCAAATTTTGTGAAAGTTCAAAAAAGAATGGCAGAAGGCCGAAAAAAAAATAAAAAAAAACAAAAAAAAGAGAAAGAAAATGAAAGAGAAAAAGCCTCAATTGAGCATAAATTGGGGCAAATTCTGATTTAACCCTAAAATAGGGTTGGCATAACAATGCGATCTTAGATTCTTTAAACCACTTTTGAAATCCGCTTTCAAGCTTTAACTTTTCTAAGCACCCCACCTGACCCCATTACAAAAGCCGAAAGTCCTGACTTCTGTTCTTTGCAATGGCCCTGTCAAGAAAATTTCTGATGCTGAAAAATTTTAGCTGTATTTCTGAATTGCTTGAGTATGGGGGCTGACGCTACTCACCATGGAAAACCCACCAGATCAAAGAAAAGAAAACGAAAAAGCAAAAAGGAAAAATGAAATACAAAAGATTCGATGGTGAAGTCTCTATTTGAGTGATCAAACAAAGTTCAGAATTTCGAGTTCAAAATATGGCAATTTTGGAAAAATGCGATCTGTGGTGCAATGTCCTTGGAAAGTCTTATCCTTCAACTATCGTTTCAAGCCACATTACAAGCTAATAAAGTCCATAGTTGACTTATTCCTTCATGACAATCTAAAGTGAGGATTATGCTCGTAAGAAATCCATCAATCATTCGTGATCATGGGGGTATAACCAGTTTTCACAGGTTTAGCTATCGCTTCTACCCATTTTGTTGCAAGCCTACAAAGCTTATACGTTGACTAAGTTTTCTTAAAAAATAAGGGTGACAAACTCTTTGCTTTCACTAAGATGTGATATGGAATGAATTGCATAGATTTGAGGGCAAAAAAAAAAAATAATAAGACAAATTTTGGCCTCCCATTTCCTTCAGCCACTTTCAAATCAGAAATAGTGCCCACTTGATTGGTCTTGGAAGATGAGCCAACCAGAAGTGGTGACCCGTTACCCTAAGCACCAATGCTAAAAGTGAGGAAGAAATCTTCTTGAATTTGGTGTTACTTCGAGGAATTCATCATGAAATTTCTGCATGAGTTCAAACTTGACGTTTAAAGTTTCTTCACATTGTATATGTGCTTCTTTTCTAAATTTTAGAAAGTGCGGTTTTTCTTTGTTCAAATAAATGGAAAATCATCTGAACAAATTTTTGCAATCAAGGGAGCCCACACTGGGGCAAAATTTTATTTGTGAGATTTCATGAAATAAGCCCATACTGGGGCAATTTTTTTGTAATACATTTGAGATTTTTGTCCAAAAATCAAATAATAACATTTTTCGAATCAATCCCGCTGCTTTTTTCATGGAATTTGAATGCATGTCATACTTTGGTAAGCCCCTGTGCAGGTATTCATGGTTGAAATCGATGAAAGAGCATCTGGTGATGTGGAAGGCCGATGCCGAAGAAAGAGAAGAAAGAAGGGAAAAGGGCCCTACACTGGGGGCAAATTATTTTTGAAAAAGATTTTCTCGAAAAATCAGAAAATTCAAAAGTCAAAAAATCAAAAATCAAGTTCAAATTCTTGTTTCTTCGAAAATCAAATTTAATTTCTTGTTTCTTAACAAATCAAGTTCAATTTCTTGATCAATTGGATGGCAAGACTGGGTCTTGTCTCATTGACCCTTCACAAAAATCAAGTTGGGCCTGGATTTCGTGCCGCCAACATCTCAAATATCAAGTTGGGTCTGGATTTTGTGCCGCCAACATTCCAAAATTCACGTTGGGTCAGGACTTCGTGCCGCCAACATCACCACGTTGGGCCTGGATTTCGTGCCGCCAACATTCCAAAAATTACGTTGGGCCTGGATTTTGTGCCGCCAACTTCACAAGATCACGTTGGGCCTGGACTTTGTGCCGCCAACATTTCAACATTACGTTGGGTATGGATTTTGTGCCGCCAACATTCCAACATCACGTTGGGCCTGGACTTCATGCTGCCAACTTCACAATATCACGTTGGAGTTGGGTTTTATCCCGCTTACCTCGGCAGGACCGGGTTTTATCCCGCTGACCGCTTACTTCGTTGGGACCGGGTTTTATTCCGCCAACCTTGGCAGGACCGGGTTCTATCCCGCTGACCGTCCACACCCCGTCAGGCTCAGATGTTATCCCACTGACCAATTCATCACACTGGGGCAAATTATTTCGACAAGTCTCTCTCAGTCAGGAAAAATAAAAAAAAATCAAAAAATCAAAATCAAAAAATCAAAAAAATCAAAAAATCAAAAAAAATCAAAAAAATCAAATCAAGTTCATCATGGCAGGCTCGGGTTTGATCCCACTGTCCGATTGTCAAAGCATTTTATTTTCATTGCTATTGGAGCTGGGTTTGTCCCGCCAGTAAACATTTCATTTACATTGCTATTGGAGCTGGGTTTGTCCCGCCAGTAAGCATTTCATTGAAATGCCAATTGCTATTGGAGCTGGGTTTGTCCCGCCAGTAAGCATTTTATTTTCATTGCTATTGGAGCTGGGTTTGTCCCGCCAGTAAGCATTTCATTCTCATTGCTATTGGAGCTGGGTTTGTCCCGCCACGAAACATTTTATTTTCATTGGAGCTGGGTTTGTCCCGCCAATAAGCATTTCATTTTCACAGCCACTGGAGCGTGAGGTGAGTCCCGCCAGTGAGCATTTCATTTTCGTTAGCCACTAGCCGTGGGTCAGTCCCACTAGTGAGCATTTCCTTTTGTTCTGCCACTAGCCGTGGGTTAGTCCCACTAGTGTGCATTTCGTTTGTTCAGCCACTAGTCGTGGGTCAGTCCCACTAGTGCGCATTTCATTTTGCTTAGCCACTAGCCGTGGGTCAGTCCCACTAGTGAGCATTTCATTTTACTTAGCCACTAGCCGTGGGTCAATCCCACTAGTGCGTATTTCATTTTATTCAGCCACTAGCCGTGGGTCAGTCCCACTAGTGTGCATTTCGTTTGTTCAGCCACTAGTCGTGGGTTAGTCCCACTAGTGCGCATTTCATTTCGGTTAGCCACTAGCCGTGGGTCAGTCCCACTAGTAAGCATTTCCTTTTGTTCCGCCACTAGCCGTGGGTTAGTCCCACTAGTGAGCATTTTATTTTGTATCGCCACTAGCCGTGGGTCAGTCCACTAGTGCGCATTTCATTTTGTATCGCCACTAGCCGTGGGTTAGTCCCACTAGTGTGCACCATGATTTTAAACTTTATTCGGGTCAGTCCTCATTTCAAAAACAGCAGTCGTTCGAATAAGTGACAGCCAAATAACACAGGTAAGTATTTGATGTCTACTTCTTTGTCTCAAGTTTTTTCAAAACTCAGACAAAGAGGGGCAAACTGTAGACACCAAATTTTAGTATAATTTCATTTGCTATGTGTCGAGTTCGTTTTATTCACTTTTTACTTTTTAGTTTTTCATGTTATTATTTTATCTTTAAGTTTTAGCATAGAATTTCTCAAAAAAAAGAAAAGGAAAAAACATTCAAAAAATATGCTTTAGTCGTTTTCTTTCTTATTTAAATTCAATGTTTTCTTGAAAAATAAAAAAAAAGAGGAAAAAGAGGAAAAAGAGAAAATTGTTCACAAAATATGTTTATTTCTTTTAAATTCAACCTTTTGGCATTTTGTTTATTTTTATTAAGTTATTTTGAAAAAAAAAGAAAAAAGAGAAAAATGATGAAAAATGAAAATGAAAGAAAAGATTGAAAATGGTAACTTTGTTGTTTTTAGTTTGTTATTTCGATGTAATTGTACTTAAAATTGTTGTTTTATTATTTTAGTTTTACTATTATTTTTTGTTAAATTATTAAGTTTAAAAAAAAAGAAAAAGAAAAAGAATACGTGACTTGCAAGCTGCGTTTTTGTAGCTTGCAAGGAAGGGCTCATAGCAGCCCTTAGCTGCAAATACAGAGGAAGTTGCTGAGTTGTTTAGGGCTAGGGATTCCCATATAAATAGAAAAGGAGAAGGCAGCCGCAAAAAAGGAAGGGTTGACGGCCGCAAAAGGAAAAAAATCTGAGCCGAAAATCTGAAGAGGGGAGAAGGAAAAGAAAACAACGGCTGGAGTTTAGCTAAAAGGGAGCAGAACCAGAGACCGGAGAAAAGGGGAGCAAGCCGAGAGAGAAAAGAGATGGACAGGCTAGGTTTAGCAAAAAGAAACGGAGAGATAGGAAGAGAGCTTACGTGAAGAGGGAGATAGCTGAGAGGTGCAACGGAGAGTTTGTGAGGAGGCGATGACTGGAAAGCAAGAAATGTGAGATAGAGCTCTCGGCTGAGCAGAAAAGAGCAAGAGGGGAGACCGTGAACTTCAACAAGAGGGAAAAGAAGATGGAAACTAGGAAAGGAGGAAAGGAATTGCAGTCGCCATCACTCGTCGAATCTGCCATGACCGCCCGCAAAGCTTCATCCGAATGCATTTTGTTGTCAGCTGTTCTTCGTTCAATAGACTCTGAAGGACGTCAAAGGTAATTTCTTTTGCCTTTTGCTTCTCACACAGCTTCAGATCTTCATTGAATCTGCCCAGGATTTTTGCTGCGTTGGTTTATGAATTTACTTTGCTGTTTTGTTCCCTATAGTAGTCCAGTGGGTTTGGTTTTCGTTGCAGAATTCATTGTTTAAATTGGTTTTTGAGGAAAACGAGATCTGATGGCTAATGTTAGTGAAAATTTGCTCCAAGTTGTTTGTCTGATTTGACATGCCGCAGATTTGGAAAACTAGAAATTTGTAAGATTTCAGAAAAATCTGGTTGTTGCTAGCCTTTCCTCTCACTTAAATTTTCCTTTCGTTTGCGTGCTGAGTATTGAGTCCTAATGAAGTGGTTTGGAAGTCTTTCTATAGGCTTTTCCTGACTAATCTTGGAGGTCTGCTTGAGTTGTAGTTTGTGACGGCCCCACCTGTCTCTAGGGCGTACCCCAGGGTTCGGCGGGTCGCCCGCCCAGCTCTCGCCGGGACTCAGTCGTTCACTACAGTCCTCAAATAAATACAATACAAATCTCAAGTATACATCAAATGGTCCACAAATACACATCCGTCTCCAATAATTACATGTCACAAGATGCAGCGGAAACTAATCCCAAATTTACAT